>JAYDZK010000202.1:49122419-49184641 GCA_034509185.1 Euphonia xanthogaster | reverse complement strand
GCCGCCGCTTCCAGCGGGGTCCCGCCGGGCCCCGCCGCGTCCCCCGCGCCGAGGGCCGTGAGGGGCGGCCATGGCGGCCGGGGCGGCTCCCCGCGCTGGGTTAGAGAAGCGCAGGGACGGCTCGGCGCTGCGCCTTTACAACAGTCGGCCGCCTCACACAGCCGGAAGGCGAGCGAGGGACAAAAGGCAGCCCTCTCTCCTCCCCGGGGCCGGCCCGAGCGGCCTGGCCCGCTCTGCCTCCTCCCCCCGCTGCTGCCGACGTGGCGGGGCGGGGAAGGGAAAGAGCCGGGGGCGCGCCGGTCGGGGCACTGCTGAGCGGTAAGGAGCACGGCGATTTCTGCTTTTTCTGCCGCTTTTGACACTGGCTGCGCCGCACAGCTCTGTCCCAGAGGGGAATTTCGAAAAGGGAAAAAAAGAAAAGGAGAAGCGGGAAGTTGTGGCCACTGCGGGCTTGCGGGAGCGGCGCCCCGGCTGCTCCTGCCCCGCCTGGGGCAGGGGCAGAGGGCAGCGGGGCAGGGGGAGCTGCCGGCGGCGGGCGCCAGGGGAGGTTCGCCTGCGCTCGCCGTGCCCGCAGCGGCCCGCGGAGGAGGAGCGACAGCGGGCGTCGAGCGAGAGGGGAGCAAGGTGCCGTCGCCAAAAAAGTTATTCCTCCCTCCCGCTCGGGGACGGTGATTCGTGCCCGGAGGCGCCTGGCGGCAGCTGGGCTTTGCTTTCTAGGGGAGGTGAAACTCCTGAGACAGGCTCGGCAGGTGCCGCCACCGCCGGCCCCCTCAGCGCGGCTGGTCGGTGCGGGCCGGGCACTCCCCCGCCACCGGTCCGGGCTGGCCTTAGCATCTCCCTCAAAACTCCCCGTAGAGTAATTCTCTTTGGGCGGAGCTGTCCGAGTTGATTCCGATCAGGACAGACTCACGGATGAGAGGCTGAATGGCGCTGACCCCGGGTGCAGCACGGCTCGTGTGTTCTGACAGACGCGGTGATTTGCTGTTACGTGCCGAGCTCCTGGAAGGAAGGCTCAGCCGGCAACTGCAGGGACCGAGTGGTACCCAAAGATGACCAAGTGCTGCAAAAATCCATGTGCACGTCTGTGTGATCCTTTAAAAAGTGCTGGGCGTACTCAGGGCTAATGCTCATTCAAAATTATGAAGTATGTATGTAAAGGTATTACAGGTTTTAATAGAGGATCCTCATATCTCATGATGGAATTTGATTTACAAATACAAAAATTTTCCTTAGGTGATGCTGCCCATCACACAGTGAGTACTGCTACAATAGCAATACTTCCCTACAATAAAGCATTTTGTAATATTTGCTGTATTTTTAATGGAAAACTGTCAAATGCAAAGATTCTGGCTTCAGAATTCATGTTTTCTGAAGATAATTAAGGTACAGTGTAAGCTGAAGTAATACAAGTGATAGCAAGTGCTTACTTTTTTACTTATGTTTCTTGTTCACTGATCCAAAGTGCTACTCTTGGAACTATATAAACAAGTGATCTACATTCACATTAGATAAACAGGCTACTAAAGCTGTAGATGTATACTATTCTTTAGACTTTAATAAAATATACTAATTTAAATACATGCTTCTCAGGCAGATTTCTCCTAAATCCCAGTTATGTTTTGCTTTTTGCCTTTTTTTCCCCTCTGTTCTTTAGTCTCTCATACAATCTCCATTCTTCCTGACTGATGCATACCTTTGAGCCATGTTTAATTAATATGAGAGTCAATTAAAAGGCAGCATCTACAGAGAGGACTGTACAAGTCTTTCTATGCCATGCAACTCAACATTTTGCAAGCTCTCTGTCAAGGATTGTCTTGGAGTGCCAAGTATACTGTTGTTACCAACAAATAAATATTAGTAATCACAGACCAGCAGTCCTTTTGGACTCTGGCAGTGCCACTCCTTAATCAGCTTCAGAGCTTACTCTGTGGCTTTATCTTTGCCCATCAGCATCCTCAGCCTGTTGACTGCACAGTGGTGGAAAATACCTTCAAAACTACATTGGAAGATAAGGAATAAATAAGAGAAAACGGGTTCATAACTTTCCCCTCCCTGCCCCCCGAAAAAATCAATAACTACCTCATTCAAGCTTACCTTGGCTTCAAAACTGGAATTTAATCACACAGCTGGAATTTTAGGAGGTGGTGAGAAGTGTTGCACTCCCCAAAGAGCAAAGCTTTGGGACAAGTGGTACAGAAACAGTGTGAGCAATGACTCTATGCTATGGCTGTGTCTATGAAATGGTTCTAGGTCCCATGGCCTGTCATGTTCACAGATTATGCCCCTTCTCAAGCACATGAATGTCACCACAGTTTTAGGTACTGAGAGTTATCCTCCCCTCTCTCAGTCAGCAGGCTGTAGGAACCTGTGTGTGTCGCAGCGATGAAAGGGAGAGCAAGAGCTGCTTGGCTATTGCAGCTTGGATTATTTTGTTCTGCAGTGGTCTTTCATACACACCTGACAGTGACTATAGAAATTAACCATGTGGAAACTCCTACATTTGACTTCTCCAGACAAATCAATATCCTTTCACTCTCACTGAACCATATTTTGGAAAACAGTAGTGCTGCTCTTTGTATTTGAGTGGGATCCTGCAGAGTGAGTGGAGTATTTACAGTATTATCCTGATGCCAGTGCCAGCGTGAGGCATGTGCATAGGGCTTCATTCTTTAGGAGGTCTTACATCAAGGTTGTATTGTTTTTCAGCAGCAGCATATGATAAACGCTGTGTATTTTATAATAAACACTCAAATGTTTATGGTACCTAAAAGACTTTACTTTTTTATATTCAGAACTGAAAATGTCTGAAGACGTATGTGATGGCACCCCATCTGAAGAAAAGCCTGAAGTAATGGAGATGCCCAGTAATGAGGTATTGCCTCATGAATCAGTAGCACACCTTGTAGAACCTGATATCTTGCATGATGAGTCTTCACAGGATCAACATGGACAGGTCACTCAGAATGTTAGTAATGGAAAGGAAGGAGACACAGTCATTAATGAAAACCCTTTGACTGAAAAACTCGTTGAAAGCCTGCTTTCCAGCCTGCCTTCCAGCCTGCCTTCCAGTGAAGACACAACTGAAGACACGCCCACCGAGTGCATTGAAACTGTAAACCTTGATGCAGAACCTGAATTGGAAGAAACACTGCATGAGCAAAGCAATCCAGTAAGCAATACTTTCTTTTCTATAAAAGCCCTCCTCTCCTTGCATTTTGAGGACAGGATTTTGGATAATGTATGTCCTGTTTTTCACAGAAACCTAGGAAGTTATGTGGAAAACCTGCATAGGGATAAATTAAATTGCAACACCAAGCTTTTGAAACCTAGTAATAGTTTATTTCATTTTGCCAGTATGATATTAATTTGGTCTTTCGAGTCTGGTTGCAATGAAACTTGCAGTGTGTAGAGGTGATATGTTACTGGACACATTCTTGATACAACAGTTTCTTAACATGATTTAAACATGGAATACTGATAATGGCTTAACACGACCCATTAGTGTAAAAGTTATGCAGCACATCCTCTGGCTGTGTTTTTATTGAATTCAGTTGTTAGGAGTTCCCTGTACACATCTACTGCATTACACATGTGAGGAGACTTGGAAGAGAAACCTTCAACTCTGGCTCTTGCCTCCAACCCAAGAAGGAGACAGTTTCCTACCTCTCCCTCATATTAGCCTTAATAAACTTGTATGGCTTTATAGGATTGGGTACCTGAAGAAATATTAGGACATCTGTAAAGACATCTCTAGGGTTTAAAGCTCTTCCAGGAACAAATGATGTGAACTATGCCTCTGCTTTTTTTTGTGCACAGAAGTTTGAACTCCACATAATACCCAATCTGTCATCATTTATTAAATGCCAGACTTTGTTGCCTGACAGGTTTTTTGTGTTTCCTCCTGCCTCTTGAGAACAAGATTTTTAGACAGTGGAGTAACATTTTTGTTCTTATAGGCTGCAGACTCCTCATCTAAAGCAAGTAGATGGGGAGCTTGGGGTACCTGGGGAAAGTCTCTCCTGTCATCAGCTTCTGCCACAGTGGGTAAGTGTTCAGTTGGTAAAATGTGTGGTAATAATTAATAATTTTCAGACAGATTAGTGTTGCATCTTAAGGATTCATAGACAATTTTGCCTTGATAAGCTTGGAAAGCATGATTTTTTTAAAGAGGAAAATGGACCTTCCTAATTATTCCAGTTATGGCCAAGGTACTAGGCTTGTTGTAAAGTTAATGAATTACTTGATTGTGACTTCTTCATAGAAAGGGCCCATAATCCAATACAATTTCTATCAGCCAAAGGCTTATGGTTTCTCAAGTCAAAGCAATGGAGATTCATGCTCACGCGTCTTAATGGTTTGTATGCCAGGATTGACTCCTGCCTACACATGAATTCACTTCTAGTAAATCATTCCAGATTTTCTTGCCACCCAGTGAAACATTCACACTGTCACACTAGATTTCAGACAGTAGAACAATGTATTAAAACATGGGCCCCATACTCCCTCTCCCTGTACTCTCATTTCCAATAGTAGGTCAGTACAAAATGTCCTTGTGAAGACTTCAGGTAAAAATTATTGCTCTTTGAAAACTCACTGACAAAAAGCGAAGCATAGAAATATGTAGTTACCAGTGGGAAGTAATTTCTCACAAACCAGAAATGTTTTGTAACAAAACAATCTGTGAGCTAGTCAGTTCTCATAAAGGATCCACGGAGCACTTTCAAAAGATGAACCTAGGAATTAAAATTAATTGCTAGTTACTAAAAATGAGTTCAATAGAGATACTGGTTTTATGATCCCATATAAGGCTAAATAATTCTCCTTATCTCCTCTTTTTCATGGACAGTAAATGGTTTCTGTCTGTTTCTCAGAGGAGGGAAGTTTCCTTGTCCTCTTTTTTTTCAGTAACATCCACAGTCAGGAGCAAATAACTATATTTTCTCTCAGACAACAAAAATTAACATATCTAGTTACATTCAGAATGGGTTTCTAGGGTGTGTGGAACAAGTTTATTGTGTAGGCAGTCTGACTTGATAAGGTCGTGTGATGTCTGTTTTGAATAGGCATGTCATCATTATGAATAAATATTTTTAGGATTATTATTGTCTAAAAATGAGCACAGCTGGAACAAGTCAAGTTGCCTTGGAAAAAGAGCATGCCCATGCAGAAAAGGAAGAGGGAAATTTTAGAATAATTTTAATTCAACATCAGAATGGTTGCACTACTTCACACTGATGACCCATCTACTATTTAGGTTCTGATAGTGGCCAAGAACAACTAGGAAAGCACCTAAAACCAGATGTATATAAAGCAACAGTTCCCCTGTTTTCCTATTTCCTGGAATCTGTGGCATAGACAGACTTCCTGACCCTGGGGTCAGGGTAGGTTGAGTTTCCATGTTACTATCTAATAATTTTGAATCTAACTTTGTGAATTTATTTAACAAAATAGAATTTTAATTAAGCAAAATTCAAATTTATGTTCTTCCGTGTTATGTGAACCCAAGGTAACTTGGAAGACCAAATAGGTAGTCTTAGATTTGTTACGGGAAATCAATGCACCAGGTAATATTTTATATTCCTGATACAGAGGGCTTATTTCCTAGTTGTTTATTATGAGAATTCATGCTCTAAAATGCTTACTGTCTCTCACTGTCATGTACAGGATATGGTTCTGTATAGACCACATATTTCCTTCAGTATAATTCCCTAGTGAGCTATATGGAAAAAATTTAAAGCTATTGGGAATTTCTATAAGCTTTATTATTTATTATTTATTGTTATATATGTATTATTCTCCTTAAAGTTGCTCCATTTAATATCTGATCAGCTCAACCAACACTTCCTCTCCTATTCCACACCAGAAAATAGTTCTGCTATGGACCAGTCCATTGTAAAGTTGCTATTCCTTCAGTGTAGCAAATGCTGTAAGTAAAACTGCCTTCTTGGAGTTATGACTTAGTAGCAACACCTTCAGTCTGTGATTTTTCTGTTGTTCTGTCATCATATTGTACAACACTGCTCGTCTGGTGAAATATGACCAATATTTACTATTCCTTATGTTTTTCTTCAAAGCTGTACTTTGTAAAAATTGCACAAACAGTTTGAGGTGGACTAAATAACATCTTAAAAGCTTAAACAAATACATTCTGCTTTTAAGAAAGAGTATCATGGACCGGCCAGGGTTGGACAGTACCTTGAAAAGTCATCTAGTCAGGAGTTTTGTGGGAAAGGCTTTATGCATCTAGATGAGATTATCTAGCATGTTGGCCAGTCACATCTTGAAAACCCCCAGCAATGGAGACGCTACCATATCCCTGGGTAAGTTTTTCCAGTGAATAATTCTTCTTCCTGTAATTCATTTTTCTTGCATTCCTACCTATTTAAGACTGATTTAAAATGTTGTTCCAATTATTTTAGTTTCATTATCCTTCAGACACTGATAGAGAATTCACAAACACATGAGCATTTTTAATGCATGGCTATAATTTATTTAGGACAGCTGATTTTAGTTCCCAATAATAACTCATTTTCCATATACTTTGTATCTCATCCTCCTTTAAGTAACTCTGCACATAGAGCCAGGGATTGTTTTGGTGGTAGTTTTTTATTCCAAAGAAAATATGTGTTGTCTTTGAACTGATTTTGACATTATTTGGATTGAGGTCCCCACAAGCAGACAGATGTGATACTCTGCACAACAGAATCTATAATGCCTTTGGAGTTTCAGTCACTGAAATCCATGTTTGGGGTCTTGACACTAGATGTCACACTAAGCAAACTATTGAATCAACTTCATCAATGAGGTGAAGAGATTTCTTTTGTTCTCGAAAGGTGCGGGTTGCAAGGTTCCTCCTTGTGGAACCAAAATGGAGCAGAACCCAGAACCACTGAAATAGTTGCTGGAATGATGAGATGGGAGAAGGCTCACTGTGATATGGAGGAACAACTTGTACTAATTATCACCATTTTAGTGTCTTTCTTTTCAACTGTGTTTTTTAGTAAATCAGCCATTACACAAGTCAGTCTTTTTATGGTGTTGATAAAGCTATCCTGCTCAAGAGGGTGACTCTTGCAGCTAAATCAATCAATTAATGGGTAGTAGCCACTGTAATCCCTCTCCTGTCTTTTCCTTGCATGTTTCTTTCTTCTCCCTGTACCACCATTCATGTTCCTTTGAGTTTCCTCTAATGCAGTTTAGGAAGTGAAACTGACATAAGAATAACTCTAGAAGAAAGAAAAATCCATTTCTGCGTCTTCAGTTTCTTGAACTGACTGTTTGAGACCAGTTTCAGGGAAGCAGAAAGGACAAGCATGGAACATGGGGAGGAGCAGAACCTCCCATAACTGCACCAAGAAGCCATTAAGTTAGCTGTAACAGCAAACTCTTTATCCCCAGAGCTTATGTGAGGCAAAATATATTTTCAGTTTGCACTGGCAGCTTGTGACTTGCATTTTTAAAACATCTTCTATGCTTTAAAGCTTGGGTCTTTGGTTTTTCTTCCAACTCATTTATCTGCTATCTTAATGAATGTGACAGCCTTCTGCAAGCCTTGCCTTTCATATGCTGTGTTTTGAATGAGGTATGACATTCATAAGGTGCTGAAGTTATGGTGCTCAGTGAGCTGCATTTCCAAGAAAAGTCTGTTCTCTATCATGCTGTATACAAATGTATAAACTCAGTATAAGTTTAAGGTGTTTTACCTTTAGGGCCATTGCTAAGAGTAGCACCTGTCAATACATTCACACAATAAAAGTAATAAAAAAAATAACCCAGCCGTTTGATTCACATGATCCCTGCAATTCATACTATAAGGCTGTGTAATGCATCTTTCTAATGTATTGTTTGTAATTATTGTTCTGCTATCTTGATTATTTTGTTCTTGTGTATATTCTCATCTAGTTCCTCAACTATGAGAATGACCCATTAAAATATCAGACACCCATACTTCTCCTTGGTATTCTGAAAAGCACTTTTTGTCACTCAGTATGACAGAACAAAATGTCACTTCAGATGTCACTGTGTTCATAAGCTTGGATATTAATACACATAGATATGTGTAATAATCAGCATTACATAGCTTAAGTTCATTTCTGTGGAACAGAAATGCCAATGCTGCAGAAAATGTGAAATTAAAGTATTCAAACATTGCAAATGTCTTTGCTATTCTCTATAGATACTATTGCCCTGTTGCAAAATAAAGTACAATATTAAAAAAAGGCTGGATGTTATGCTTGTACTTTAGTTATGTTTGTGCTTTATGTGATCATAAAGAGGATAGTTAATCTCTTCAGACTTTTTTTATTTCATAAATTCGACTGATTAAGGGAAAACTACTTTGGGTTGGAATCACATGGTGGTCACAACTATTTTGTAAGTAACACTTTTCGGCTGCTGTAGCAGCAAAGCCCTTTGTAATTATTCCTTTTTAAGAATGCTGAATGGTAGTAACAGATGTAAGGAAATGTGGATGCATTTTGGGTTGGCCATCTCTTTTGGGTTCTTTATGTCTTTTAACATGGGCTTATAGTCTAGAAGAGACTGAGAACCAATAAAATGGTGTAACAGCCTTTATGCTTATTGCTATTATTGAAACCTTTTATGCTCGCAGTAAGGAGAGCTGAATGTAGTCTCACTTACTAGATTAATTGGAGTGATTCCTGATTTATAGACAAGATAGCATAGGTGCTATAAGAATCTAGCCTGGTTTTTTGTTTTAACTGCCAGGAAGATAAATTTTGTGGAGGCTTGAAGTGAATGGAGTGCCAATAGGATAGTCTAAAAGGGAGCACAATGGGGTCCCACTTTTTAGTGTACAAAACCAGAGCATGGCTGGATTGTCCACATTTCTATACTTCATGTTGTGGAGTGATTCTCCTCCAGCCAGTTTCAGGTTCCTCGGTTTCTCATCTGGTGAAAGATGCTCATTTAAGGCCTTGGTCTTCATCTTTAACTTGAGCTAGAAGAGGCTTCACTCATGTTACTAGACTAAATTTTGATCAGTTCTTCATTAGATGTGCTCCCATGGTAGGACATGAGTTACAAAGGCAGTGTTGTAGCCAGGGACAAAATCTCAAACTCCTCCCCATCTGTACCACTGAATCAAAGAGTCCAATTGCCTGTGAGTACTAGATGGACAAGGGATCAGTGATTCCTATACAGAGTGGTTTAGGTTTCAGACATAGTGAACTGCCCTCCAGAGGTCTCTGTTTGCCTCTCAGCTCTGCAGGGAATCCAAAGCTACTAAGCTGGGATGTGGAAGATAAAACAGCTTGCAGCAGAGTGGGATGGGATCTGACTAAAGCATTTGTGAGTGCTGTAATTTGGTTTGCCTGATCTTGGCAGATCAAGCAAACCAAAAGGCAGGTCACATTGTTAGGCAGTGTTAGCAAAACCTTTTTTAAATGAAAGATCCCAGCTAGGACCGTGAACAATAATATTCTGTGGAAATTGCCAGCCAATAGAAAGGCAAGGAATCATGGAGGCAAGAGAAACAAAAGCAACAACACAGGGGGAAAAAGAGTGCTTTCTTCCAAAAGCTCACAGTTAACAATGCCTATTGCATAACTCTTCTGTCTGCTGTTACAGAAGAGTAAATGGAGATGTCAGAGGTGTCAGCTCAGTTGCATTAGCATACCCAGTGTTACAAAATGAGTGCACCTTTAAATTGTAGGCTTCTCTCCTATGACCTCTTTTATTTCTGTGCCTTTTGAAATTACAAATAATCATTTTCATTTCCAAGGCAACAGGCATTTCTGCCCTGTTTGTGCACGTATGGTTGCTTCAGTTGTGGTCTTCTGACATCTGGTTTTCCTGCTGCAGTCAAACATACATGCCATATAGCTTATTTCACCAAAGCCACCCTTAGCTGACCTGGAGTTTTTCTTATTATTCTAGGGCATTTAACCACAGCCCCAAAAATGCTGCCTTTTGTAGGTCAGTAAATATCAATACAGCAACTGTGTGCTTTCTCTTCTTAAACGTGTTAGCTTGTCTGCCAAACTATGGGAATCAATTCAAGGCTATAAAAAAATCACAGGAAAAAAAGTGGGAAATTGATCTGAAAACGTGTAACTTTTGCAGACAATTCAAATTTTTGCTCAATATTTATAGGATTTTTATATGACTACAGGACCATAGTATTTTGTTACCAAGTCAGGTTGATTAAGTCAATGAGAATAATAAAACTCTTGCACATTTAAAAAGTTGTGAGCAGAAGCAATGGAAAAGAATGTGACATGCAGTGTCTATTATATTAGTGTAAAAACACAATTAATAGTGATTTGAGTCCCAGGAATATGGGGATTAAATAAATGACTCCAGAATCTATTCACACTAATATTTTCATTGAGCTCATTAAAATATGTGGGAGACTGGGATTAGACCATGCAGTACACTGCTCTCCTGTATCTGCATTGGAACAGACTTTGCAAAAGTCAGGAAATGATACAGCGATGACTTAAACGTTGTGGTGCATAACCTGGTATGACTCACACAGTTGGATGCACTAGTGTTTTTTGTAAGACATGAGAAAAAATAGATAAAGGTCATATTTTCTTTAGACAGGTAAAAGCATTTATCTGCCTAGGCTGTTATGGTGTAAAACATTGGGACCTTGTGCAGCCAATGAAATTCCTTGTCTCTGCAGGTCTATTCTGTAGGCCATATCTGTTCTTTATGTTTACCCCCGGATACTGCAGTTTTCTTCTATGTGATCTTTCAGAGGCGCTGCTTCACATATGTTTTCTAGAGTATATTTATTCATGAATACATACATTCATAAATACTCATAAATCTAAGATTTCCTTTTTCCTACTCCAACTAGATTTGCTGCATCTTTCTTGAATCAGTTGTTCGAAAGCATATTTGTATGACTACACACACACACACAAACACACACACACACACACACAGAGATGTATGTGTTTATTCAGAGTGCTGCAGAGCACTGGCAAGCAATAGGCTATTTTGCTGTAATTAATGTAACTCAGAAACGATGCTTTGAACTTCTCTAATAGAATGCACACAGTTGTGGGAAATTGTGGACAACACAATCATTATGCATGACTTTGCACCTTAGATGTCTAGATATCTGCCTGACCATCTGTATTAATGCCTTTTCTGAAATAATTTATCTATTTACAGTTCAGTTTAACCAAAGAATTATGAAATTGTCATTAACATTTCTCATAAGTTGTTAGGCAGATAGCTGAAGCACTCTGGATTGTTCTACTGCTAGAAGTGATCGGTTTCATGCAAGATGCACTGACAGTGTACAGTACAAGATAAAAATCAAATCCTGTCACTGAAGCTATTTAATTTTGTGTTGGAAAGAAGTATTGCTCACCTGGTTTGTTGTTCACCTGTTGCACTTTAGCTGATGCACAGAAACTTCCAGCAAAGCAAGATTTACAGGTGGATTGCTTGTAATGAGAGAAGTATATCATGGACATACTTGTACACATATCCAGAAGCAAAATAGGCAGACAATTTTAGAGTAGTCTTTTTTAAGGGCAGCATTTTTCAACTACAGTTGATGGAGATTAGGAAGATATTGCCTCCCCTTGACTGACTACCAGCCGGTCTACCCAATCCTATAGTGAGATTCCACTAGCAGATCACAGGGACTCACCAGTCCCTGTGATCTGCCAGTGTAAATAAACTCTGTGTAAAAATCCTGTACAACCAGCAAGGCAATCCTGTTCTGTCAAAAATATTCAGATAGAAACAGTAGCAACATTTTTACTTTATATTAAAGTAGACCATTTTAATAGAGGGTTAGGGAGTCACTGCATATGAATCATATAAAGGTGGTAAAATTTCTGTAGGAGATCACGTGCCACTGGAGCAATAATTCTTCTTGTGTCATTTGACATCAGCAGACTTTACAAAGTGTATTTAAATAGTAGCTTTGGGGAGAGACACTTCAGAATTTTACTTCAAATGAGAAACTAAGGAGCTTAAATCCTGAAATAACTTTGGGATGGGAGTCGGTATCCCTAAAAACATAGCACCTCTGCGGAGGACTGAAGAACAAATTCCTTGCCTCAGTCCTGCAGTCATACACAATCCATTAACTTTGGTTTAGTTGTTGTAGAATACCGAAAACTACATGAGGTGATACCCTATGGCCTTAGGAGGACTAAGTTTCCACTTAAACTGATTGCAATAGAATATTTAGCATTTTGAAAAGCAGGGAACTAAACTTATGTGCGCCACTGAAATAACTTTTATTTTTCAGATCCAGCATAATTTGTATTATATTTCAGCTTTATAATTTATATTCAGTTAATATGAATATAGTAGAAATGAATTATTAACCTAGAGAAAATTAAGCAGTTGAGGTAAGTTTAATAGATATTTTGTTTGTCATCATTCTTGAAGTATAAGAATACTATGCACTGATAGTAATTAGTTTTCAAATCATATAGTTTAAAACATGCCTCTCCTACAGGTCATGGGATAACAGCAGTAAAGGAAAAAGCAGGAACTACCCTAAGAATTCATAGTGGAAATTCAGCATCTCTGGAAACAGCAGAGCCTCCTGCAGCTGAAACACCAGTTACTCGTAAGTTCAAGTCCACTGAAATTGGACAAAACTCTTTGACCCTGCCCAATCTGTTCCATTTAGAAAATTTTAAGATTTTGGTCACATAAACCAGTTCACTGTAATTTTTGACTTGCAGGGTTGAAATTATGCTGTAACCTGCTTGTTTTCTTTTGTTAGAAGCAGAAGATTCTCTGGCCCAAAGCTCTTCTGAGAATATTCCTTCTTCTCCTTCATCTGGATCTCGTGGCATGCTGTCAGCTATCACTAGTGCTGTACAAAACACAGTGAGTCATTTCAGCTGGTCTCTCTGCTCTAATTATTGTTCATTATTTTTAGGTTCAACTTCACTGTAGGTCACGTTTTTAAGTTACAGGTCTTTGTAAAAACAGTTCTTTTTTAAGTCTGTTTAGAGTCTTTTCCATGACAAAATAACTTTAAAATTAAACTGTCTGATTAAAAAATAGAAAGTCAAACAGAACTAACTCAGTTACTCTGTTTTCACCAGTTTCAGTAAAAAAATATGGTCTTCTCCAAAACTATGTAGAATTCTGCAAATTTTTGGAAAATCTTTTTTATAATTGTACCATCGTCTGATTTTTTTATTTTTACAGTTAAGTCCTTCCAGAGAAAGTGGGATAGGACTTGTTACCATTTTTGAAGGCAGATAACATAAGAAAATACTCCTTTTGCTTATTTTAAGGCTTTTACTAAGCTCTCTATTTTTAGTTCCTGTCCTTTATCTTCACCTCTTTATCTAATCTCTCATTTCATATTAGCTTTCCCAGAAGGGGGTCTGATTGCAAACTTAGTGAGGCAAAATCTTTTGTTCACAGTTCTTTCCTATCATCCTTATATTTTGTGTGTTGAACTTCATCCCGTACCATACCATTTCCAAATCAATTTTTGTGCCATCTTCTTCCCCAAATTGTTTTGCATCTGGTGTTTCATTTGAAAATATAGAAGACTTTAAACATTTGCTGTAAAAGCATATAAGATTAATTCCCCACTGAGCAACTTCTATGAAATGGCAGTTCTTTTTTATTGTGTATCCAGTTCACTCTGACTGCCTCATCACTCTAATATCAAAGATTTTGAGAAATGAAGGAGATTCCTATAGATTATTCCTAAGACTGTTTCTACATAACCTGGAGCATCATATGGCTTGTAGAGCTGGCCACCAGTAAGATTATACAAGCATTATACAAGATTTGCAAATAAGAGAAATGTGCTTGTAGGCAGCCTGGATAGGCTGCTATACCACAGTGATCAATGTGGTACAAAAAGAATCACTTAAAGTCTCAGTAAGTCACCTGTAATGTTACTTGAGACTTTGGAAGGGTTTTCCATTATATGCTGTGTTACACCAGCACTTGAGTATTTGACACACACATAATCCAGATTGAAATGGAAATCTTTAGCCAATGAAACTTCTTCTTCAGTGTACATAAAAAATACAATGACACAGAAAAACATGTATTTAAATAGGCAGTTCCAGAGTCATCATAAGTGTTACAATTTTAAAAATCCAGTAAAGCATAGTCTTCTGTTCATGATGGACTTGGCTCCATATGAATGTCTAAAACAAGTTCCTACAAACCAGATGCCATTGGATGAAATTAAAGTGGAATAGAATAGAATGACAGAGACATAGAATAGTTAGGATTGGAAGGGAACTTAAAGATCACCTAGTTCCTATGTCCCTGCCTTGGGCATGGACACCTTCCCCTAAACCAGGTTACTCAAAGCCTGATCCAGCCTGGCCTTTAATATTTCCAGGGGTGGGGCTTTCATCGCCTCTCTGGGCAACCTGTTCCAGTGCTTCACCATCCTCATAGTGAAGAATTTCTTCCTGATATCCAATCTAAATCTATCCTCTTTCTAAGTAAAGCCATTCCCTTTTGTCCAAACACTGCTTGCCCTTGCAAAGTGTCCCTCTCAAGCCTTCCTAAAGGTCCTGTTTAGGTACAGGAAGGCTGCTGGAAGGTCTTCTCAGAGCATTCTCTTCTCCAGGCTAAACAGCCGTGATTTTCTCAGACTGTTTTCACAGGAGATGTGCTCCAGCCTTTTTACAATTTTTTTTTTAAATTTACAGCAATTGTTACATTTCCTCTGGTGTAAGTAGCTCAATTAACTGGAAATGTTTGTATAGGTTTTTTTGGGGTTTTTTTTTTTGAAAATGTATTCAGAACAAAGTAAATGCATCTTGTTAGTTGGAATATAGGAAATTTAGGGACCTGAATGTTCAAAGACGGTGTCTACAAAAAACACTCCTCTTTACAGTTCATATTAGCCTAAACTGGGAAGAAAATAACCACAATGCATTATTTTATACAGGGGAAAAGTGTATTATCTGGAGGCTTAGATGCTTTGGAATTTATTGGGAAGACAACCATGAATGTCCTTGCAGAAAGCGATCCTGGATTTAAGAGAACCAAAACACTCATGGCAAGAACAGTCTCACTGTCTCAGGTTGGATATATTTAAATACTACTCTGTCAATGCAATTTCAGGTTCTTTTTCCAGAATTTCACATGCCTCAGGGAGAGGCTTTATTTATTGCAGTAGATGCTGGCTGGGCTTATGGAAATAAATATTAAACTTTACAGTTGTTTTACTTCTTTATTTTTTTTTCATAGAACCACAAAAGATAATGTAAAAATCATCTTTTCTGCATAATCATACATGCAATTGCTGATTTAAATAAGATAGTATATGTGGTGATAAATCATTACACTCTGGAGGCAAAATCAAATTGTTGGTGTTTTGGTAACAGCTGTAGATAGATATCTTCCAGCATAAACATTACTATACTGTTTTCCTTGGAAATCAGTAATACTGGAATATAACATATGTCTCATTAGGAATTAAACCTATAAAAAGTTGTATCTCAGTGTCCATCTAACTTAATGGTATCCTCACACAGGTGTGATTCATATGTTTTAAAGCTCAGAGGTGAGATAAAAACAGAAATATAAATGCTGTCAGTACAAAATTATTTTAGTTCTCCAAACCCTGAAAGGAAGGAAAACAATAGACATTGAAAAGAAAGTATGTTTACTGCATGTTTACTTCCTTGTAGAGAGGAGTAAGGTGTTTTTCTTTTAATGAGATATTTCATCTTTACTATTCGTCATTGGAAGTTAACAGACTTATACTGTTATAAGTAAGTATAGTAGATCAAAAGCAATTAACTCTTGTTAAGGCCCACAGGGTTAAAATGAGCTTTTGAGAATGTCTCCTTTAACAACATGCACGGATTTGCACACAGAATCCAAAGCAGAGTGCAGCATAAATCAGTTCTCAGGGGTTGCACTATCACTTTTCAGTGATTTGTTCATAAAACTTTGTGAGTTAGCTTTTGAAGATGGAGACTTCAGAGGAAAAATGTACCGTAGTGTAAATTTTAAGTCTTTTGTACTAAATGAATCACTGAAGAGAGTATTGTAGGAATTTTGAATGGTGGAGTTACATAAGTGGTGGGAGTTCACCTGTATTCAGAGACTTGTATGTGACCTAACACGTAGTTCAGATGTATTTACCACCTTTGCTGTAGGAAATTCATGAGAGGCCACTTCATCCAGGAATGGAAGGAAGGAAGGAGGAAAAGATCCTATTGGATATCCTATCCCCTTCTATCCTTCTTATACACTGATAGAAGTGTATTAAAAGCCCTCCAAAATATACCCAAGTATACGGGGGGTAGCTCTGCCCCACCTTTGGTATAAGTCCTCAATCTCCTTTGTCAGTCCCTCTGTCACAATAAACTGACTTTATTTACTAAGAATATTTTATAGAAAATATTTATGCAAGTTGATGGATAGGTCCTGAAAGTAATACTCTTCCCATTTTGTGATCTGTAGAAAGAATTGAATGGCTCTTTAAGGCTGAACATGAAATAGTTCTTTCTCTTCCATTATAATGGGTGGGGAAATTTATTATATGGTATCTGTAGCTGACACTGCTTTTGAAAATATAAGTTGTTTTTTTTTTGTTCATTGTATTTTAAAGAGAGATGGTTAGCACTGGGAAAACCTTGCTTAGAATACTATATAAATATTTTATCAGAGAAAATTATCATAAAAGAAGTTAGCTATTTAATCTCTAAATTTTAGCTCTTCAGGTGTGATACAGTCCCAAATTTTATTACTACTTCTAGACACACAGAAGCAGATAGTAATAAAATCTGTCACATTTACAGTGCTATCAATAAAACACAGAATGATGTATATATTTACAGCTGTTGCGAGAAGCCAAAGAAAAAGAGAAACAGAGGCGGGCCCAGCAAGTTACAGTAGAAAGAACAGCACATTATGGACTACTTTTTGATGAATTCCAAGGTTTGTCTCATCTTGAAGCTCTGGAAATCCTGTCAAATGAAAGTGAAGCTCAGGTACAGTATGCACACAGCACAAATCAATATGGTTGGTAAAAAAATTTATCGTTACATTAATTTTATTCTGCAGGTGCATGTAGAATGAACTGTAAGTTTTCCATCAAGTTCAGAGAGAGCTGAATTGATCCTATGGGCTAGCCCTGGGTTTTAGAACTCAATACACCTAAAATATAACTACAAGATTAACTCAAAACAAACTTCATAACTGACAGGTAT
This sequence comes from Euphonia xanthogaster, assembly GCA_034509185.1. NCBI lineage: Eukaryota > Metazoa > Chordata > Aves > Passeriformes > Fringillidae > Euphonia > Euphonia xanthogaster. The sequence continues at coordinate 49,167,482 of JAYDZK010000202.1, read as the reverse complement.
TTTTGTTAGGACCATATGTAGTGTGCCATACGCAGCTTGTGATGCTGCAGATGCCTTGCAAATTCCTTGCAGAATTTGCAAGGAGGTTGGAATCTTCTGGTTGAAATCAGATACAGATACTTACATTCAGGAATTCCAGACCTACTACACATGGAGGCTGGTGAATTAAAATTAGTTCCAGATTACTTACTCAGTTCTTACTGTGTTAGTTTTTAAAGCTACATAGAACTACACCAAGATATTCTTACTGGAAGTATACAAATGTCTCTCTGAAGATGGTAATGTTAATAAGGCCTATCTGATAAATATGTATTTCAATTTCAACTCTCAATTTATTTGTTCTGCTAGTACATAGTAGATCACTGACAGTGGACTAATAGAATTTTATAGATTCCTTGCAGTGATATTTTTGTACTGAAACAGTTTTCTAAATAAATTTCTTAAAAACAAGTTTTCTTTTTTGTTTGTTATTCTAATTATCATTCTTTGCCCTGTGGGGTGCTTCTTAAAATATAACCAACTTATGTTTTAAAATATTTTATTTGTTCTCACAAATAAAAGAAGCTTATATTAATAACAGTTAGATGCATACTGTCAATGTTGTTTTTATTTTTTGTTATTATCTAGATGAAAAACTATACGTTCAAACCACATTTATAATGTTCAAGGGTCTGCTTTTGGGAGCAAAAAACAAAACCAAAAATGGCCAAAACCCCCCATCCACTAAACAGGAATTAGATAGATAGATTGATTGATAGATAGATAGATAGATAGATAGATAGATAGATAGATAGATAGAAAGAAAACAAGCTCAGCTTAATTGCATGTGTCAATGATATTTTTATTTTACTGTGAAATAACACAGGGTAAGCCAGACATGTGCATGTTGTTCCATGAGGTTTCTGATGCACTTCATTTATGTCCTAGACACGTGCATAGTCCTACTCAGTCCAGCAGGATTGGTGGTGACTGGGTGGGTCAACAAGTCCAGTGCTCAGATAAGTGTTCCACTTACCATGCACAGATGCACACAGACACAGAATACAGGAGTACTGTAGAGAAACTTGAGACCACTTCTAACAGCCCAAAAGCCACAGGAGGAGTGCAAGAGGTACTGAAGACGTGTGTTTAAGCTTTTTTTTTTTTAAAGTTTCCATTAAAAGAAGTTCCCAGTTAGCCCTTGAAATGGATAGTGCTATAGAAAGGAAGGAAAAGGCTTTGTGTAGTCCTTCACAACCTGACTGGAGTGCCACAGCTTTATCTTGGGTTTAACCCTGAGCACAGGAGCTGGACCCAAGGACACAGCTGTAAGAAAGTAAAGCTGTGTCCAGCCTTGCACTGAGGTAGAGTGTACCTCTGTACAAGCAGCTTTAAAAAAGCCCCTTGAAACAAATATAAAGGTCAAACTTTGTATCAAGGGGAGTAAGGGCATTTCTCCTGGCTTCCATAGGCAGAGGGAGCACTCTGCTCACCGAGTTAACACCATCTAACTGTAGTACAAACAGTGATTCAAAGAATCTGTTTCCATCCCTTTAGGTGTGCCATCCTATTAGATATGCAGGGACTTGCAGATAGCTGAGCTATGCAAAGACCTGCCAATACAATCTTCAGAACAGGTAGACTGTCAATAATTTTGGCTGCATTTTGAAGGCAGCCTTTTCCATCTCTTCCCATGAGTGCTCAGACTAACAATTAAGCCTGTGCTCCTTTTGCCTGCTGTCTTCATCCAGGCAATCCAAAAACAATTTGCAGTTAAACCATAGATTTATAGTTCAAAACTCATGTTCTGGGGGAAGGAAAGGACCTAATGATCTGGCAAGGCTGGTAATTTTTGTGATACTCAACAAATTCTGTTGACAAGATCTAAAAATATTTCTGAGCTGGGAGATTATAGACAAGATTTGAACATAATGGAAGTTTCCATTTCTTAGTCTATTTTGGATTCAGGCTCTAAATTAGCATTTAGTAATACTGTCCTTTCTTTTACAGATTCAGTCACATTTAGCAACACTTGATGGAGAACAGTTGGAGACTGTGAAAAATGATTTAATTGCTATAAAAGAGATCTTTGTTCCAAAGGAATTAGATGATGAAGTGGTGCAGGCGCAAAAAGGTAATTAGCAATACAGAGACTTAACCATAGGAATATTTGCTACTTCTTTATCCAGTAATTTAAAAAATTTCAGTCCAAACTGTCATTTCTGATATCCTAATAGTCTTCATAAGGTGGTTACTGAAATGAATCATCTAAAAGTTCTGGAACCTGATCAGTGCTTAATTTTGAATTTATATTTTAGCTGAAGTGCAAGTTATGCAAACATAAATAAATATTAAATTATTTTGCTATATCATCAATGAAAGCAAAAAATGGAAAATAATAAGTTTTTTGATAACTGAGCTTTTCTTACGGGAATTGTATAATCTGAAAGTTTTGAAGTACTTAGAAATGATTTTCTGTTCAGCAACTTCATCTTCACTTTGCACTCCCCTTGCTAGATGGGGGAAAGGATTTGAGTATCATAAAGAAATTTAAGAATCCTGAATTTTCTTGGAATGAACTGACTTTGAAGCATAGTAGCAAAGCTGCTTTATAGGTTTTGCTTGGCAAGATGTGGCACATGGAGTGTGAGAAGGAGGCTAGAGCAGCATAAGTGTCTCCATAACTGTGACATGGCACAGCATTGAAGAGAATGGGCCAAGCTCCCAAAAATTACAATAAAATGGGTGGCTGCTTTGGTTAGGGGCAAAACAGGTGTCTTAAACAGGTCAGAAATGTTAGCAGTTCCCCAAACAGGTTAGAACAGACGGGTAAGGAAGTCAGCTTGAAGGCGTTATGGTTCATGTCTCCAGGCCTGTGAGATCTAACAGCAAAAATCCCCTTGACCTGACTGAAGACTGGGTTATGCCATTGCACGCCATAGTGCTGTGTTTTGGAAATAAAGAAACATAAAAAGCTATTTCTTCCACATCCTCTTATCTTCTCAGGATTACTTTGCCCATAAAACCTACATTTTGCAAGATGGTGAGATAAGATTTCTTTAGTCTTCAGAAGAGTTAGCAAAACTGTGTTAACATTCACATGTTCTAACAGGAGAGTAATTTCTTCTCAGACTGCTCTTTCTGGCAGTGCTTACTCAGCTTGCCTGATCCCTCTCACAGGAAACTCATTGTTTCTCACTGAGGGGAACAGCAAGTGCTCAGCATAAAGTCTTAGTGTGGTAAAGTTTTGTGCTGTTTTTTTCCCCTCTTACTTCCACTTTAAACCCCATACCTCTATGGAGTTGTGCAAAATAGAAGTCAAGAAAATGTATTACCTGCTTAGGAGTGAGGATTCATGAGATGTCTGTTGTTCCATAATTTCTGTGGAAAGTAGTTCCTTGCTTTGAAACCAGCTCCCAGGAGAAGCTCTGTTTCTTGCACAAAGTGTTTTCTCTGAAGGTCAGAAGTTCTGTTTTTTTCAGTAATCACAACTGCTTATCCTGCTCCTTTAAACATTTACAGAGGTTTTGAATGGGCTGCAACCAAGGCAGTGCGCACCTTAAAAAAAGAGACCAAACCAAAGTGTGCTGCAGATTTGCCCTTACAAAAGCAAACCACTCATCAGTGAAACACATTCCTTCCTCCTAAGGCTGCGGAAACAACTCTGACTGTTTTCTGGTACAAGTAGCAGAAGGTCACACACATACCCTTCTCTCTAATGTTTCCTCTCACTTTGATTATGGAGCCCTTTCATGCATTTTTCACTGCAGCTTCATTTCAGTTGTTTATGAAATAACAAGGAGAATATTTAAAAATGTGGCTTTACCTACATTTTGAAAGCTATTAAGACCAAAAATTTCACACGTGAGGTTAAATAAAACAGTAATCACAGTGAGCAGTCAATTGAATATCTCAGTTATCAATAATTTTGGTGCATATACATGCACACCTCCACACATTCCTTTCTTGTGTCACTGTCACTGTTTTTCAAGTGCTGGAATACTTGGTGAAACTCTTTCACTGGATGTATTTGATCATATAAAGTACTATAGCAGTAACACTCTAACAAAAACTGTCTTGTTATTTCTTGCAGCAGATACAGGAGAAGAGTTTGTCAGCATGCTCACAGAACTGCTGTTTGAATTGCATGTTGCTGCTACTCCTGACAAGCTAAATAAGGTTAGCACCTGTTACTGAGCTGCCTTCAGTTTCTTGGGCAAAGAAGGAGGGCTTTGTTTTAAAATCTGACACAGAGCAGTACCCAGTTAATTTCAGATAGCTCTGAAAGCAAAGTATAGTAGACTGAGACTAAAATGCTGAATATAGAAAAGCTTTCACAGAAGTGAAATGAGTAAGGCAGTGCAGTTGGATGAGCCCTTTCCAGTGTTAGAAAGCTTGAATCAGGGGTGTCACAGCAGAACAGGGCTCATGAGAACAGCAGATTTGATCTTACATACTGGGACAGAAGTCAGGTTCAGAATAATTTTTCTTGCTCTAAATGTGAGTTGTGTGTCGCTCTCTGTAGCCAGAGAGCTACTAGCACAAAGGTGAGATGTCCAGGATCTAGTCACATAACTCACCACATTTGTACTATCAGGTCCCTTTAAAGCTGGTTCATCTGCTGATCTTAAGCTCAAATGAATGTTTATCTCTCTAGCTACATAGATAGACTATGGATAACTAGCTTAGGCTTAGGTCTTAATGTGTTTTAATTTGATTTCATGTTAAAAAAGAGACATCATAACTTTCCTACTAAGCATAGCAGTAGTTTGAAGTTGTATAAAGCCTCAAGACTCTTCAGCTTTGATCTATTTGCATGTCAGGGAAAGCAGCTCAAGTGATTTTATATTTATTTTTCATTTAAGAATTTAATACATCTCTTTTACTTCTCCAATTTTTTTTTCTTTTTATACACTCTTCTTATTTTCTTATTTGGGAAACTGTGTAAGGAAAATTTCTGTGTCAATTCTTTTGAATGATAAAGGTGAAATATTAACTTTGGAATTAACACCAGCTGTATGTGTTGGTTAGGAATATTACACTTTTAGAGGAATTTTATCCCTGGATGATCCATCTTTATGCAGTCCAAAATGCTTTTTCCTACAGCTTCTTAAATGTACACTTAACTAAAGGCCACTCAGAGGTTTGATACTTTTAAATTTCTGAGTATAAAGAGGAAGTAATTAAATGTATTGTTAATTGATGTTCAGGAATGTCATCTCATAGTCTCTTCTCAAACTGAACTTTGGGGTTGGGTTCTTTGTTCGGCAGGCTAGGAAAAAAGCTCATGAATGGCTGGAAGAAGCCAGTTTGTCCACCCCAGTAGACATAGAAGAGGAGCTAAATGAAAAACCTGAAGAACCTGGTGAAGAAAAGACTCAAAAAGACAATAAAATTGAGAGTGATAAAACAGCAGTAGTCAAAAGCAAAACTGTGGAGGTAAAATAACTTTTGGAGGATAAGTTTCGTTAAGTGATAAGATTGTTTCTTTATGTGTTGGCTTTATGTGTCATCCTTATTTTTTAAATTCATGGAAGTAATAAGAAATAATAAAACACAACTACTCACTGTAGACCCAGTTGAAGACTAAAGTACATAAATATTATTACTGTTATTCTATTTCCATAAGTAAATATCAGTGACAGGTTCTCTATCACATTTTTTTATGGTTTTATATCTGTGTTTTTATGTGTATACATGTGTATACTCAACATACAGTGAGCTGAGGGATTCTGAGGTGTAATGCCAAACATTACATGCACGCTGGAAGTTGCGTCTCAGTGTTTCTTAGTATCTCCTTCTCTCAGTGACAGTACATGGGAAACTGTTCAAACTATTTAAAGTTTAAATTATAAACAGACAAAACAAAAATATTTAGGCAACTAACAACTGTTCATTCTGTTTATGAAAGATGGCTCTTAAGGCTAAAAGTGTTCATTTAGACAGTTCTGATAGTGTTAATTGTGATTGAGTAGTTTCTGTCAAGTTAATGGCAATATGAAATATGGTTGCTATCTTTGTTGAGATTGTTATTTCTAATTAGAAATTATCTGTTGTGTTTCCTTACAAAAAAGTCTAAAGAAGAAGACAGAATATATACACTATATATATTACAGATTTTTATGTGATTGCAGATTACCAGCTGGCATCAGCTTGTGAAAGCTGTAACCCCATAGTGCTCCATAAAGATTTCTATAATTGTCGATAAAAGCCAATTTTTTATGGGGCACATTATCTATTTCTGCTCTAGAGAGTCAGCCAAGGGATGACTCAGTACTTTTGGCTCCATATGAAAATAATTATGATTATGACTTATTCTGGAGTTTAAGTATCTTTCTCTTTGTTAGGACAAGGTTTAAAAGTGGTATGTTGGAAGATCTAAGAGCCTGACCTAGTTCCCAGCCAAGTAAACAGTAGACTTGATTTTACTAATTTTTCAGAACAAGTAGAATGTATGTAATTTATAATCTGTGGATATTTCATTTTCCAGTATTGTTTGTGAGGGTGGCTGATTTTACTTCACCATGTATGTGTTGGTATTTCCAGTTGGGGTAGGAAGGGTTCCTATGTTTGAATTTCTTTTATATGTATGTATCTATAAATACATTTATCAGTGTTGTTATTATTGATTGTATTATTTCCATTTTTAATTTAAGGAAATCTACATGCTGTCCATTGAAAGTCTGGCTGAGGTAACTGCTCGTTGTATTGAACAGCTTCATAAAGTAGCAGAATTAATTCTACATGGGCAGGAAGTAGAAAAAACAGCTCAAGATCAAGCAAAAGTACTGACAAAGTGAGTATTATGTACTTCATACATAAACATTTGACATTTGTGTAGAACTCATGAAGTTCTATTTAGCTTGAAGGCACAGTAAGTTCATGGATCAACAAACAGCATTGGATTTAGGGGTCCTGGTGCTATATTTTCTCATGAAATCAAGTTCTATAGAGTACCTGTCATTCTGTGACATGGCTGACATATGTATGTTCACAAAAACATGACCTATGCGCAGGCTAAAAGTTGTTTCTGCTCCAGCAAGCAAATGTGCATGACAACTTGGGTTGCATTTCCTGTGCTGCAGAAGATACTGTGCCTGCACATATGGAATTTGTTTTTAGAGTGTATAATGCAGACCTATTATCTGCCAACAGAGTTTCATTATCTAGTGTTTATCTGCCAAAAATATACAGAAATCAATCTGTAGTTCTAAACAATAGACCACATTTGTTAGCAACTTTGTACTTAACCATAGTGAAACACCCAGAATTTCAAGAAGCCAGTTTGTCTAGTGGGACTCCAAACTAAAATCTCAAGCTCTCTGTAGTTATTAAGTCTGCTGATTTCAGTAAGTTTTCATGTTAAGATCTTTTAAACAGTTGACTCCTAAGTAAAATGTTTAACCAAGTGCTTATCCTTTAGAATGCTACTAAGAACAGCAAAGTCCATAGGAACACTTCAGTTGAAAACAAAGCACTTAGTAAGTATTTTTCAGAATCAGAATGCACCTTGTAGGATGAGGTCCTATGGGATACACTTGGGAATGTCTAGGAAAACAACGAAAAATCTCAGAACAGAACTAGATCTTGTTCTCTCATATTTTAAACACAAGTGGTCTTTCCCTTTTAGCACAGAGTAGATGTTTTATTGTTCAGTAGAAAACTTCTCACTGTTCTCATTCAAATTTGATTTATTTCCAGTATTCCCAGAAATTGTGTTGCTGCAATCATCAGACAAACCATAGTTAAACTAGAAGTTTAGAATTTAAACAAGTCAAGCATTGCACTGTCAAAAAAGACTGGTGTGTGAAACAACACATCATTTTGCTGCTGTAGTCAGCAGTGGATTTTTCAGTGAAGGAATATGAAAACTTTATCATGAACAGTTTATGCCTAAATATTTTTAAAATATTTAGAAGCAAAATTGCTTTAGGAACATCTTTGCTTCCAAGGTAAAGTTTGTCATGGAGTATTTATCTATTGATAGGTCAAGGATGTATCTTTATATTTGTCTCTCTTGTTTTTTTAAACCAGTTTAACAAGTGCCATGTGCAATGAAGTTTCATCTTTATCAAAGAAGTTTTCTGATTCTGTAACAGCAGCTGGGGTAAGATGACAGCATTTTCTGTAGCATTTGGGCTTTTTTTAGCATAGTTCACCTCTTGAAACAGAAATTCTTCTGTGGGTCCAGAGGCTTTATATCAGCAAAGAGGCCACTTCTTTCCTCAGATCAAGAACACAGAGCATTTTTACAGCACTAGAAGTTTATAAGCCTTGATAGATGACACCAGTTCCCTGCCTTGTAAAATCTCTGTTCCTAGAAACCACTTCCCCTTTTTCCTGGGAACCGCTCAACACTTCTCACATTGAAGGGCCCCACATTTGAAGTTACACAGCTTGAAGATAATTTCTTCTCCAACTCGGCCTATCCCTTTTGAACACATTTGTATAAAAGTCATTAACAGATTGTACTTGAAGTACCTTAAGATGGTTTCATGAGTTGTCTTTTTAGCCTTTACTAGATCCCCTGGCTTAGCACTGCAGTGTTTTCAAAAGGTTTAAGAGATTAGAAAATCTGTTTGGTCCAACTTAAAAAAAAAAAAATCACTCTGTCTTCTATCACAAGATATTCCTTTTAAGAACATCCATTTATCTGTGAACATCTTTGCTAGAAATAGTATCCTGCCTTTCAAGATGCTTCAAGGATGACTGACATCTCAGTATTATAGCACGATTCAGAGGTAAAAATTGTGCTGTTGCTGAAATCTTCTGTAAACATCAGAGAAGAGCAAATTCTGGTTCTCCTGGTTGTTCCATGAAAACATTCATGTAATTTAAAGGAAATTTTTCCTATTTTCCATTAGCTCTTCCAGCACATCTCTGAGCATGTTTTTTCATAGTTATTTGTAAAGGACATGATTTATGTCTTTGCTTTTATCATGAATAATTTACATAACTTCCAATCACTGCAAGGAAAAATGCTTATTTTTTAGGATTTTTTTTTTTTTTAGGATTGCACTTTAGCATACATCTGTGGGACACTTGAAATAAATGCATGCACAAAAATATAAAAATAAATTGCACACAAAATATTAAACTGGCCCACTAAACAATGCATTTTGTAATGGATTTTCTAGTAACTGAGAGTAAAAATGTACTTCTTTTCTCTAACCATCTCTCCTTGGTTCTGCCATCTTTATTCAAACTAAAATTAAGAAGTTTCATGTTTCTGTAAATCTGTAATATGGGAGCTACAAGGTTGTAAGTGGAAATCCTTCAGTTAAATTAATCAGTATTGTGTTCAGTGTTGAAAGAAAACAACTCTTGCTGGAGGTTACTGTTGCTCTAAAGAACCACAATGCAAAGAACAGTGAGAATAAAAAAGGGAAGAACTTTTGCCATTTTAAAAAGTAGAGGAGCTAATGAATCTTGATTTTCTAGCCTCTAGTAGTGTCACTAGTCATTGTATCCATCTGTCTTCCTACCTGGTGGTTGAGAAGAAGGTCATGCATGCCGAGCTGTTTCGCTGGCCAACCTGCACTGCCCAGCACATGTGCTGCCTCCACTTTGGGGATCTGAGTTTCACCTGGTTTTCCTTCTGTCGGTGACCTTTCATCTGGTCCTAACCACAGATATTTGTGTAACTTCTAAGAACTTCATTTTTCCTCTGACATGTCTTTTTCCTTTTGGTGTCCTTGAAAATGAGCAAGGGGTTAAAATTTTTGTGGGATGTGAAAAGGTCACTTATAGATGGACAAACAATGTCATTACATAAACCTCACACCTGTAGGAAGGTAGGCAATTTGAAACTCTGTGGTACATGAATTAATGAAGAAGTAAAATCCTGGGCCTCAGGGTTCATTGTACACAGAGCTCATTGTATTCTGTGATAGAAATGCATAGGGTGTACTGAAGTGTAGTTGAAATGCAGACACAGTTACTAGCAATACTGAGATAAACAGGCTGAGTAAGAATCAAGGTGAAAGAAGACCTCTACAGAATTCATAAAACCACATCTCAGATATCAGTGTATTTCTGTTAAGTGTATTTCTTGACCTGGTTTTTCATTCTGTTTTCTGATTTACAGAGCAATATGAAGGCAGAGGTTCTTAACCCCATCATCAACAGTGTGCTATTAGAGGTAAGCTCCACCTCTTCACATTAGAAAATGTTCTAATAAAATTATTTTAAATGAAACAAGCACATTTATTTCCAAAGGCAAAACTATTTAAAAAGTAATGACAATATCATTCTGGCTGTTCAGTGCCAGAACGTAAATTTTGTGTTTAGCCTCTCCCACAAACACTGTAGTCGTCAGGTTGGATTTACTGAGGATTTTTACGAGCTGTATGACTGAAGTGAGGCTGGCCAGCTCTGAAACTGTACTGTTCAACTCTGCTGCTGTACTGGTCTGAGCACTGTAACAAATTGCAGTTTCAGACTATTCTTTCCTTTAAAATTTGGACTGTAGGTATGCTACTGTGTTTCTCACCTGCAGGCATTTAGATTTTTACAGATTCACAGTCTAGCAACAGCTTTGGTCAGCATATGGATAATCATGTGTCAGACCACCAAAATGTTCATGAGTGATTTCTTTTATTTGACACCATGTTCAATTTTTCTTCAGAAAAGAACAGTGAATAAAATGTTCTTCAGTTTTACCAAGAAGAGGTTGAGATGAAGCAATATCCTCATAAAGTCCTAAAACTCATAGGAACTGCAGCACAAGTTTTTAACTCTGTTAGATCACACTTCCCATAAAGCATAAAAAATATATAGTAGTGACCATGTATTGTCATTCTGTATTTAATAGCTGTATTCCCTTAAAAATAAGGAGAAGATTGCTTTACAATAGGCAATTTTGCACTGAATTAACAATATCTTTAAGGAAAATTAAGGAAACTTGAATAGAGCTGTAGCGAAGACTACCATGCAGTTCCTTTTGTTATAAGGTAAATTTGCTGTAGCTGCTGACTTACCTTCCTGTGCTCCAGGAGCTGCAAAATCTAGGAATATTTAGAATTATGGAATACAATGTTTTGTACTTCATAAATCCTATAGTTGTATACAAATATGTATTAATACAGTCTAGGATCATGGAGAATTACAGGGCACTATACTGTTCAGTATTAGAAATTCTGAAAAAGTACTACATGTTAAAACCATTATAATTCAAACTGTTAATTTCAGTGACACTTCTCCCACCTACAACAAATTCAAAATTAGTTCAGTTGATGGAAAGACTGGCTGGTTTGTGTTTAAAAGTCAAATCTGCTTCTGAAAACTGTTGCATTTTATTCTACTCATATTACCAACAAAACTGTCTTAGAGTTCAAACTTAGCAGCAGTCAGATTTTTCTATATTTATTCAGGCTATGCTATCTACAGATTCTAAAATCTTGTGTGAAGACAATGCTAATGTAGCATCATGCAGATGTAAAAAAAAAAAAAAGGAAATAAAAGGAAAAGTCCAGTGTCATTCCTGAAGTGCATGGCAGCTGTACTGATGAACCACATGTTTTCTCCCCGCTTTAGGGCTGCAACAGTACTACTTATATTCAGGATGCTTTCCAGTTACTGCTTCCGGTTCTGCAGATTTCCCATATCCAGACCAGTTGTTCAAAAGCCCAGGAGTTGTCAGCTTGAGAGCAACCACAGACCCGAAGTTTGAGCTGTGCCAAGAGAAGAGCTGGTACAAGAGATGTCTGGCCACTAGAGTTCTTTGAAGACACTAAATGCGGTTTTGCACACATAGTACTGAACATTTTAAAACTCTTTCAGACTTTAAGACTTTAGAAGTAGTTAGTAAAGTGAGGAATTTCTTTTCCAGTGCAGTTCATGCTTTGCATTAATTTAAACAGAAGTTTCTTGATATTAGCATTGATTTAAATATGGATTCTAAATGTTGACTTTTTCAGTTGTAAACAATGTATGAAACAAATTGGAATGTAAAGTTTCTTAAAACATTTAACTTCAAATTATCATTTATATTGTTTGTATTGTAACTGCAGTTTAAAAACCATATTTCAGAAGATGGTTTCAGTTTTTAATTTTTGCCAACATGAACAAATTATCAAAGTGTTGAGCTTGTTAAGTATTATTTCCAGTAGCAAATAATAACATCATATTAATATGTACCACTAACATAACACTTTGTATTGAAGGAGTTGACAGCAATAGGTATTAACTTTACTAAGTGAAAATTCTGGAGGTTATGCATAAAGAATTATGCTGAAAAGAAATTTTCTGAGCCAGTTAAGATTACGGGTATAGCTCTGTATTTGCTGACCCATAAGTTTATATTAATTTAGGTCCATTTCATCATTTCAATGGTTGAACAACACAGGAAAAAAAAGTAATCTTTTTAATATGCAAGGGATAGAAAATTTCCCTTTTGTTTGGCAATCGAAACACCTGCTAAACAACCTTCTCTCAGATGTATTACCAGGTTAACACTTTGGGGTTTACTGATGCCAACAGTTCAGAAATAGAAGTTGTAGCAAGAAGTTATGAAATAATTGCTTTGGGTGTGGAGGTCATATGTCAGAGCAGTCATCTTTTTTCTGAGGCAATAGGGCATAAGCAAGCAATAGGAATGGCATTTCATAATAACACTAGCAACCATGCTAATTTGTCTGTATCTTTAGTTTAAAATACTGAGCTTTGGACCTAAGAATTTGTTTAGGCTAGTTTACCTCTTAGACAGGAAGAAACTTCCAATATTTTACACAGCATGTTCTCTTGAATTTTTGTCATTTATTATGTTTCTTTTCGTTATTTTGTATTTTTCTCTCTTGGTATACTCATTAATTGTATTTAAGTGCTAATTTTTACAGCTAACATTTTAATACATTTAAGCATAGTTCATACACCATAAAAATAATGAAATAGAGTGTGAGGCAGTTTCTGTGTTTGATAGAAAAGAGAAATCGTGTATCTGCTTTGTCCATGGTAATTTTTTGAGTCCAAATAAGTGGACAGAAAGGTCTTTTTGTGTTTAACACTATTGTGGTCCCTGTTCCTCTGTCACACTCATGGTGACTTTTCCATTTTTTGTTGTTTAGAGGTGAAATTTTCTCTATCCCTGAAATAAGGTTTATTATGCAAAATCTATTTCCTGGCACCCTGTAATTTAACAGACATAGAGATATCTTCCTGGGTAAGTAGAAGATTTACAGTCTTCAAATTCATTTGTACAGGCTGAATATAATATCAGAAGCCTCAGGGGATAATGTTTGAAATCACTGAGGGGCATTCTTAAGACAAAGATTGCTTGTCTGAGATACTCCTTACTAGAGGTTTCATTGTCTTGCTTAAATTATGCATTTATGAATAAAGTACCTTACTCTGAAGTAAAAGAAGCTATAAAAAGTAACATGAAGACCTAAAGTATTTACATCCATACAATATAGGAAGGGGAACAGGACAGTATGTAAGCACAGGGATACTCCCATCTGATCTTAGATTCAGTCATCTCGTCCTAGGAAAACTGAATGTTGTATCTTTAAGTCAACTTTAGGTAAATAATATTCCAGTAGAAAAGTACTGTATGGATATAGCCAGAATATTTTGTTTACACTGATTTGTATTCTTCCACCAGTCAAATAAATAATTGGAGATACTGAACTGAGACAGTACACTAAAAGGGAGTGGTTTGAAGGATAATGTGATGGGAGTATATCCCCAGTGTAGTAATTTACTTTCTTATGTTTGATTTACCTTTGGAATTATGAGTATGATTTTACTGGGAGACTGACAAAAAGAGATGCTGCCTTAAACTTTTAATGGATAGTGTTCTTTCTTTCATCACTGCCCTTTTCCAGGTTAGTACACTGAGCCTTGGCACTTGGCAAACTACTAGGTTTTAAGTACTTGTGAAAATTACCTGTTTTCTTGAGCAGATGTGTTTTCCATGGCATTCCATTCACTTTTGAGCACACCCACCCTGTTATGCAGGGACAAAGGAGGCAGGCTTGTGCACTGACCAAGTTCAAAATTTGTGAGGATGAAACTAAAACAATGTCTGCATGCCTACAGCCTTGCAGATGATCCACAGTTACAGGTCATCCCTGAAGAACGAGCTGGAATTAGACTGTTAAAGAAGTAATTTACTGTATATTAAGGACACTGACTTCTTTTTGTCTTGGGTTTGGGCTTTTTTTTGGGGTAAACAAACCAAAGCAAGCTGAAAGTTGTTTACTGCTTTTTAGGGTATAGTCTATTCATGTGTAAACATCTCTTCCCCATGAGTTCCTCCTACACTCCAGCTTCCATTGCTAGAGACAGCTGAACAAAAGAACTGTCTCTTCCACTTTTTATCATGCTGCTTAAATCACCCACTGAAGCCTTTAATATCTTCCTCCAAAATGTGCCTCAGTCATATACAAAATCACAGTCATTACCAGTTGGGATGCTTTTTAATGATGTGTCACCAGTAATGTCCAGTGTCACTCACCAGTCAGGATTCATAACAATTGTGAGGAGTCTGAAACACCACAGTGTTTTGAATGACAAATACAGGTTTCCCCCTTTTTTCTGATTCACAGAAGGGTTTTTATTATACAGACATTCACCCAGCTCATAGGATTATCTTTGAGACATTCCTGTTCTATTTCAGATGACAGCCCCATCCTTTCTGCTAGTCTCAGAAGAATGTAGAGTGTGGAAAAGGACTTTCCTGAGTTCTTTTGAAAACCATCTCAGAGTAAGGTTTAACATGATGCCATCAGCCAGTGTGACCTACTTTGGAATACTTACAGTTGGACTCGAAAGCCCTCTGGACTTTAAACACTTTATTCTGTCTCAGGTCAACCTTTGTTGCTGAAGCTGCTTTTATTGTGCAACTTATATATTTTCCATGCTGTCTCCTACTTCAGCATTCATATTGATGACAGTGTGCAGTTTTGGAATTAAAAATTTAAAATAAAATGTCAAAAATTCAGCTGTATAAAAAAGATGGGAGATGGAAATTATTTTCAAAAGAAAAAACAAAAATATGTGCTCTCTGGAAATTAGAACAATTTTCAAGGTTGGATTAGAGAAAAGCCTCTGTAAAAATATTTTTTCAGCATTTTTCAGAATAAACAAAAGATGGCATCTGATTAGCTCAGCAGAACAAGAATAATGCACTTTTGAAGTGAAGTGAAAATCTGCATGAACTGAAAGGTAGTCAGAGGTGGAGCATTAAAAGAGGAAGAGCTCAAAGGAAAGAATAGAAAGGAAATAGGAATAAGAAAATAATAGGAAAGAACAGTTAATTTGATCCACAGTGCTCATTCTCCCTCTATTGGCTGCCCTGCAAACGGCTCTGAGCACACGTTTGCTAAGGACTCCTTAGCAGTCTCCCCACTTTGATGTCCTCTTCACAGCCTTCCATTACAGCCTTTTGAAGACCTACCCAGAACACCAGGTAATTCAAGTAATTTTTAAACACCGTAAGAAGCCCCTCAACCCATTTAATAGATTTGGGAAAATGCAGCCCTGCTCTTCCAGTCCTTTGAGACCTCAGAGACTGTATCAGCAGCTTATCTGGTGCTGGCATTTCAGATGGTCTCTGCCTTCCCTCCAGTTCCCTTTGCCCATTCAGTCCCATGTCCATTTTGCACGTTCTCTGCTCCATCAGTTCCACCTTCCCCACCAGTTCTGTTCACACACGCACTCCTTCTCCACCTTCATGTCTCTTTTCCCTTGCTGATTTCTGAGGCTCTTCCCTCCTGCCCATCATCTTGTGCTTGAGAGGCTGCACCAGGACATCCTTTCTCTCCTGACATGTTCAGTTCTGACAAAGCCAGAGATGAGGACAGGGAGTTACAAGGATGTGGGAGGAGAGAAACCAAACCACAGGAGAAAATGGCAAGACTAAACCAGTTGTTTTCAGTCCCTCCTCAAGTGTAAGGAGGTTGGACCAGCAACCACCTGAAATACTTCTCAACCAGAATTACTTCAGGATCACATTTTTTGTTACCATCCTTACCAATGTCCCCCCATTCTTCCATTATTTCCTGTAGTTTGGATCATAGTTAGAAGACAAGGTAAGCTTTACGCAGCAGACAAGAAAAGCTTGAAAAAGCCTTTTGGGTTTTCTTGTTTGTGGTGTTCTTAAAGGTAACTTGGAAAATGGAACCTTCCAGGGTAGTAAAACCAAATACTTGGAGAGCTGTGGGATAACTGTGTGTAATAAAATAGCAAATCACAGTTTATTTGTCTAAGGAAAAGAGGTAGGTTACAGGCAGCAAGAATAATAATAGAATTAAACTATAGGAGAAAGAAAATAAAGTTGGGGTCACAAGAAGCAGGGCTGCCCCTATCAAGATCTCTAGAACTGAAGGGGAAAAGTGATAGATAGCTTGAATCCTTGAAGCATTTAAACACCGACCAAAATGGCCTTAGCAACTCTGTAGTGAATTGAGACAAATCTGTCTCTTTGTCTGTAAGTTGCTCTCTATAATAAGGAGAAAAAACAACCAAGAAGCAAATTGTGAGATGTTTACTTTATAGACTGTATTAAAAATTCTTCTTCTGAAAAGCTTATTAAAAACTCTACTTCTGAAAAACTCTGCTTCTGAGAAGCTTTGTTATTACCACGAACAAACAACAAAAAGCCCCCAAATCAAGAAAGTATTTTTCTCTTATTTTTTAATAAGATGGTAAACCAAAAAACAATAGAAACAAATGTTTCAGACTTATCCAACAAAATACAAAAAAATCCATATGCCCTCAAATCATTCAGAAGCTAATATCCACAACTATTCCTATTAAATCTGCACTGCTCAGTGTAGACAGGAAAATTCAATTTCAGAAAGCTTCAGGAGGGAAGGGCTGTATAAATGTAAGGAATGGAGGTAATGAAGTATTTACTGGATGCTAAATTGCTGCCTATCGTGTTTGCAATGGGCAGTTTACAATCTGTTCATCCTGATGGATTTAGCACAAGGGAGCCTGAAGTCCTGGCAATTTCTGTCTCTGCCTAGTAACTGATGGCTAAGCTGTACCCCCAAATCATTTGTTAGCACCAAATGAGTTTGGGACCCTGCTCAGCCCAAACAGCTCAACTGCACTCAGAGGAGCAGTAGTAAATGGAAAGTGAGGAAAAGTTCCAAGAGATAATGGGTTAGAATGCTAATGATCCAAGCTGGAACAAAAGATGGAAATGTAATTTCTCAAAAAGTACAAACCCATTTAATGTTTTAATTAGTTATCAAAAATCTATAATAACAATTTTGTGATTTGAAGCCAAATTAGTATTTTTCCACATTTTTTTCTTTATCCACTGAGATATTGCACAAATTATGATGGTCTTCCTGGTTTACTGCAGAAACTAACATGCTTGCTGCAGAATTCTTTCCTTCTGTAATACTTTGGTCACCCTTCTCGACAGCTGGAAACTTTATCTTTTAGGCATCTTAGTCATCTAGAGCATTAAGTAGGTTGAAAATTGTGCTCATTTCATGAAAGTACAGGATAATTCCTAGCTTTATACAGACTTCTTATCTGATGGAATATATAAAATAAATTTCTGCCCTGATAAAAAGATGCAATTATCACAAAGATTACCTCACAACCATATAACTAAGTATTAATCCTGAATGAACAGAAAATAGATGTGAAATCTATACTCTGCTGTCGAAGTGTTTATGCAGAAAAACATGCTTGTTCATCATTCATATTTTCTCAATACAAAGTCATTATGATGGAAAAAATGGAACTTGTCAACTAAAATGCATAATTGTCATTCCCCATGAAAAGATGGATAACATAGCCCGCCAAGCTGGAAATGGGGATGCTTTCTTCTGTGGTGTGTGATGTGTCTTTCATCTAGAAGTGCTGGTATTTCATAGGGTGATATCTGAAACTAAAGAAAATAGTATCAGGAAAAAAAGAGGAGGGTAAGTCTTCTCTAATTTATCTCAAATGTCATAATTTTGACTTTCACAGTAATGAATTCTATATTACAAAAGAAAACAACATTGTAACTAAAAAGCAGACAGAATAGATGATGCACATCAGATTGGAGCAAAAGACTGAGACTGATACCTGGCAGCTGAGTAGTGGCTCAGGTACCTGCCCCACGAGCGTGTGATACAGGAACTTGAGCAAGGCACACCAGGCCTTACCCACTTCCAGGGAAGCTGGCAATGGAAGGGTGAGCAGAGCCAGAAACATTCACCACATCCACCTAGCTGAAGTGGTCTTCTGTGCCCAACTGCATTTCCCATTCTGTACTGCTATATGGCAGGACAAATTTGGAAACAATGACATGAAAGCAGCTTTTTCCACATTCACGAGTGAGCTGCTTCTCACTAGCCATCAATGACACTTGTAAATTTGGATTGCAGCTCCCAGAGCTCACAGATTCCAATCAAGCTTGTCTTACTTTCTAGGGAACTATAAAATGCTGCGGGAGGAGAAGAGGGAGGTGGATTGGAAGTGCAGGATTGCTGTACTTCTAACATGCACGCTGAGTGAAAAAGCAAATATAGCTTGTCACCCATTCTGATAGTTCCCATAGCTGCAGGCCTGATTACAACATCTGTCTACATTTTCTTTCACATGGTAGGAACTGGGTTCAGAAGCGTTCCTTGGCTGTGAAATCATACTGGAGGCAGCAGCTGCCAAAGTGAGCTAGAAAATGACAAGTGTAGGCAGGATAGACTGCATCAAAAATTGATGCCAGCTAATGGAGCAGAGGATTTAAACAGCCTGCACAGTGCCCCTTCTAGTCCAGTTCTGCCAGCAAGCAGGAGCACTTCCCTTGGAAACCCTTAGTGTCTCTTTTGGAGAGAAACACAGCCTGGCATGCATTTAGTGCAGGACCCAGTAGTTGTGCCAAGTACCCTGGAATGTGCTCAGCAATCTGATTCTGTGAGCTCTTCTGTGCTGAGAGGAGTTGTCATTTTAATGTGCAATTAAGACTAGAATCTCTTATGGAAGCAGAAACAGGAGGAATTACCTTTCACAATATTCAAAAAATAAATACCTAATTGAGTGCATACAGTTCTGAAAACAATGAAAATCTGCCTGAGGGCAGAAATCACAGAATCATAGTTATCAACAGGAATTATGGTGTAAAAAATGAAGTCTTACAGAAATAGCCAACCCACAAACCAGTAGGTCAGTAGTAGTAGGAACTTCTCCCTTCAGCAGCTTCACACCAAATTTTATGATAACTTTAACGACAGTACTATCACTTCAGTGCACTGAAATTATGCTTTTCAGAAAAACTGTCAAAAGGATAATTGGAAGGATCCCAGCAATTTAAAATCACACCTACTGTTCTTCACAAATACCTGCATGAAAGCAGCTTAACTGTAATCTTCCTCTCACTCCTGAGCTCACTCGTTACATGCCTTTGCTAGAATGTCTTATGAGTTTCACTGTTTTCTCTGCATAATTCCTATCTTCTGTTGTTTGTGTGGGTGCCTTGCTTGAAGACAGGTGAGAGAGAGATTCTTTTAAATATAAAAACATTTTTGTAAAGTCACAGTCATGTAAGGAAAACAGGCAAAGGATATTTATAGTTGCACTTTGTGTTTGTGTTACTAAGTTCAGCAATGATGGCATTTAAAGACCCCTTCAGGAAGGCAGCAGCAGCATGAGCCAAAGCCCAGCTAATACCCTAGGTATACCTGCACTGAAATTTCCTGGCATTAGACTGGGATATGTACAATCAAATTTCTGATTTCATATGGGAGTGTTTCATTAGAAGACTATGATGGTGATGACAATCTGAATGGTGCTGGATAAGACACAGCCTCTCATACACTGTTGATCATACATTGTTGATCTCCTGTGCCAACCCTTGTACCCATAGCGGATTTCATGCCCACATGCTTCTCAGATTGTAAGAGGAAAGGGACCCATCAAATTCTTCTATTTTACAATTTTTTTGACAGAGGTTTTCATCTTTTTAGCCATACACTGTGTGTTGTCCCTGCCAGTTACCTGTCATCTACCTTATGTTGCAGTTTTATAACGCATTTCACCTGAAGATAAGATTGTGCCTTCAATCTATATTCACTGGAGACCAACTTGTCTTATTTAACTGTGCAGGTACATTGTCATTCAGAAAGAGCTACAGAGACATGAAACACCTTAGGTGCTCAAGGATCTCAAAGCCCTTTACAAAGACAGATGGCAAAAGGCAGTGTACTAAAAATCATTGGCAGTTGCTGATGTGGAACTTTCATTAGTTTTATGCAGTCTTTGATGTATCTACCAGTTTTGGTATAAGAATTAATGTGATGCAGGATACCAAGATTCTTTTATCTTGTCCTTGAGGCATTCATTGTCAAAGAGATTGATGCAGTAAATAAAATGTCTGGGTAATAGTGACCAGTTTGTGTGAATTTGATGTAGCATCAACTCAGAGTGTAACACTGGGCACTTTCAAGGAAAAAAAGTCCACAACAGTTAGCTTTAAGACACTGAGTTTTTCTTTTCTCTCTTTTCTCATAAAATGGCAGCACTTCATCCAAGAACTGTGAGGTCTCTATCTGTCCCTAATTTCCCCAAACAGAACACTGTTCTGTCCCTAACCATTCATGAAATCTATTAATGCTGCCTTTGATTCAGAGAATACAGCGCTGCTTCCCCTTAAACAGGCAGAGGACAGAGGTACTGCAGGAGAGGGCTCAGTTTCTCTTCATGCTACACGTGGCTTTTACTCTGCCCTAACCACTCTAAGACTGAAGTGCAGCTTTGGTGCGAGAGAGGCCAGTGAGCCCCGCGCAGTCTGCCCAGACTCCACGTGGCCCCGCCCCAGGGAAAGACAGATTGTCACAAGGGCAGGACACAGAAAGTCACTCCTTGAGCCAGGCTTCTTTAGCCTCCAAGGGAAAGGTGAGCCAAAACCTTCCCTACTCAGCAATGATTTCACAGATAACCATCAACAAAACCATATTTCTGAATGCTTCAACACCTTCATCTTACATATGGGTATGGTGATTTGGCTCTTACTTGCCCACTTTAATTTCTTACTTCAATTGTCCTTTGCCCCCCTGTTTAGGGAATGGCCATTGAATCAAGCACATTCAGAAGTGCTAGACCTCATGGTTTTTCAAACCAGATATACATCACACAGCATTTCACAGCTGCTGAAAATAATAGTTTATGGAAGTAGAGTTCTTAAAGTACCAGTTGATGCAAGTAAAGCTTTGTTAAAAGCACTATGCAATCTCTCTTTTAGCTGAGGATAAACAGTTCTTTCTTACAACCATGCAAATTAGTAGGGAGGTATCATTAGGAGAGACAGAAAAGTCGTGTCTCCAGAGCCTTTTTCTGGCATGCTCTTACCTGAACTGCATTGCCTTTGAATGCAAATATTTGCCCTGAATGCAAATATATGCCCTAAATAAAATGTTCATGCTTCCAATCTAAACAAAATTAGGGTAATTAATGTCCCAATCTTCTCACAGCACTAAAGAAATGCACTGACAGCTGTCATATATTGTCCTGGGCTCTGGCCAGGACCGAGTTAATATTTTGCAGTAGCTGTGAGGGGATGAGCCTGGAGCTGTGTGGGCATGGCTAGGAGATTGTTCATTCAACCTCAGGTCATTGCCAGGAGCAGGGGTACAGGACTCTTGCTTCCAAGGAGAAGGATGCTCCTTCCAGTGGGGAGAAAAGTGGTAGGGAAGAGCCAGTCAGTATTGTCCCAGGCTTTCCACGTGAATTGTTTCCTTGCCTATACCTTTTGTTATTGTTTTCTTATCTCGTTGCTGTTTCCACTAAATCGTTCATATCTCAAGCCACGATGTTTGCTTTTGTGCTTCCAGTTGGAGGGGAGGGGAAGGGAGCTGCAGCGTGGTTTTAGCAGCACTACTGAATAGGAAAACACCATTCCTAAACCACAACATAAGTAAAGTGTGTTTCAACACCTGAGGGATGTGGCTCATTCATTGTTTTCCAGGACAGTTGCTAATATGGCAGTTTAATGAAAGATGGCAGAAACAGAGGATTCTTACCTTTGGTACTCAAGTGTAGTTGTAATAGTCACTGTGAAAATACAGAGACATTAAGTGATTTGTGCTGAAAAGATTCACCTTTGGCAAAGGCACAAGTGCAGAAGTTGGCACATTTTTATTGGCTGAATTAGCTGTCAGTGCAATAGTGAATAACGAAGCATTTGGGTGCATTTCTGTGTGCACACACAGAATAGATAGATAGATAGATAGATCACACAATTGGATCAAGTATATTGATAAACATGGCAACACATGTACAGTCATATGTTTATCAATATATTTACATTTTATAATCAACAGTATTGTCTTAAATCTAAAGACTTAAAAAATACATTTATAGAAAGAAATGTCTTTTTCTTGTTATAAAAAGAAAAACAGTGGAAAATTGCAATGTGTAATTGATTACTGATATCTCTCTCAATCTATTAGTAAGAGCAATACTTCACTGTTGCAAACTGGAGCAACAAGCAAAGAATAGGCAAATAGATCTCTCCTGACCATTCCCATGGCCAAAACCAATGTTTTTCAGCCTTTCATCTTTCAATGTGTTGTGTTAAGGGCCACTGCTGAGGCCATCAGCAGGTTCTCCAGCTCATTAGCTATAACGATCGTGATCAGAGTTATCCTTGCTTTTACATTTCCTCCTCCTCGTTACAACTGCTATTACACCTACCACGGCTGCTGTGTAGGTAGTCTCCTGACAGAGAAATCAAACACTCTGTGCTGTGGTTAATGATTTCTCTGAGTGCAGCTCCAGCTGGCTGAAGATGAGGAAAAGTATAACTCATCTTGCCTGTCTGATTCAGGGCAGGCAGTGAAGTAACTCTTACCAACCAGACAGAAGCCAGGTTTGAGGCAGGGAAGAGCAGATGTTTGCAGTATCCCTGAGTGGAGTTCTCTCAGGTTTCTAGCTCTGCCTAGAACCCTTCCTTATTTGAGGCTCTTGTATCAGTGGTCTGAAATGCACACTCTTCAGGGGAGCAGCTGTCAGTGGTACAAAGATGATGGGTTTGATCAAGAAGCTCCCGGGTACATACTTCTTATCTCCACTCCACCTCCTACTTCAGAGAAAAACCCACACTTCATCAAGCTGATGTAGTCTAGAACTGTCTTTGGCAATTCTGGGAATTTGATTATTTTTGCATTTTCCCAGCCTCAGTACTTAGCTTTCACGTGCAGTACTTGTAACACAGCTTCTCTCCGTTGAGCGAACGAGTCTTTAGCAGCATTCTAGAGACTTTGCATTCTAGAGACTTCACAGAGACAAACCCAGCACTCGTGCAAAAAGCTGATCCCAATTTCCTTCCCCAGCCTCAGTTACCACAAGCACTCATAGCTAGCAAGCTTTCCTGGAACTGAGGCACCCACAGACACAAGCAGTAATGACGTGGATCTGACCTTATCAGATGAAGTGAGAAGAAGGGGGTTTTTGCAGGAAGTAAAGCAAAACTAAAGCAGAAAATGCATTTTATCATTTCCACAGAGTATGTAGCTCTGAGAGAGTATTCCTTTAAGAAATATATTAAAAAAATTAACATTATGAAAGGCAAGATCTAGATCTAAGTTTCTGCACCTAGATTATTTAGTTGTATTTCCACACAGTGTCATGTAGCATTACAATTCACAATGTATTCAGCATTATTCCCACATATCACATCTGGATTTCACCTCACTGTCAGCTGTCCCTCTGAGAGGCAGATCTGGAAAAGCAAGCCTGCTTCTGTACAGCACCGAACAAGGCTTTTGGGCTTTCTCAAGATACCTAGTCTTTTTCTTTCAGTCATTCACACAGACATTAAAGAAAGGGAATAATTAAGCCCAAAGTGTCCTGGATCTCATATATTGTCTCACAGAGCAACCAAAAATCTGAAAAGCTGTTCCATCTCTTCTTTCTATCCTTTAGTTCCTAACAGTTAAGGTAATAAAAGCAAAAGGTCACCCCAACAGTAACTCCCACCTCTAGCAACACAAAAGTTAAATTTGCATGGGAATGAGCCATGACTTTTCCCCCCTGCTTCTAAAAGATGAGTTTTAGGTGAATGCAACATCCTGGAAGAAGAACAGAATTAACAAAGCATGCTAATGACCAGCCATAATACTGTATAAGCAAAGGCACTGAAGACAGGCGAGCACCTGCTTAGCAGCACATCCTATTTCAACCTTAGAAATGTCTTATTTTTAAGCCAAGAGTAAAAAAAAACAATTAAGTTGGGCGGGTACCTGGCAGACATGGATATGAGAGAGAGTTGACAGAGACCAGAAAAATAAATGGTGTAGTACTGAAGTGTCTGGGAGGCATCCCTGCAGAAAAGGAGGAAGCTGCCCTACAGAAAGGCTAATGGGGCCTGGAAAGCACCTGCTCAGTCAGAAACTGAGTCCAAATGGCAAATTGCTGAACTCAGATGATCTGGGAACTGCTCTCAGCTATGTCACGGAGTTCCCAAGCCATGTCAGCTCTTTGTGTCTCCTGACAGCCTCATTTTTAAAATAGTAACAATAATAACTTCTCATCTTTGTAAGTCTTCACAAGATCTATGGGTGACAATCACTTAAACAGGGGTCAGTATTTTTAATAACTATAATATACTATCCTATAACCCAGCTAGTCTCAGTCAAACACCAAAAAAATATCTAGGTCGGTTTTTAATTTACTATGGAATTACCTCATCTTCTGTCAGCAAAGCTGTACAATTTTTTTTATTTAGCTCTGTTCTCAATGTGCAATTTCATCTTCATGGTTCCACATGGTTCCACATGAAGCACAAAAATCAAATTGCTCTTCAGCACATAAATTTTTTTAACACCATAAAAAGATAGCACGACATTATATTGAGTTTCCAATAAAACTCCATCCAATTTAAATAGAAATATGAAAGAAGGAACTCTTTAAGACTTTAATGTAAAAAAATCACCATACACAATAATATCATGCATGCAAGTAGCCATCACCTGGTCTATGCACTTGAAATATTAGTCTGTATTACTTATTCAAGTAGCATCTGTTTTTTCTAGACATTACAAGTATTTTCAGGAATAGATATCTCTTACGGCATATTTCTGTGAAGATTTGGTTCCTTACATCTGGAATTCCTGAAACAATTACTGCAGCACAGTGGCTGCAGAAAGTTAGGACTTTAGGGAGATTAGCTTTTGTTCTGAACAGAAACCAGCTTCTTGTCATTCCTTCTGACTGGTGTAAGAACAACAGAGCAATCAATTTCTTTTGCTTGAGGAATTTCATAAAGAGGATATTTACTTCAAATATGGAATTTCTTCAGAGATCATTTGCAAATTGCTTCTTCCCTTTGCCCTTGTAGAAACAAATGTCAACACAGTGCTAAAGTCTAGGACACAATATTTTGCACCAGAAAAAAGGTGTCAGAATTTGCACCAAGGTCTGCAGGGACACACAGGGTTTATTAGGCTAACACATATGATTATAGATCACTTTTGGTAGCAGAAGTAAAACTGATTCTCTTTTCATGCCACCTAGCTCTCACAAAACACATTATCCAGTTTTTCAACTTATTCACTTGGCTAGAAGAAGTAATAATTTATTTTGTTCAGATATCCACACTATTAATTCTAAATATATGAGGCAAACCAGAATAATCAGGGTTGTAAGATGTTTACTTACCTTCTACAGCTGATCCACGTGACAGTGCTCTTGTTCAGGAATTACAGGCAGTATCTTTGTGGTCTGTGCAGGAAGTGGTACCTGTTGTTTGCTGGTTTTTACTATTGAAAGTTAAAATAATTTTTATCCATATTATTAACAGCAAATATATCTGCAGAGTGTTAGACTTGCATGCAAGTTTGAAAAAAGATTGAGACCTATCTGAACAAAAGACAGATGGACAGTACTGAAAGTACTGAAAGTACTAACCATGTTTGGTATTTAACTTCCTTTTAATACTAGTAGGATTACAATGTGCTGATTCTACATCGATCTGGGAAGCAGCTTCAAGGTAGGCAAATAAATTTGTGTGAAATAAATTTGTGACTAAATTGTAGTGAAAATCCAAAAGCATGCAAATTTGAGGTTATGTAAATGTCCCCCAAAATACAAACCCCTAAATATGGCCAGTTAAGCAGAAACAATGGAAATTTAGAGTGTGAAATTCCTGACTCATTTTCACATAAGGGCAGCACAGATTGCCACAGGCACACATGGTGTGGCCTCAGCTCATTTGTCATACACACAGGGAGAGCTCCTGGGTAACACCCAGCTGTCAACAAAGGTGAGAGCATACTCCTCAGAAGCGGGAAGGGTGAGGTGATGCCTTTAGCACACAGATCCTGATACAGTATCTCAGTGGAATACTGATAAGGAAATGCAGAGATAGCACTGTCAGGCAAATGCAGAGTTGTTTATCCAATGCATTTTTCAAAGAACTGCTGTAGAACATAAATAATATTTTGACTCCAGGTACATCCTGTCCCTGACTATCCATTACTTCTGTAAACCTACAAATGGGTTTCCACTGAGCTAACAACAAGGATAATCTGTGCCACTTATATCTTGCTATGTTCATTCTCCACTGACTATATCTTTTGGGCTTTTCTCTTTACAAATGCAATTAAAAAGTACAGTTTGGATCTTGGCACTCAAGCAGCTGAATATGAAAAGCAAAGTAAAAAAATTAAAAGGTTTTTAAAAAATAACAATGGATCTTGTTTGACCCTCAGGATGAATGAGATGGATCTGGAGAGAATGGGAATATAGGCTGATATCCCCTTCAGTGCCTGTGTGTAACAGTGTTCTGCATGCATGCAAACTGAGCAGACAAAAGGTCCTTTGTGCATCAGTGCTCTATGGAAAGCATACAGGGCTTTGTGCATCAGTGCTCTATGGAAAGCATACAGGGGCTACAAAAAGCTCCCTAAAGTTACCTGCATCCTATAGATTTTATCCTTCTTTTTATCTGACAAAAATTTTTAAAAGCTCCGAAGTCGTAATAAGGCTTCACAATTTTCTTGGTTATGTTGCATTTCAGAAACATTCAAGTCTATGTTAAATATTGAATACTATGAGAAGCTTTGCTTTTGCCAACATAATTCATGTAAGTTGCAGAGGGAAAGATAATTATTCAGCTATGTGAGGAACTGAGAGGGACCACCAAATAGGTGATGTTTCAGTTAGCCAAGATTAAACAAATTTCTCTTTCTTGTCGTTGCATCTATTTGCTGCTGTAGAAGATGTATCTTGCCTGTTCTCTTTGCTAAAAAAAATGTATTGCAGAATACAAGGAGGAGTAAGTCTGAACTCGCTGGAATGCCAGCCCTGACACTGCTGAGCCAGCATTTGCTTCTATTTCCAACATGTCAAGTAACCTGAAGCTATAGCAACACATCAGAGATATGGCAGAATTTCCCCTATTTTCCTCTAATCTTGTGGAAAAGGAACTATTATTTTAATAGGATAGCATAGAAAACAATAGAGGAATTCAAACAAGAGGGAATTTGTCTTGTTGTTTTTTCTGTGCAAATTACAGCCATCAAGCCCACTTGTATCAAATAGCATGGATGTCACAAACCCTAAACAGTCCAGGAAAAAACTGCAGGCCAGGAAGCCTGAGGTTTTATTCTCGGAATCCTGGTTGTCACTGTGACCCTGCAATGCTCTTCTTTTAGGATGAGTTATAAAACTACCATCCATCAGAATTAACTTTGCATTATTGTGAGCCAGACAATTGAGTAAAGTAATCTTGTATTTGTATCATAAAATGTAATAAACCAAACTGTGACTCCATGAGCCAATGGAATATCACTAAAAATGAATATGCTGTTTGAGCAACGTAGAACAATGTATTGAACTATATTGAACTAAGGCTGCCCACTCAGACTGTAGAGCAATAACATGGTGATTTTAACAACATGATTCTCTGTCTGCATTGTCCAATTCTAGCACAGGAATGAGAACAAGCCTTTTTTTCTAACATATTGTATCTAACACATTCAAAATAGAATCAAAATAAACAAAGAATGTTGTTCTTACTCTAGGAAAATTAAGTCTGAATGGGAGTTTATGGTGATAAGATTCCAGTAATACGAATTCCTCCCTGTGCCATGTGCCCAGGATTATTTTTTAGGATACAGCTACATGAGAGTAACTACAATTAGTCAGTTACTAGTAATGGAAGAGATACCAAAGTGGTTTAGGGAAAATTGGCTAAGGAGAGGAATAACAGCAGGGTAAGTATAATTTTCTTCCTTTTATCTGCATTGGAGACTGATTTAAGCAGTAAGCTGCAAACGACAATTCAGCAGTTTCTATCTGAGTTCTTTTAAAACTCCGCGGGGAATACATTCTAGTCCTTCTAATTGCCATTATTAATTTATTAAGCTGTTCTAAAACCTCTTCTACGGCTTCTTCAATTTAAGAAAGCTCTTCAAAGAAATTCTTGCAACAAAATTCTCTAGTGGGAATCTCACTAAAATTCTCTGTAGTAAACACAAAGCAAGGAAGTGGCTTCAATGGATTCTTTTCCATGTGTTATTGCTATCAAGCTCTATTTGCTGAAAATGCTCCATGTCTGGAAATACAGATCAGCCACCTAAAGAATACTTGCTTCTTGCACTAAAAAAAAGTACCCTCTCTTCTTTTCCTTGTCTTGTGGATGCTTTTAAGGGAAACTCTTTTTTGTCAGTTCATACCATTCAAGGCACAGTTACTATACATAAATGCAATGGCAGGGCCAGCTCTGAAGTCTAGAAAATGTGCTTGGTACAACCCATGGTCTCTAGCGCATTCTTTTTTAGCTTTACAGCCCAGACAACATTTAGCCAACATTTATGACCAGAATGCTATTAAGCTCCCCTCTCCTCCCTCTGTGTGCTTAATCCTTTGCAGTACTGTGAATTTGGAAGGTTGTAAATGTAATCCTTCCGCAGAGAACATTCTGTACATTTTCCCCCCTTTCCTCTGGTTACTGGACTTAATGACAATGATTCATAGATAGAAAGCCCCTAACAGTTTCACAAAACTAACATCCATGCTGTAAATTACTTTTCTGTAGGACCACAGTGACATTAGCCAGTCATTTACTAAGCCTCCTAAGAATTCACTACCATTCTCAAAGTATAGGCTTTCCTCTTTTTCTTCCCTTATTATAGTCTCTTTACTTCAAATAGCCTTTTAGGAGTACTTATCCATCTTTTCATCTATAAGATGTACGGTCACATCCTCTCAAGTACTCATTACTGTGTTTCCAGGGTGATTGTATTGTCTTCAGTGGATCTCAGTGGTTTCTTTCAAGATTGAAAGCTATGCTCTAATTATAGGGAAAATATTGTCAAGGGCTATCAACAAAGTCATCTGTAGCTATTTATAATCCATTATCATGGTAAAAAATCCTAAGCTTAGCTACTGTGGAAAGAATAAACTCTTCATATGGATTTGATTGTATTTTAAATTATGTTGGTATAAACTATGAAATTGATTGGATTGACTGAAATTATGGTGTGTGAAACCAAGGAATTTTATTTTAAAATAAACCCCATTATAGCAGTTCATGCAACTAAGCATCTTTCTGGGTTACATGGATTGATTGTAGTGGGAGGCACTTAAAAGTGAGAATGACAGACCAATAAGGGATTTCTATTCTCTTCAGTAAAATCTAGTAAAATCAGATTTGAATTTCCTTAAGACCCCATCATCAAAAATGCCTTGGATATACAACATTAAAAATGCCATTCTGAACATTTGATTAAACAGGTATGATATTAGTGAAGCTACTCAAGACAATAGATGTTAGAAAAGTAATTCCTTTCCTGCAGAATGAAAATAATGAGCTCATAAATATATCTCAGAGGTAGCCAGTGCTTTAAGAGCAAGAAGGATAAATTGTACTCACAGGGGAGTTCAGACAGACAAGAGGCAATTCACTCTTTTCTAGGTAAAATTGAAATGCCATGAAATACTGAGTTGTAGACATAAATTATTGAGTCTCTTCTTACACCTGAAGAACTAACAAGACAAAAAGCAAAGTACTTAAGCCTTAAGTCATATTTAAAACCTTTTTTTTCATTTGCTGGCTTTGTATTTTTCTTGTTTTGAAGGGAGATTAGTTTGCCATTCAGAGCTATTATTCTATATGTTCATGTTAATCTTTTTAAAGATATAGCTCCCTTCACAAAACCAGAATCCATGAAATTTATTAAAACATTTCACTCTTTGAACTATGTCAGTAACACTCAGAGCAACACCTGATAATTGGCACTCACACGGATATTTGATGCCAAGTCCAGTTTTCTAGAATCCAAGCTTTGAGTTTAGCCATGTCACTTAATTTATCTGTGGTAAGCATACTACACTCTCCGAAGACCACAATTTTTTACCCATCTGAAACTCAAAAATTGCATTTTGTGGGAATTTGACCCTAGAAATAGGCTATGAAGCGCCAGCAAAACCATTTATTGAGTCCTGCTGCAGCCATTCATTCCATGCTTTGGTAGCAAATTTTATCAAGAGTCACAAACACATAGAGCATACATACGCATGTGTACATCTCTATATACTTTTCATACACACACAAAGCACTCAGGTGACAAACCTCAAAACTGGCACACAATATGACCAAAAATTAAAAAGTTCAAAGTCATTAATGCAACACACTGGGAAGACTGGGAGAAGCATTCCAACATTATATATATAAGTCTTCTTATAGTTTCACTGTCAGATTTATTTCTTTATAACAAAAAAGTGTTTTCTTAACATAAGCCAGACCAAATTTGTGTAGGACCAAGGTAACTCTGAAATAAAACCGAAACATCTCTTGACAGAAAAGTCTTAAAAGGATTACAAAACAAAGATTAAAAACAAGATTTGTTAAATTTTGTTTTACTTTTATATACTTACCAGGAAAAGGATGAATGTTAGTAGCAGATACAGTTCTTCTTGCATGTCTGGAAGTCCTTCTTCTTAGAACAGTAGAAACTGATGTTGCTACTCTTTGTTTATAATCTGCTTTAAACAAAATGTTTTATGTTAGCATCAGCCCTGATTAGAAGGAAAGCTTGTAAGCCCCTTATTATTAAACTGTTGAACACCTTGGAAAGTGTTCAAAAAATCAGGAAGGTGCTGGAATAAGGTGATGAGGAAAACCAAGGGCCAGATTATTTGTATTTTCCTGAATGAAATTTTTGTAGAAATTTCATTCAGATTTTTCCCTTTCAAATTATTCCTTGCCTTTTTCTGAACTGTGTACCTTGAACAAATTTTGGAAGGATATCAAGAAAAGTACGAATTTCGGTACAGGTTTGGACTCTCACTGCTGACAGTGGAGTAGCAAGGATGGAGTGTACGGGGAACCTAGGAGGCTGACAGATTCCTGGCTAGTGTGGGGTGTTCATTTTCAAAAGCACAGTCTGAGAGCAAGCTCCACACCCCTGACAAAGCTAGAGGTTTGTCTGGGCACCTCTGGCTGTTCCTCAGCACTCAGTTCACAAACTCTCAGTCTTTCCATCCTTCTGCTGCTCTCTAAATGCTGTGCTCTCAGTGGGCTTATTGCAGACAGTTGTGCAGCTGTTGTAGTTAGCCCTGTTCAGCTGTAACTGCAGTCCAGGGCTCAGCCAGCTTCTGGTGACAGGCTCACTCCAGTTCTATGTAACAGAATTTATTTTTATCTTTTTCCTTTGAGAACACTAAGAAATTCATTAAGTTAAAATTATTTAGGTCATGAATTTTTTATGACTAGCCAGTGGAGATCTAAAGCACTAAAGCCCCAAGCATACACTGTAACAGTTAATGTCAAAGGAAGCTCTGGAAGTTTCTGTGAGACAAGAGCAGAAGGGAAAAGGCAAAACAATTAATTTCCAGTTTAGGCCCTTTGTCATGGATCAATTGTAACCTCCACCAAGTTTATTTGGATATTTTATTTTATGCAGTCATGAAAATAGCTTAATGATTCAAAGAGTCTCAGAGTCTACCTAGCAGAATATCTTGCAAGGTCTCAAGAGGAAATGAGTAATTCCAAATTTCTTAACAGCTTTCAGTGGTGCTCAGAAATGACGAGAAAAAATACTAACTGAATTATGACTGGAAAAATTCATAACAGCTGGTTTAGAAACACAGCTAATAGTTCTGCTCTATTCCTTGAGCACCACTGAAAAAAATAGTGTATAGACATGCAATGAAAGGTGGCATCTTAATATATACACATAAACCTTAAGTTTTATTTTTTATGCACTTGTCTTTTTATCAGTAACATAATGATGTTGGTTATAATGTTATAAATTTAACTCATAAACCCACTTTTCCTCAATTAGCATAAAAAGTATCCTTGAAGCTAGTAAGTTATTAGAAGCCTCAAAAGGGCATCTCTTCCTCCCTGATTGTGTTCACAATGATTCTGAAAACTTGAATTTAATAAAAAAGTGATGTTTAAGAATAAAGGTACTGAATCATTAATCATCGCTACTTACAGCTCTACATTAAAAATAGAATGTTATGACTCAAAACATAGAAAATCAGAGACATGACATTTATAAGTAGTTTTCAAATTACAAATAAAAGTCCTTTAAATTAGAGCACTTAATAGCCCACTTATAAAGTCATAATTTACACTTCGTGGGATTTTATATACAGGAAATCTGTCTCAGAAATTGGTTCTAGCAATAAGTAAAATATCATGTATTTTAAGCAACATAATCTGGTAAGGAGCTCCTTTCATTGAGGTAAGGAGGGTACAAACTTGACATTGCAAGCAATTATTTTGCTTAGTCATTAAAGATATATGCATAAACTATTTACATTATGCAAAAAATCACAGAAACATGTTGTGTGTGGGCACTACTCTTCCTTCTGTTCAGTTATGAGTAAAGCTAGACTTCTATTGCTCCTTCATTACAAAATTACATTTGCATACAGTATAAGGGGAATGGATAAGGCTTGTTATTTGGTTTACTACCCCTGTGACCAGGGTCTCCTTTCAGCACCTCTGAACTACAGGGGAATGCACACCTGCCTGGCAATAGCAACTAAATTCTGGTTGTCTGGAGGCATTCTGCCCACTCAGGGCTGACACAAGCAGAATGTCTCTGGAAACTGCTGTGAAAAGCACCTGAGAGTTATTCCCTCGAGTAAAAGCTTAAGTAATATTATTTTCACAGTCATGAAAGGTAATGTGCTCCTGGTACCACCTACCTCTGACTTGGGAAGAGAAACAAGGACCAGCGGCTGACAAGCGGTCAATTTTCAGCACTGTTTTTGTGCAGAGGACTTTATCTTGATTGCTCAAAGGTCTCAAGCTCAGGGGACTCCTACAATTTTATTATTGTTTTATTCATTGTATATTGCTAGAGAAAATACTGTAAATCTGATTTCTGCCTGTATCCCAAGAGAAGAGCCTGTCATGGCTGAAAGAATATTCTAGAAACAATTGTTTCAATCTCTGAACTAATGGCAAGTTCTCTCATAGCAAAGTTCTAATCACTCAGAATAGTCAATAGTGATGGTTCAGAAGTCACTGCAATGTTTTTATTGCTGAAGTAATAGCAAAGAGATGAAATGTTATCTGGGCTTAATTCAGCTCTTGGTTTAAGAAGGTGCACCTTGGTTGCCCTGCATGGGATTACGCCACCAATGAATTTGAATAGCCAATTTTTAGGACAGACAGATGAATGTATATCTCCTCATATCCATCCTGGAATTTTTCCTGACTGTGACCTAAATAAATTATCTTCAGGAAGGAAAGGGCATTTCAATTCACTTATACTGGTCATTGGGATTTCTGCTTAAAACTTTCTACAAAGTTTAACAGTAATTGTTTCATCTACTGAAATCAGAATCAGTGTGAAACCAGAAGTTCATATCACTAAGCCACCAATCATCTATCAAAATCCCCACATTTAATTTGCCATCAACAAGCTTGGATTTGCATCTACAATTTTTGCATCCACCAAAGAGGTGAGAGGTAATACTATGAATCATCTGAGTACTTCAGTCAGTCTCTAAGAAGCTTTTACCATCTGACAATCAAAATATCAGTGTCTGAGCTACAGTAATAAACAACAGTTTTGTTATTATAAATTAATATATTCTTACTTGCATAGAAATTTAGATTCATGCAGATTAACTTTTTGTTACTTACAGTTCCGTTTATTTTCTTGGACTATTTTGTAGATGACAATTAAAACAGTAAATACAAAAACTACTGGAATCATAGTGAGCCAAGTAATCTTCGTCATACACATAGGATCTGTCCATAAAATGTACAAGAGAGAAAATTAAGCAGCAAATCACTGGCAGCAGAGGAAAGCAGAACATTCCATCTTGGTAGGTTTTCGGATTGTGCCTATCCTCACAGATCAAAACAAACAAACAAAAAAAAGCAATTAAGTCTTTTTCTTTCAGCCATCTCTGGTTTTTAATGTTAGGTTTCCTGTCTAGAATTTAGCTTAATTTTTGCCTGTATTTTTGTATCTATATCTCTATCTATTTCTATATCTATATATCTCCCCACGGCTGAAATTGATACAGATGACTGACTGAATGAAAACTTTTCAACTCAGCCAGTGCAAATGCTTCAAAGATGAACATTTCTATTTAAGGTAGAGCAAGGGTAATACATGTCCCCTCTGTCTGCATAAAGCATGGAAGGGAGTGGTCCACTGTCTAACATAGGCCTGTACTGGCATTCTTAACCTCCTGGTCCATCTTCATATATGAGAGAAGGCAAGATTCTACATATAGAAACTTTTCTTATAAAAAAGTGAGGAAATGCCACCAACAGGAGCCCTCTGGGGAATTCCTTTAAAGTTGCCTTGAGGAAGAATCACATGGGACTGGATACAGGAGGTAGGCTGCTCTTTCAGACAACTCCTGCAGAAATGCACCCACATTCCAGGGATTTAGTTCAATAACTAGTACAAGTCAGGACTGTATACAACAAAGAAATGATGTGGAGAACTTTCCCCTCTGGTTGTTTGAATGGCCTTTCAAATGTCTTTGGCAGCTTCATGTTAATGCGTACCTCAGCACTGTCAAATAACTGTTTTAAAAACCAGCTATGTTACTCTAACTCATAAAAAACCAAATTACAGACTGCAGCCAAACTACTGTTTCCCTTTCCCTGACTTAGAACAGTATAATTAGACTTCAACTTCCCTTGTATCTTCTCCATCAAGAGCTTATGAGGCAAATGCCAATGACCCCATGGTTCATTCCTCCTAATTTAGAACTAAAATTATCTTTTATACAGTAATCTAGGCTCCTTTTAAACAGAGCACTCTACCCCATCTTGTAGTGGCTTGTAATGACTTGATTATCAGCCTTGCTCAGTAAAAGCCCTGAGCACCTCTTTAGCTGTTTTGAAGTAAAGAGAAAAAAAAGACATATTGTTAATTTTCACTGCTAATATGACATTACTGCTACCCAGGTAAATCAGTATTAACAAAGGATGGTTAGCTCATAGTATTGACACAAGTCAGCAGGGCAAGTTACAAATTATGCTCCTCTCATGGCTAGACACACCTATTAAAAAAAATCCAAACAAACAAAAACCCAAAACAATCCTAAACTGCCCTTTCTTCTCTAGGATTTTCCCTGGACTTATTTAACATACATTAATCCAACTCTAAAAAAACAATTTTTTTTTCCAGCAAAGGTACAGCATAAAATACATTTTCCATGCAAAACCAAGTGAATGCAATACTTCAGCAATTTCCAAATGACAAGTGCTGTAAATAGACAGAATGGAAGCCCTGACCATGGTCAGGAAATCAGACAAAAACTCTTGCAGCACAAAGAGAAATATAAAAAGCTGAAGGTTGTCCTCTGGGAAAACTAAGCTTAGTTCAGCTGAAGATTTATCTTTTAAGCATAATGCAGTGAGGCTATATAGCAGGCTATTGCAGTACAACATTAGAATGGTCAAGCCTATCTCCTGGTTCTTTTATCACCATAGTTAACAGAGATTTTTTAATTTACCTCCAAGACAACAGGGTTATGCCATTATCAGAAAAAGGAAAATTATATTTCCAGGTTTTGTCACATGTAATGTGTGAGTCTGTTGCTGCTAAGCAAGAAACAATGTACAGATCTTTACTTTGCTATATTTCTCCTCAGGAAAAGAAAAGGCACAGCTAAACCTTCTTTAAATCATTATAAAAATCATCAGTTGTCTACTATGGATTGTTTTTTAATAAGGGGTGTTCAAAATTGTATTATCTTCTTATGAAATATTTAAATATTTTCAAATGGTTGCCAGAAGCAGACAACTACCTACTTGAGATTTTTTGCAAGATTATGTTGTTTCTAGTTTGATTTCCATTCTGAATCTCCTTTGTAACTTACATTCCATATAAGACTTCAGTTGCAGTGAAATATTTATACAGTCATTTTGGTCTTCCATCATTGCCAAGAGACAAGAATGATTTAGTTGTTTGTTGGCTGCGTTTTGTCCTCCGACTATAGAATTGTTGATGTGGATTTCCATCAGGTAGTTCATATTATGCTCCACTTCTTTCTTGGAAACCGTAGTGAAATTGAAATATTTATAAAAATAAGTAACATTTTCTGTTTTCACTTCAAGCGAGCCTTTTGCTTTTGGAAATAAAAATTAAAACAAAACTGTTATACAAGTGGTAGATTAAGAGACAACTTTCAAAAAGTACAGTGAGTTCTCTGTCTCATTTGCAAAAACATAAAGGTTTCTACATCACTGACTATGAAAAAGATGGATAAATGTATGCTGTGTAAAGTTACTCTGAATAGATCTAAAGAGAAGTGGTTATCTTATACATTTTCCCTGCAAAGCATAACTCTTTTTTGCTTTACTATCACTTTTTTGTTATTGCTGTTTTTGTCAGTTGTCAAAGGCAACAGGCAAAAATCAGGCTATGAGAAGGATAGAACCCAGGCAGAAGCCACATGATAGAGATTTGAAATGCACACACTATCTGTCTGCTATCAGTTGCAGGAGGTCCTTGCTTCGCTTCAAACCACACAATATTTGTCTATCTGCTATCTGTTGCAGGAGGTCCTTGCTTCACTTCAAACCACACAATATGTGTGACTCGTGCTGCATTTACAAGAAACAGGTGAGATATTGTCAAAAGTTTTAGTTGCACTGGTATAACTGAGAACAGAGGTTGTCCATATATAAGCTTTTATTTTTCATGCTTGTTAAGACAGCTGTTTTGTAATGAGGAAAATATACGGTTGGAAAATAACTGAATTTCATATATTCAGGACTTGGCCTATTGCCCCTGTTGCTGACAATGTTAGAAAGAGGCATCCTCTTCCCCAAAGAAGGAATGGGCTGCTACTGCTCTGAAAAGATGTGGGTTGCTATCTCTCCTCTGTATTGCTGTGCCATTCCTTAGTCAGTGCTGCTTTCTATAAAATATGTAAGGCCATTTCTGATACTACACAGTTGAGGATTATGTAGCCTACAAACATAAAAATGGTTATTTCTTCCATAGTTGCCATCGGAATAGTTACCTACTGAATTAGTTCTTCAGATACAGCCTATCTTCATAATGCCAGCAATCTATGTGTGGAGTTGCATAATGACATTTAAAAGCAAATTCAGCTTGAAAAATTGTCAGAAAGTACAACTCCTTAGAAATAAATGGAGTACTTTAGAAAGTGCTTGCTACCAACATGTTTCACTGACAGCCAGGAATGAATGCCACTGAGAATCTGGCACAAAATCAGCATTTTCTAGCCATGCAAAAAAAAAGTTAAAAACCACCATTGTTCATAGACTTGCAAAGACCACAGAGAAGAAGAAGCATATAATTTTCTTCTAAGTATCAAATAAAAACATGTCTTTTATTTTGTAATTAGCTAGTTCAAAATTAAGTATTTCTCTTATCCTACTTACTTTTTTTAGCTATTGACCCTGATCCTTGATGATCAACATTCATATCCCTCTTGGACTCACACTCTGTCTGTTTAGGGTGGGACTGTTGTTCCCTCCAGGATGACTGGCAAATACATGGAATATTTTGGAAATTGGAATTATTTATAATGACCTTCAGCAAAATAGTCTGGGTTTCTCTTCTTTGTTGCACTGATCTTTTGTAAGAATTGTTAAAAGTACAAAGTGGAAAAGTGGTGTTACTTGATGAACAGGTATCCATGCAGGACACCATTACAGTGTTAGCTGTAAAAGAAAGAGTGCTACATTAGTCAGACAGTCATGTAGGACACATGGACAAGTATGTGCTTAGAAGCATCATGTAGTGGATATTCCAATCATCTTGTGATGAAATGCACTTTTTTTCTTTTTTCTTGAGGGTTATGACAGGATGTTAAATGCATCATATGTAAGAGAAAGCAAGCACAGAGTCTTCCCACAACCTAGATGCTGGATTTTATTTGCTGAATTGTATTAAAACTCTTGTAATAGTAACTGGAATTTCTGATGTTATCTAGTCACATTCCTGTTTCAAAGCTGCTCCAATTTGACTGTTCCTCAAAAGAAGAGAAAGCACATTTATCTTCTTCAAAAGAAGAGAAAACCTGTTTGGAGAGGGAACTCAGCCCTGGAACAAGGCAGTTACAACACTCCAATGCATTTATGTTGTAAAGTAGCTATAATCAGAATAAAAGCTTTCTTTCCAAATGACATTGAAACCACAGAGTGAAAATAAACAGAAATGCTGTGAATCCTTCAGCCACACCCTTCACATTCTCTTATATTCAGTCAACAAGCATGGATTTTAATTATGACCTTTGGGTTTGGTATTGATAGTCAAATTTCAGTATCAAAGTACCATAGCTAGAGTACGTTTCTGCAGTTCTGGCAAGCAGCAAAAACACATAGTTATAAACGAGTGTGATTTGTCTTCCACATTACAGTAGAACTTTATCATGCAATTTTTTTTACTTGCGTTAATTTTGAACCACTTTTTCAGTAACTTTGAAGTACTTTTTCAGATATAAAAACTCGAGAATAAAAAAATTTGTGTGACCCCAACATGAAATATGTATTTATGAATAATCACCTCCCAGAGCTGATGCTGCACTAACCTACAGTTTTATAGCTATGTTTCCCATTCTAGTAGTGCCCTTGCATCTCTGTAAAGGGACAATTTTGTATCTAACTCCCATTATGAGCAACTGGAGCAATGTGATCATAAATCCTTATGTATAGAGAGCAAAATATATCCTTTAGTTGCTTCACTGCTCAGCTGCACTCAGCCACCTGTGCTCACAGAGCAGCAGGTTGACCTCAGAAATGATTCAATAAGGGATTCCAGACAGGATACAGAAATAAAATCCAAACTCCAATGTAAAAGTCAATTATCTTCCCTTTACTAACACTACATCAGAGAGTCATGAACTCCTTATAAAATGTAATAAATTAAAATGTAAAACACACAGGTAACAAAAAGTTCATTTTGATATAAAAAAGAAGAATATCAGACAAAATTTAGGGCTTGATCTTCCCTGAGGCAAGACACAGATTTTTCCTTGAAGTGCTTACAATCTGACCCACACAACAGGTAATGGAGCAGGCTCCTGAGATCAAATTCTTCCACCTGAAAGAGTCATTTTGTGTAGAACTTGTCTGTAGAGATGAGCCAGGAGCAAAAATTGAATGCTGACTCTGCTCTCATGGCAAACCATGGCATCTGGGCTACCAGTCTAAAACCACTGGTACAGCTTTCAAGAGCAGCTAATCATAATTCCCTAACACATCCTTTTCACCAAGAAATCTGTACATGGACTTGGGAAGCTGCTGTCTGGACAGACATCTATGTTGAGCATTGCAAACATTTTGAACTTCACAAATGGCTAAACAGATTCCAGAGCTGCCTGTGAGCCACGTTGTAGGTGTGTAAAAGGCCTGTTGTCTGAGTGGAAAAGGTGTGAATGTTGTTGAGTTAGGGAGGGTGCTTCCCATCCTCTTGAAAGGTCTCTACTGAGAAAGCTGATGAAATAACAATCTATCATAAACAAACTTCTTTTTTCCCACATCACAGGACTGTGGCCTTTCTAAGGAGGGATATAGATTGTTGAACACTTGAAGAAGGGCTGCAACAACACTACACTTTCCCAGTGGATTACATGGCAGACAGAGAGCCATACCATACTCCTTGCTCCTTACTGCAGGACTGGGAAGCACCCTCCCAAATGTAAACATCACTAGAAATTTGGAAAGGGTTTTGTGAAATCTGAATTCAGGCAGCCTGAATACTATTCAGGCAGCCTGAATAGTACAAAAGGATTGCTGAGATGAAACCATGCAAAGTAACTCTAGGGAACTGTTTCATATTCAAAGACCTGCAACCACATGCTTAATGTTAAGAAGTTCTGTGATTATTAAATTCTTCTATAAAACCTCTGTTTACAGGGTGGTTTTTCATATAAAATCCAAATCCATTAAAATGGATTAAAATACACAGGGAAGATCAAAATTTATAAAAAACTTGCTTCCCGTTAAGAAAATCGCAAATATTTCACTTTGCATGGGTTTGACTCTTTTTCATTTGATCTGCAGCATCCTGTTTTGAGTGAGAGCAGCAGTGTGTACAGTTGCATTTTTTATCACTTCCTTATGGAAACTGGAGTTGCCACATAATACTGTAGAGATATAAGACCTATGGTACGAGTCGGGGAATACACAACTGATAGATTAAAGGAGATACACTCCATCAAGTAGCAGGACCCAAGAGATAGGACTGGGATTGAAAGCATCAGACCCCAAAAGGATAACCTCCTACTCTAAATCAGTGTAATTTAAAGGTTCAATGACAAGTGGGTTGCTTTGCAAACAGAAAGGAAACATTTCACTTCAGGTAATGCTGAACTGTATTCTGTTGAAAAAAATTTAAAGGCTTTTTTTCTTTTTTTTGTAAATTGATTTCCTCCTAAATTTTTGTGTAATGATAAATTTCCATTTTTATTCCCTCTCCATAATGAAAGTAAATGCTGGAACTTCCCCTGGGATAAGACATCCAGGAATTAGGAGCTTTCTGCCATTCATTTAGGAACTCGCAGAGGAAGAGACAGTGATTATATTTCACATCTCAAAGCTTTCCAACAACTCTGTCTGCTGAAGTCTCATGGTGTAACCAGCAATTTGAAACATTTACAAAAAATTCTGTACATTTTAGATTTGTCACAAGATCTGAAATAAAACCAGTTTTCAACTGAAGGTTTTTGATGAACCAGAGACCCAAAATCCTTAGAGATTTTGAATAAATTGTTCAACATATTTACTTTCTATTGTAATTCAGACACCATTAGACAGTCTCTTACATAGTAATTTAGTTTTTAAAACATCCAAAATGCAGCAATAATTCTAATTTTCCAAATATAAATCTGTGCTGCTCCAGCTATAATTCTGCTCCACACATATACTTCACAATCTTATTTTAGACATGCTGTGATTAAGACAGAATTGCAATGATCACACTATTGCAGCCTAAAGCATGGCCAATAAGAGCAATCTAGAAAAATTATCATGGAAAGATGTAATTATTCTTTGATGTTTGACACTAAGCTTAATGTTTCCTTCTGGTAATAGTCCTGTAATTGTTTATTTGGATAATCTGTGCTACAAATACTTTGTTTACTTCTGCATGGAGGTAAAACATTAGTTATTCCAACATCTCAACATTTTAAACTGAATTATAAAAGTTATGATATTCAAAACTTATGACAGCTTACCAAGTTTGTTCATTTATAAACTATAAAAATCTATACATTATATTCTAATTACTGATATGTCCATTCTTTATGGTTAATGAAAAAATAAATCATTAAATTAATCTGGATATTTTGATACTAAATTCTTTCAGAAAATTATATGCTTCATAAAGAAATTATGATGCCTGAGAAGACACTCTTTGTCAAAGGGCCGCTTTTTATTATAATACTTATTTATTCAAAAGCTTTCTTAGGAATGGATGTGACAAACCTATTTTAATTTACTCATGCAGTTTTAAAAAAGTAACTTGCACAGATGCATTGTTTGCATTTATTCTAAATTCAGTATCAGCCTCTAGGATCACAAAGAAGTATTTGGCATTTATGCTACATTTTTGCTTTACTCAGTTACATCTATTCTGCCCTACTTTTTGTCAGGTTACCACTGCATATCTCTGCCACAGACAGCACCTGATTGCCAGATAGTAACTGTACAAAATTTTACAGCATTTAAGTATAAAAACTTCCAAAAAGTTGTTTCTGAAGACATGAGCACCTGGTATAAAGAACATTAG
The DNA here is from genome assembly GCA_034509185.1 of Euphonia xanthogaster. NCBI lineage: Eukaryota > Metazoa > Chordata > Aves > Passeriformes > Fringillidae > Euphonia > Euphonia xanthogaster. Next base: position 49,125,360 of record JAYDZK010000202.1, on the reverse strand, counting down.
CATTTTCACTACTTTCTTCATTATGAAGGCCATAAAAATACATGCATGGAAATAGTTACCAAAAATTTTGCAGTGTATGTAAATGAATTACAAACTCATTTCAAATTGCCACATATAATTAACTCTGTTGGTAAAAAATCTAACAAAAAGAGTCTATATCCTTTGCAAATTCCACATGTGTGCAGCATCCTAACCATTGATTTTAGGAAAGCATATGCCAACTTTTCAATTGCAGACTTCAGAATAAATAAAAGGTTATTTTAAAAGTTGATCACTCACCTTCATGGATTTTGAAAAAATCAGGTAAGCACAAAATAAACACGATAATTATTCCTAGTCCTAATCTGAAGACTACTGGTTTTGTCAAAAGCAAGCACATGTCACCATAGCACTCCCATCTAGCACAGTGATGGCAACTTCCTTCCTGGTTTAGCTTTTAACTTAGTGCAGACATTATGCAAAATAACACCTATTCATTTCCTTTTCTTATAATGACTTTCCCTTTTACTTCTCACTGCATTAACTTGCAGAAAACCACATTCTGTTCCTACATGGCCATAGATGAGGATGATTCATTCAAATATGCCCAAGATAAAATTCATGTACCAGAATGACAATAAGAAAAAAATAATTTTATATGTTTGTAGAAGTTTTGCTTTAAGAACCCCTTAATAACCACTTTCATATACCTGCTAAACAGTAAATCGGTTATCATTGTGAAGGAATTTTGTTCTCATTTAGCCAAGACAATTTTTAAGAAATGAGTCAGATCCTCATTGTAAAAATGATTCAGAACCACATGAGTCAGTTGTGGGGATTTTATTGTTTTATTTATATACATTTGCATGTGGCTAGGTGGAAGATAATGTTATGTAATAGAGAATCTTTCAGACTTTAATAGACTATTGATTTGATCATTACAATCTAAAGTTTTTGATCTGGCAATCAGTGCTATAGTAAGTACAATGAACTGAGGATGAGTTGTTCATATTATCATTGCTGCTGTATTCTTAAAAGATGACAGATGCGTTGCCAATCTGTCAAGTGTCGTCAGTTTGCATTTTACTATTCTTTACACCACAAGAAGACTGGATAGAGCCATTGCTATTTCTATACATCATAGTCACAATTTTTCAGCTAAACTTTCCAGTTAAAAGTGAAGTATTAATTCTGACAACCACCATGATATTCTATAAATTTTTCTTATAGATGAGACTGCAAAGAACATTTCTGAAATGTTATGAATAAAACTACCCTGAATAATGCATATGTAAAAACAAAAAATTTGACTCAAATATAGAGTAATACAGTGTAAAGGATTTCATTAATTCAGAAAGATGTCTTCTGAAGTATTTTCCCTACAAGCCATTAAATATTGAGTACTACCCAAGTGAAGTAACACTGTTGAAATTAAAATAAGAAATGCTCTACAAACTCGAAATGCTCTTTTTGTCATCTAGTTATCTCAGAACTATGAGTATGAGTATGGCCTATGAGTAAGGCAAGTGGAAGCAAATACAGTATTCATTCTATAGAAAGAGTCCTAATGAAGCTCTAGTATATATAAATTTAATATGACATTTTAATGTAGCACTTTCATGCAATGAAAGTAATGAAATCAAAGCAAAATGAACTCTGATTTTTTGACAGAATGGTATAATGGAAGCAATAGGATACAAAAAATCATAGGTATGAGTTGAAAAGGAAAAAGTTATGCCATTTACATGTCATCCATTAGGAATTTAGCTCTACTTTGTTTTTGCTAATTTGCACTCCCCCTTAAGTATCTTCCATATCAGTTACTTACATTTTCCTGTCCTCAGTGTTGTATGGTGTTCACCCATCCTATCTGCCCAGAAGAAATGGAGAAAACACTGGAAAACTGCAGGAGGACTTTTCAAGTCCTATGAGTATCTGTCTCTTTCTGATACAGACTATCACCACTGAGGGTAGTGTCCAAGGCCAGAATAGATATTGCGCTAGAGAATTCCATCCAAGCTCAGGCTGATACAGTGTAACCTGTGGAATACGCTGAGCATCAGATTCTACAGAAGGTGCCTTCCAAGAACTCTGCATTAAGCTGGTGGGGCATATCTATTTTAGGGCTATCATGATGGCAGATTTTAGTATTGTTTTGGTTTTGAGTTCAGAGTGCCCATGTATGATCTCTCTGCACATCCCTCAGGGACACCGTAAGCTTTAGACAGTGCTATTTTTGAGCAGTTCTATGTGTGTGTGAGAGAACTGGCTGAATCAAGCATGTGTGTTTGTGTGGCCTGGCCACACACCGACCTGGAAAACATGAGCTTTCTTTCTTGGGGACAATATTCCCTCCACCTAGCTTATAATTTTTACGCAGCTGGAGCAACTAGCATCTTTGAAACCCTCATCCTTCTGTCAAGTTTAGTTTAAACCAGCTCAGTTATTTAATGCCAGCCGGGATGAGAACTGTCAGATGGGTGAAGCGCACAGCCGCGCAGGCTGTATTTCCTGCCGTATTTCCATGCAGAACGAGGCCCAGCAAGCGCTGTGGATCTCATTTCTGCATCCAACCTGCACCGCCATGCCTCAGCAATGGCCTCCTGCGTCCTTAAATCAGTTTGAGCAGTTGGAGGTGCATCTGGCTGTCACAATAATTTGGAAAATTATTCAACCTCTGGATGGCAGTGGTCGCTGGTAAGGCATTAGTGAGGAGGGCAGGAAAGGCTATTTGTGCTTGCACATGAGGCGGTTAGGAGCGGCTAACATCGAGTACAGAGTTCTGAGAGGAGGCGAAAGGCTGCGGTGTGTATTACCACACGTTTATTTCTCTAAAATGGGGCAGCGGGCAGCTGCGGAAATGTTTGGCTTTGTGATTTTGGCAGAAAGACAAAGACTCCCAGGGACCGGATGAGGCGGACAGCGCCTCCCCTGCCGCTTTCCCTGCCCCGCCGGCAGGGGG
>JAYDZK010000202.1:49070728-49121218 GCA_034509185.1 Euphonia xanthogaster | reverse complement strand
GGCGCTCGGCGGGGCAGTGCCGGCGCTCGCCTGAGCGGAGCGAGGCGGGGGCGGCGGGGCGGGACGCGGCGCGGGGTCCGGTCCCGCCGAGACGGGCCGCTGCCGTGGCGGCTCGGTGCAAAGCGGTCAGAGCGGAGACCTGGTAGAAGTGCACTGACACAGCTCTCGGGGACTTAACGCCATGTGTCTTAACCTTCACCATCACAGTATGAAATAGTGGAAAACAATTTAAAAAAAATTTTTTTTTTAAAAACCTGTCGAACAGAATAGAGCAGTGACTGACTGCCAGCTCACTACATGGAGAGCGGCGTTATTACACGGGGGACGGGCAGAAGTATAAGTGTTGAACATCAAATAGCTGCTGATTATATACATTATTGGTTTATGTTTTTCCTTGAAGCGTTTTTGTGGCTTAGGGCTTTGAGCTCGGACTGGTTGAGCTTCGTGAGCAGCGGGGCAGCCCATCTGAAGCCCAGCCGCCTGTGGCTCGTGGTCAGCTTTTTGGGCAGTAATGTCAGAACAGTAAAAAGGGAAGGCTTGGCTTTGTTCCTTTCTTTTACTTAAAAGTCGATTATGAAGTTACATGAGCTAAACTCCAAATACAGTAATCTTTTGAAGAAAAAATTATTGCTCAGGTCTTCTACGAGCATAAACAGGAATAAAAACTTGAACTCATGGTAATGTTGGTGTAGCTTTTCTGTCTAGATGAACTATGTACTGATAGGTGGATCCTTTTTAAAAGCAAATTACACAATGTATTTTCATCAGCAATTCATCAATTTTGCCAGAAATAATCTGATCATTTCTTATAAAGGTCTTTTTGCCTGGGAATTTTAAGGGGCATATGTGGATTAGTATTAATAAATAAATAAATAAATAAAAAGACACCTTGTTCCTGGACTTCATAGATGCATTCCTGATAGGGCAGATTGTATTCATGTTTTATGCTTTTCCCTTGCTGAGCAATGATAGGGAGCATAAAGCAGGATAAAACCAAAATAATAATAGGAAATAATAACCCTAATCTGAGTCAAATAGTGTTTTCTTCTACCTTGTGTCAACTTCATTGAACCATCCATCCCTCAGTCGTTTCCTCTGAATGGACAGGTCCACTACCAAAGACAGCATGTTTATACCATGGCCGTAGACTAACACATTGTGTTTCACAGAAATGCAATAACTGGTAATTTAAAAGAGAAAAGAATTTGAGTGAAGATGAAGAAAATCTTCCATTAGACCTTTATGGTCAAACAGTAATTGCAAGCTGTTGCTAACAATGACAACTCATATTGGTGGACTTGTTCCAACTCTCTGGACTTTTGTATCACCCATGCTTTAAAAAAGATTATTGTTTGCTTATGTTTATGTCATGTGGTTTTGTTGATACAATTCAGTGTTTCCTGATATGGTAAAGTAGATTACCTAATCAAACATAGCATGACCCAATAATCGAAGTTTCTACAGCTCTTAAGAAATTATAATATGATTTTAAATTTCCCTTACAAAATTCTTGCGGTTTCCTCTTTCCATAGCGATTAAATTCCTTTTCCTTACAGCAGTCTTACCTAGCAGACAAATGCAGAAGTTACAAACCTGACTATCCACTGCTTGCTTTTTGTCACAAGAACAGAATCTTTCATTCAAAGTTCCCAGCAAGGCAGTGCTGCTGATAGACACGTGTATTATTGGGCTGCATGGCCTTAAGAAAACAGCCATATGGGAGAGATGAGGTTATGTGCTGCAGGTGCAAGAATGAGGTGGTATTACCCTTCAGAGACCTGCAAGGTTCTGGAAGCCAGTAAGAAAGATCACACCATGAGAGGTTACATATTAGGTATCACATGATGCTTGCAGGTATCATGTAAGGCTACTTTCTTTCACTTCACAGTGCATGTAGTAATTTGTTTTGTGCCAAGCCAAAAGGAGATGCATACTATTTCAGCAAACTGGATTTTTTGAGCAGAGTCTAACTTTGGTGAGAAAATTTTTAGTGACCTGTAAATTGGTAAGGGTTGAGAACCACTGTAACAGTAAGTGTGCATTTTTATAGAGCTGCTCCATTTAGGGAAGCATGTTTAGTGGTGGTACTTGGCTTTATTCACCAATTCTTCACTGCTTTTCCATTCAGGGAAGGGAATCAAAGATAAGGGTGACAGTGGACTAAGGTTAATTTATTTTTTTTCCAAGAGGTACGGTCTTTAAAAAACAGTGTTTGTTGAGAGTTTACATATTCACATTTCATAATAATTTCCCCTCTTTTTTGTCAGTCTATGTGGATGGGTATGTAACTTGAAGTTGTGGAAGGAACTAATGTGGCAGTTGTACAGTGACACACTTTTAGCATCTTTATCAGTAAGTGTAGGAATCACAAAACAAATTTAAAGAAGTTCTATCTGAAGAGAGTAGGGAATCTGCTTTTGAGATTATTCTATTTTTTTTTTTCCTCTCCTCTAGTGGGTGGTTCTTACTTGTATTTTTCTGTCTCTAGATTTTTTTCTGCTACCTCAATTTTTCTTGGAAAGAGAAAGATAAATGGAACTACATGATTCTTTGAACAACTAGAGATGATTCTAGTGTTATAGGTAAGTATTGTATTTACTCAGTTCTGACAGTAAGTTATGCTACAATGAATGTGATTTTAGCCCACAAGGGTACATACTCTTCCTTACACCCAAAATTTCATCCTTTTTTTTTTTTTTTTGTCTTATATAACACATCATGTAAGGGCTTCTTTCGGCAAGTGTGAATAAGCAGCAATGACTTTGCTTTTGTGGGCTTCACGTGCTAGTGTTTGGACCATTTTTATGTAATTTCAACACTTGTGCTCTTTATCAAAGCATGCTTTATAGAAGACTGTCTGCATTACTGTATAGTTCAATTTTGATCTTTTCAAAGTGCATGAGAAGCCTTTGCATCTTTTAATCATTGTAGGAAAAACAGGGAAATTGATACAGAATCTGTTAGAGAAAATACTGCTTTTTGTAGAAACTAATATGAATAAAGGCCCACCAAATGCACAATCAAATCTCATCACTCCAATAATACTGAGTGGATTTCACTTTATTTCATTTTTTTAGCAACAAAGTAGTAAGACTGTTCCAAGTGAAAGTAATTGTCAAAGGGAGTAGCTTTGACATTTGCACAAAGGAAAAGGATAAAAGAATGTTGAAAGCATGAATACATGCAAGACTCTAGCTTTTCTGAACTCTCTATAAAGTAAAATTCTGCTGAAAAATAAGTGCTAAGGGTGACAAAAGCAATCCAATTAATTTAGAAATACTAGGTTTTACTAAAGTGAAAAAAATCTGCTTTCTTGACTGTGAGATGTCTCTGCTTTGGGCATGTTGATAAATTCCTTTAGCGTTCACTCATGTGATTCAAATACAGAAGAGAGATTATCTTTCTCCCTGTTCATGTCATGATCAGTCACATTGTTTCCCTCAGTCAATCCATATCCTTGTTGGTAGCTTCCACCACAGATGATATCAACACTTTCTTGAGCTTTAAAAATTATAAGAACTGCTAAGGTTCCTCAGAATTTACTTTGTGAACAGGCTTTGTGTTTTCACTGCTTTGCAGTAGTTCAAGATGTGGTAGCTCCACCTACCAAAATAGCCAACCTCCTGCAGGCTGTCAGAATTTGTGCAGACTTGACCTGCACCCTTTCTACAGTGGTCATGAAAGTTGAAAGGGATTTGAAACAAATGCCAAAATGTACTACAAAGAGAAGGAACTGAAAAGGTTGATCACTATGGGATGTGTCTTTATTCCCATCTTACTGCAAGGTAGAATGACTAATTATTGAGCAGGGCTGCTGATTTTTAATTATGTCTTACGGACCTTACGGACTTTGCTGGCATTTTTCCAGAGGACAAATTTCTGTAAAGTTGACTATTGATTTCAATCTGTTCAGAGGAATACTTTGCCAATTAATTACTTCTTCTGGCAGTTCTAAGTGCAGCTGATGTTAAAAATCCTGATGTCTTCCATAACAACTGGATATACTTAAAAAAAATCTTAAATGGTAACTGGGATTCTTCCAAGAGCATCCATCAGATTTTCAGAGCAAATGGAAGACTGTTCACAAAATTGTAGAGGATGTTTTTGTAAAACAGTGAAATTTAAGGTAGAGTGAGCTTAATTTCTTTCAAAATCTGTGTAGATAGGCTTGTCTCACTCACTGCCTTAGCTGATGCTTTTGTCTGATAGCAAATATACATTGTATTGACTCTATTGAGAAGAACTTACTAAAGCACAATGATGATATGATCTGTCTAGAACAGTTTTGAGTTGATTTGGGTGGAAGTAGTATCATTTGTTACAAAAAAAAAGTTCACACCATTCTGGGACTTACTTAATCTCAGAACAGAACTTGTGAAAATGAAGCTAAAATATAGCCTTAAAACAGATTAAATATTCACAGCATGTGGCTGTGTCACATGATACATATTCATGGTGTAGGCTAAGACAAGACTCAAGTCCATAGAGGTTTACTAACCTGAACTGTAAAGAAAATAAACATAGTCATATGACTGAATTAGCAAATTAGTTAAAATTTTACAAGTAGTGTGCATGTGGTAGGAGAAATTCATAGGAAGATGAGATAAGTGCATAGGAAGATGAGATTTTTGTCAGTGGTATTGATGCTTAGATTGTTTGCAAGCAAGTTCATACTTGTTAGCAGAGTAGATGTTTTATGTTGACTTTGCATGAATAAGCCATTAGCCTGACAGTTGCTGTGAAGTATTATATGTTGGTTATTCTTTAGATCTGTATGCATTTGTCTGGTAGATAGATAAAATGTATTCTAATATTCTAAAAAGAAATACTTTTGAATATTAAATGGTCACTTCATCCTTGCCAAAGATGAAATCAGAGTTTAAATCTTGCTCTTTTACGTGCAGTATGGGAAATTATATTTTTGAATGTAAATGTAATCACAAGCTTTTGCATTTAAACTCTAATGAGAGCATTAAAGAGATAGGGCACTTCATAATGTTATCATAACTTGTTATGGCTTGGCAAGATCTTCACCAAGCACCATAGCATTTTAAGCTTGGAAGAATTTTTCAAGGAAATAAAAATAATTAATTAGATTAGAATTAGTCTATGAGTTTATAAACATGTGGGCAGATCAAATGATAAGTAATAGAACTTCACTTTGTACCTCCTCTCACTTCCTGACAGTTTTTGTAATTAACAAATACAAACCTAAGCTGCGTCTTTGCGTAATAAATTGTCCGATGGTTCAACTCAAGAACAATTGTACTTAAACCAGATTGATAGTTTCAGTGAATATTCAAACATTATTGTTGTTTGAAAACTTAAAAGTTCAATGAATGAAAAATAATTTTTAGAAATACTGAAAGCTAAATAATTTTTAGAACTTTAAGCTAATGAAGAGGAGCAATGGACAAATGATTGCAGACCCTCTAAATCTGAGATCTACATGCAATAGTACAACACATAGTTTTGTATTTCTCTTAAGAAATGGCTATAGTTGATATGAGAGAATGGAAAAAACACATGCTAAGCAAATAATTAATGGTTTTTTATCAATTATGCTTTCTCTTTCTGACAGTTTAGCAATCTGAATTCAAGATTTTTCCCTTTTTTGAGCATATTACTTCAGTAATGGACCTCATGCCCTGAGAGTGCCAACAGTATCCTGTATTCTTCCTGGCACTTTATTTATATTGCTCGTGTCTAGTTCTTGCTCTCTGTGCAGAACAGGAAACATTTAGGAGTTCCTTTGAAACCAGTGGTAAGGCAGCTAAGATGGGATTGGTATGCTGTTTAGGATAGCTGAACAGTTAACTCTGCAAGTACCTCAGTGATTTAATAAGTGGTCGAATTTCTGCCATTGTTCTCTCTATCCTTAAGCTCATTTCAGTTTTACACAACCAGTTGTGCCCTGCACAAATGGAAGGGCAGAAGCTCAGAGCTGTGTTTGAGCAATCAGTCAGCTTTTGTGTTCATTTCTGTTTTACTTTGTTTATAAATCCAGGGGTTAGGTGATATGTAGCCACCCAGGCTAAGCTGTGCATATTCAGAAGCAAAAGATAGGCAGCTTGTGAGTCTGTACGTTCCCCAGGCAAGTTTGGTTTATGTCTTGTGGTTTACTCAGTTCTTCCCTAATAACATTTCTGTCTACTTGCCAGTTTCAGTCAAACTCTGACAGAATGGAGCCCTTGTTGTGTTTAAATTCCTGAAAGGTTTTGAAAATACGGGTAGGTAGGAAAGGCCAAATAAGTAATATTATTTGACCTGCCAGCTGATGAGCCTGTCTGTTCTTGGTCTAAATATGACAAAGAATTTGCTTGTCCTGCCTGTTCTGGTAGGGAGGGATATGTGTACATGTGGGATAAGGGAGACTATGTGAGGTGAAATATGCAGAACTGTAGGTTTTTGTCAGAAGAGCTTGTAAAATAAATCATAGTGGGGAATCTGAGATTAATTTCACATGAAACTGTGAAGACAGAATAAAGAACCTAAGAAACCAGTTTTCTGATTGTGGTTAGGAATACACGGTGGCTTGATGCATGGCTTAACCTGAGAATTAATAGTATCCAAGTATAGAATTAAAAGATATTTTTCCTTATGTGCCTCAGATACATACTACTTTAAGCAGCATTGATCCAGGCAGTGGACTAGTTTTGTTTTAGAGTGAATAGTTAAATATACTGTGATGTGTTCTGCATTTTTTTTCCTGATAATACTTCCTTGAGCCAAATCACTAGTAAAGTCAGTGGAAGCCTTTAGTTAACATCTTGAATTTAATCACCTTGCTTTTACCACTTTGTGAGGCTTATTGTAACATGAAAAATCTATCACCAAGTTACAATGCTTGTAATAAAAGCATGTAATACAAGGCATTGTATTCTCTCCCCAAGTGGGGTCACCAAGGGCAAGTTGCCCAGGACCGTGTCCAGGTGGCTTCTGAATATCTCTAAGGATGTCGACCCCACCACCTTTCTGGGCGACCTGTAGTCAGTCACCCTCACAGTGAAAAGGTTTTTCCTCATGTTTAGATGTTGTGTTTTAGTTGTTGCCTCTTGTCCTGTCACTGGACACCCCGAAAGACTTTTATTTATTTATGCACATTGATGAGAGGCCCCTGAGTCTTCTCCAGGCTAAACAGTCCCAGCTCTCTCAGACTTCATCAGACAGAAAAGCTCCAGGTCCTTCATCATTTTAATGCACCTTCTCTGCGCTCGCCCTCCGGTATGACCATATCTCATACTGCTGAGTAGAGGGGCAGGATCACTACCTTCACTTGCTGGCAGCACTCCTGATGCAGGCCAGGGAGCCATTAGCCTTCTTTGCTGCAAGGGCACACTACTGGTTCATGTGCAACTTGGTGACCAGCAGGTCCTTTCCTGCAAGTTGCTTTCCTGCTATGTGGCCCACAGTGTGGGGTTGTTCCTTCCCAGGTGCAGGATTTTACACTTCCCTTTGTTGAACTGCATCAAGTTGTGAAGGCTGATATTGCTAGGAAAGACAGAGGGCATTCAATACCTCAGCCTTTTCCATATCCCATGTCACCAGGGCCCTGCCCCCTTCTCAGCAGGATCTACAGAAGACATTCCCTAGACATTCTTTTGTTTTCTGTGTACCTACACAAGTCCTTCATGTTGCCTATGATGCCTCTTCTAACCAGGTGGGCAAATGATGGTAGAAATCTTTATATTGAAAGGGTTTTTATGAGAAGTTCTGTTTGACATCTGCAATGTTATGCACAATTGGGTTCTAAAAATGTTATAAGTCCAACAGTGATTCTTTACATAGAAGTTGTTTTTCATATTTATGAGACATTATGATTCTCATAAACATTAATCTTGATACTTATAGATTTTGATGTGATTCTTATAACGCATTCTGCCTTCTAGTGTGATGATTGTTAGTTTTATACTTTGATCATGTGTATATATGCCTTTCTGTGAACCCTGTTTTCTGCAACACTGCTTTTGACTTTCAATGATCAATTGCACACAAGGAATTCCAGATGAGATCACGCCACTTGTTTTATAAATATGTAATAAGATATGCTATCTTCATATATTATCTCTTATGCAACTTAAATTTTCAGTTGGGGGGTGGGCTTAACTGAAGCTGCTAATTAAACAGAAGTCTTTACTGAGAGAGAAATTAGTCTCTTGAGGTGTTTTTTGGTGTTAAATGATTCATTTAGAATGCTCAAGTCTGTGTCTTGAAGTGCTTTGCTTCAGTAGCTGTGGCATTGCATAGCTTGACATTTAAATACGGTGTAAACTTTTCACCCACAGACCTCATGTATTTCTCTTAGAAGTTTGTGTAGTCTGGCATGGAGTGCTATGTTGCATTACCTAATCACTTGCAAATCTGCTTCTTCACTGTTTTTTAAAGTGTTTTTTAACCTGGTGGATTTTTATATGGTGCCTAATGTAGAACTGTGAATACTTGTTGTTTTTTACTAATAAACATCCACTCTGCTGTTGACAATGTTGGTAGTGTTATCCTTTACCCATTTTTCTGTGTGTTTTTGAGGAAATTTAAACACTTCATGGTAAAATAACACTGATGCTGTCGGAAAAATGGTAAAATATTGTCTTTACTTTGCCCAGCAGACGTGCCTACAAAAGGAAACTATCTCCTTGTTATTTTGTTTTGATTTGCCTCAATCTTTCAACCTGTCCTTTATGGTCTTTTGTAACTTTACTAGGCAATACCTTCCTAAACTGGTTCTAAAGAATGGCTTTACTTTCAGCAGGACATCTTTAAGTGTCTGCAGAGCAGTGTTTTTGTCACCACTCTTTCTTAACAGTGACTTTTCTAAAGGAGATGATTTGTGCTGGCCTATTACCATCTCTAAATTTGTGACTACCTTGTTTCCGTTAGAATTGGTGCTACCCCAGTATTCCTGGAGTAGATGAACTGGGAATCTTGCTTGTCTTCACCTTGTGTGTTGCTACTTCACCCTTTTAGTACAGAAAACTGGTTCTGTGTTTTGAGAGACTGGCCCTTCACAGTGTTGTCCATTTTGTATTACAAGTAAATTTTAACTTAAGAAGAGCATCTGACCTGATGAATTGGAGTGCTCATTTTTTGAGAGTAAATAAGCTTACTGTGCTGTTTACTGAGGAATAGCTCTACACTATGTAGAGTATTGTAGATGGTGCAGTCCTTGATGATGCTTCAGTATTAATTGAATAAAGCAATGTTAATGTTTTCATCTTAAAGAAATACGAATGTCTTGAATCAGAGCTTCTGTTGTGTGTGAACCAGTATGATATTTGAGCTTGGATCTAACAATGTAGTCTTGTATTACATGTGGAAATCTCTCTTGTTCCCCACCCCACTCTTAGCTGAATAAAATAAACAGCAAGCCAGGCTGTTGTTCTGTACAGGTCTTTTCATGCTTTTGTTAAGCTGACTGCTCCCTCGTGTTTCGAGGGAAATGCACAATGCAGAGTAGCAGAAAGTTGTGATGCAGTACCAGTAATTTGGCTACAGCTCATTTCTGCCAGTCAGAACAATGACTTTAAGTACATGAAGTCAGTAGCTGTAGGACATTTTCCTCTCTTTCTCCTGAATGAACTGTGCCACAGCTGTTGATGTAAGGCTCTTTTCACATAACTGCAAGCCAGAAGTGTTTGCATTTATATAAAACTTTGGGATAGGAAGAGATTATTGTTTTATAGAATCATGAAGCATTAATATAGCAATCTTCCTGAAGTCTTTGTTGAGCTGTTTCTATAACTTTGGGTCTGGAAGACAGGGATAGGGAAGGAAAAAGAAAGTAAGTATTTAACATTTCTTCTAACATAAGCATAGTTATAAGCAGAATTGCAGTTTGGAGTTCATCTATAGCGGTTTTCTTTGAGCAGTTATTTTAATGCCTCAAATTAATATTTTATAGTTCAGAAATCCCATTTTAAAAAGTGTTAATTTTTGAATGCTTTTTAATGCTGTAAGTATGTATTTGATTAATTGATTAACATCTTATGGTCAGTGAACCTTTCTTATGTTTTCAAATACACGTCTAGGATCACTAAACATTGACAATATTGCTTTTCCACATCCTAATGAGTCTACTTATGTCTAAAACTTATCTTTTTATAGTTAATCTTTCTGTTAAGCATTATTTTTTCAAAAAACAATTCTTGCAGTCACAATAGACTTTATGTAATTATTTTGACATTTACATTCTTAATTGGCACTTTAAAGGATCATAATATATTCTCAGGACTACCTGAGCTTTTATGGCCCCTTTTAAAATTAATTTGACACACTAAATACCTTGAATATATTATATCTGAATTGCCTTGAAGTTGAGTGGTGAAAGGTTTTGGAGTCAAATCATAGTAGTGACAGAAAAAGTGTTACCATATAAAGTAGTGTTGAAATTTAAATATTAAAAGTGCCTCAAAAAAGTATTCCATATACATATTTGTTTATTTGAAAACTTGATTGATTTCCTTTGGCAAGAAAAAGGAAAACTCACAATCAACAAAAGCACTAGGTCTTATTTAAATAATAATATTTCCAAATTTCCTAGTGATACACTCTAAATATGAAGTACACCTTCCCTCAAATATACGATAGAGGTATCTTAAGACTAAAATTGTTTAAATTTATCTAGTTATGCTGGATTGCAACCTTTAATACTTGTATGGATAAATGTATATAATGTCAAAGAATATCAGTGTAGTAAATTTTTTGGTTAGTAAAAAAATGGGTTTTATCTCTGTGCAGATAAACTGTCTGAACATTTTGAAAAGGGCAGTTTCTAAAGCTGTCATGCTATGTTCTTAGTGTTACCTGTTTACACAGTTGCAGATTTAACATACAGCATTTATTTAGATGTTTCTTTTTGTTCACAAGCCAGAATCTGGGAAACTGTCCCCCACTGCTAACTGCAGGGATTTATAGCTTTGTGAAGCTCTTCATATGAGATTAAATGTTCAGGTGTTCCACTTGAAGGAATATCAATCTGTTCAATTAAAAATCAGAGTTCTCAAAATTGTTTTCACAGTAAGCTTACACAACCTTGTTAATACGAACTGAATTATGTTCTCAAAGGTGACAGTGTACTTGTATTTGAAATGTTATTTTGATTCACCACAAAACAGAAACTGCAACAGTGCCCAAGGTCAGAAAAAATGGACGTAAGCACTGTTGTTTTTTCAATAAATGCAAACTTTTGCCTTAGTAGATGAAAAAATATTTCGGAATCCTTGCCAAGTCTGTGTATACTGTGCTTGACTAGGATGGATTTTAGCAGGTTTCTCAGAAATGTGTTAGTGCTATAGAAGGATGTGTGATGGGAGGCCATAGAGGGTGGGCATTTGGATTTGTGAGCACCAATCACCTGATGAGATGCCAATGGTGAAGTCTGGGTGATCATAGTCAGTGGAAGTCCTAACAGGCCATTGTTGGAGATCTCCTCAAAAGTCTGGTCACTGCTGGCTGGAGATCTGCTAAAAGATATCACATTATTCATAGCAACAAAGATTGTCCAGAAAAGAGGCTCTCAATTATTTCTGAGGAATATCAGTTTAAATTGAAGAATTAACTGTCACTTGTCTTATCTTGTCGTCTATAATACAAATATTCCTATGAAACGGAAATATTTTAGATATTTATGCTGTCAGTCTTAGAACTGTAATTTTGAGAGTGTATATAGGAGCAAGTGTTTCTTTAATCTAGAAAAACGAAAGAGAATAGAAACCAGTTTTGTGGTTTGGTGTGTTAAAGCTACAGCACATTTTGTTTTCTAATCTCTGTTTGAGCCCATAGCTTCACAGCCAAAGAAAAGCAGTAATTGGGTTGTTTTTGCCTGTAAATCAATGAAAAGTGCTGAAAAAGCACTAGAATTGCAAATCTGCCACTGTCTTAGTAGACTTGTACTGGGACAGCTTGAATTTTAAATGAGTCTGTTACACAAGAATGAGAATCCAGGTCACTCCTTATGTATAATGGATTTACCATACCAGCAGAAATAAAGGTATTTAAAGCTTACTTTTTATAGCTGGATGGATAATTAAAATATTACTGGTTTGATGAATGTTAACATAGACAACAGTTGCTTGTCCTTTTTTTTCACCCTTGATGAACACCCAGCACCAATATAAAACAGAGGGAGAGGATAAATAAAAAGATGCCATTTTGGTTTTACTTCTTAAGCCTTACTCCAGTTTCACTCAACTTGCAGTTACACAAATGATAGTATTTGAACACTACAATAAAGTGTTTAGTAATTAGCTATATGTGTACCAGATGAGTGGGTCCTGCATGTCATATCATTTTGGTTAAACATCCATACAATTTTCATGCTAATATATTAAAACATTGATCCTTTTAAAAATATTTCCCTATCTTTCTGTGTTTAAATTAAATCCCCAGGAAAGATGGTAAGAGCTTTATAGATTTACCTGGTTAATCATCTTGCATTTAGTATCTGATGTATCTTCAGCTGTTTTCTGGCTATGCTGTAAAGGTCTCAGTATTTGGCTTCTGGTAGGCCAGGATGCCAGCAAGGTGCACACTCTGAAATGCATCTCTGTGGAAACAGCTGGGATGCAGTTCCTGTAGAAATGAGCTTTTGCTAGCCTATGTGAGAAGCACTTAGATCAATAACTGTGCTCTGGGCAATGATGGGTGAGTTTTCCAGGTTAAAGCTAGCACTTACAGCATTGTGTTTCCTCAGAAAATAGCATGATATTCTCCTGGCAATGAGTTTCAAACAGTGTTTGGGTTCTGCATGGTAAAATTTGGCACTGCTTAAGTTTTCATGTGGACTCTGCATATAACCTGTTTTAAATAATACTGCAGGTATCCAAATTACAAGATACCACATTTTGGAGTTCATCATGTTCATCTGAGAGTGGCTTTCACTTTTGATGAAAACTATAGGGCAATAAAGAAGCACTTGTACGTTTGTTGTGTATATATCCTGGAGAATTGAACAGACTAACTGAGTTGTAAAGTTTGAAAACATAGATCTCTGTATCAAGGACTGATAAAATCCAGTGCCTCTTTCTTGTTCTAAAATTGTTATTACAATTTGCATGTGACTGAAATTAATCTCAGCATTTTATACCTAACTAGCTTCATGTGTCAGAGATGAAATAAGCTGTTTTTCATGGGAACTGTAAATTGGTCATTGTGTATTTTGTGAATAAATGGATATACTATCAGAGAATATCAGTGTAGTAATAGGCTTTCTAGGCCATTCAGAGGAATAGCTATTCCTCATTTGAGTAAAAACTTCTGCTGGACATTTTAAGATGTTATGTAAATTACCAATCCTAGAGGGAGTTCTGTCTCAAGAGTATGCATCTCTCTTTTTTGCTGTTCCATCACAGTACTTCTAATGTGATGTGGAGCAGCTGATAGTATATGATTAGAAAGAAGTATTTTGAGCAGTCATCTTACGTTGCTTATTTTGCAGGGGCTTGTCTGGTGTCTTGCAGTGATTGGTTTTTTCTTGCTTTCTGTTTTAGTGATGTATAAGTGAATGGAAACCATTAGTTCATTTCACATAGAAATTTTTGGTTACTGCAGACCTAGATTTGAATCAAAGCACATCAAGATGAAAGGCTTTATAGCCTCCACTACTAGTCCCTTGAGCCTTCCGAGGCTGTTCTTGTCCTTTTTAAGTTCATTCATGTCCTATAATGGGAAAAAGAATTATTTACAGTTCAGTTTCTCCCCAGCATAATCAGTTATCTTTGAGTTGGCTTTGATTCTTCTCTGTAAATATATTTTTTAGCACCATAGAAGGAATTTAATTTTATTTTTGCACTTTTTTCCGCTCTGTATTAGCAAGAGTTAACAGACTAAGAAGCAGATTGTAAGATGCAGTATAGAAATTGCAGTTTGCTGTCATTTGTGGTTTAAGAAAAGGGGGTGGTATTGAAAGGGTTTGAAAGGGCTTTAATGAATATTGTTTAGTGTTTTTGAAACCTAATGGTCAGAGGCAGCAACAGAAACAGCCTCAGAGCTTTTAGGGTGAAGTGATCAGCATTTTTCCTGATGGAGGTGATTGTTTCACCTTCTCTTTTATGTCAGCGTTTTTCCGCTGTCTGTTGCCTTTTGTTTATATTCAAATGACATACCATTAAAGAAGCCTTTTTTGTGTGATTGCAATGCTTTTTCCCCTCCTTCTGTAGAAAATCTGCTTGCCAGCGACAGGCAGAGCATGTGTTTCTCTTGTCTTGGTTGGGTGCACAAATCTTCTTTTATGTGTGCTGCTTCTTACCCTGTTGCCTAGACGATCGCTGGCTTTCACTAAGAATGTCTGGTTCTCGTAAAGAGTTTGACGTGAAGCAGATTTTAAAAATCAGATGGAGGTGGTTTGGTCATCAGGCATCAGCCCCGAACTCTGCAATTGAAAACCATCAGGGAGACTTCTGGAATAGAGGACAAAATGTAACAACTGCTGGCAGGAAGTTTTTAGACTCGGGTAACTTACCTTTAACATCAGTTGGTTACAGAAGATCCAACCAACAGGATTTCCAGAATTCACCTCTTTGGCCAATGGCATCCACCTCAGAAATCCCTACATTTGAATTCTCAGCAGAAGACTGTGGAGGTGCACGTTGGCTTGACAAACAAGAAACAGATGATAGAGCAAGTGAAGAAGAAAATGAATCGGACAGCAGCTCGTGCAGGTTAATTATTACTTTCCTATTGTGAGAAACGTGTTTTCATTTCGTGTTTGTAGTTAGTATGCTTATATAGGCTAGCCTTTGTTCTGAGCTCAAATGCTTTGGAAACCTAGCAGCTATTGTGCATCAGAAACAGAATATTAATTATAATCAGATTCTGTGTGTTTACTAGGACCTTTTTAAGGCAGTCAGTGGGGATAAGTAAAGTGCAAACATGGATGCACTCGTGTTTTAAACAGTGTACTAGTACATGCTGCTATGAATAAGATACTGCCCAGTACCTGGTCATGTTACAGAATGCTTTCTACATTATTTTGAAGTGATACTGATTGTTTAGTTATGTCAGTTAGGAGAAGATCATGAAAACGTAAACTTCTGATTCTGACCTATGCTTCCATGTGTATCTATAGAAGATGGAGAATGAACTGTAAAAAATACTTAGACTATAAATCAAGGAAAAATTTACATAAATTGAAGGTCAATCAGTTTGTGCTTTACAGTGATTCCAGTAAGCCATTTGATTGAATTAAACTTTGCATCTGGCAGAAAAAGATAAAATGTTTCTGTTGCATCTGTAAAGATGTTTTGGTGTTCTTTTCTTACATATCGTTACTGAAGATGAAACTGTAAAACTTGTTCTTGAATTAAAGTTGTTTACCAGTTGTTGTAAATTAGGCAAGTTAATAACCTTTATTGTGAAATATCAGTTAAATTATTTTATTTCATTTACTGTATAAGTCAGTCATTCACTAAAAGTGTTTTTCCTGTTTTGTAGTTCATGTAGTGCATAATAGCTTACCATTTCAGAAAATGTTATTTTTGCTTTCCTGCTTTTAAGATAGCTTTGCACTGATGCAGCATTTCAGAAAGAGTGGCTCCTTAAAAGGGTACAGTGTTTAATAAAGGCTATTAAAGACCTACTTATAGCAGTTTAGTGTTTTTCATTCCTTAGGAGAAGAATCAATTTAGTGGAAAGGTAAAGTAGTCCATAATATAAACACTAACTGTTTATTGTATATATGACCTTTAAAGATTCAAGGAAAGGAAGGAGGGTAAAATTGCTTAGAAGTGAACACAGTGTATTTGCTTTTATCACCCTATGTCAAAATACTAGAATTACTGGGAAAGGAAATCCTACATACTGCTGCATCATAACAGCAGTCCCACTGTGCTGCAACAACTATGTAGCTGTAAGTAACACACCTCTGAAGAGATCCTATTTTAAATGACATTCAGATGTAATTTTTTTAATAGCTATGTTATTGGATATGATACAGGTATAACATCACCCTCCATTTCAGCAACATATATTTCTGATGGGAAATTTTTACGTGCAGCATTATCCCAATTAGGATATTCTCTTCATAGCAAGACAATCACCGTAGGAAAATAAATGTGTAATTTTAAAAGCTAAATGTGTAGATTGAAAATACTACAAAATTTGATCTTAATTTTAAGAGAATAATGTGCATATGGTAAAACTTATTTGTTACTTTGTAGAATTGGAGAACTGCAGATAGTTATTTAGGAGGTTTTAAAAAGTCTTGGGGTTTTTTTGTGTGTTTGTGGGTTTTTTTGGTTTTTTTTTGTTGTTGTTGTTGTTGTTGCAGACAGTTGTATAGAGAAAATGCACAAAGGATTTGAACTTAGTGAATTGGAAGTATCTTTTAAATTATGTGCTTAATCATGTATAGCATGTAGAGGTTTTTGTGTTTCTGTTACTGTCTTCTAATTCATGCTAATATTTACTTACCTGCTTTGAATAATTTAGGTAAGTTTTGAGTTCTGTGTCAGTACAGTTTAATATGCAACTAATGGCAGTGTGGGAGCTTGCTTTGTATTGTTATCCGTACCTCTGTCTTACGGGGAGACTGCACTTTTGCCATGTTTTGTTCACTTCATTTGTTAAAAATGTATAAGCTCTTGGACAGACTACACAATTCTGCCTAACACCTGGAGTTCCTCTGATATCCAGGACTTAATTAAATGTTTTTTCTTTACAGTCTAAAATATGGCTTCTTACACTTTCGTCTCTGCAGTTTACAAAGAGCTTTTTTTTTTCCCATATGAAAACATTGTTGCCTCCTTTACAAGTAAATCATGTGATGAAAAAGTCTTTTTTTAAAAACTTTTGTAGAAGCTATAGTTACCTTTCTTCTATGCTCCTCTGTAACTTACTACCTAGTTACAAGCCCTAATAACATGAAGTAACAAGCAGATCTACTGCTTTGTTTGCATCAGTCCTTCCTCTTTGCCTTGTCATATGGCGCAAGTAGAAAAGCATTTAGATAAGGTCTTTGTCACTATGACATCATTTAGATCATTATGTGATTCATTTAGAGGAGAGCTGCTGTCAGATTAATTCGGTTTTATATAGAGTTCGGTTCCAAGTTTAGTACCAGATCTTTGACCAAGGTTATGTCTGAGATGCAAACAGATCATTCAGATTCAAGAATCAGAGCTAGTCAGCTGTAATGCTGTTCACATCATACTCCTAAGTGTCATTTGTAACCAGCATTAGCTTGAATGGTTGTTTACTGGGACAGTGAGTTTTGAATTCTTCTGCAGATTTTCACCTCCTAGATTTCCTCTATTGCTGCTGTTTGTTAGCTGTCCTGCAGCCCTCGGGCAATGATCATCCTTTTGGATTCATACACTTCTAAGAATTCACCAACAGCTCTGCAGCATCTTGTATAGCAAGTGTAAGCCTATTAGCATTCAATTTGTTTTTCTTAACTTTTTTTTGGTGGTGCCTTAGCAGCAATCTGCAGACCTCAAAGGCATGGTAGAGATAAAGCTAAAAATACCTAGAGCATACCTAGTGTGCAGAATGTTGTATCTGGTTCATTTCATCCATGTGTGCACTAAAATACTGAAATTACTTTATTGTAGATTGAAGTAGGGAAATGTATTAAAATATAATATAGGATGTATATTCATATTTGGACATTAAATACAAGCAGGATTCCAGAATTCATTAACTGTGTGCTGACCTTGAACAGTTTAGTAAAATGTCTGTAATTATTTTAAGACAAAGTCTGAATGTACCACGTGGTATCAGCTCTGCAGTATTGCTCTGTGTGATCAGTCTTGGACGTAGAGTGTTGTAACTTCCAATCTAAGTCTGCCTCCCCACTCTGAGTTTTAAAGCTACAGAATCCTTTGATATGTCTTTTTTTTTCAGCTCAGTCTCACTGACCTTTGAGGGTGTAAGTACTTTCGGAATTCTCCCAGGTTGTCATTGCTGTGACAAATGGGACTGGAAAAATATTCATAAAACAGTTTGTGGAAGGAGGGGCATTTAAATTTTTCATATCCAGGCACAGGGTAACAAACACAAATAGCTTTTGAAGCATTCTTTTTCCTTTTTTAATTTTTTTTTTTAATTTTTGCAAATACTGTAACTATTAGACTGTCTGTTTCATCTTTTCTTTATGAACCACTGAACTTTAGTCTTTCTTTCTCCTGTTCTTTTATTATGGAAAATGGTTTGGAAGTTACTAACTAGAGGACCGGTATGGAATTGAGCATCTTGCGGTGAGAGGGAGAACTAGGCTTGACTCCGTTGTGTCCTGAATACGTTTTATTGTGGGTACAGACACCATTGCAATTATTTTTCCTTATTGAACAAGAGTGATGACTGAGTTCTGTGTGGAAAGTGTGCAGTTTTGAAGCTGACAGTAGCTCCAGTGAAGTTGTGATCCAGCAAGTGCTGGCTTGGAAAGCTTTTTCCTTTGTGGTTTCTTCCTTTCTATCTGCAAAACACTTTGTAAGGTTGTAATGTAGATAAAATTCTGATAGCATATAATTTTTAAAAATTGTTATTAATGGAGTTACTTTGAGAAATATGGGTTAATATATAGCTCAAACAAACGACCAACCAAACCAGAAAAAACACAACATATTAACCCAATTGAGAATGTGCTAAATTGTGATACAGAGATACAGAATAATTTCCTAAGTATTTGTGCATTGACCAGCGACCTACCCATTCCACTTCTGGTTTTGTTTTTCAGGGCTACTGGTTAAAGAATTGCTGCACTGAGTACTTCTTGCTCATTCCCTTGAGAATGCCACCCAGCCGGCCAATATATTGTTGTCCATGGTTACATGGTTGTGTCTTTGTATGAGCCGCTGATTCAGTTTCCAAAATGACCACAAAGAATACTTGTTCCAGCCTGTTAGAGGGCTGGTGGTGGAGCAGAACGAGTGACTCCTGGGCTACAGGGAGCAGGGAAGAAGTTGACACATCAATAAATGGCTAACCACAGCTTCAGAGAGAATATTTAACATAAAGTCCCCCAAGGGAAATCAGTAGGCAGGTACCTAATTTCTGATCCATTATTAGATTTAGCTCTGAATTAAATACCAAACTGCTTGGCTTTTTTAGCTATCCAGGTGCATGCAAAAAAAACCCCAAAACCAAAACATATGATAAAACCCAAGACCAGACCACAAAGTTCCCCTTTACAGAAAATCTTCAGTTGGAAATTTAGGGTTTGGTTTTGAGGAGCTCTGTCTTGAAAGGAGTATCCTACACCAAGGAGAGAATTAAGTTTCACGGTGGATTTAGCCCCAGGCATGCTGCTCAGTTCATGCCATCTTTGTGGAAGCAGGGGTCGGGATACAGATATTGTGAAACCACATCCTTCCAAATATTATGGTAGATCCAGAGTATTTTATAAGTTGCCTGCATTGTTGAAAACTAAGCAGTGGTCAGTTAAAGAACTCTAAGCAAGAAAACATGCTTTCCACCATGTACATCATTAGGATTCATGTGCTTTATCTCCTAGGGCCATGCATTCCTTTTACATTTTCTCTATTCCTGTTTTTTCCCAATTTTCTGTGTTTGTGTGTACAGATGGGAATCATTTTTCTCCCCATCTACCATTGCTTTTCACTTCTTTTGACTTCTGATGTGCTAGACCTCATATCAGACATAAAGAGGGCAAAATAGGAGTGGTGGTGTATCAATGTGTTTGTGGTTTTCTTCCCTGCATGCCCATATGCTTATACTAGCTGAGTTCTGTTCTGGCCGCCTTAGGTTAAGTGTGAAACATAAATGGCAGGGAGGGGTTTGGTTCCTTATTGCCATCCTTCCATTACTTTTTCACTTTGCAGAGCCTTGGTGGATGTTCTTCCTTGACCATCTTGACAGCGCTACAGATACAATTGATGGGCTGATCTCTGTGTCTCACTTAGTTGAAGAGTACAACATGAAATGATTATACATTTTCCACAAGGGTCTAGATTGTTTTGGAGGGAGAAAGAAAATATGAAGAAAAATAAAATAGCAAGGGAGCATTAAAACAAATCATGCATATCAACTTTTAAATCACATGTGATTTTTATTTTATCCTTTGTAGGTAAAATTTCACCTGAATATTGTGTGAACTAAGATTTCTGTTATTGTCTTCAGCAGAACCTCCAACAGCAGTCACACCTTATCATCTTGTCAAACAATGGAGCCCTGTACCTCAGATGAATTTTTTCAGGCTCTCAACCATGCTGAACAAACTTTTAAAAAGATGGAGAATTATCTTAGACACAATCAGCTGTGTGACGTGGTGTTAGTTGCTGGTGATCGTAGAATTCCAGCTCACAGGTAAGTTTATTATCATTTGAAATAACTTCATAACTTCATAATTATTTACAAATGCACCTTCAAAGTGTGTCCCGTGTTTTGCTAAAAAAATGTCAGAACATCCTAAACAGTTCAGAATACTTTAAACACCTATATGTTTTTAAACATTTGTTTGGAAACGAAAAGTTTATTTTTCTATTGCAATACAGAGTGAAAAAGTTCAGGTTCTTTTTGTTTCTAAGGATACTTATGATATTTGCATAACAAACCCCTGGAAGTCCTAAATAGACTCCCAGAATATTATAAGTTGTAGTGGTTTCTTTACCATAGAGCGATGTAAATTTTTTTCTTAGATTTAATTTTAATTTTTTCGTTGTACTAGCATTTATGCTGTTGGAGTCACAATTAACAATAAGGACAGTCTTCTGTTCACATAAAGGTTTTTTGCTCCTGTAGTAAGAAGAGTCCTTCTGAACACTGCCAGTATTAGAGGTCTAAATTAGTTCAAACATTACCCTCTCTGCCATCTGTGTAATCAACAGATCATATGTATGCTGCTTAAAATCTAGGAAAATACCAAAGATTGTAAAACATAGGCATGTGTAGCTGAAACACATTATGGTATTTAATGGACAGAATTTGTAATTTCAATAGGAACCTAGGTATAAGTAAGCTGTGGTTTCCTAAGTTGAGGTCTACAGCAGAAATAGTATCCTAAAGCGTTCTTGTTTTCCATTGCTGATTCCTCCTCCCACAGTGAAACCGCAGCTCAGTGCTGTAATGGTAATAAAAAGATGGGAAGATGTTGCTGGTTTGGAGTTGGTACTTTCCTTAAAAAGCCAGATTTCTCCTTTTATTCGGATATTATCCATGCTCTTGTGCTGACTCAGCTGAGGGAATGACAGCGTGGGGATGGAAACTGACTTGAGAATCAGAGAGGCTTTTAAACCATAGCTTGCTGTTGCTCTCAAAGACTTCGTTTTATGAAATGTTCACATTCGTTACTAAAGTGTGTTGTCCCTGTGAAAAGAATGAATCAGATGAAAACAGGGAATAGACACACCCCTAGTGGGCACATGCTCAAGTAATTTAAGGTCAAAACACTTTGGAGTGGTGTAAACAGGAAAAAATAGTGATTATAATAAGGAAATCATTTTACTACCTTATGGAGCCAAGGTAACCCCTTTGCAATATGTGTTTGGATTGTGGCTTATGTAATAGTTAAAAATGTGTAGAAAAGGTGCAGAGGACAGCTGTGAATATCTCTTAAGGTCTGGAAGATTCTATTTGCAATGAAATAAATGGATAGACAACATGCTAAAAAGTCCTTTAATGTGGTCCACGCTTGTTTCTTATTTCTTCAGAGAACTGAGTTTGTGCTACTGTATCTATTTCTGTAGTGTATGAGGCATATGCTACTACTGCTCTGGACTTCTCTTCTGAGGAGAAACATCTTGCTGTAGTTGGTATATTCTGTGTTAAATATGTATGAAAGTTAAAGCCAAAGAAGCACACTTTGTGCTTGTAGCAGGAAGTGGGAGGCTTATGATTCTCTCTTGTTCACTTTATAATGTTGGAGCAACTTACAAAGAAGCTTTGCCTTTTGCATAATAAATTCTTTTTCTAACTGTTTTGTTTTCACAGAGAAACATAGCAATAACTGCAGTCTTAATCTCAGTAAATCCAAAGTATCTCACTGAAAACTGAATTTTTTTCATAGTGGGAAAGATAAATATGGAAATCTTAAATTTCATTTAAATGTTATAGAAATTCAATAAGATGCCTGCCTTTATGTATTTGTAGTAGCCAATGTTATAAGAAAAAACTTCTGTAGTATTTTTTGCTGCCTCCATACAAGTTCTGACTTTTTTAGTATTGACTGCAGGCTGGATCAGTCAGTGCATTTCAGAAAACCAGTGATTATTTTGTCTTGAGGCTTAATAAGCAACAGAATATGTATTAAATACATCTTAGCTTAATGGCTTGGCATTCTGAGATGAGTAAGAAAATAGAAAGTTTGTTTACACTGGACATCTTTGTTTCCCTTTATTTTTTCATAAGAAGGATAAGTGTTTTTCATAGTATGTGATCACACAGAGCTGGTAAGAACATTCTTCATTATTAATATTGATCACACTCATGGAGAAGGGTATTCAGATTTTCAGTTTTGAACTTGGTATTTTTACTAATTCCTGTATTTTTCAAATTATCAGTTTCTACTTTTTATTGAGTGTTGTGAGGTCGATGATGTATGTTTTTAGAGAAAAGAGACATGAGTTTGGTGTCTGCCTTGGTAATAATCACATGTAATACATATCTGTGAAATTCTGAGAGGTTTTGTATCTATTTGAAGAATTCAGGTTATGAGTCTACTACAAATAAAAGTATCACATATAGTCATGATTTTTCTGAATATGGCATTCTCTGTTGTTCCAAAAGTGTTTATCTTCTTTTTCTGTGCTGAAATTATTGCTAAAATCTTATTTACAAGGTCAAGAAGCAAGTAGGAAAAGGGGACCATTCTTCAGTAGGAAGAAATGTATTATATTCCCACCTTTTCAGCTTGCAGTTCCGTAAAGAAATTTCGGATACTTTGATTTAATTAATTTAATTAAGTTTTTCATAGCATGTTTATTTTGTGTCCACTGCAATTTCAGATGTCTGCCATTTATTATGCTTGTATTTATTACATTCAGCTAACTCCTAAATCCATAATAAAAGCTTGTTTTGTTTAGTAATAACCCACTGATTAGAACATTCATGTAAGAAAAGGGAAATGTGTGTAAATTGCTGCCCAGAGGGCATTTAAAGCCTGCCACATCCTTTAATCAGCAGTCTGGGCAGAGCCAGTGTGTGTTTTTCTGTTGACACTGAAAGATGGAAATACAAAAGAGATGGGACTTAAGAAAAGAAGGCAAATGGAACCTTGTGTACTCTCGGGTTTAGGAAGCTTGTTTGAAAGAGCCTGAACTCTTCAGTATCACCTTACAACTTCAGTGAATGCTGATAGTGAGTTTCCAAGGACGGTTTTCAGCTGTTACACAGCCACAAACCAGGAGCTGCCTAGGAAGAGTCCCTTTTATCTTTCAGATCTTAAGCAGCATTCTGTCAGGTGAGACGGGTTTGGAGATACTAAACCTGTAAATTGCCAGGTTTGGTAGCTGTCATCATTTTACATAGTAATTGCTTTGGTGACCTAGAAAACTATCTAGATGGTGCAGCTTCTGGCAGTTCCAACAAGTACGGGTTTTAAAGTGTGCCACATATTTTACTGGCTCTCAGTGGAAAACTCTTCAAAATATATTAGCTGTCATGGTAGATTGTTCTGATTTTGGATTTTGTCAGTATTTAGTGACAAGAGAATATCAAATCACGTGTATAGCAGTAATTGATTTTTATTGACAAGTGGGAAGAAGAAAAGGCCAGTTGGCTGAAAGTCTGCCTTTGTTTTCTTCTATCCTAGCTCAGTGTCACCTTGATGCATTGTCACTGTATATTTTAATCCCATTTCTTTCTTTGAAAGAACTTTATTTTCTAAATTAGTTGAATTAAGAGAAAAGTGTAGGTACCTCTTCAAAGGCTTTTCATTGTGAAATCATTGCAAAACTGCTCTCAGGATAATTTGTGCCTTTTCAAGTTACCTGTATTAAACTGCTTCTGGGCTTCACATCCTCTGTCAGCATGTGCAAGTCACCCTCTGGAAAGCACTTACACTGTGAAGCATGTATACCTCCTCATGGATCTGAACATGTTTGCAAAAACAGTAAAGGGATTACACTTCTATTAATTTCCTTCAGAGGACTCTTGAGTCTGGAATTTACAGGGAGAAATTTGCTGATCTCAAACCTCTGATAGAAGGCATTGGGATTCTTGTGTTATTTTTTGGCATTTCTTCAGCAGTTGTTTCTAAAATGTGTACAGTCCAGTGTTCTAAATAATAGTATCTAGTCCAGTTGCACTGCTGGGGGAAGAAAAAAAAAAAAGAAAAAAACAACCTCCAAATTGTGATATGACTAAGTATTAAATTCCATTTCCCATTGCAGAAGACCTGTCTTTTTCAAGCTCTGTTCTGTGTAGAAGTTCCAAGTCAGAACAGTCAGATGTGAATATGTTAAGTTGGTTGTTTTGCCTTTTTAAATTCTGAATTGGACCTGCAGAGATAATAAGGTTATTCAAACCGCTTTCCTTTCCAGTGAGAACCCCTATTTCGTACATAGAAATCTGGTCTTGTCATCTCATTCTAGCATCAAAAGCAGTTGCAGAAATTCTCCCTTGATACTTACACGAATGTACTCTCTAATTTACTCCACTTCTGTAGATCTCTGAGAGGCAGTATTTTCATTTAAATGCAGATTTCATTAAACCTGAGGTTAAAATGCCTAGAAGTGATGCCCGGGCCATACCTTGGGGCAGAAATTTCTGATTTTTCTTAGCTCGTCAGCTACAGAATAGTTCTCATATTTCAATAACAGAATTTAATTTTGCTTTAAAAGATCAGAACTTTGGTTTTTTTGACAAAACTTCAATCATACAAGGTGTTAAAATAAAATTAATCTTTTTCCCATGCAATTGTAACTCTACTCTGTTGCCTCAGCAGCTAGAAAAAAAGATTACCTCTTTTTTCTGTAAGCCTGACCAAATGGTCAATGATCAGAAAGTTCACAAGAAAAATACATTGCGAGATTAATTAGTTAAAATTTTATTACTTTGCAGTTAATTAACTAAGAGACTGCTCCTTGTATTTCATTACTTTGTATGTGTACCTGTAAATTCTCCCCTAAGCACTGGTGCTCACCTTCTCATTTAATTTTGCTCTGTTTTGTGGTTCCTGACCTCTGCCATTTTAACACACCAGTATAATGATTCAGCACAGCATAAACTGCGTGAAGTATTAGATTAGTCGAATGTATGCATATGGACTGTTTAATGTATTTGCAGTAGGTTGGGTTCTTGGGCTTGCTGTTTGTATAGATCCATTCATACACCACATGTATTTATATTGAAATCCCTGTGGGCAAGGCAACAGTGAACTGTTACAGCACAAAAATTGATCTAAGCCACAAGGCCATTCCTGGAGGTCTCGTATTCCTCCTGAATAGTTATGGTAGGTTTCATATTCCTGCCTCATATAATTTTCTCTTTACCCAGTTTCTGAACACATCAAAATTCTTTCACATTTTGCTGAGTGGCATTATTACTTGTAATGAGTGTTTTACTCTCAATAATCCAAAGAAATGTCTGTTGTGCACTAACATATTTACTTACACAGTAAAATAGGATTATTAAAAAAGGCTAAATAGATACTCAAAAAAGAGATTGTTTTGTATCGTCTCTACATTTGCTGTGACAAGTTTTGTTATCAGTCTTAGTAATTGAATGTATATGTGTGCACCAAGAGTAAAAGCATTTTAAAGCACATTGAAAAGGACTGGTAAGTCATTCTTTCACATTTAAAAAGTATCTAACATAACATAAATGAAAATAAATTCCATTTTATTTTAATAATGTATGTTTATACTTCATTCCCAATTTATGTGGATTTGGGGGTGTTTATGTCTGTGTTGGCTATTAAAAGTCATTGAGCTTTGAAAGGGTAATTAGTTTAGATCAGTAGCAAATGCAGGTTTAGTATCAGTACTTCATTACTCAGAGAGAGAAACTAGAGCATGGAGCACTTTGTCAATTTTTAAATGTTTTTCTCACTAGAGTGTTTCTTCAAGGGGCAAAGTAATGAATCATAAATTAACATCAGGTTGACTAAGGTTTTTTTTCTTCTGTTTCTCTCCTTTTGTTCTGCATGTCGTACTCAGATTGGTTCTCTCCTCTGTTTCGGACTACTTTGCAGCAATGTTCACTAATGATGTAAGGGAAGCGAGACAGGAAGAAATCAAGATGGAAGGTGTGGAGCCAAAGGCATTGTGGGCTCTTGTTCAATATGCATATACAGGTAATTGAAGTGAAAATGGGAATTTCATCTAATGAATTGTCCTCATGTGAGCATTGTATTCCATTACTAGATTTCAAATGCTCTTTATAAATTATTCACATTATTTAAATTCTTATAAATAAATAAAAATAAACCATAGAATATCCTGAGTTGGAAGCAACCGACAAGGATTCTCAAAGTGTAACTCCTGACCCTGCTCAGAGCACCCCAACAATCATATCATGTGTCCCAGAGTGTTTTCCAAATGCTCCTTGAGCTCTGTCAGGCTTCATGGTGTGACCGCTTCCCTGGGGAGTCTGTTCCAGTGCCCAACCACCCTCTGGGGGAAGAACCTTTTCCTAATGGAAAAGGAACCTTTTCCTAACCCCCTTCAGGCCATTCCCTCTGGTTCTGTCACCAGTCAGCAGAGAGAAGAGGTCAGTGCCTTCCCCTCCCCTTCCCTGGTGAGAAAGCTGTAGGCAGTGATTAGGTCTCATTGCTGTTACCTGAGACAACCTGATAGGACAGTTTCTCTGATAGTACTACATTCAGTTAGTTAACAAATTATGTGAATCTATTAAATGTATCATGACTGACAAAAAAAGGAATCTCATTAGGATTCCCTTTCCTTATGTCATTATAGATACTAATTTTGAAAACTATTAGTTATCTAATGCTGAGGGTGGTGTTTACTAAGCCTTCCGTTCTGTCATATAATCTGTAAATAATTCTGTTGCCTTGGGGTTTTAGGGAATTTGTAAGATTATAAGAGCAAACTAATGTGATTTTCTTTTTGATGTTACTAGGTCGCCTTGAATTAAAAGAAGATAACATTGAGTGCCTGTTGTCTACAGCTTGCCTTCTCCAGCTCTCTCAGGTTGTAGAAGCATGCTGTAAATTCCTCATGAAGCAGCTTCACCCATCCAATTGCCTTGGAATCCGATCTTTTGCTGATGCGCAGGGTTGCACTGACTTGCACAAGGTGGCTCACAATTACACTATGGTATGTTGTTACATTAAGTATCATCTGCTTTATTTAGTAAAGAAAATACAGAATATTTTCCTAAATATAGTACTAATGTTTTTCCACCAGAAAACCTTCATAGTTTCTAAACAAGAATATGTTCCCATGATGAAAAATTACAAAAGAGCTCCAAAGTTGCTGGTTTAGAGTTGAAAGGAAATACACAAGCATAAATGCCCTGTAATAGAAATGGAATTGTGGGGTATGCATTTAATAACATATCTCATATGCCTGTTCTTCTTTCTGACATTCAAAAACTACAGACTTCACAGTGGGGAAGCTGCCATAATTTTTTCCAAAATTGCACATTACTAAATGGAAGTGTAGAGTTCCTTTTTTGTAATGAACTGGAGTAATCAGGTTCGAAGATCCACTTGGGGTTTAAATGTGGGCATTCAGCCATATAGATTCTGCATCATCCTTAATAATTTAGCAATGGGATGTCAGGCATGAAAGAATTTAATCCTAGGTAATATGTGACTAAATACAAACTTGCCAATTATATTTTTGAGTTAACATATAGAAATTCAGACCTTCCAGCTTAAGTAAACTTCATCTGCTTAACAGTCATCCTTTTATTTTAATACAAAATGTTCTTTTTTTTCTTCTCACAAGTGTATTTTAGTAAAGTTATCAGAAGCAGGCAGAACTATCTCTGAAGCAAGTCAGTTCATCTGCTCTTTGCAGTTTTGTGAGGCATTTTGCTCACTTGTTGATGAAATTTTGCCTAAGTAAGCTCTTGGGATCTGAATGAGGGCATGTAGATACTGCGTAAGAGATGTGGGAATGAAATAGTACTTCATTTGCTTGTGTGTCGTGGGATTACCTTGCCATTAAGTTATTGGCTTAGATCCAAGAGTTGTAATTTATGTCTTGTAATTAGTACTAGAAATCTGTGGCTCTTCCTCTTGCTACCTTAGGTTTTGCTGGTTTAAAACCATTTTTAAAAAAAATTACTTCTTCTTGGCTTAAATTAATATAGTTTAGTATGTATAACAGTTTATGGTAGTTTTTTTTTTCCCATATACAAGACAATGTTCTGCAGTGAATGGATCTCTTAGATATTTAATATCATGGACACACAAATTTACTGAGGCAGATCAATAAATAAGGTGCAGATTGTAACTTACGTGTTTCTATTCTTGGTCTTCATTATTGCAAAAACAAAAATAAGGAGACTGCAGTTAGGTAGAATGTGCAAAGAAACAGTAAAGTAAATGTGGCTTATGCCTTTGAGGAGTATTAGAATTTATGTTGAGTGAGACCAGGGATAGAAAAAATATGAGAAAAGAGAAACTCCCTCCTCTGATCTACTTGTTCTTTTTCAGAATAAGCATGTCGTTTGGTCTGGGCTATTGTCATGTCCTTTATAAGTGATCTGCCAAGATCAAAATAGTAAGAATTATTAGACTAATGCATCCTTAAAGGGGAATGTTGGCATTTCAGTCTTAGTATTCTGACTGGCAATTCAGAAAATTAGGGAAAATAGGGGCTGTGAACTTTCTAAAAGCCGTTCTTATGCAGCACCTAGCTTTTGTTCAGACCAGAGGAAATAGTTCTGTGCCTTTTGGCTGTTGTTTACTTCAGTGGCAAAATTGTTGCTTTTAAGGCTTTGATGTGAATGAAATTCAAATTAGGTGGATTTTAAAAAGCCATTTTCAAAACTAATTAGTTGTGCTAGATGAATTTTTCCCAAGGCCTCTTTTAATGTTGTTTAGTTCCAACAGAGACATTAAATTGAATTTTAGTAATAATGAGTAATACAGAAGAAGCTTCTTTATTTTGAAATGAATGTTGCTATGGAAACTGCATAGAAATGTCTAGTCCAATTGAATCTTCAATTAAAATAAATCTCCAAGTAATTTCATTTGTTTAAAAGCTGTTTGAAAAAAGAAAATGTTCAACACTAGTAAGTGCTAGATACTTGATGCTCTTTCCATTACAAAGTGTTAGAATGTAAGGGTTAAGTACACCTGTAGTAGCTGGCAAAATTCTCTCTTAAAACAGGGAATTGTTTTTATGCTGCATTGGGCTGCATAGAACAGTGTGGGATTATACTGAGCACAGTTTATAGTTCTGGTTCTTCTAAAATGCTTGTAGTAGAAGTTACTGAATATAATAAAAGACTTAAATTTTAATTTGCGGACGTTATTTTCTATGAGTTTTTCTTTGACAGCAAAGAAACCCTGATTGCCTTTAATATTTTTACAAGTAAAACAACTTCTCTGCTTTAAAGGTTTTTATTACACATGCAATAAGTTTGTAATCATCTTACCTGCTTTATTAAAATACCTTTTTACATGAAGTTTGAAATTCAGGTGAAATGATCATTTGTTTAAACTGGAGGATGAATCAGTAAGTTGTTCCATTAGGTCTGCCTTTGTTAATAGGGTTCTTCTGTCTGAGTAAAGTACATTAGTCATTGGAAAGCATCAGTGATTAAAAAAAAAAAAAAGAAGAAGGATTTGAATGTTGCATTTCTTCATATTACAGATGTATATTATGCTAAAAGGACTGAAGTGTTGCATTACTTTATTGCTTACTGTGTTGATAAATTGTTTTGACAGAAGGGAACAGTTTATCAAAACTGGTTGATTATTGGCACTACAAACTTAAGCTTGAAAAATCCTCAATATACATGAAGTGAAACATGAAACAAACTGAAGCAATTCATAGTGGATTTAATGCTGTATAAAGAGCAACTCTGATTTTTACACATCGCAGTTCTAAAATAGAGTTGATAGAATCATGAAATGTATCTGAGTAAAGATATCTCTTGAGCAAAGGTTACCCTGTTTTGCTGTGGTGTATATATAGTATTTGGGGCATACAATTATAAATTTAGGAATTTTATTAGACTGGTCAGTATTGTATCTGCTTGCTTTAACGAACTTGTCACGGCATTTTTGCACAAAATGCCTTCTGCACTTTTTTATTGCTGTCTTCAAAGGCAGAACAAACACCCCTTTTTGACATCTTGTTTGTGTGAAACAGTTGATAGTGTACCTTGAATGAAAACCAATAGATCCTTTTCCACAAAAAAGTAAACAAAAGGGAAGTTAATACTTTGAGATGAGGAGAAGCTAGCCTGTGTTATTTCCAGAACATGAAATATCTGTGATGACTAGTGAATGTTCTTAGGTAAACATTAGTAGCTTCTTCAGTAGCCAGATTTTAACTTTATGATTTACAGTAAAAAAAGAAAGAGCAGACATTCAAAACTTTGTGTGATGGTGCCTGAGTTAGTTTCTGTCTAATCATTATTGATCAGCTATGCATGCTTAAAGCAGAATGAAAAGTCATTTTGATTTTCATCAGAAGTCTTCAGAAAGTACATGAGCAGTGATAGTATTACAAGATTCTAAAAAGTTAGTTTTGGAATTTGTGTGATTTCAGAGAAAGCCAATGGATGTATAAAAAGAAAAACTTAAAAAAACAGAATAATAGATTGGGTCCAAGCACAGAAACCTAGGTAGTTTTGCAGAAGAAAAGGTATGGCACACTTAGACTTGCTTTCTCCTGTAAGGCAGTAGTTGGGTAACAAAAAAATAGTTGAGTTATGATTTGGAAGAAAGAATTAAAGAAGGATAATTTGTCCTTTTTTTCATGCAACAGGACAGATTTTTCTTTTGTTAGTGGGGAGTATGAAGAGAGGAGAAATTTAAATGCTTTCTGTCCATAAAGGGCCAGAACCAAAGTTTGTGATAGTGCCTAAAATAAGGATTTTACAATCTTGCACCTGAAATTACAGTCCAGAATATCCTGCTCAATAATCAACTGAGATGGAAAATGCTCATTCACTTTTTTTTTCACCTGTGAAAACCCAATATATCTTTGTCTTTCAAGTTCCCTCAGTCCTGCCTAGCACAATAGATCATTACTGCCTTGTCAAGACTGAGTAGGTTTCTGCATGCTGCTCCGCTTGTTTTGGAATCCAGAAACAGTGCAACGAGGAGTCAAGCTACAATACCTGCACTCTAAACAAGCCCTGCACACAGTGCAAGTATTAGGTTCGTTGATTGTTTAACACATCAGTCAAATCTGAGTAAAAGAAAAGAAGGTGTTATCTGACAGCTGTTTGACTAATAATAGTATACCAGGAAGTCAATTAGCTCAGCTCTTAGTGAATTCATACTTAGTTGACCAGTGGACTGAAGCAGTCAGCAGACAAAATAACATTTCCTGATTGCTCTCATTCAGATCCTGTGAGTCAAACACCTCTTGCTTTTTGGTTGCCCAAGTGCAGAGTTTAAACAGAGCCCCATGGTTAGGGCTGCCTGTTGGGCAGCCTCAGTCCTTCTCAAGCTGCAGGTGTCTGATGCTCTCCAAGGTTTTCATCCTTCTGGCACAGTGTGCAGGGAGACTAACCACCTCACTGCATCCCACTGTAGGGATTAAGTATCATTTAGAAATACACATCATGGCATCTTATTTTTTATGTGCTCCTAATATTTTTTTGTTCTGTACCAAGTCTGAGGCAGATCTGTGGTTAAGAGTATCAGTGTTAATCACTCTGCAGTTTCTGAAGAATGAATTTGAGGTTATGATGTGAATGAGCAGTATCCAGCATTGAGCATGAGGACTGCATGTCCCTGTCTTGGTTAATACATAAGCCTCAGGCTACTTATTTGGTAAAGTTTCCAAGCTCTTTGAGGAGCTAATTTTGGGGTTGGGAAATTCTGTTTACTTTCAGGACCAGAAAGCAAGGGAATGAAACTGCAGAGCATTTGTTCTCTGAAATATCCTGTTCTTCCACAGAGAATTCCCATAAGAAGAAGGAAAGAAAAGGCTAATGAGGAGGTTAAGAATGCTAGGAGATACACTGGCTCCTTCTTTTTGTCTTCAGAATCTCTGTCTGTAAAGGAAGAGGAATTTTCAGATTTTGGTTATAAAGAAAAAACAGACATAGGACAAAGAGTGCCTGTATTCCCAGTGGAATGCTTTGATACTCTGCTCAAAAGGAGTCTCTGCTTTAAAAATAGAATGGGAGCAAGAGGAAAATGAACTTGTTCCCATCAGAAAGCAATGGTCTGCAAGCAACAAGAAGGAAAATCAGACTTTTTACACGTAAGAGCTGTTGAAATGACAAAATCCAGTTGGAAAAAGCTTTCCAAAGAGGATGCCTGATTGACTTAGGCAAGATCAGCTTGTTGTTGCCTCCGGAAACAAAAGAACTTTTCATGCAAGTGCTTTCCCCTTCCTCTTCCTGTGATCTGGACAGACAATTTGGAATGTTTACGGTAGTAAGTGTTGGTGTTTCTCTCTGTCAGAGCTCACTGCCTGTTCATTCAGCAAAACTAAAAGCACAGCTCCAGCTTGCATACTCTCTAGGAAAAAGAACCAACAAAAAAGGAGCCAGTGGAAACAAATGAACTCAGTGGAATATGAATTCCTGTGAACTGTGTGTTTAATCTGTGGAAATAATTTTGATCACTTCTCAGATTCAATTTTACTGCCAAGCATTTAATATCAGAGTGAAATAAACAGCAATGCATGTGTAGTGCTTCTGAATATTGGTACAGTTCCTTTCACTGATTTTAATTCATATATTTGTTCAATTTTACTTTTATTTTGTAATACAAATAGTTAAATGAATTAAAGAGGAAAAGACAACTCTATGTCCCTTCTAAACTACTATAGCTCTCACTTGGAAGTACTTTTTTGTGTAGACAATTGGATCTTTGTTGTAGGAAAGCTTTTCAGATATTAAATATTTTGAAAATTTTCTTTCCAAATTCTATCCGCAAGCAGAATTATGCACACCTATAACATTTTGAGTTATTTTCCTGATTTCCAGAATTACCCATGGAGTCGAGTAACTTTGATCTTTCCCCTTATAAATCTTGTAGCCATTTTATGTACATCTGGCTTTCATGTAAGATGGACTATTTACACCTAATCAGTTTTTTCCTCTTAGCTCAGTTGTTTTTTTTTTAAGTCAGTATCTTTGGAGTACTGAGGTATAGCTTTGAAAGCATTAGGCCACGCAATAAAAAAGAAGTATTAACTTTTTTTGCTTTGTTGTCATGATGCCCATTGCATATATAATGCCAAACTGTACTATTGTTTTTGTTGCCATTTTAAATACTAAATTCAGACCTGTTTTGCAGTGCATCTCTTGCTTCTTCTTGTGACCGTCTCCCCTTTTTTGACCTAAAAATCCTTTTTTCTTTCTTCTATATGTGCTTCTAATCTACAGGGTTTTTTATTAGCATGCAGTTCTTTCTTTTTAAATCATTAAACAAGGCTCTAAGGCAGATTTTCATATTAGGCCCACTTAGACTTCCATGTGTGTGGATTTAACACATTTTGTTCTCCAGGTGTTTTAGAGGTGCATCTGATGACAGACCAAAACCAGTACCCCATTAGCTGGCTATCTAGCAATCCACAGTGCATTTAATAAATTGATTGTAACATTGTTATCATCATGAAGCTACTCTCAGTTTTGAGTGTGAATTTAGCTGCAGTTTGAGCTACCAAATACAAGAATATGTTGTGATTTTACTTTTCTGCTTTTGCCTCATTTGCTTTGCTGCCTTGTAAAGGCATATGGGGAGAGAGGATAGAAATAATATCACCCTTTTCTGTTACATCCAGGTTTTTCACTGTAATGGTGCTGATTGTGTTTCTACATACCTCTGCTATTCCAGCCTAAACTGATCAGAATCCTCACAGAATATGCTGCTAATTATCATATTATGAAGTAATCAGATATCAGCATAGGATGTGTTACATATTATGAATTTCTTACTTTGAAGTAAGGATTTGTTGCTGAAAATGACAGGATGAAAGTTAGAAGATGGAATCCTATCAGAATAAATATTGTCAGTGTAGCAAGGCATGTGTAATATTGTGGATTCTTTGTATGTTTGGCTCCCCAGTCAAATCAGATCAATTGTATAAAACCTGTGAAATAGCAAAATAAACTTAAAATAATCTATTTTAAATCAACAATAAAATTGTTAGTGTTGTTTATTTTCTCTGAAAACTTACTGCCACATTTTCATATAGCAGTAATGAAAACAGTTACATGTCCCCAGTTATTGTAGTGTGTTGTGCTCTTTGCTTGACAAGAGGAACAAACTACATCTTTTTAACTGTACTTCAGAAAGCATTTCTTCATTTTGCAGTGCCAAGATACTAACACCCACAACATATGGCTTATTTCTGTCTGTCTGTCTGTACACTTCGCTCAGTTGTTTCAGCACATCTGTCTGTGGGACTAAATGATTGAGTTGGGGAAGTGATCAGGGATGAAAATAATTCAGTACTTAAACTTTTTTTTTGGTCTTCCTCCCAAGTCAGTACTCCAGTGGGACAACTGAGAGATGGCTTGAAGGGAGGGAAAAGAGGGGAGGATACAGCAGGTGTTCCATAAAACGTCTTCAAAGTATGATGCCGCCTCTATTAAAATGCTTTTCTTTTTCAGGAAAACTTCATGGAAGTAATTAGAAATCAGGAATTTCTGCTATTGCCAGCCACTGAAATTGCTAAGCTTTTAGCAAGTGATGACATGAATATTCCTAATGAAGAAACTATACTGAATGCACTACTTACGTGGGTTCGACACGATTTGGAACAGAGAAGGAAAGATCTCAGTAAACTCCTGGCTTACATTAGACTGCCTCTGCTTGCTCCACAAGTAAATTGTTCCGTTTTTCTCTAGTTTATACCATGGTTACAGTGGGCATAATGTCTACAGTATAATTATATTGATAGTGACAAATCATAACATTTATAGTGATCTGGATTCTTAGAGCTGCATGTAAGAACTTAGCATCTTGTGTAGGCATGATAGTTTGTGTCTCTGTAAACTGCAGCATATTCTGATCCTAGGACACAAGAAGGGGGGGAAGCTTCTAGAAAAAGTTGTTTTTCTTGCCTATCAAAGTGCTTATCAAGGATATCTTAGTCATTAGAGGCTGTGTCCGTTTTAAATTTCATCTGTGTGGAACTTGCACAGTTTGTTTGGCTCATTACATTTCCTTCATGTAGAAATAGCTAGGAAATGCAATGTGAATTAATTGTTTGGAGTGATTTTTCTTCTATTAACTCTTGATAGGCCATCACTGTGTACTTCTTGTTCTTTCCAGTCAATACTTTTTCTCCTTGGAGAAGATTAACAGAAAATGTAGAGAAAGCTTTGGGCTCAGTTTGTTTAAATAGTTGGGAATTACAGTTTTCCTACTCCTGTAGGAATGGCTACTCTTGTTAGTCTTGTACTGATTGCCTCAAAGGCAGGGAGGCCCTGCAAAGAAACACATTAGAGGACTGAGCAGTCACCAGCTGTACAAAGTTTAACAAGGAAAAGTGCCAGACTCTGCAAATGGCATGGGGCAGCCCTGGATGTGCACACAGACTGGGGAATGAGATGTTGGAAAGCAGTGACATGGAAAGGGATCTGGGGTCCTGGTCAGCAGAAAGTTGAACATGAGTCAGCAGTGCCCTGGCAGCCAGGAGGGCCAGCCCTGTCCTGGGGGGCATCAGGCACAGCATCGCCAGCCGGGCAAGGGAGGGGATTGTCCTGCTCTGCTCTGCACTGGTACAGTCTCATCTTGAATATTGTGTGCGGTTTTGGGCACCACAGTGTTAAAAGGATCTAAAGCTGTCCAGAGAAAGTGTTCAGAGGAGGGCAACAAAGATGGTGAAGGGCCTTGAGGGGAAGCCCTCAAGTGTAAGGAGGGGCTGAAGTCACTTGGTCTGTTCAGCCTGGAGAAGAGGACACTGAGGGGACACCTGGCTGCAGTTACAATGCCCTTGTGAGGCAAGGAGGAGGAGGGGCAGACACTGATCTCTTCACTATGGTGCCCAGAGACAGGACCTGAGGGAATGGTGAGAAGTTGTATCAGTGCAAATGTAGGCTGCATACCAGGAAAAGATTCTTTACCCAGAGGGTGTTTGGGCACTGGAACGGGCTCCCCAGAGAAGTGATCACAGCACCAACCCTGACAGAGTTCAAGAAGTATTTGGACAATGCTCTCAAGGACATGGTGATCCTTGGGGATGTCGTGTGGGGTGCTACGAGTTGGAGTCGATGATCCTTGTAGGTCCCTTCCAACTCTTATTTTGTGATTCTGTGATTCACTTCCTGATAGCAAATTTGTAAACTAGGTTTGATTATTTTTATTTGTTTTTTTCTTTCTTATCTTTCCTTGCTGGACCTTCTTTAGTAATATTTAGTATTTACTATATAGTTCAAGGATTTTGCTTTATGATTTTCAGTTTGTTTAGTGATGATTCTCTCGTAAATGAAGAAAATAGGATTTTTATGGCAGCTGAATAATAAGTAAAATTCATTAACACAAGAAAGATTGGGTTCAGTTAATTCATAGCGATAAATCACATCCAATACATTCTATGTATTACTTCTAATCTGATGTCCTCTTGCTGGATAGTAAGATTCTCTACCAAGAATTTTAGTATTTATTTCCATACTGATTATTATATATTCAAAACCAGGATTTTCTCAGTTGTAGCCTTGACTTTGTCATTCACTTTTTCTAGAAACATAATTCAGAGTAAGGCAATTGACAAGGAGAAAATAATTCTTTTGTTGAACATTTAATTAATTGATAACTAAGTAACCCCTGCTCTATTCCTTTTACTTAATTGGATGTAATTGAAACATCTTTAGAAACTGAAACTACAGAATTTATCCTAGAAATATGTACTGAAATCAAATTATGTCCACTCAGTAACTGATTTGGAAAATAGCAAGATGAAATACAGAAGCAAAATTATATTTTACTTATTATTTTATCTTTAATTTTTCATCTCATCTCCAAATATATACTTATATTTCTAAAACAATATTTTTCTGTTATCTTTTTATTTATTACTTTCTTTAACACATTGAAGTGTTGGAGCTTTGATTTTAATATGGAAACATTTAGTGGATGAGTAAACTTATTTAAGTGCCTAAAACAGTCTTAATGTTTTCAGAATCAAGTTTTTCTTCATGATCATGTGACATTAGGCTATCTGACAGCAAATATAATTAAAAGCTTTTTAGTTTTATGGTTGATGAGTTAAAGGTATTGGAAAGAAATTAAATTAGAAAATTGAACAACTTGCTAAAACCAGAACCATTGCAAGCAGAGATGCAGATACACTTAAAAAAATCTTCAGGAAATACTATGAAACTGTAACACTGGAAGCAAAAACATTGCAAGTAATTGTTAGTTTTAGTGGTTGGTTTTATGCATCCTTTGTAGATATCTCTGGTTAGTGCAAGCAGTATCCTAAATATTTGTACATATTTCTTTTTCCTAAAGATGAATATTCGTCTGCCTCTTAAGCTGTAAGGTGGTAAATATTACATCTCAGATAAATAATGAAAAAGATGATTTAGAAATTTCTGAATTACAAGATGGCTCAGATTCCTTTTAGACCGAAATTCTTAGTTCTGGGGTGTCTGCATTACCTTTCTCCTTATCAGATTTGCAGTTACTATGATTTCATGCTAACATGTCACTTGGAAATGCTGTTAAATGCTGAAAGCATTCCAGTACAAGGACCTATGTAAATAATAAAACTTGAAAAAAATGTACTCTTAGTAAGCCCAGTTTAAGTTCTTTGAGTGGGGAATAATTATAGTAGTTTTAGTTTCAAGAGCCTGCAGACTAAATTGGATTTCTTTTTAAATGAAATAAAGTTCTTTCAGAGACTGTGACTCTGTGCTGTGAGAAATTCTTTATAGGTTGAGTGGGTTAGAAACTGTAGAAAATGTAGGCCACATCCTGTTGTTGCAGAACTCACATTCACACGTAGTGTTGCTTTAAATACTACATGCTGCTTGTCCATCAGAAAAATATATTGAAAGTCTGAATTGGTCATGTTGTGTACAAGCCTTACTTTTCATGCATGCAGCTCTGACAGTGTCTGATTTAGGACAATAGGAATTAATTTATTTCTTTTTTATATATTTTTAAGCAATGTGCAGTTCTATAGCATTGCACACTGGCAGTTAAAAGGCAGCTTTCAGTTTATTCTTTTATAATCACAAAGTGTCCCTGTGAAGTGATACAAGCAGTCCTTTTGGTCAAAAGAAGAAACAATGGAAGGTATGAAAGTAAAGAATGAGATTAAGTTCCCTCTATAATTTCCACGAAAACGCTTCATTTGCTCTTTTAAATAGTGAGAACTTGAGCCACTTAGAGAAATGCTGCAGAAATCTGTTTTCTGAAAATCACTGATGAAGGGCTTTGAAAAGGTTTTTATTCTCGCTGTGATGGTTAGTTATGTTTTCTGTCATATTTTGTGTTATTTTGCCTGATACTGAGGTGTTCAGGTTTAGCCATCTGTACTTACTTGTATCCCTTCTGGAAACATGGTTATCATATTTGCCACTTTGCAGCCCTAAGGCAGCTTTATTATATAGAGCCATATTGTGCACATCTGTTTCACAGCAAGTCCCTTTAGTACTTCTGATGACTGATGTCACAGCAGTTTTGTAGCTGTTAGTGGTTGGCTGTCAACAGCTCAATAAAGACATCTCACTCTGGTTTGTGGACTTGCATGTCTAATATTCACAAAGTGTCTGGATTTTGGCTTTTCAGAGGCATCTGCAATTTTTTTCTCTCTCTTTTTCTGACAAATGTCCAAATCCCAGTGGGGCACTTCATTTATTTTTTTTCTCTGTTATTCATGCCATGTTGTGCAGCTCAGAAAAATGCCAGTTTACAGACTTCTAATAATTAGAATGTGACTCTCAACCTAATAATTTTTTTCCTGTAGTTTGATAACTATGGAGTACAAACCAATTCAGAGTCTTTGAACTTAAAAACTTCTGTTAGTCATCTTTAGTTGAATTTTATTTAATTAATATTTAAGACTTAAAAGTTGCCAAATTTGCTTGTAAGCTTG
Organism: Euphonia xanthogaster; assembly: GCA_034509185.1. Lineage (NCBI taxonomy): Eukaryota > Metazoa > Chordata > Aves > Passeriformes > Fringillidae > Euphonia > Euphonia xanthogaster. The sequence continues at coordinate 49,082,168 of JAYDZK010000202.1, read as the reverse complement.
ATATAAAAATTTTAACAAAGGCTTTTATTAAGTGATACACCGTGATCTTGGTCACTGTCAGGGTGAGGAACAGAATATATATTAAAATATTCAGCATGTGCTGAAAGGGCTTTTACAGACCTCTGCATTGGGTGAATTTGGGAATAAAAGCATGAGGTTGAACTGACTTAGATACCCAAAACCTGTTTCTATTTTCTTGAACATTCCTGCACAGCACTGGAACTCAAGAAGACTGTTTCCTTCCTTTGGACCATTAAACTTAAATCATCCATTAAGATCAGATGGCCTTCCTCTTTAAATATTTATTTATTTATTGTTTTGATGGTTTAGCTCAAAATGTGAATGTTCTGTTTATTAGAAGCTTATTTTTACCCTACCCTATTTTTTTTTTACATGACCATTTTGAAAATACAGAGATTTTAAATCAGGCAGTGAAAGTGTTTGTATAAAACATTATCTTGGCAATCATGGTTTTATTTTTCATGCGGTTTATAGCAATACAGCTTGTTTGATTTTCTTTCTCTTTCACAGTTTTTGGCAGACATGGAGAACAACGCACTCTTTAGGGATGACATTGAATGTCAAAAGCTCATTATGGAAGCAATGAAGTACCATCTGTTGCCAGAGAGACGACCTATGTTGCAAAGCCCTCGCACCAAACCTAGAAAATCTACAGTGGGCGTTTTGTTTGCAGTTGGAGGAATGGATGCAACAAAAGGTATTGGCTTATGTAATGTTTAGCTGATGAGCTGTTTTGGTTCTTTTTAAAAGAAATGTTTGGTAGATTTTTTTACAACCTGTTACATCTAAAATTCAAGGATTTGGCAGTACAGAACATGAAACATCTAAAGTGTATACTGTTTATTAGGTTAAAAAGGCCTATATATCTTTGAGATTGCTGTAAATGTTCTGGAATCTAGAGTTCTGATTTGAAATTACCATAGGAATAGCTGATTACTGAGTAGGGAAGTGTTTAATTGAATACAAACTAATCTTTATTTACTTGAGGGGGCAGTAATTTGGAAAAGGAAGAAAAGGTCTGAAAGGCCACAAAGGTGACCTAAGCATGCTTAAAAAAAAAAGCCAAAACAACAAAAATATTTTGACTAATTGTTAAATAGCTCTGTCAGAACTACTTGGATTATTTTTTTCATAGAAAATTCCATACTTTTTAATGGTAATTAGAAAGGATCTGGTCAGTTAGAAAAGTTACAGCAGAGAAAGTATCTTCTTTAATTTGTTGTTTTAAAGCTGTTTCTTGGTAGTTCATGTCATATACCAGCAGCTTTTTTGTCTAATATTACAAAACAGTTGATTTCAATATGTGATTGCATTCCACATGGTTGATTTAAATTCCTAGTATTTCTATTTCTAAAGGCTTGATTCTGCAAAGCAGTTACAAAACCTGATTTTTGTCTTGAAAAGCACCAAGAAAGTTGTCCTTTGTAATGGTGCAGGTAATTACTGAAGAAGTCAAGAAAGACTATTTCTCTACACAGACTTAAGAATATGCTGCAGGATATCATGGTGTCTTGTGGGAATCAACATACTGCTAAAATAAAAACTATCCTAGTGCTTCAGAACTCTTTTTTTCCCCGTATGTAACTTGCATATATTGTCATTCAGGAGCTACAAGCATTGAAAAATATGAACTTCGTACCAACACATGGACTCCAGTTGCAAACATGAATGGACGAAGATTACAGTTTGGAGTTGCAGTCTTAGATGATAAATTGTTTGTTGTTGGTGGCAGAGATGGACTGAAAACATTGAATACTGTGGAATGCTACAACCCTAGATCAAAAACTTGGAGTGTAATGCCACCGATGTCTACTCATCGTCACGGTCTTGGTATGTACAGTTCTGTAAAGCTTGACTGCATATTTTTTAAAGGGTACCTGGTTTAGGATTGGTCAAAAAAACATTCAGAAATAAAGTTTGGGAGGGGTGGGGGGGGGGTGGAAATTTTGTGTAGATGCCAACTGCTTTTTCAATGTCCTTTCTCCTTCAGATTGTATTGAAGATTGTACTTTGTAGCATCAACTACCAAAAGGATTTTTTTTCCTTTTCAGTGTTTTGGTGCACACTGGACTGTCACTAAGAAATTCTGATATTTATTCCCCTTAATTGTCTGATCTTTATTCCTCTTAATTGTTTTCATATCTGTATTGTAGGAGTAGCTGTATTGGAAGGTCCCATGTATGCTGTAGGAGGACATGATGGCTGGAGCTACCTGAATACAGTAGAAAGATGGGATCCACAGGCTCGTCAGTGGAACTTCGTCGCTAGCATGTCAACTCCCAGGAGCACCGTTGGTGTAGCAATATTAAATGGAAAGTATGTGAAGGAGTTTCTGTTTTCAAATTTAAAATCTCATTGTTTTAATGTAATTAATAGTCTTTAATTACTATTAATTAAATGTCTATTAATAATTTCTCTTGATAGATTAATTAAATAACTGTTAACAATTTCTCTTGATAGATACCAGTTATTAAGAGTCAAGTCTCTTCATTCACAGAAGAGATACTGTGCTGGGTCAAGCAAGCCTCTCCACAGCATTACAGGTGTATGTCAAGCGTACTAGGGCTCTCATCATCCTAGTGACAGTCAGCTGGACTTGCTTCAGTATGGCAAGATCTTTCTTATACCAAGAACCTACTGCATTACAGTATGAAATTCGGCTGAAAATAATCCCCCTTGCATTCCAGCTGGCCCCCAGAGATCAGAGGAGCTGGGTGCAGCTGGGCCTAATTTCTGTTTATAAGCAGTTCAGTGCTGTAAGTCTGGTTGCATTCAATACTTTAACAATCACAGATCCACAAACAGTGTGGTTTTTTGAAGCTACAGAAATGCAGATTTGGAGCTGCTGATTATGAATGCACTTACTGCATCAGCACTAAATATACTAAGGCTAATCAATGATTAACCAAGCTGAGTTAGCAATTCAAGCTAAATTAACAAATTCAGTCTCTTGCTTCACCCTTAATTAAGCTGAGTTTCACCTGGGTATGCACATACACAGTCGGAGATACAGTTCTTACTAAAGAAGTGCCCCTGCTTTGGGAGTGGGGAGAGGTACAAGCCATGTTTTGCCAGGGTGACACAGCAGACAAAAGCTACTGATTTACTGAGTAGTATTGTGGTTGTATTATTTACACTCTATTGTTCACAAATATTCACTTCCTGTTTATTTACACTCTATTGTCCACAAATTTTTACTTCCTGTTTATGTGCTATCTGTTCATCTCCCTTAAGCTACTTGAAAACTGCCAGGTAAAAAAAGTTTTTTCATATTTTTTTAATTTTGGAGGCCTAGTCACTGGTAAATTAGTGCTGCTGAAAGGCACCTACAAAGGGTTCTCTAAGATCTGGAATAAGTCCAAGAATGAGTGGAAATGCTCACTGCCTACAGGAAGGAGGGATAAACTTCAACGACCAGCAAGCAGAATGCCTTGGCTGCCTTGGAACTGCAGTCTCAGATACCTAAGCTGGGTCTTAAGTTTGCTATATATTCAGCAGTGGGTCCCAGATGTGATGAAAAACACCAGAATTAGAGCCTCACATTTCCCTATTATTATAGAATATTGCTTAGACTCTTAATGGAGGCAACAACAAAAGATCACTACAGCTGACCATTTTAAAACACGTGCAGCCTTTCAGATGCAAGAGAAGTAACTTCTGCACTTTCCTGTAACATCTGTCTGTAACTTGGTAAGTTTCAATGACTGAAACTGAAAAAACTTCATGTAGAGAAGTTAATATGGCTTTCTCCATGCCCAGAATGTGAAATCACTGCATAAATGATCAAAACTCTCTTCATGCTTTGAGGGAAGGTAAAGTTGGGAGCTTCATAAATGTTATGTTGCATAAAGCATTGATTTTAGTAATGAACTTTATGGAATTACAACAGAGTTTTACAGTAACCTTCAATATATTCCTTACCTTAAACAAGCTGTACTACTAAACAAAGAAACTTCCATGGATTTTTTTTTTAAAGCTTATTAAAATTGTTACTGAGAAGGACTAGATCAACCATATTTACAAGATATTTGTAATTAAGGTCCTTAGTCAGTATATTTAGAAAACCTAACACTAGTATTGCCCAAAGTGAGGACATCTTGAATAGTGCTTCATGGTAACCAGTGTAAATTCACACTATCATTATCTACAGTATCTAATGTTTGTTTGATTATTTAGCCATTTTTAGGCTCTGAAATAAGTTGAGGTGATTTCTCACTGGATTTTACTTCTGATGCATTGCTTCCTTTTTAGAATGGCTTCTGTGTTCCTACTTTTCCAAATAATAGTGCTGGGCATGTCTGCTGCTATGCCTAGATTGCTCATAAATTCTGTTCATAAGCTTTTTATGAAGTTTGATTATTTGATTAGTTTTAAAGGTTCACCTGTGATTGAGTCCTCCTATACCAAATTTTTTTTTTCATTCATTTCAGTCAGGCCTTGCAACTAATTGAAATCCTTTGTACCAAATGCTAGAAACCTTTTTCTTAGGACTAAGCAAATTGGGCCACCTAGTGGGTGTGAGGGATTTGAGGTAGTGCTGTCAGTCATGAACTAAAACCCTGGTCCAGAAAAGCACTTGAATGCCTAAGATGAGGCAGGGTAGATGATGCATGCACAGATCCACTACTGAATTTGTCCTTCTGACCCTGCAAGTCACAAAGGTAATTTTGAAATTGTTAGCTATAGGCATAGGTTGGAATATAAATGCTGTGTAAGATACTCCATTTTCTGTAAATTATTTTTGTTATGCATTGATCGTTACAATAGGAAAAGATTGGAGCAAAATCTTGCCTGAGTTTTCACAACAGAGCAGTCTACTGAAAGTTGAAAGTCCCCTTCTAAACTTCCCGTTTTAACAAACTTGAAATCCTTCATGTTTCACTAGAAACTGTCTTATTCAGACAACATTTATTTTCTTCTTTTTTTTTTTACTTTTACTTTGTAGGCTTTACGCAGTTGGTGGTCGAGATGGAAGTTCTTGTCTTAAGTCAGTAGAATGTTTTGATCCTCATACAAACAAATGGACTCTCTGTGCTCAGATGTCAAAAAGAAGAGGTGGTGTAGGAGTAACCACCTGGAACGGGTTCTTGTATGCAATAGGTGGCCATGATGCTCCAGCATCCAACTTAACATCCAGGCTGTCAGACTGTGTAGAAAGGTAATGTCCTGATGGAGGCATATTCTGTCATGGGATTCTGATAGTGCTAGTCTATCAGGTGATTTATGGGAAGAGCTGTAAGTAGAAACCCAATAGAACAGGTGTGTTATTTTTAGCATGAACAGAGGAAACTTACATACAAAAATAGGCTGTGTAGGCATACTATGATTCAAAATGTTACCCGGACAGAATATTTAAAGCAAATTCTTTTTAATGTAATTCATCTAGATTATTTTAACAATCTCATTTAATGAATTATGTTTGATAACTGAAACAAGATGGAGATGAATGCTTTTAAAAATGGAGCAGATCTTCTTTCACACAAGTCTGAATCTATTCATATAATAACTTTCAAAGGAGTTAACAGTAAGGTTTTGTGGATCTTTATATAACAAATTCTTTCTTGTACCCTCTAATGACACTGGGAAATTGGCATGTAATTCAGTCATTCCTAGGTTGGTGTATCTTTCTGTAAAGTGATTAATGAATGACTGTATCACAAATTGCAGAAGCACATGTGATCCATAAAATAATTTAAAAGATAGTAAATACTTCATCATTCACTGTATTAAATCTTCATTGGCATTTTAGGTATTTCTGAACTATGCTTTAATTCTCTCCCTGCTCCCCCCCCACCAGCTGTAAAACTTTTCTTCTTTCCTGTTACCTCCCAACGCTTACAGTAAGTCCTCATTGCCCATATTCTTCTTTTACTAAATTTATTCATGCCAGGACATATATTCTACCTTTAACCCGAAAAAAACCCCAAACAAACAAAAAACCACAAACCAAACAAAACAACAACACCAACAAAAAAAAAAACAAAAAAAAAACAAAAACACACCACAAAAATCCACCACAAGGGAGCTGTAGTTTTCAAACTTTCAGAGTCCTAGTAGACCTGAAAATACAGTGTGGCCCGTAGCCCTTAACATGTGGAAGTTGCACTGAAAAGACATCAGAAAGGTTTGCAGATAGGAAGCTACTTCTCAACAAAGTTTTTAGGGCTATACAGAAAATCAGAAACCCAAGAGAAGCAGTAAGTCTGTGTATTTTTCTACATCAGTATTTTCTGAAACAAAGTTACAGAACTCATGACTTTAATAAATAGGAATCATCTTGTAATGCATTTTGTCCTTGCTCTTTAAGTGAGTTGAAATTGAAGACCATCAAATTCATGGAACTAGTTCCTTTTAAAAATTAAAGCATTAAGAAATATTAATTTTAAAAATCGGGCTTTTATAACCACACTAAACTTCTAAATTATATTTTGCAACAGAAGTTGCTATTCCCAGATAAATACAATTGCTTATAAATTATAAAATAATTGGAAAAGTAATTTCTACATTTAGCTTACTAATCACCCTCTTCTGTTTGCATCTGTGCTTCACGTAGTGTTTTCATGTTACAGTTATGCTTGCATGCATTTGTGTAATACTCTGACTAGAGGACAGCAAATAAAATTGTTAGAGTTCTTTGTATCTATGCTCTTCATGCAAATAAATTAAGACTATTGTCTTTCAACTTGTTTTTCGCAAGTATGATCTTAGCCAAATAATTTTCTTTGTACAGTTTTTTTAGAGCCCTTCAGAGCTCTGTAATTACATTAGTTCTGCTGTAAGCATCTGCAGTCTTAAAAAAGATTGTCTCTTTTAGTCAGATTAAAATATATTCCTTGCCATAAGCATAGCATGAAGTCTCCTATGTAGTTCTCAAATTGACTTGTAAAGAATGTTGATAATGTTCTAGAACCACACTTTTTTTTTCATTAAGCCATCTGCTGTTTACTGTACTGATACGTCTGATTTCAAAAGTGTTGTAAATTGTCTTAAGGGTTTTGCATTTCCCATATAATTTTCTCAAACCACTTTACTCAAACCACTTATATTTTCAAATATTTTTGAAATTGGTAATCTTAGTAATGGTAACCTTAGTGCCAAACCAAATTTTACCAGCCTGTGCATTGACATACTTAAAGCAAGCACTCGCTCTACTGTGGTGTAACAGCAGAACTGTTTGTGGCATGGTATGTTTAGACATACAAAATGTAGTAAGAGCAGCTGTATATGGCTGCATGACTATTTGGAAAGCAGCATGAAGTAGATATCTGGCTAGTAGGGACTTGTGTTACCAGGTGACAAAAGAAACAGTTTCAATGGGAGGGCAATTGAGGGGGGAAAATCCTTTAAAATTGGCACCCAGATCTGAACTGTCCTGTTTTCTACTACCTTGACAGCATCCATTCCAGTACATTTTGTTGTTGTTGTTGTTGTTGAATTTTGGTAACAGTTTTAGTGCATAACACAAATTATCTTTTAGGTATGATCCCAAAACAGACATGTGGACTGCTGTGGCCTCTATGAGCATTAGCAGAGATGCAGTTGGAGTGTGTCTTCTTGGTGACAAGTTGTACGCTGTTGGAGGATATGATGGGCAAACATATCTTAATACTGTGGAGTCTTACGATCCCCAGACAAATGAATGGACACAGGTATAGTTTCTGATCAGACCATACACTACTATTAATATTGTTATTTCAAATGTGCCTCCTTTTGCAAGGAGAATTCAAATACTTGTTCTCTAAAAAGCAGTTTCTTAGTAGTCTATTGTGAGTCTCTTTTTTTCCTTTCTGTACCATCTTGAGATGACTTCTCTTGAACGGACAGTTGTTAATTTCCAGTAAACTGCCTTCCTTTCTTTTGCAAGGGTATAGCTGTTTTCTTTGGCAATTTCAGCTACTTTTAATAAAAGGTATTGCCACATTCCCCAAACTGTCATAAAGGATTCTGTTTACATGACTTCCTGTTCTGAAGATAAATGATAAACGTAGATTAGTTTTAGCTCTAATGTGTCTCTCAACATTTATTTCATCAAGGTTTTGGTCATTTTTTCATAAATAATCCCTTCCTGAGGTGATTGCTATGTACAGTGTATGCAGGTTCCAGAAAGCCTTTACCCATTTTTCTTTTTGCAGCTTTAAAATAAAAATAATTCTACAGTTCATGCTCAGAAACTATTACTGTCAGTTCAGAGCTTGGTTACTTTTATATAGCTCCAGGAATGTGTCTCTCTGTGGGAAGAGCACACACAAGGACATCCTGAGCTCACTGTCCTTTGGTATCTAATGCCATTTGAGATGCCCTAAAGCGTCTACATCCACAAAAGGTTGGCAGATACAGCACGGACTCTGTGGGACACCAAGACCCTCCTGGAGTCCAGTTGCAGACCAGGATCAATGTCCAAGCTTATCTGTAATAGCATCAGACACCAGTATTTAGGCTACTGAATTCTGAGCCACCTGAATATGTTATTCTGGTAATAGCCCCAAATTCTTAGTTCAAAATGAGAACTAAACTGCTGTTTATAAAAATCCCTGGAATGCAAAAAAACTCAGCTGTCCATTTCCCTCCATTTCATACTGCTGCAAGCTCTTAAAACACAAGTCATCAAGGAGGATCATCAGAGCTTGGGGCATTGACTGGTACTGGTATTGATAACCCATGGCATTGTTAGTCCTGCTGAAGGAAAAAAAAAAGTTTATCAGAGGACAGAAAGTGCTTCTCACCAGAGGAGAGAAACTGTGCTTCTCACCATTGCATCTAAATGAATCTCACATATTCAGGTGGTGATCATCTGTATGTACCTCTGTATCCTTAGCCTTGACCCTCTGTGTCTCACTGAATGCCACAATCCCAGTGTATAGGATAGTTTCAAACTTTTCCCAGAGGGATTAGGAAATGTTTGTGTACCTTCCTTTTCTCGTTATGTCAGCGGTCTGCCAACTCTTCATCTTTACACAACTCAGGAGAAGGCAGTGGAATTTTCTTCTCAGGTGAAGGTTGTCAGAGCCTCAGACAGCTCTCTATAAAAGTCTCTTGTTCCTGGGGAAAAAAGAAATAGGGAAGATGGCATAAACAGCTTTTTTTTGTCTTCAGGATAGTCTCTGTACCACTTGGTGTGCTATTCACATACATTGCAATACTAGGAAAGTTAAAGGGGGAAGCAAAAGGGAGAGTTAGAAACTACTGCCCTCTGTTCAAGTCCAGCAGAATCTCAGCAAAAAAGGGTCTTGCCAGAAGTAAATTCTGTTTGCAATCAAAAAATAAAGACTGGTAAATTTATTCTGATTTCTAGAACTCTCAACAGGATTTTATCAAATAATCAAGTAAAAAGGAGAGGTTGCCACTATAATTTTAGGCATTTTCTGTTGCTGAGAAATGCATTCTTTTACCACCCTTTACTCAATTCTCTGACTGTCTAGCTCAGGTATCTAGTTTGCACTATAACAAAGGTTTCTTTTTCCTGTAATATTGAATAATTGAAATTATCAATAAGAATTGCTTGATGTCCTTTCAGCTTGCTATTGTTTTCAGAGTGCTTCACTCCGTTATATAAAATATCTTTACCTTTTCTTTGTGTTTGTATCCAATTTTGGATCAATTTGTAAGTCATGTTAACAGAGCATGGGTGATATTGTCATTCTGCTGCAGCCATATAATTAGGGGGGGAAATTGCTTAAAACTGACTGTATTTATCTCACGGATGGTTTGTTTGTTTGTTTACAGGTTGCACCACTGTGCTTAGGAAGAGCTGGAGCATGTGTTGTGACTGTAAAACTCTGAATTACTTTCTCTAAGAAGGTGACATTCTCCTGTGTAGACTCAGAGGATTACTTTTTCCTCGAGCAAACTACGATTGCACCAATGAACACCAGGTGCACATCAAAATGTTTGGTCTGAAGTTGACACGATGTTCTTATGGACCAACATTAAGCACTTTTTAAAAACTTTTGTTATGCATATGTTACAAGAATTCTATTTGTAAGAAAGTTAACTGCAAACTGCCAGTTGGCAGTAGAGGACTTCTGTTTAGGAAGTGCTAAGAAAATGAGTGAATTCATTATCATAATCAAATGTTATGGTTCTGGGGCCTTGATTTCCCTAAATGCAGAGCAATGATGCTATAAATGGATATACTTTGATATAATTGGGTCTGTCTCTGGATGAAACAAGTTATAGGATTGGACCCCATAGATTTAATTTGCCTGTAATAAATGCAAAATAGGTATCTGAGTAACTACAAGGCAGGCTGACAAACCAATGCAAACTATTTTAAACGGCAGGTCTAATGTCTGCCTTGGAAATGAAGTTGTGTATTTGGTGAATCTTTTGCACTTTTTAGCATCATTCCTAGTTTAGCAAACTTTTTATTTAACCGAAGCCTTATTTTAAATATTGTCTTATGCTAACAGAAACCTGCTATTTAATAATTTCTGACAGATATTTTTGACATCCAGTGTACTTTTTGGATTTTCAAAGTTGTTATGCAAGATGTAGAACATCATACCTTTTTCTCTGCTTTGGTTCTTGTATTTACTTTGTTGTTTGTATGCATTATTGGAAGAATTCTAAAGTGTGATTAACAGTTAACCAATTTAAGTTTAATATTTGCACTTTGGAATTTTTGAAGCATTCCATTACATCTAGACTAATTACATTTTTAAATGAGGCTTTGCACTACTATGAGAAGTATAATTTTATAAAATGAAGAAATTGTCTGTCTTTCCTGTAAGGTTATTTAAAACTGTAAAGGCCCAATCCTGCCAGATGCTCAGCTGCCACCATTTAAGCATGTTCAGCGTCTTACAGGGCAGTGAAGTGTTCCTCGCAGGGCTGTATCAAATAAGTTACCTTATTTAAAAGTTACCTAATTTTTTAAGATATTTCATAATTTGCCTTTCTCGAGCCCTCTGCTGTTATACCGAATTGCTTTGAACGGTCTAAATGTTGTCGGGAGAAGCCTTTTTGTATTTGCTTTTACGTGCCTTGTCCCTTTTGTTCTCCGAACAGCACCGCCCGTGGAAAACGGGAAGATGTGAACTCATTGAATGTTTTGCGTTTGTTTTTGCTTTTTTTTTTTTAAAGTTTGAAGTGCCCGATACCCAAAGTCCTTTGTACATTTCTAATTTTAAACGTGTGTTTTAACGCTCTCGGCGAACTATTTATTGTTTCAAAAGAAATCGGTGACACTTTGTGATGAAGCTTTGCAGTTGGAATACAGCTGATCTCAAGAGGCTTTGCTGGCGGGTTGTGTGCCTTTATTTCCTGGCTTAGAAGCCCGTTCTGCGTGCCTGCGGTCTAAAGCCCTGCATTTCCCCTGAGAACTGCCCGCCCCCGCTCTGGGGCCGCGGCCTCACGCAGGGCTCCTCCCGCCGGGGCCGGGCCCGGGGCCGCTCTCTGCCCGCCCCCGGCCCGCTCCGTC
>JAYDZK010000202.1:49042107-49070557 GCA_034509185.1 Euphonia xanthogaster | reverse complement strand
GGCGGCGCTTGCGGCCTGTGCAGGGGAGGGAGGCGCGGTGGGAAGAGCCGCCAGCGAGCGGCGGGAGGGCCTGGTGTGCTTGCCGGCACTCCCGCGATTGTTTACTTTGGCGTGGAGAGGCTTCGGGTAGATGGGAGCTTAAAGGTCATCTAGTAGCAGCGCCTCTGCCATGGGCAGGCACATCCTCCACTAGCCCAGGTTGCTCAGGGCTCCATCCAGCCTGGCCTTGTGCGCTTCCGCGGATGAGATGTTCACAACTTCTGCGGGAAACCTATACCAGTGCCTCTCCACCGTAACAGCAACCTCTTAGTAACTAATCTAAACCTGCTCTCTGTTTGAAGCCATTCCACCTCGTTCCGTGGTTGCATGCCCTTATAATAGTCCCTCCCTGTCTCTGTTGTATGTTTCCTTCAGGTACTGAAAGCCCACAATTAGGTCACGCCAAAGCCTTCGCCTCTCCAGGCTGAGCAATCCCAGTTCTCTCAGCCTTTCCTCATAGATGGAGAGATGCTTCTTCCCTCAAATCATCTTGGTGCCCCTCCTCCTTAAATTATTTTTCAAAATCAAGCGTCATTGTCAGCTGTGGTTTATGAGTGTGGCATGTGGTGATTGTGTTTTTGCTGCTCCTGTGAGCAGAATGCAGATTCATTGTGAAGAATGCCTCAGTTTACATTGACCCAAAAGAAGGGATAAGAACCTGTGGCAGACTTGAGCAAACCTCACAGGCATTTGGTGGACAGCAGGTGTTTTTCTCATGACATGTAGGGATATAAGTCATGATAGCAAGCTGTGAAATAAACTTGTGGGCTTTATCTTACACCCAGGTTACAGAAAAATATCTGTGGGTGGTGTGAAAGGAAAAGGACGTTCAGAAATTTTCTCCATTGGAAGTCAGAATCTCTTTCTATAGCATGTTGGTTTGAGATCTTAGCTTTTAAGACCCAGGGATTCAGAGTAACAAAAAGGTTACCTATCTCTAAAAGAGTGAATGTTGAGCCTTCTGTGTTTACAAACTAAGGATGCTTTCTGGTCCCAGACTTTTCCATTAAATGTAGAGAACTATTAACAATGTGGTCTTTGAACTAGAGGGGGAGAGTCTCATGCAATTTTTTATTCTTGTAATTGAGAGGCAAAAATAATAGTTTATTATTAATAGAGTCACAGTTCTCTAGGCGAACACCCAGCAGCAGAAAATTCAGTTTTTTTCCACTCAAATTGAATGAACGTTTATCTGGATTTTGGTACCGCAGTGCATTGGAATCACACAGAAGTTGGGTTTGGATTGTTTGGGGGGGGGGTTACCTCCACAGTACTCAGTTGCTAGCATGCTAGGCAGTTGTAGTATTCTTATATATTATGATTTTAAGATGTATCATTTCCTACTTTTTTTTTTTTTTTTCTCCAGCAAGTATTCAGTCTGTATGAAAAAGCTTGGTCTGGTTCTTCTGTGCAGTTTGCTTGGCAGAAAACTTTAGGAAATTTTCTTGCTGTAAGAGGGTAAGACTGCAACTATTCATTGCATTTGTCCATCAAAATTGCTGATAAAGAAGGGGAATTATTCTATATATTAATCTTTTTTAGAGGTGATCGTTCTGTGAAAATTTTTGATCGTCATGGTCAGAAGAGAAATGAAATCAACCTGCCAGGGTAGGTACTAAGATAGGTTTAAATTATTTTCATTGTTGTTTTCTTTAAAAGTGCTTCTCTTCTGGTGAGGTACTTAGACAATGGGAGAAATTTGTAGGACGATATGCTATCTCTGGTGAATATACCTGGCAGAGAAGACAAATTATGTAATTAAAATGTAAAAAAAAGACCTATCACATTAAGAAGGATCATAATGAGGTTGTGTGCAATATATCCTTGCATTCTTGCTACTGTTGATTTTCTAACAATTTGCTATCATGGCTTTGCTGAGGAAAGATACTCCTTTGGTTTAGTGCTTCTGTTTACATCAGTGGCATAAATGTACACATTGGCGTTGTTGCTTTAGGTCAAGATGATAATTTTTTCCCAGGTTATCACACTCTGGTTCACATCAGAGAGTGGTATGGGAGTTTACAAACTGGATTTTTTCAGATTAAATCTAAAAACTTATGTACTTTGTGAAGATATATTGAACTTCTTAAAAGGTAGTGAGACCATAGGAACAGGCTGGATATGGACCAGGGGAAACCTCCCTAGGGAAAAATGGTGTGACATTGGGTCATCATATTGGTTTGCTCAATAAATACATTTTTATTTGGCACCATTAATACCTCAGGTTAATTTCATTTGTGTACTCTCTGTCTCTTCTTAGCACTTTAACTGTTCTTAGTCATCATGGAAATTTTTAGTTTTGTTTCTAACTACCTGATGCATTTCAATTAAGATAAACCCCTTAGTCAAGGCAAAACTCTCATGGTCTTTAAGGCTGAAATCTCTAGTCAAGAGTACAACTTTAATTTCCAAATCATCACTTACATAGCCCTGTGTCATTGGTAAACATGAGCCAGAATCACTTAGTTCCCCAAGAAGTCTAGAAATCCAGTCTTTGTAGTTCATGGTCTTGCCACCTTGCACCAGACCGAGAGATGCAGTTCTCATTGTCTTTACCAGACTCACATGTATTTCACTGACCATCACATCTTGCTGTTTGGGTTCGGTGTCATTCATAATATAGTCTGGCTGTGTCAGTCTCTTTTGCTTGGTAATATCCATGGCCCAGCTCTTTCTGTGCAGTGTTTTGCACAATGTGTGAAAAATACACATTCTCTCCAGAAAACTGTCCAAAGTGAGGAAAACTATGTGGAATCAGAGGTGTATTATCAGAAAAATAATCCCAACTCTGAGTAGCCTCTAACAAACCAGAACCTTACAGAGGATTTTCAGCGTCTCTTGAAAATCAAGGTGACAATATTTCAAGTACTAGAACATAGGTAGCAGTGTTTTTATGGCCTTCCTCTCAGCCCCTGTCATCAATGAGATTTGAATAAGAGTGGGGTTGCTATAGAACTAGTTTACAGATAAATCTGCAATCTGGGTTTGCAGAGAAGGAGAAGGGAAAAATAGGGACTCAGTTGCATTGTTCTGGTTGTTTCTGTACGCTTACAAATGCATTTTAACATTCCTAGTGATTTTTTTTTCTTCAGTAACTGTGTTGCTATGGACTGGGATAAGGATGGAGATACTTTAGCAATAATCACAGACAAATCTAGCACCATATTTCTGTGGGATGCAATCACAAACAAAACAAGCCAAGTAGACAGTGGCATGAGGTAAGAAATTTTTTTTTAACGTGGGAATTTAAAGAGTTTTACCATTGTGACTTGTTGATGTGGAGGCTATATTTCAAGATCATCTTTTTATTGGAGTTCTCATAATATATATGCTAATTAAACTAATATGCTGCAGTTCATTGCTAAATTATTTTTATATAATTTTCTGATTTTGAAGTGTTTGTTGTGGATGGGGATTTTGGGGGTTTACAGGGTATTTGTTTTTCGAGTGTCAGCAGTGCCATTGTCTCTAGAGAGCTTCCCTTCAATGTTTCACCTTTGCAGTAGCAACTAGGATGGGTGAATTTTTCATGTATCTGCACTTGCTACTCTTCCTTCTAAGTCTTTCACACCAGCTAAAGGGAGCTTAAAAGTAAGGGAAGTGATATCAGTGGTGCTAAGAATTTTTTTCCCCCTTAGATTAATAAGGGGGCTAAAATGCTATTCACAAAGTAGAGTAGTTTAGGATGAAAGGAGATAGATCTAAGGTTCAAAGCCTTACCTTTCTGAATTTGGCCACAGACTTTAGACTCTCCAGGGGTCTGCATAACCATCAAGCATTGGGTTAATAGATAAGCTTGGTTTAACAATTAAACTTGTGGCTTCTTTGAGTCTAGTCCACTAAACTCTTGCATTCTACATAAACATTCTTCTCGTAGGAGAGAGAACGGAAACAACTCTTTCCTATGTTTGTTAGGTTGTATATTGTACACATATTATATTGAGGGAAGGAGCAGACCATATTGTACCATTTTCATGTGTGAACAAATGCTATGGGGAGAAGACTAACCTGCCAGTATGCAGGCAAAAAAGAACATAGAAGGTACTTAACAGAATGGAGTCTGCAGTTAATTGCAGTTCCTTCATGATCTTTCTCTCTAATAGTGGAGGTAAATTACTTACTGGAGGCAGTCTTGCTAGAACATTATATATCAATGTAAGTCCCTGATTCTTTTGTTGTCACAGTGTTATTGCTTAAGCAGGATAAGCACCAAGACATAAACAGTGTGATAACGAGGCTTTTCTGATATCCTTCCCTTTTTGAAATTAGAAAAGCGCGCTTATATGCAAACCAAATATATTGGCGGTCATTTCACATGTCAATATTTCAAATTTCTATTGCATGCCTAGAGTGAAACTTAAAAAGTTGTGAGGGACTGCACTAATTAGAAAATTCTGGTGTACAGATTTTCTGTTTAAGAGGCTCTTGGTTTTTTAACATGGTATATAGTATCTGCATAGCCTTAATTATACACCAAAATAGGCCTTGCTCTATCTGAAACTTCAAGTTAAAATAGATCTTTCTAACTTCTTTATTGCATTGACTAGAACCAGACATACTCATGTTTGAGTTGCCTAAATGCATAGAGTTATTGAAGAACAAACAAAAAAACAATACAAAAAGCGACTGGAAAATTACCAGTGATTCCATCAAAGA
Organism: Euphonia xanthogaster; assembly: GCA_034509185.1. Classification (NCBI taxonomy): domain Eukaryota; kingdom Metazoa; phylum Chordata; class Aves; order Passeriformes; family Fringillidae; genus Euphonia; species Euphonia xanthogaster. Next base: position 49,065,862 of record JAYDZK010000202.1, on the reverse strand, counting down.
CCCTTGATGTTTGCAGACCCATTTGCATTTGTACAAGTCACAATACATTACCTCATACAATTTTTTATTACTTTTACTATCTTCTGCTTGCTTAGATAATTCTGATATTGGTCGAGAACATTTACTTAATTTGAAAGTTCTCCTTGGTCTGTATGACTCATAGAAATCAAAGACAAATGCAAAATTCATTATGCAAAATGTTTTAATATGTGAATACATGAAAGGAATCTCTACTATACAAAGTAAATTTTTTCATTGTTTTAGGGATGCAATGTCTTTCTTGTTATGGTCTCGAGTCGGAGCTTTACTTGCTGTTGGAACAACAAAGGGAAACTTACTCATATATAACCGTCAGACTTCTCGCAAGATTTCTGTTCTTGGTATGGACTGCTTTGAAACTACTCTGGCACATGTGAAAGTGGAATTTTGCTAATATACATAGTTTTCTTTCCAGTTCTCTATATGAACATGCAGGTGAAAAATGTGCTCATACTCAACTTGCACCTTCTACTTTGGTGTACTCAGGAGAGTATTTTTAGAGAATACTAAGTTATATATATATATATATACACATACACAAATACCTAACACTGCTTTACTGCTTCCTGGGGGACTTGTGTTACCTTTCTTGCAAAGGAATTCTGTGGTTGTTCATTTGCTAAGTTACTCTTACTTACCTGCTTAGGGTACCTCTGGGCATAAAGGCTAAGGATGTAACACATTCCCCAGAAATGTGATGCAAATAAATGGAAGAAGGGCTGTGCTGTTTCATATAAAGTCAAAAGACTTCATCTGAGAGCAGATTTTTTTTAAAAAAGGCTCTTGCTCTGACAGGTTGTTTCACATTCTGACACTCTGTGTTTGAGTGACTGGCTGAAGGGTGTATATTTCCATCACAGATTTTTTTTTTTTTTTTTTGTGGTTGTGTTTGATTTGTGTTGCATAGATTTTTTTCTTTTTCAGGTAAACACACTAAGAGGATTACTTGTGGCTGTTGGAGTATTGAAAACCTCCTTGCTCTAGGAGGCGAAGACAGAATGATTACTATAAGCAATCAGGAAGGGGATACTATAAGACAGGTAGTATTTATAATGGACGTTTGATTTTAAGATGTACTCCTGGTTTCCAAGAAAGCTGGGACCTACGGGAGCTTGTGCCTTTTGAATCCCAGGGCTTTCAAGGACCAGGAGCTTTTTCTTTTTCCAGTGTATTTTATGCTAACATGTCATTAAGACCCAAACTGAGGTCATGTCTTCTCCAATGATTTTCTTGATTTTGGTACTAAATGCAGTAGTAACTTTCCCTGTCTGTCCTTATGCAAAATTATACGTGGCAGGAATAATGCAATTATTTATCATCAGTATGGGCTACATTAACTGTTGATTTCTCAATCTGCACTTCTTTTTTGCAGACCTCAATCAGCTCAGATCCCAGTGACATGCAGTTCTCAGTTATGAAGACTGATGACAGAGTATCAACCAGGGAAAGCACAGTAAGAAGTCACTACAAAATACTGTAGTTCAAGTGGGAATAATCTAACAGGATAACTCCATGTGACCTGCTGCCTTTTCTTCTGAGGAAATGGAGCTGACTTCTGTAGGAGAAAGTCTTGAATTTGAGATGTGTATCCTACTGAGCTTGCATATAGATTTGTGAACCACTGGCTTATAAAAGGGAATGTCCTGAAAATTTCTTCTACTGTTGATGAAGGTTCAGAATTCAGATCCATGGGATTCTTAAGGATTATTCAAATTCCTAGACCTCATCTTTTAGTGAAAATATATGGCCTTACTTTAAAGTTATGCCATTCTTGTTAATTTTTCTTTTCATTCATTGGCAGGTCAGTGTAGTGGTTGGCAAGAAGACTCTCTTCCTTTTTAATTTGAATGATCCTGATAACCCAATTGATCTGAAATTTCAGCAGCCTTATGGCAGTATTGTAAGCTACAAATGGTGAGCAAAACTTTCTTAATTAATTATTCTAGTATTAAGAAGTAGAGATTTTCCAAGTAGTTCTGATAAATGCTGGAAACAAAATCATCTATCCCATGCTCAGACTGGATTTTTCGTGGCTGCACTGTAGCCTTTTCAGTAATTCTTTTCCGAACACAAGGTAGTCTACATTTTCTAACTTGATGATTCAATAGCTATAAAAACAGTATCTTCCAACAGAATCACTGCTGCTATGCCCAGGTTTAAACAAAAGTATGTTGCTGTCTTGACAGAAGATTAAACTGATAGGTTTATGGGTTGTTTTCTATTTGGATTAGTAACTGATGGAAGAGCTAAGGGTGGAGTTGTGTCCTTCAGCTAGTTTGTTGGTTTGCAAAGCTATGCAAAGTTCTTGTAGCCTTCTTATTGTGCAATACTGTTGGTAATGATGTTCCTATGAAGAAAACCTAAGCTAGAAGTTTCAGATCTGTACTAAAAAAGTAGCTGTACTATTTCTGTATCTTTGAATCATTACAGCTTGTCTTTTAATGCCTGTTCAGTCAACATGGAATTGACATCCCTTTATACTACAACTCTAAAAAAATCTGAAGCTCTGTGCTTCTTAGTTTATGACCATGTGTAACAAGGTGTACCTGGGCTGCTTCTCTTGCAGTGATTTTTCTTGCAATTGAGCTAATGAGATATTGTTTGAATTCATCTTTACATGCTGTAACTATTTGTGCCTTAACTTCATTATTTCTACTTGATACTATGAAAAGTAAGCAGAATATTCACAAATTTGTTGCTTTGGTACTTCTGCTGTGTTTGCAGTGCCCTTAAGGGCAGTGACTGGCATTATTGTTTTGACATGGCTTTGATGGGACCACATAGGCCAGAATCTTGAAATGAAAGTTACCATCTTCTTGTATACTTATTTCAATGAGGATACCAGAAATCTTTCTCATGGCATCACTGCCAGGTGTACAGCTTCCTGAAAATAAAGTGGCATTATAGAAAACAGGAGACAATAAAGATGACTTACAAGGCATCTGGGCACAGACATGATTCTGTCCTTTAGGGATCTTTGATAGTTTTCCCTTAACCCATTTTATATTATATGGTTCAACATGATATTTAAAAATTCCCATAATCTGTTTATTTTTTCTGTTACTGGGAGGCATTGACCGTACCCCAGCAGTCTGAAAGAAAATGCTTTTTGCATATTGCATTAATAGATCTCTTCTCTAAATTCTTGCTTTTTTGTAACAGGTATGGTGATGGCTATATTATGATTGGTTTCTCACAAGGGTGTTTTGTAGTCATTTCTACGCACATTCGTGAAATAGGACAAGAAGTCTTTCAAGCTCATAATCATAAGGATAATCTAAGCAGCATTGCTATATCACAGTCATTAAACAAAGCTGCATCATGTGGAGACAATTGGTAAGTGGTAGTTTTATATATAAAGAATAGAATTCACCTCTCAGGACTGGAGCTACTGGGCATTCACACTCTGCTTCCTAAGGCTTCAAGGCTCCCTGAGAAGTGAATTTAGAAAAGGTAAGATTAATGGCTCTATGGAGCTGCTGCTTGCTGCTCTGCCTAGAGCTAGGAGAAGCTATTATTGACAAAAATCTCTGCAACTGTAATTAATATCATTAATTGTAAACAAAAAAGAAATAAACTTTAGTATGTATTTTTCCTTTTAATTCATTCTTTTTCTGTTACGTTGCTTGGCAACAAGATAGTCCCAACTTCTTTCTGAGATTTATTGATTGAACATAAGCATCTGCTTAACAGGAGAAAAATTAATTTAAATCTGTACTGAGTATGTTGATACCTGATATCCTCCTCTCCATTGTTTGGTTTTACCTGCAGTCTAGACAAAAGTTGAAAAGTGTGAGCAATTAAGGAAATAAATAACTAGAATTAAATACACTGGAGTTTTTCCAGGATATTTTGTGCATATGATAGAACAGCTCCTTTAGCTCCTCGTCTGCTAATCCCTGATTCTGTGATATCTGGATTCTTCAGCAAAAGAGGACTTGTGTCATAGTAGGAGTTAAACGGTTCTCTCTGTTCTCAGCTCTGTGTAGGACCAACTGCTGATTTATGACACTTGCACATCAAGAGTGGTATAACTGAGCAAAACATGGTGCAACTTCAAGCACAGTTAGGATTATTTCTTTAAGGAGTGGTTTAACTTGCATTGAGTGACATGATCCTTTTATATGCAGCAGGATTGAAAGTATTTTTTGCATCCGTCCGATGCAAAAAGGCATTCCAAGGCCTGTGTGTCCATCAGTAATGTCTTTTAAAATTAAAATGCTGTAACAGATCAACAGGGAATAACAATCTATGTTCCCTAACCCACAATTCTTTCAGATTGGATTTGTGCCTTTTCCTCAATTTTTAGTTCTCTGAGCAAATATTTTTGTACTGTGATGCAGTGATACACTACTTACCGTGATGGATAATAAAGTGTTGTTTTTAGGAAATGGAAGACATTTTGCATTTGTGTTATACTTTTTGCTCCATTAGGCTGTCTTGATTGGACTAGGTTTCTTCCAGTTAATGATGACTGAGATTTGGATTGGTGGGAATGACTGACTCTTCATTTTTGTTTTAGCATCAAAATCCATGATCTGACAGATATGAGAGAAATGTATGCCATAATAAACTTGGATGATGAAAACAAAGGTGTGTTAACTTTCTCCATGGGAATAGAAAATTTTACAAATTAAGTAAACTGGAATTTTGACAGTGTCTCTGTTCTTAGAGTAAAAGTACTGCTGTTGGAAAAACTGTGTAAATATAGAATTTTTCAAAAACTCCTGCTTTCCCAACTTGTATTGATTAGCTCACCTGTAGCAAAATGGGAGCATATTTTACCTATTCAAAGTATAGAGAAGTACAGCTCTCAAAACATTTGATCAGTTAGTGTTGTGCAGTTTTGAATCTGTATTACAATGTATTCAGATTATTACAATAATACACTTAAGAGGTTTCTGCTTCTTTCCATGATTTTTTTTGGTGCTTTTCAGCATGTCTTGTTCTAACATTGATATTTTATCTGGTTTTGTCCTGATGTACAGGACTTGTGCCTGTGGCTTCCAGAACAGTTTTACAAAACTGTTTTCTTGAGTAGTGAGTTTCCACCCTTATCTCCTCATGTAGTGTTTGTAAATGCTTCAGTTGTTGTCAAGTAGATGGTTGCCTCCAGCATTTTTATTTCTAAAAGCCTTATTTTAATTTTCTTTTTAAGAAATTTAGGATATTTTCAGAACACTCCCCTGTCTCCCTTGGAATATTGGTATTAGTCAGTTAGAGTATGGATTTTCTGATGGCATTTTCAGACACTGAGGAACAAACGGCAGTTCTGTGTTTAGTACTTACTGATTTGGCAGTAAGGGGAATAAGACTGAATTCTGCTCAGCTACTTCCAGTATTATAGATCACTTTGAATGTGCTGCTGGAACTGAATGTGCTCTTTTCAGTGTTGAAAAGAGGAAAGGTGTTAATCAGTTTTGTGACAGATCTGTAATCTGGTCTAATGGAAGGTGGGTTGCACCTAGATGGCCTTAAAGGGACTTCAAGGTCCCTTCCAGCTCAAATCATTCAGTGATTCTGTGCAGTCTTCACTCTCAGGAAAACACTATATTAGTTAATTGTGTGTTTGAGTTGAGTGATTCTAATTGATCTTGGAATTGTATTAATTGGTTAGCTTTAGTACATATATTCTAGATATTAATTCCTACAATTTTCACAGTTTAGAGCAAAATAATTGCTTGTTGGTTACAGTAATTAAAGAACTATTTTTTTTTACAAAAACTTGTGAATATTTTAGGTGTAGATCAGATGGCTTGGACAGATGATGGACAGCTGTTGGCAGTATCTACACGAAGAGGATCCCTCCATGTTTTCTTGACAAAGCTTCCAATCCTTGGAGATGCTTGCAGTACACGGATTGCATACCTCACTTCTCTGCTTGAAGTCACCATAGCAAATCATGTAGAAAGCGTATGATAACCTCTTCCTTTTAAACTTCATGTAGATGTAATTAAAATAAGTATTGAAAGTGGATGAAAATTGTATTATTTTGTTCTTTTTTCTTACAGGAGCTACCAGTCACAGTCTCTGTTGAAGTAGAGCCCAGTTTTGTCGCTATTGGTGTTTATCATTTGGCTGTAGGAATGAACAATCGGGCTTGGTTTTATGCACTTGGAGAGAATAGTAAGCATAAATTTAGTTCTCTTAAAACTAATGCAGCAATCTGTGTTTTATTTTATTAATTTAGTATTGTGTTTGGCAGTTCTGGACATTCCACGTTGTACAATAAAAATTTGAATTGCCAACAGTCCTGCTAGGATAGGATAATAATTTTCCCAGGCTGAAGCAGTTATGGCAAGGCATTGTAAATGATAGAAATAAAACTTCTCATTTGAGATTTGAGGTATTGGTCATGAAATGTAGACTGTTGCTTACTTGTTTTTTTCATACCATCTTGTTAATGAATGAAGGACTTCAGGCTTTTGAGATACTATGTATCTGTGTCTTAAAGTACTGTTTGGCAAAGTACCTAGGAACTATGATCCTAAGGTAGATTAATTAACTATGATCCTAGAGAGTTTAAATTTTCAGTTTGGCAGATCTTCATGTTGTTTGTATGGGATAAGAAAAATTTGGTTATGCTGTGTGCAAATTTTAGATGGCGGATTTTGAACTTTCATGTTTTTCTAAGCATCCCTTTCCTCAGTGACAGTAAATTAAATAAAACTTTTAAAATACTAGTCAGAGTTGCACAGGAAAAGTTTCTTTTGTAGTTTCTAACCAATTCTCTGAGTGCTAAGAAGAAAGTATCTTTATGTGTGACTTGGCCTCTCTCTGCTTAGTTGTGAGATTTTCACATCTGCTTACTCAGCTGCAAATTTTGCTAAGTGAAGACCTGTACAAAATCAAAATATTTTTACCTTATCTTTTCTGTTTGACTCCTTTAGATGCAAAAAAGCTTAAAGATGTGGAGTACCTGGGGACAGTAGCAAGTATGCACCTTAATTCCGATTATGCTGCTGCTCTCTTTGAGGGTAAAGTCCAGCTGCATATGGTAAGAGCTCTGGCAGTTTGGATTGCCAGTGTTGAACTAAGGAGTTGATACAAGCTGAGCAAGTTATTGTAATATTAAAAATCAAATGAAATGGAATGATATTCAGTTAATGGAGGTAAAAATTAGAAATTCTCCAGAATAATTTTGCTGGCTAAGTAAAATATAGAGCTGAGTTTCTGTAGACTTAGAAATACAACCTAGACGAGAACAGGTGAAGAAAAATGTTTTCTTGTCAGCTATTTAACAAGTTTTATTTTAAATGTCTCTGGTAATGTGACAGAAGCAGATGCTAGGTTCTTAAGGGATGCACATGCAAGTTTTTTTTTGTCTAATTTTCTTACAGTTTGATACAAGCAACACTATGATACTCTATTGTTAACAGTGGAGATTTTCAGTTCATTCTGTTCTTTATATTTAGATAGAAAGTGAGGGTTTGGGTGCTCAGGAAGAACGAGAAACTCGACTTTTCCCAGCAGATGATGATAAATGCCGGATTTTGTGTCATGCTTTAACTAGTGACTTCCTCATATATGGTACAGATGTGAGTATTACTTATTTTGAAAGACCTTTATAGATGGAATATATTTATGTTTGAATTTTTTGATTACTGCTCATGCTTTTAGCAAAACAAAAAGTGCATCTGTGAACTTTAGAGTGGATTATTTTCTATACAAGAACTTTGAGCAAATACAGTCAAAAAAATGTGTCCAACTTCCTTTACTATTGCATTTATATGATGTGTATTGGCAGGAAGATTAAGTTTTGCTTTTACTAGTGTTTGTTGCAAAACATTGCTTTTAATAGCAGAACTTAATTCTGTTGAATTAGTGAGAGGGTTGGCAATCAAAATGTCTTCCAGATATAAGTAAAAACATAGCACTTCCCTTGCAAATTTGTCAGTTTAGGTGGTGATGTGAAAAATGTGGACAAAAAGGTACTGATGTATACAAATGTCAGAGCATAAATGAAAGCCTTGATTTGCTACTGAGGCCTTTGTCAAAAGACAATTTTTTTTACATGTTTCAACAAGGATAGGAATTAAGGAGGGCACTGAAAAAAGATGCTTATTGATTCTTCTGGAGTTTTTTTATGTATGAGGGTAGTTTTTTGTCCTTCTAATATTTTCTGGCACTGGGAATACAGGACACATTTGGCATTGTAGTATCATGTTCTTTGTGATATCAGTTGTTGTATTGACCTGGTTTCATAACTGATTTAATAACTTGAGTGATTTTGTAGCAGATGAGGTCTTTCCTGCCTCCTCAGTACCTAAACTGGTACTGGTAAATTTGAAGTATTAAATTTGCAGCTGATCAGTGTGATATGTGCAAATTCTACCATTGATGTCAAAAGCCACATTTTGAAAATATATCTTTACCCACAAATCAGTTTGATTGCTTTTATTCCCTGAGTTAGCTGCCTCTCTTCTAAAGAATATGTGGTTCTTCCTTGGAAGCAAATTTTACAGCTTTTTTTGAAGGTTAGGCTTCTCTCAGCAATGAGACAGACATTTCATTTGTTTAGGGAACTGCACAGATGTCTCCACAAAGCAGAAGGAGATAAATATAAAAATCAACAGAAAACCCCTCAAACCTCCCAAATCCTTTCTTTGTCCCCCAAAAGTTTTTCCTGTCTTACCCAGAACAGGGTATGAGAATGAAGCAAAAAAAAAAAAACACTTGGAAGTTCTTTTTTTGAACACTTGGTACTCTAAGATGGAAGACACTACAGCCACATTAATGACCTGCTTGCCACTTACTGATGTAATTATTAACATTTTCTATTATTTCTTGTTAGACTGGAGTAATTTGTTATTTCTTCATTGAAGACTGGCAATATGTGAATGAATATCGACATCCTGTCAGTGTGAGAAAGGTTTTTCCAGATCCCAATGGAACCAGAATGGCTTTCATAGATGACAAAAGTGATGGCTTTGTCTATTGTCCAGTAAGTTAGTGTGGGATACCAATACAGTATATGTACAAGCAGGCTCTTCACTTGTATCGTATTTTTAATGGAAAATTAAGAAGATTTTGGCACTCCAGCATGTATGGTGATAGAAGAAATTGGCAAGGAAGCTTGAACATAATTTAATGGTAATGTAAGGAAATAAAATCTATCATACTAGATCAGGACAATTTCATTATACTAAGTTCCTGATCGGTAGTTTTAAAAAACGTATGTTTTTGTGTATTTAAATACAGCTAATTTATCCAGTTTCACTGCCCCTCTCCATACCTTTTTTTAAAAAATAGTAAATATAATTTATATAATGTGTATTTTCTCCACTTCAAATTTAAATTCGTGTGTTATTCAGAGTCACTGCTTATAAGGAAACTTTTTCTTAAAACAATTTTCATATTTCTGTACTACTTACATTATTTTTAAAATTTTTAATCACAGCTGGGGTGAATATTTTGTTTCTCGCCTTAGTCACTTGGTAGTAATTTTACTTTTGCATTATATGTAGGTAAATGATAGTGTATATGAGATTCCAGACTTCTCACCAACCATTAAAGGAATCCTGTGGGAAAACTGGCCAATGGATAAAGGTGTTTTTGTTGCTTTTGATGATGATAAAGTATACACTTACGTTTTTCATAAGGATACCATTCAAGGTACCAAAAGCTCTTTAAAAATCTTGTTCTTAATGTTCTTAATGATTATACTACTTTAGTTAATAAGGTAAAATATGTTCTGAATCTTCATTTGTCTTAAATAAAATGCATATAGAAATAAATAGTACTACAGAAGATTTGAAGTGCAACTTATGTATAGCAAACTAGTTACTTTGCAGGTTTCTCTGTAAGGCTTCAAGGCATTTTGGTCTCAACTCCGTAAGCTTCTTGCTATTATAATATTTCATCTGAAAGTTACACATTGTGCTTCAATTGTATTTTGAAGCATTCGTGAGAAAAATTTCAGGATTAGGGTGACAAAACTTGCATCAGGGTCACAAAACTTGTATTCATTGAAAGTGTTAAAGTTGTAAACATAGCATTCTCTACATTTGTAAGAAAGAAGCATTGAGATTTATCTACCAACGTTTGGAAAAGGACCTTACAGGTTTAGAAGCTTTACATTCTGTATATTTACTGAAAGATGTGTGCTTGTGTAGTTGCTGCTGACTGCCAGAATTACAGACCCTGAATTAATGTCCTGCAAATATGCACGTTTTCAGCTGCTTGCTATACTTTTTACCACGTAGGGATTTTTACAAGACGTCTTTTTTTTCTTCCTGATCTTTGAATCTAGGATCAAGGATTATTTTGGCAGGTGGCACGGAAGTCCCCTATTCCCATAAACCTTTGTTGTTGTATAATGGAGAATTAACTTGTCAGACTCCGAGTGGGAAAACAAACAGTGTCTGTTTAAGTACTCACAGTTTCCTTGGCAATTTGAAAGACTTTGGACCTGATATGCTGAGACAAATGCTTACTCAGACTCTAATGTTGAAAAGGTACATCTGCATTTTAATTATATTGTATAAATTGTTTTCTTCTGTGCTTATAGTTCAATATATCATATCCTGGTGATTTTAAAGTGTCCTGCTGAATTTTGATAAATCAGATTGATCTGGAAGTTCGCATAGCTCTCCAGGCAGACCAAGCAAAGTAAATGACCCAGTGATGGTTTGGGGTTTTTTTCACTGTCAAGTAAAAGCCTAAAGTAATTGTTTTCAAGACTTATTAGAGATTTTGTGGCAATGGCTCCTCCAAAACTGGCTGAGGATGCTTCTGTCATACTCCCCTCCCACTGCAGTGAAGCAATGCAAAATCAGTATAGTGGAAAGAATGCCAGAGTAGGGAAAGCAGATGATTTCCTGAAAAAGTGTGGTAGAAACAGGAGAAATAGAGCTGTAAGGTACACATTTGTATTTTTCCATTCTTCCTGATACATCTCTCTCTCTGTGACTTAGAAGTAAATGTTTTTATGTTGAGAGGGAGTTTTGAGTATGAGTAATACCTAAAAATAGTTGTAAATGTGTTTTACCTTCTATAGGTTTTCTGAAGCATGGGAGATTTGCAGACTTCTGAATAACCAGTCTTGTTGGAATGAGCTGGCCAAAGCTTGCTTACATCATATGGAGGTGGATTTTGCAATCCGTGTTTATCGAACATCTGGTAATGCTGGGATGGTGATGTCACTAGAGCAAGTAAAGGTAAAATATAAAGTCTTACCTAGGAAATATGGTAATTTAATTCCTTTTTAAAATTGCTGAATTCTTGTTTTTTTTTTGTGGGGGGAAGGGGTTGTTTTTGTTCAAACAGAAGTCAAGTTGCTTTCAAGGGATATAGAGAATAAAGTGTCCAAACTACAGACTGTTTGCTTGGTTTTCTCTTGAAGTGTTGCAGTCTCTCCTGGACTGCACAGTATTTCCTTCTGCATTTGCTTGAGAACAGCAGAATATATTCATGTCTCAGGCACTGGGAGGCTCTTATTTCATTTTTGAGAAGATGTTGAAGACTGCTATTTAAAAAAATCCAAAATAAAACCAGATTGCATCTATACATCTAAAAGTGAAATAGTACCTTAAAATTATCCTTCTGCAAATTGCTGTTTTTAGACAGTGTTAGCTGTACTGGCCCGTGAGGGCTCTTTCTGCTTTGTCAAATCCAATAGACATAATTGTAAAATGTAAGGATATTTAGTTTTACTACTTCGCTTTATTTTTCTTACTAGATTGTTATCTATACAGTATTTCTTTTCTTTTGGACTACTTCTGCACCTATTATGTCTTTCTACAGGGAATAGAAGACCACAACCTTTTAGCAGGGCATCTTGCAATGTTTACTAATGATTTTAATCTGGCTCAGGATTTGTATCTGGCATCCTCCTGTCCTATTGCTGCTCTTGAGGTATTCATTTAAGATGTGTATATTTTCTGCTGGTTTTGTTTCCAGGTTAATGCTGGAATATTTTACCTTCTGATAATTTCTTCCTTTTATGGTTTTGATCTTGCCATTGTGTGACTAGAATCATAGACTATCCTGAATTAGAAGGGAACCAAAAGGATCATTGAGTCCAACTCCTGGCCCTGCACAGGACACCCCCAAGGGTAACACCATGTGCCTGAGAGCACTGTCCAAATGCTTCTGGAACTCTCTCAGGGTTGGTGCTGTGTCCGCTGCCCTGGGGAGCCCGTTCCAGTGCCCAAATACCCTCTGGGTGAAGAACCTTTTCTTGAATGTTATCCAATGTGACACAGCTTCAGGCTGTTCCCTTGGGTCCTGTATCTGGGCACCACAGAGAAGAGATCAGTGTCTGCCCCTCCTCTTCCCCTCACAAGGGAGTTGTAGACTGTGACAGGGTCTCCCCTCAGTCTCCTCCAGGCTGAACAGACCAAGTGACCTCAGCCACTTCTCATATGGCTTCCTCTCAAGGCCCTTCACCATCTTTGTTGGCCACCTTTAGACACTCTCTAATAGCCTTAGAGGCTTCTTATATTGTGGTGCCCAAAACTGCACAGAAGATTCAAGATGAGGCTGCACCAGCACAGAGCAGAGCGGGACAATCCCCTCCCTTGCCTGGCAGGTGATGCTGTGCCTGATGCACCCCAGGACAGGGCTGTCCCTCCTGGCTGCCAGGGCACTGCTGACTCATGTTCAATTTGTTATGGACCAGACCCCCAGGTCCCTTTCCAGCATCTCATTCCCCAGTCTGTCTGTACATCCAGGGTTGCTCTGTCCCAAGCGCAGAGTCCAGCACTACCCCTCGTTAAACTTCATTCAGTTGGTGAGTGCCTAGTCCTCTGATATGGCAAGGTTTCTCTGCAGGGCTTCACTGACTTTGAGGGAGTCAAGAGCTCCTTCCAATTTAGTATCAGCAGCAAATTTATTTATTAGACCTTTGGGTCCTGTGTCCAAGTCATTTATGAAGATGTTGAAGAGCACAGGGCCAAGAATGGAGCCCTGTGGGACCCCACTAGTGACAGGTTCCCATGCTGATGTCTCCCCATTCACTATAACCCTTTGTGTCTGACTCATGACCCAGTTGCTCACCCATCCCCTGATGTGTTTATTCAGCTGTGGGCTGGACATTTTACATGCTCTGAGAGACCACATTCAAAGCCTTACTGAAATCCTAAGATTGCATCAATTGACTGTCCTTGATCAGCTAGATGGGTTGCCTTATAATAAAAGGAAATTAAGTTTGTCAGGCAGGAGTTTGCTCTCATGAAATTGTGCTGGCTGTGACCAATGAGTGTGTTGTCCTTGTAGTGTTTTTCAATAACTCCCAGAATAATCTTCTCCATAATTTTACCAGGCACTGAAGTGAGACTGACAGGCCTGTCATTTCCAGGGTCAACCTAACAGACCTTCTTCAGGATGAACATCTCTCAAATTGTCTGAATCTTTCTAGAATATTAACTCAATATTTGTATTTAGAATAATTTAAAGTTCAGAATAGAAGTCCAGATCTGATACTTGCATCAGAAAATGTTACGGTTCTGTTAATAGATGCGAAAAGACTTGCAGCACTGGGACAGAGCACTGCAGCTGGCGAAGCGTCTGGCCCCGGACCAAATCCCTTTCATATCAAAGGAATATGCAGTGCAGCTTGAATTCATGTAAGTTCTCCTATAAGGCTGTAGTATAGGAATATTAAACCAATACTGATGCTCAATAGAAGAACAGAGAACTGAGATATTTCATATGACTGCATTGCTGAGAGAGGATTCAGTGAGGTCTTGCAGCTCTAGTATGAGGAAGAAGAATTTTGCAAGGAATCTTTCATGCTAGAGAGATGTTAGTAAATCATAATTCCTAATTCTGTTATATGTAGGTTCTTTGTCACTGGTAGTGGCAAATATATATAATAGATTATTTCTAGAGATATTTCTAGGGATTTCTATTTTCCGCCTTTCAATGGAGGTTTATTGGTCCCTGTCCAACAGAATTGAGAGATGGAACTGCCTCTTTGACTAAGAGCTTGATTAAGTCCATAGGAAGTTCCATGACATTCTGTGTAACTGTCCACCTCTCGCATACCTCACAACCTTCTATGCAGCCATTATGTCTACATCAAGACATGTACATGCATAGTGCATGCATAAAGTGCTAGGAAGGCAAACATCTCTTCCTGTTAAAAATATTTGTCTGTATAACTTCCAGTTTTCTTTTAGGGGTGATTATGTTAATGCTCTGGCACATTATGAGAAGGGAATCACTGGAAACAACAAGGTAATTCATTTTTAGTAATGATAGCATTGTACTGTCACAGTATACATTAAGTTGTCATGTTTCAGACTCATTTGAATTCCAGATTTTAAATTCAGCTCTTAATTAAATGCTATTAAGTCTGTAATATTTTGTTAGTTTGTTTCAATGCTTGATTACTGACACTTTTGTGACCTGGTGTTTCTAATGTGCAATCAATAGTTACTGCTTTTCATTTGATTGTCAGTACCAGGAACACGATGACGTTTGCCTTGCTGGAGTGGCTCAGATGTCCATTCGAATGGGAGATGTCCGTCGAGGGGTGAACCAGGCCATTAAACATCCCAGCAGGTTACTGAAAAGAGACTGTGGAGCCATTCTGGAGAGCATGAAGGTACTCAAGAGAGTTAATATGAGTTAAGGCTGAATATGTGATTTCACTAGGTTAGTAATATATTTATGGTCTTAATTTAGAAATTATATTTTAATGGTTTCCAATATTGTAGCAATTTTCAGAAGCTGCTCAGCTGTATGAAAAGGGACAATATTATGACAAGGCAGCATCAGTTTACATCCGGTGTAAAAACTGGTAAGTACAGGTTTCAGGGCAATGTTGTATTTCAGAGGATTTTCTGGGATACTCTTTGGTAAAGATCGGTTCTCTGGATAGCACAAATGCCTCATTAGCTATGTTTCATTGATTTTATTGTTCCAAATTCAGGCTGGCTTAAAGATTCTCTCAGAAATTTATGTTGTTTTAATATAGTCTTACTGTAAATGGGAAATAATTTTTTTTCTTTTTTTTGTGTGTTATGTTTAAAGTTTCCTGCAGTTTCATGTCCTTTGTGGATATGTGCACATGCACACATCCACACTGAATTTAGTGCACACTGAATATAGTAATTATATTTGTGTAGTTACTGTTTAATTAATTAGATTTCTTAGTTTTATAACATTCATAGGTGAGACTGAGTATTTGGACAGTTGGAAATGATTCAAGAGTAGCCAATATCATAATTTTCTTTTTTTAAGTTAATTTGATTGTTTTGAAGTCTCCATTGGAAAAGTCCAGTTTTCTGAGAGAGTTGAGGACTCAGTTCTGGCCTAGTTACATCTTATGGACTCCTCACATTGCAACCAATCGGACAGTTCCGTAAGACCTCTTTCACATGAGTGCTCTAAAGATTAGGTTGGACTATTATGTGCATTTGTTTGAAAAATGAAAATTTTATTCCATCAAAGAATTTTCAGGGTATCAAAATGAGCCAGGAGAGCACTTGGTTAAGAGGAGTAGCTTGCATCTAATGATAATCTTGATTTGGGAAGTGGGAGGTACAAGCGTTGTTTACTCTTACAGAGGGAGGTTCAGTTTGAAGAATGCCCATCTTTTAGTCAGAGATGTGAGATTTAAGATCAGCCTCTGTTGTCTCTCATATCCTTTGTCCTGAAAGGCCCACTGCTTCGTGTGCTGGCTTTTATAGATCTTTCAGGTTACAGTTTTAATGCTGTGCTTCTTCTGTTGGTTAATCTAAGAACACCTGAGGTAAAAATTGTTGGTCTGGCACTTCTTGTGCTTGTACACCTCAGACTTAAAAAAAGAGAAGAGACTGTCTTCAAGCCTGTATGCTTATAAGGCAGTCTGTAATTTCCACTTCTTACAAAGTGCAACTTTTTAAAAATATTAAAATTACTTCAAAGCTTGTCCATTATGTTCATTTTCTTCTATCAGACTCCTTTTCAGTGTTGATGTAAATATGCCAGTTTCACCAGAGAAATTTTGAAACCAGCTGTATTTATTAAATAGCTATTATCTTTCTAGGGCAAAGGTTGGTGAACTTCTTCCTCAGGTTTCATCTCCAAAGATTCACGTACAGTATGCAAAGGCCAAGGAAGCAGATGGCAGGTACTTTTGAATGCTCTTTTTTAATATAAAACATGTTTTTGCTATTGTTATTATTATTATACGTAAGTGTTTTTGTAAAATAAGTTAAAACACATACTGAAACTTGCATAAAATAGTCTTGTGAAAATGGATTCTAAAATATGTAAGCTTAAATTTACACTTAATGTATTGAAGATTTAAAACATAATCTAAGGACATTCATCTGGTATCAAAGATATGTTTCTAATTAATTGTTTTCCTGTCCAAATTAATTAATATCTTTCTAACAAAAATCATCAAAGATTTTAAAGTATTGAACGTCATTCCACTTAGCAGAGTATTCAAGTTCAGTTTGTTTCTAACAACTCCTTAGCTGTGATTTTATAGGTCACTCAAAGGGAGAATAATCATGAAAGAAATTTTTTCATTTTAGAATCAGATTATTGGTACATCTTAATGGCTGCACTTGCATAATAATAATGCAAAGTTATTAGCTGAAGTGAAAGCCCCAATAAGTTATATTTAATCACAGAATGTAGTTCTGCCTAGTCCTTACTGTAAGTAAACTGCTTCGGAGTAATGATACTTTAAAATATCCAGCACCGGAGTTCAGTGTTTGCATTGATGGGACTAGAAAATACTGTTTCTGTCAATTGCATAGTGAAAGAATGAGAAATTTCTTGATCTTGTCTGCAGAACAGGAAAGAGGTCTTATTTTTAAAATTGTACACCTAGCTATCAGGTTTGGTTTTTATTGTTCTCTTGTTCTCCAGGGATCTCATACGGAAGGGATGAACTGTTTTAAATATATAGCAAAAGAAATGCTGGCAGAGTAGGTCAAAAATAGTATTGTGGTAGACATTTTTCTATTGCCTCTGCTTTCCATTCTCCTAAGAGAAAATGAAATAGTAACCGAAAACAACATAGTAAATGCAGAGCAATGTGATTACCTGCAAACTGAAAGGAAGTTGCCACAAAGTAAGCTCACAGAAATAAAATACTTTCTTTCAGAAATAAAATATGTTTCTTTCACACCGTATTATAAACAGTTATTTATAAACTTAACACAACTGATGTGGAGCCATTATTTTGCAGGTACACGGAAGCTGTGATAGCTTATGAACATGCAAAGCAATGGGATAGTGTAATTCGACTATATTTGGATCACCTAAATAATCCTGAAAAGGCTGTTAATATTGTGAGAGAAACACAATCTCTTGAAGGAGCAAAGATGGTGGCCAGGTAACAATCATGTTATGCACATTAAAAAGAAATATATATCTATTGGGAATTTATGAGGCTTGCTAACATATTAGACTCTGGTTATTGTTACTTGTCTAGTGACTGTGTAAGTCAGTTAATTGATTTGAGTTCTCCAAGATTTGGACAACTAAATAGGTACTGATTTTTTTGCTGTTCTTGTTGACTTTCTAAGTAAAATTATATTAACCTGAAGTAATAAGTTTAGACAATAATAAAAAATCGCCATTGTGTATTATTTATACTAAGTTAATTTTAGGAACCTAGTTAAAACAATCTAGATACAAAATGGATTAGAAGTGTGTCATATTTGTATGTATGTTATGTACTATATTCCTAAAACATTTGGTATATTCATTAAGCTGATTAGTACTAAGGTGTTAATTTGTCATTCTGATTAGATTCTTTCTGCGGCTTGGTGACTATGGTTCTGCCATCCAGTTCCTGGTTATGTCCAAGTGTAATAATGAAGCTTTCACATTAGCTCAACAGCACAACAAGATGGAGATTTATGCTGATATCATCAGTGAGTATTCCAGGCTCATAGTTTGCTTACATTATGTTTTACTGTTCTTTTAGTTAATTTTAACCAATTTGAAATCATAAGACAGTGGGTGTTTAGTTTTGTTTCCCATTTCCAATCATCGTGCCCAGTTTTGGTAAGGTGTGTATTTCAGACCGATAAGCCAGACTTTGCTTTCAGCTTTGCTATCTCCTTGGTTTTCAAATCTTGCCTGTCCTACAGCTTTTTTTGTTTATCCATAGAGACAAGATATTTAGACTATTTTCTTGTGCCCATTGAGGAATGCCTTTCTTTGACCTGGATACAAAATTGAGCATTTCTGTGGTACAGTTCTTGATTTTTGTTCCCTTTTCTTTTTCTCTTGGTTCCAGCTCTTTTCTTACATGTCACTTTTTTTCCTTTTCTACTTTTTAAGACCCTTCGTGGCCTCCTCTTGTCTCAGTGAGAAACAGAAAGGAGACCTTACTGAGAAGCTGACTTTTATCTTAGGCCCTCAAGCCAGTCAGAGTCCACCATGTCAATTTGCACCAAATTTCATAGTTTCCATTTGTGTGAGGCACGTTTGAAGAGTGCCCTATCAGCTCCACATGTGTATCTCCCAACTTCTCATCTTTTCAATTAATCTCTTTGTTTAGACATTGATTTCTTACTGTGAAGGTTATAAAAGCTTGGCAACAGTTAGCTTGGAAATGTCTGGTTGCAGATGATTGTCAAGGTGGCCACAATTGTTCTGCGGTTCCTTATGCTTTCTTACTTCTATCCAGAATAGGATGTCTCAAGCTGTAATCTAAGTGGGTAGAAAAGGAGTTTTAAACTGTCTTTGGAGTAGTGGCTGTCTTTGTTTTACATGTGTACAGCAGAATGGAGTCTTGGTTAGAAGATTTAAGTAGTACTCCCTGCCACCACATGGTTGCATTGTCCCTGATAGCCTTGCTTTGTACAAGTGTGCTTCCATGTTCTGAAACTGTGAAAGCGATTCAGGTGATAATCTCATCACTTGCCCTTCTTTGTTGTTGCCTGGACATGGTGGAAAAATTCATTATCAGATCATAGCAGTGCCGTTTCATTATACTTTTTTAGAAGAGAATGAAGAGACAGGATGAGGGGGGATGGTTTTAAGCTAAAGGAGAGTAGATTTAGATTAGATATTAGGAAAACTTTATTTACTGTGAGGATGGTGAGGCGCTGGAAAAGGTTGCCCAAAAAGTTTTGAATGTCCCATCCCTGGAAGAAGTCCAAGGCCGGGTTGGATGGAACTCTGGGCAAGATGGTCTAGTGAAAGGTGTCCCTGCCCATGGCAGGGGGCTTTGAATTAGATGATATTTAAGATCCCATCAAACCCAAATTACTACATTCTATGATTATGTGAAAAACAGAAATCTCATTATGGTGTAAGACCTGTGGAAACAATCATTTTACTATGTTATTAGTTCCTAATGTCTGACATTTAGTCCAATTAAAAAATGTGTAAGACATAATTTGAGTCTCTCTGGCTTTGGTTTTCTTTGAATGTCAGTAGAAAAACAAAGTAGAATAGGAATATGTTAATTCAGTAGGGTCTTTATCTTATTTAATAAGAATACCGTGCTATCACTCAGATCTGTCTGTTGCAGGTTCTGAAAGTACTACCAATGAAGATTATCAGAGCATTGCACTGTATTTTGAAGCAGAAAAGAAACATTTTCAGGCGGGGAAATTTTTCTTGCTGTGTGGTCAATATGGACGGGTCAGTACCTAAAGGATAAGCCAGTGAAAGTTAAATGTTTATAGAAGCTGTTCAAAATACAGTCTTCAGGAAAGTCCATATTAGATTTTAAATGCCTTAACCAATGACATACTGATATTTTTTTAAAGGTTAAAAAAGGTAAGCAAACTATTTATATTTACAGTTATCTAGGCTGTGTTCCATGAATGATACGTTGCCATGCACATAGGTTTTTCATAATAGTAGAAGCTTGAGGTGAATCAGTGATGGAGTATTGTCAATGAATCTCTGAATGTCATGATCTGCAGCAGCAATTTATTTACATTTCATTATTCATTTATTTACATTTATTTACATTTCATTGGTTGCAGAGTAGCTAATTTAATTGCTGTAGCATACCCTAACTGAAAGCTTTTTTTAAAAAGAGAAAATGTGTTAATCGAAATATGTTGATAGACACACTTTTGATCAGTTACAAGTCTGTGAACTGATGCTTGTTTAATGTTTGACTTTTGCATACTGAACACATACCAAAAAATATGACTGATTTTTGCAAATTATGGCCATTGTAGATGACAGCTCCTTCAACTGTGGCATGGGGGGCTCCATGACATAAAAAACATTATCATATTAATCACATTGTGCCATTAATTACATTACTCATTAATTCGTTCTCACCATATTGCTGTGAACATCTTTCACAGTTAGTGGAGGTGTACACCAGAATTTGGCGAAGTGTCTGTTGTTCCTTGCATGAGTATCTGTAAGAGCAGCTGCTATCTCTGTAGCTGAGATAAGCATTCAGTGTGCCACTTGTCTGATCAAAATGCAGAGAGAGAAAACCTGATAAAAAATTAGAAAAAATTAGGTTCATGTATCTCAATTTTAACTTTTCTTCTGTATCATTTTAGGCATTAAGGCACTTCCTGCAAAGTCCAAGCACAGAAGATAACTTGGCTATGGAAATGGCAATTGAAACAGTAAGCAACTTTGTTAAAACAAAATATTCTCCATCTTTTTAAGAATTTTACCTTCAGCACTATGACATTTTCCCAGCATCTCTGAGTGTGTTCGGTTAGATTGCAAATAGAAGGAAAACTGAATCGGTAAAGAAGACATGTAAACATGTCTAAAAATCTCAGCACATTAGAAAATAAATACAAACTGCTGCATGTCAAAGCTGATGAACCAAAGAATCATTTGGTTTGAACATACAGAACTAAAAAAATCATGTTATATATCTACCTAGTTTCAGTGCTTTATTGAAAGGCTCCTTATAAGTTAAGTTATTGTTTTTTCCTTCTTTCATATCATAATTTCTTGTGTCTTTTTTTAATAGGTGGGACGGGCAAAAGATGAAGCCCTAACAAATCAGCTGATTGACTATCTTATGGGAGAGGGGGATGGCATGCCCCAGGTATTGTATTTTTACCACTGCTATTGTGTCACATTTCTGTGCTACAAGATATTAGGAGGCACAGACTGTGCTTTAGCTTTTGTTAGGGATCAAGACTTGTATGATCATTCCATGAGTCATTCACCCAATAACTCCAGATTCAGAAATATAAGAAAGGAAGCAGTTATCTAATAATTTTTCTTCAGTCATTATGAAAGCAGGTAGTTGGACAGAGGAGGCCCAAATTAATGCTCATAATGAGAGTAAGAGACAAAACTTAGCTGTTTGTTGTTGCCAGTTTGCCAGCTGGCTGTTGCCTTTCCCTGATGGACAGTCAACATGTGTATGTCACAAGTTGAGCTACAGCACTGATCTCTCTCTGCAGGAGCAGAGTTGGTTTGACTTTTGCAGTGGAAGAAAGTCAGGTGCAAAGTAGGAGATACATGTCAAAACCCCGAGGTTGACCAGGCTACAACAGTTCTTGTGTTCAACATCAGTGTAAGGCATAAAATGTTGCAGAGAGATTTTAAAAATTAGCAGCTCCTTTTTGATTTCTGAATGGTGTTGATGATAAAAGAGCTTGTTGTACATTCAGTCGTATTTGGACTTGAGTTCATGGAATTAAGTGGCTGAGCCACTTGAAATTTTTCTGCCTGTTACAGCAGACCTGGAATGTGAGCTGAGTGGGGAAAGGCAGACCTCAGGTGAGGGTGTTGCAGTCTGCTATCAATTGCTTAGTCAAGGAATTCAGGGTCTCATACAAAGTCATGGTAAATACAGTCAGGTGCAATATGATATATATGGAAGAATAAATTATGCCTTGCTGAGGGTAATAAGGTTTGGTAATTATGGAGATGCCAGGGGCTCAGTGCAGTAAGTTGATTTCACCCCTAATATTACAGCTGTGGTTTACAATTCTGTTAGGAAATTGGAAACTCTGTCTCTTTCCTCTCTGTATGGATTAAGGGTTTGAGATTTTAGATTTCTAGAGACACTGGGCATTTGATGGTCAAGCAAACTTTGCTTTTGTAAAAGGTAAAAAAAGAAGAACCAAACCTCTCTCTCTTTATTATTTACCGCTTACTTTACCTCTAATATGAAATGTGAACTTCAGTAAAATTATGAGAGAAGCAAAACAGCAAAAAAAACAGAATTCAATTGCAAGAACCCAAAGGGAATTGAGCTGTTGGAGGCACTGGATGAAAAATCTATGGAATATCAGTGTAAGCAAGACTAATTCCATATTTATGCTGGAAGTTGGGTGGAGGGAAACTGTAGCATCCAGTCTCTTTTCTCAGAACAGCACTCCAGCTGCCTCATTCAGAGAAGTCCATGGGACTGGGTAAGGGAAGTGAGCTATGGTATGATCTCCATAGTGAAGAGGTTCTCAAGATTTTAGAGAAGTTTTAGGAATTTTTTGAATGCTATTATTGCTGTATTTAATATTGTTTTGAACTTCAGTGTAGAGCTTGTTTTTCTTATTTAAAAGCTCTCTCTTGTTCTTCTGAATGCTTTAATCCAATCTACCATAGTCTCTCTCAGTGAGTAAAAAAATTTTATTTTATCCAATCATACATATTTGCTTTAAAAACAATAATTATCTTCATTATGCTATGGAGACTGTTCTTGAATTTATCAAGCGAGATACTGTTTTTAGAAAATAGAAGCTTCTATGTCGTGGCATTTTTGTAAAGCTGAAAGTAAGAGTGAATTTAATGGTAGCCATGCAGCAGAAACTTGCTTATCATTTCAAGCATTGATCTTCAAAGCAGATCATCACTGACACAGGCTGATTGCCTTAAATCTTTCACAGCCAGCAGTTGTGTGGCATTTTAATGACATGTCACATCATCAAAATTATTATGCCAAAATAATTTTGTTACACTATTGTCTGACTAATTATAAACTATTTCTTAGATGTCTGATTATGTTAGCTATTGTGTTTGTTAATTTCAATATATATTCTTAATTTGTCATGTGCGCTCTTTTGGGGGACTTTAACTAGCAAGGTTCTGCTGTTTTCTGTGTGTATATTTTCTGAGTACATTTAAAGAGAAAAATTAAACTATTAGATGAATATATAATACTAAATCCAGTTGCAATAATAAATTTTCCGAGGACCTTAGGAAATGTATTGTATTAGAAAATTCTTTCCTGCATTTTCTGCTTTTTAACTTACTGATTCTAAAGGTAGGAGTATGAAAGTAAAATATGGGACTAAATGTTTCTTGAATTACTTTGACTTTTTTATTTTTTCTTTTTTTGGGGGGGAGGCGCGGGGGGATATTTAAAATATGCTATTTAAGTCAAATATAATTAGGAGCATGGCAAATACCATATAAGACCACTGGTCCATGCTGGAACAGGAGGCTTTCCTGCTGCTGCAGGAGAAAGGGAAGAAGCAGCCTGGATGGGGCAGTAGTGCTGCTTTCTGCTAATCATCAGTGGAATGGCCATCTGTGGCTGTTAGGGGATGTCAGAAGTTGGGAAGAATTATGTCATAACCCACTGTTTTTACTGTTTTTTGGTTTACCCCACTAAGAGAATAGCAAATTTTCTTTTTAAGGCAGTTTACAGTGGATAAATAATATCTGTTAATTTAAGTAGTTGCAGTTACTTTATTATCCAGATAACTATTTCATTATTCTTAAGTTACAATCCTTATGTTGTTCAACCTTTTGATCCTCTGTTACTTAAAATTCTGCTCCATCATTAATTTAACAGTAATTACTTTTGGTCATTTAAAGTTTTTCCTTATATTTCAAGTTAGAAAGAATATTTTGTTTCGTCTTT
>JAYDZK010000202.1:48998704-49042007 GCA_034509185.1 Euphonia xanthogaster | reverse complement strand
CAAGTTAGAAAGAATATTTTGTTTTGTCTTTTTTCTCTCTGTGTGCTATTCTTTCTCTCTTGCATTTATTTCTGTGATTTTTTTGATCTTTTTCTTTGCTTCTCAAGTACAATCTAATCTTAGCAGTCATCTTCTCTACAAGGAAATATCTTTATATCTTTAATATTTCTGTTCCTTTGAATTTCTGCTTTTTTTTGCTGTATCTGGAACTTACATACAAAGCCCACACAGTATTCCAGAAAATAATACAACATTGATTAATACAATTATTGTTGTAGTAATTTTTATACTATTTTAACATAGAATACACATGTTAAATGTTTGGATTTACTACTAATATTGTAGAATTGGTTGGTTTGGATTGTTTTGCTAAGCTCTCCATAAAGTTGCCAGTGTTTTCTTTTTTTTTTTCATTTGTACATATAAGTTGGAACCATACAATTATATACAATATTTAGCCTAATTTAATCCAAATTTACCAGTTATAAAATTATCATGTACAGGCTTTACCTCTTATTGACCCCATTTTAGAAATCACTGCTAATGATATAAAATAGTGACACTCACCCAATTTTTTTGCATTTAATATTTCCTTTTCAACATAAACAAGGTCATTTTATTTTGATTTTTATTTTTTATACTTCTTTAATAGCAATAAATAGAATATTGTTAATATTTACTTTTTCTATTCTTTCTTTTCTATTCCTATATTTTATTTTTAATTTTTAGGAATTACCTCTTGAGGATTTTCTCAATCCCAATTTTCTCAAAACCAAACCAACTGATCTGTTATCAAAGACCAATTCTTCTTTCTCTCATTGGTAGTTTTTTTTACTAGTCTTCTAGACATTTGAGCACACTTACAAAAATAGAACTCATGTTTGTTTTCTACAATACTGCCATCTTGTTTTTTAGTTTTGTTTTTAAATTATTTCACTAATTTGCCTGCTGTTAGATTGCCAGTTTTTGGGTGAACTGTTTGCTGCATTTGCATTCTTGAGTTATATAATTATCAAAAGTTCCTGGTGTAGCAAATTATAAATTTTTTGCATCTTATTAGCTGGTTGTCCCCTAATTTTGAAATTTTTAGCTGTCTTGGATGTCCACCATCTGGTCTCAGAGCAATACATTCGTTAGGGGTCAGATTTTGTCATCTGCATCCACACTAAGCAATGTCTGCATCTCGATCTGTAACGCAATTTAAGCATTTCTGGCAAGACTTCTGTTTCTAAAAGGAGTCCCTGGGTTCTTTTCTGACACCGTAAATGCCCACACAGCTGGAGTTGTTTGGTTTCCCCCTGTACAACTTTCCATGTGCATAGTGGTCTGTGGCTTTCTGCATCCCTCCTGCCAGGGCCTGGCTAGCACCTGCCAGGACTCCCTCGGGCCCTTGGCGTGGGTGTTCTGTGCCTGGGCAACAGCCAAACCCTGCAGGTGACTGTGGCATAGCTGGAGCGTGTTCATACAAAGAGCTCTTCATGGAGCAAGCTTGTCTGCTTGCTTTGGAGAATGTGGTGGTGGGATGAGCAAGTCAAGAAAGGGGATACAGCAGTATGAATTTGGTCAGTATTAATTGCTTCTGTATGATTTCATTCAGGATGCCAAGTACCTGTTCCGCTTGTACATGGCCCTGAAGCAGCACCGAGATGCTGCCAGAACTGCCATAATAATTGCCAGGGAGGAGCAGTGTTCAGGTAAGTGTTTTCTCTGATGTGATGGCAACTCTCATGCTACCTCCTTAGATACCCTGCCTAGGGTGCTGTTATTTGTGCAGGATTCTAGTTAGAGAAGACATGTACTGGTGCTTTTAATTATATTCAAGTTCAGTTTTGAATTTGAAAGTAGGCTTGGGGAAAACCTGTGGACTCACACCTGTATATTAAATATTGGGAAAAAAAGAAGCTTGTGGAAAATACCTGTGTTCTTTATTACATTCAAGTAAACATAGGGATTAAGACAGCCTGTGACTTTACTTTTCCATGTATTACAGGTCATAAAATTGCCTTTTCTACATACGGTTTCTGGTTTGGTACCAATCTTTTAGCCTTAGCACCTGACTTTTATCAGTGGAAAATGGGTAGAGGAGTTGATTTCTGTTGAAGGACCAAACATATGCTTACTTTAAGCTTGGTTTTCCTTTGTAATGGGTTGTGAAAGTCAGAAATAGAACAAAATAAGGAAAGAGAGGGCTAGAAGCAAAATAGCTGCCACCTCCATTACTCACGCTCCTCTGTAGCCATGGCAACAACCCTACCATAACACTGCTTACTTTTCATTTCAATTATGTAAAAGAAAAATCTATACAGGAAAAATAGCAGTCTTGGGAATAACCCAGGCAAATTAACATTTATGGGCTGCTCCTTGGCTGCTCCTCAGCACTGAGCTAAGGAGTGGAAAAACCTCTGAAACCCTTGGCAAGCAAATCTCCCAATCCATCACAGAAGTGAATAATGTATTTGTGCTAATTATAAAAGCAGAAAATGCAAAGGCTCGAGGCTTTAAGTATTTATTAGCATCTCTGAATCTGAAAACTTGTATCTAAAATGCAGTATCCCATCCTGTATTTCATATTCCCTAGTAGTATAAATATGTTCTGCAGCAGTGTAATAAGAAGCACCATGTTTGTCTCATTTAAAGCACCAGTCTTGCAGTAACTGTTTCTTCTGGAGAGGCAGTTTTACATCAGTGCCCTCTTCCTTCAACAGATTTCAGTGAGCTTGATTGTGAAATTTGCACCAATATAGTTTGTTCTTTCCTTAAAATTCCATCTAATAATAATATTTAAGTCATACTGCTTGGTATTTTTCTTTGGGAATGCCATTTTAAATGCAGTTTTCCTTGAAGTTGTTTTTATGTAATCACGTGGTTTTAAGACTGTATTATATTGAGAGTCAGTAATAGAATATAAAAGAATAGTGTTGTTTTCCAGCAACTAATTCTGAAGTGATGTTGAGCTGTCTCACACAAATTTCACAGTTTGATCCAATTGTAGTGTATAGCACACCATTGCAAATTGCTCTGTAGAGTGAAAACATCTGCTGATAGAGAAATACAGGGAGGCAAAGGAGAATGTTTGCTGAAATAACTAGAATTTCCTTTAAATGCCTCCAGCTGCGAAGAGTATGACTTTCTCAGCCTCTAATAATGCAAAAAATCCCAAAACAATCAGCAAAATAGCCCCGAAACAAAACAAGAAAAAAAACAACTTAAGAATAGAGTAATTGCAAAACACTACTTGATTTCAGCTACATTGATAATTTAGTGAAATCCTGTGGTTTCAGGACAATCCTCGATCATAACCTCAAAACAGTATAACCTAGTGAAATAACATTCAAATTTTAACTATCCCTTGACAGGTTTTGGGTTTGATTACAGAGGCAAGGATTTGCCAAAGCAAATTATCAAGTTAAAGTATACTAAATTAACATTTAAAAAGTAGCTTTTGAATATCTGATATTGAAGAACAACAAAAAAATCTTTAAATGCTCTAAAAACATTTTCCACTTTTAAAGTTCATTATAATTAATTGCCATCATATATATTTTGCTACTGTTTAGATTACTTCTCCTAGTGTAATTTTTATTTTTTAACTTCCTGGCTGATACTGTTTAGGATACTGTGACAAGCAACTGCTTGTGGCTTTCGAAAGAAATTGTCATGCAATGGTTTTATTCAAAGGATCAGCATAACTTCTGCTTCCCTATATTTCATTAGTAAAGATACTGTTATGAAAAATTAAATTTACTATTAATTGTTGGGGTTTTTTTCTTAAGGAAACTATCGAAATGCACGTGATGTTCTTTTCAGTATGTATTCAGAGTTAAAGACCCAGAAGATTAAAATTTCTTCTGAGATGGCTACAAACCTTATGATTCTACACAGCTATATTTTAGTGAAGGTAAGGATGTGTAAGTTGCAGTGTCTGATTTATTGAACTGTATGTATGGATGTTCTGTGTACATAAATTATATTGTCATATAGATTGTATCACAGAATTCAAGTGCATGCTAACAGCAAGCTTCAGGAGGAAAATCCATAGTTGTTTCTGCCTCTTTGAGTAGCGTATTCTTTTTTTAAATACTGAATAATTGAAAATTACATATGGCTTCCTGTTTTTCTTTTGCATTCATGCTTACAAATACTATGCTACAACTATTTATTATTATTGTTGTTGTTGTATTTGAGGTTGTTATCCATAAATAGATCACTGCTTTTCTGTAAATGAAATTAAGCAGGGGCTCAAATGACTTCTCTTTGTTAACCCATGGATGCCCATCAGGATATCCATTCCTACAGCCAGCTTTGGCCTCCCTCTCTACCAGCAGTGAGGCAAGAGCTGTAAGTGGTGGGCTGAAGGCCAGAAGGGCTGGGGAAGAGCCATGCCGAGGTCTCTGGTCTGTTCTGTAGTCCAGCTCTGCTCAGTTTCCTGAAGGAGCTGTTGGCATGCAGCTCCCAGCAGGATGGATGAATGCCAAGAGCAGGCTGCAGGAATTGCAGTCCAGTGGCTGCAGTAAATGTGGTTGGTTTGCTGCGTTCCAGATTCACGTGAAACGCGGTGATCACCTGAAGGGAGCACGGATGCTTATACGTGTGGCCAACAACATCAGCAAGTTCCCATCACGTAAGTGCTGAGAGCAGAGGAGCTGTGCTCTGCAGGGTAACTCATTAATCAGCACTGCACTGCAAGGTTCATCCTCCCCCTGTGATCCTGTGGGCAGCAACAGAGTGTAACTGCACAGTGTGCTCTGCATCCTCCTCCAGGCAGCTCTTCCATACACAGCCTCCAGGATGGGATCCTCACCAGCACTTTAATCTGTCCTCACTTTACTGCAGTCCTGAGCAGCCTCAACCACACACAGTCTCAGGACTGTGTGTAATAAACTGACTGGTTCTGGGACTTCATCACCAAACTTTAATTGATCTTTTTTTTAAAATTATTTTTGGATACATGGAAAATGTAGACTAAAAAGTAGGCTTTAAAGAGTGCAGACAAGATTTGAGAGAAATGGTTAAAATCAGAACATTCCTGCTGCCATGCTGAGCTTCAGGAGTGTGAGGGAGTGAGAAAACCATGGTTTTCCTGTATATGGTTCCAGGAATGCCCCAAATTGTGCAACTGTGTACCATGACAAAGAAGAAAAATAGTCTTTTTTCATCAGTACTTTTTTAGCTGTATTAGCTTAAAGGTTTTAAACATTAATGTTGGTAAATAAATATTTGACATCATTGTTTCATGTGATTACAGATATTGTGCCAATCTTGACTTCAGCTGTAATTGAGTGTCACCGAGCAGGATTGAAAAACTCAGCCTTCAGTTTTGCTGCTATGTTGATGAGACCTGAGTATCGGAGTAAAATAGATCCAAAATACAAAAAGAAAATTGAAACAATGGTCAGGTGAGTGATGTTAGTCAAATGCACACAATTTCAAGGCTTTACTGTTTTTTACTTTTTTATGTTTTTGCTCATAAAGCCAGTAGACTGTTTTCACATTATTTCGCTGTCTTATATTTGAAAGGCTAAGAACCATTTTCCAATCTTCTCTGAGATTTAAAGACTTTCTTTAAATGTGATAAGCCTTAAATGCAATGTGCATTTAAAATGCTTCCTAACCAGCAGTAGTGTATTCCATCTTCTTCCTACAGACACAAGTGCAGCCACAGAGGTTTAGTTAGTTTCTAGTTGAGAATCCACAGCCAAACTGTTGGCTACTAGCCAACATCATGCTCTTCTGTGATTTAGATGACTAAATGGCTAAGATAAAAAAGAATGGGAGGGCAAATAAAATATATGAATTCCTGACATTTTCTTCCTTATCTGAAGTTTTGCTTTGATCCTGGTCAGTATTTTCAGCCAGAGGAGGAAGCATAGGTAATTGTAGAAGAGCAAGGCAGGCATATGTAACACTTTTGTCATTTATTCTACTAGCCTCTAACCAAGGCTCAGGGACTTGTTGAGCTCATACTGGTGGTTTAGGTATTTATTTGTGAAGTCTGTAAGCTCTCCATGAGCTTATCCAATTGCTCTGCTTAAACTAAATATTTACTATTTAATTTAATATGTAAATATTTAATGACACTTGACTCCTACAAGTTCCATTGTGTCAAGACTGGTCTCTAGCTAGTTAAGACCCTGTAGGTTTTCCTCTTAGGAGAGATTTACCCTTTTCTGTGTCATTTATGATTTTAAACATGTTTTATTTATTTCCCTTCTATCAGTTTTATCTTTTCAGGACCTAAAGAGTCTCAGCTTACATAGCTTTTTTTATGGATACTGGTTTTTGTGGTGTTTCTCTGAAACTCTTCTTACTACTCTTCTGCCTTTCTGGAGGCAGTTAGAAGCTGTATGGTCCTACCAGGAAGCCAGTTTTGTGTTACTCCTGTTCTCTGTGGTCCTGCCACAGAAAAACTCTGAAAAAAGGAAACCATAACTTTATAGTCAATACATATAGACCCTGAGTTTTGAAATCTTATAAAGTATTAGGATTAGTTACACCTTTTAAAAGGTGTGTTTCTAATAAAATGGAAAATTATGTATTATTTCTGAGCTGACGTAATTGTGGTGAAGCTCGGGTGACAGTTAAAAGGAAGGAGCTGATAGAATGTAAAATAGCAGCTGGAAGCTATGCAAGTAACTCAAAGGAAAAACACTTGCTAAATATCAAAGGCATTGTAAAACAGCTTTGTTAAGTTCAAACAGCTTGAGGGTTTTATTCACAGCTGTATCTATGTTTTAGACGTCGGGACACAACTGAGACAGAAGAGCCAACAACAGCCTGTCCCTACTGTGCTTTCCAACTCCCGGAGTGTGAACTTCTGTGTCCCAGCTGTAAAAACAACCTTCCATACTGCATTGCAACTGTGAGTGTCTGCTGTGCTTTCTGCACTGTGACAGTAAAGGCCAAGCTGCTTTCCCTTCTAAAAATAAGTTCATTTCAACTTCTTCAGTTTGCTAGTGGATCCAAGCCAGATATTTTTATGCATATATGGGTTTTTCTAATCTGTTGCCAATTTTTTTTTTGTCTTTGACTATCATAAGAGTGTCCTCACTTGCCACCTACAAGTAGCAGGTACTTGAGGGTGCCTGTAAGTTCAGGAAGTCATTCTGGGAGACTTCAGCTTCCTGAGAAAGCAGGTGCAGACCAGGAATCTCCAGCACACACATTTGGTGTAGTTGGTGCAGTGGAGAGAACACAGGCTAGTGCTGCTGATGCCTTCCCAGCTCAGCCATTTGCCCAGGGGCTCAAGTGCTCAGACAACTAACAGAAGTCCCTCTTTCCTTTTCCATGTACAAGAGCTTGTGGAAGGCACAGCTCACCTCCCCTAAGCTACCAAGACCTAAAATTAAAAAAAAAAATTAAAAAACAAACCAACCAACTGAACAAAAAAAAAAAAAAACTTCAAAAAGCTCTTTTAGGAAATTTTTAAGCACATCCAATGCTAATGCTTCAGGCAGTGACCTCAGCATTTCTAACATTACTCATCCTTACAGAAATTAGAGGTTCTACCATTTTTTGTTTCTTTAGAGTGTACTGAAAAGGTAGGGATGGCATACATTCTTGGTGGAAGTTATGTATAACTTGGTGGAAGTTACTGCATAACTTGATGAAGCTACAGTATAACTAACACAATTTTTACTGGGCTCATGTGAACTGTCATACTGAAATTGCAGTGAAAAAAAGAGAACTTACTTGAACAGGAAACAAATGTTAGAATTAACATTCTTTATTAAAACTAAAGAATTAAGTCTCACAAAAAAAAAATATCCATTATATGGGGTCTTTTTGCTCTATTGCTTTAGCAGAACAAGATACTTCAGAATATCTTTTGGAAAACAAAGTGTTTTAAATATAACTTTATGAGCCAAATACAATGTACATGTTAATGCATGTTACACAATATTTATTTGGACTCCATCTTGGCCACAGATTGTTTATGTCGCAGTGTTTGTAGACATTAGGACTGTAGCATTTTCAAATATCTGATGAGAGTCAGTGTCAAAACATTCTGCTGTTGCGTATCACATTAGAGCATAAATCTCTCAGTATAGTTAAAGGTGCTGCTGTGTTTTTATAGTATTAAAAAGATACATACAAATTCCTTCTATCAAAAGCAAACTAGTAAACTGTAGCAAAAAAGTGAAAATGTAAAGAGGCAAAGGCCAGGCAGGCTCACAAATGGGTGCTGAATGTGACCTACTGGGCTCAGGTGCTGTGGCTTTTGGGGGCATTTTTGGTATGTCATATACAGTACCAAAAATGCCAACAGATTTAGATACAGCTCTAGATACAGATCTACAGATAGCATTCTAGAATTGCCAAACGTGAAGAATTTTAAACACAGTAATTCAGTATATTCCTAGATTTCCATTTTTAAAAGAGGAATGCAAATGATAACACTGCATCTGTGAGAGCTCCTTTTATAGTTACAGAATTTACGCAGTAATCAAGCTACAGTAACACATGTGGGGCTTTTAATACAAGATCTTGGAACTCAGTTGCTGAGACTTTCTCATAATAACAGGTCCAAAAGTAAATGCTCTCTGTAGCTGGGCAGCACTTGGCCCTCAGTTACCTGCAATTTCTGTGTGCAGGGTCGGCACATGGTGCGCGATGACTGGACAGTTTGCCCACACTGTGACTTTCCTGCCCTCTACTCAGAATTCAAAAAGTAAGTTGGGATGTTTTTCTATTGCAGTATTCCATTGTTTGCTCATATTCTAGCAGCTAATGGATCATTTGGTACTAAAAACATGTAACAGCTGGGCTGGGTGGAAGAGGAATTCCCCTTACTTGGTAGTTGCACCTTAGACACTCATAGAACATTGCTTCAAAGTTGACTAAAATGATAGGATATGATAAAAGAATTGGGCTAGTGATGCAGGGCTCCAACAGAAACAGTAATGAAGATGAATGGTGAGCTTGTGTAAGTTCTCAGCTCTGTCCAGGAAGAAGGCCTGATGGGGGGAGGGCACACAGGTGCACCAGCAATCACCAAAACCAACAAAATGCACATAGAATTGCGTACAGACTAAGACAGCAAAAATGATGTCTTGTCCCTGATAATCACATGTGACAATGGGATGGCTCTTTTCCAATATCAGGAACTCAGGAGCTGATAAAACCTCCTTTGTTATATGTTTAAATGCAAACAGCAGCCTTCCTGCTGTGGTTCTCAAATGTTGAAAACATAGACAGAAGCAGTTGTTACAAGCACTGGTCCGAACTCTTGTCTAGGCTTTGCATCTCGGGCCCAACTTCCTTTGAAAATCGTTAGAATTTGCTTTTGACCAGTTACCCTTCCTTTAAAACAGCCTGTTACAGACTGAAAATGTATGTCCCATGTGTTCTGAAAGGATTAACATTGTTGATCTTAAGAAAATAAATGACTGCACGGAGTACCTCAAACTAGAAGATGAGGACCAATAAATTCAGGTATGGCTTACAGTCTGTAATTCTTACTTAATAGGGTTCATTCTAGACAGCTCTGGAGTTTTTCCTAGTAAGGAATCTTAACACAGAGCGTGGGTCAATGCCTCAGATAACTTGAGACCCAGTTCTATCACCTATTTGCCCTTGGGCACGCAAACACCAGTAGGTTGTGCTACTGCAGCTAACTTGGTTGTTCAATTGTGCTTTAACTCTGTTTACCCCTATGACTACATTAACATCCACAAACTGTTGTGGTTTGGAACATGTTCCTGAACAGCAGGTGTGCTCGAGTAGCACAGAGAACAGTTTGAAGATCTCAGCATCATCCAGACTGCTTCAGCTCTTCCAGCACAGGTTTAAATGTGGGGGGAAAGGGAGAGGGAGCAAGAGGGGTACTAACTGGAAGGAGCAAATCTAAAATGCAGGTTACATGATCTTAATTTGCCTATTTAACAGAATCTATCCCAGGATAACAGCAACAAGTATTGGCCTGAAATACTCATCCTTCTAAGAATGAGAGCATGGCTCTGTCTGTACCAAAGACTTAGATCCAGGAATTTGGTTTTTTTAAAAAAAGGGTAACTGAAAATGAGTTAACAATGTTCCTCAATAATGTTAACAGTTTCAATGATTGCAATTTACTACTGCAAACACCTTATGTGAAAACTCTGCTGTAGATCACAGTAATGCACTCAAGTCCTTCCTGGGGAATTTTTAGATTATTTTATTTTTCCTGATCTGCTATCACAGTATCTCAGAATATAATTAACCACCTCTGTTTATTTCCAGAACTGCTTGTGTTGGCTGGCAAGCAGCAAGGGAAGCTCTATCACTACATCACACATCTCTTCCCCAGGCCTAATAATAGCCATGTCACTTCTATTTTGTGATATCTGTAACTATTTAGCTTTTGATAAATTTTGTACTTTCTAGTAATAAAATGTTGTTTATTGTAGTAATAAAACTGATAATTATTACAAACAAAATCTGCATTTCATCGGCACCAAGGGGGCCATCTTTGTAATATGAGGGGCAGGAAGAAAAACAAACCTCCCTACTGTTTTCTTTTTCAGTATCAGTTCTGAACTGTTATGAATATTTTCAATTAAACATTTTTTACTCTTTAAATATTCCTTTCTAGTTTTGATTAAAGCTATAACTTATGCAAGTACAGACTACTCAAGTTTTGGAAGTAAATCCCTCACTGCTTTTCTGTGTCTCTAACTGAACAAAAGGGAAGTTATAGGAAAGGAGGAATACCACATCACATATGTGAACGAAAAGACAAAACTGTGGAATAAAGCAGGGAGACAGGACAGAACACTCCGTGAACTAAACCAAAGCTTTGAAAGAATCCTGTAAAACATTTTATTGTCACTTTATATACTGCTTAATTTCTATAATGTACAAATAAGCCATTTATGTATGGGGTTTTTGCATCATGTACTATTTACAAGACTTCACCACATAATGTCAGGAGATTTATATTAAAAAAAAAAAAAAGGGCAGTGAAGTCCTAGGAAGACTCAGCAGAAATGCCAGGTAACTAAGCATGACATTTTCAGCATGTTCACGCACCTGGTGTCTGTTGCACAAGGAAGTTATAGCTTATAACATGTACCATGTCAGGAGTAAGCAGAGCAGGGTGAGAGCACAAGAGCTACAGCACCTCTATAAGAGGAGCATTTTCAACGCACTGGTTCTACTTTCAGAGCAGCAGCACTGGATCTGTTTCATGTTCCTGGCAGAAGTTAGATATGCAAAGCTGTATCCAAAGCAAGGTTTTACTCTAAATGTCTTCTTTTCTCTTTTCTCTTCCCTTCTTTTTTTGTTGTTTCTTCATTTTTCTCTCTCTTTGGCAGCTTGGAAGACTTCACCTTTTTTTGCTACAAACAGAAATACACAGTTTAAAATCCAGCTGACAAAAGTTTAAGTCAAAATGTAGTCAGTTTTAAGTAAAAAAACACCTCTTTCCCTCCCCTTTCAGGTGTGAAGTTTCTAAATGCCATGGAGAGTACAGACTACCATATTCAGTCTTAAAGGGTCCCCATTTGGAGATACCTACAAAGGTATTGGTGATACCTACAAAGGTATAGAATTGTCATCTGTAGGAACCACAGGCCTGTGGTGGCTCCTTGCCACTGGCACCATCCTCATCAACACTTGAAATATTACTAAGTTTTGGAATTGGATGCAGAATTTTAGATTTAGAGTGATGTCTCACTTTGGTCCGACATAGGACAATGGATGGAAGTAACTTAGACTTTTCCACACTACCACCAGTTAAAATTTTAAAAGTTGAGAGATTATTTACTTAATACTTACTGTGATTTTTTTTCCTAATCATTAAGATGATGTTAAAAGTCACAGAAAGGTAACTAAAAACAAACAAAAAAGCCCCAACACTTCAGTGAGGTCTTTTAATACTGAGGAAATTAAATCACCTTAATCATTGCATCACTGTCAACAGTATCCTGCTCATCCTCATCAGATTGGATCTCTTCCATAGTCAAGTCTTCACTCAGATCTAAGGTCACTGCAGATCCCGACTGCCTCTTAGATGCCTTGACAGCACTAAGTGAATATGGAGTCAGATGTGCCTCTTTGTTGTAGGCACGTGTAAAAGCTGCTTTGACCTGGCAGGGTAGAAGGAAGGAAACTAAGCATCAGTTTAGGAACTGTAGACTTTAGCAACTTACTGAGAGATTCCACATCAACTTTCCTTTGGAAAGACATGACCAGTGATACACAGAAGATGACACTCTCTCAAAAGGACACTGAAAATGTTTAAGAGCTGTATGGTAAAAGCTCATTTTAAACAAGTCCCACATAATCCTCAATAAAGTGTGTATCTTCAGATGCTTCTTGCTTAGGCCTACAATAATTTCAGCACAGTCACACCAGAGCCCCCTTCAGCAGCACTGTACACTTGCCAAACTAAGCAGCATATTCAGACTAGGGGAAAACACCTGATAGTGTAGGTTTAGTTACCAGCAGGTTCTTCTCTTTCCCTGAGCACCTGATCTGTTTCAGATCACATCTGCCTAGTTTGTAAAAGCAATTTGAGCTTAAGCTCACCTTGCACCACATGAGGAGCCCAACCACTGGAGTGCATGAGCTGGATGCTGGAAGAGCAGCACATGAAGCAGCCCAGGTCTGGCAGTTCTGTCTAACACGCCTGGGGAAGGTGTAAGCTGCCAGGCAGCCTCTGAAGGCAGCGCCTGCTCTGCAACACAGGCAGCTGTGTGTCCCTCCTCCTCTGCAGGATAGGCAAGACAGGCAGGGCTGTGCCTGAAGGACAGAGACCTTACAGCCAGAGCTCCCTTGTAGAAAGGTACCAGCTTTTCCTGTCCTTCCTCTGTTCTGCTTCTGACTCCTAGTAATCCTTTACACCAGGAACAAAAAGTGTAAGACTCCTGAGTGAAGCACAGCCTGATTATCTTTTAGGACTAAGCCCTGAACTTCATGGTATGTTTGACAGCTGATTCACAAAGCCTACTATTAATTATGGTTAAGCTGGTCCACCAACTTCATCCTTTCCAAAGCACATCCATACCATAGCAATTATTCTAGGATTTCTCTTTAAGATATGGAAGAAAAGAAAAAAATTCACTAGTGAATTTTACCTTGGGATCCAGCTTTGAAAAAGGACTGGGTTTGCCTCCCCACGTGCTTATTTCCATGATATTTTCAACATCTTCTTTCATCAAGCAGTAAGAGTCCATAAATGTTATAGCTTGTTGTACACCATCTGCTCCAAAGTCTCTCAAGGGCTGGACAAGTGCACCCCGCAAATACGACAAATATTCCATATTTACTGTCCTCTTGCATGTCTGAGTTCTTTGTCAAATTGAAAATAAAGTATTGAGTAAGTAAATCTGTCCAGTCAGCAACAGTGACTTCTAAAGACAAGAACAAATAGGTAAGGAGGCCCTCAGCAAATCATCAGCTGCCTTAAGAGCAAACTGCAAGTTACAGTGTGCCATTCCTTTTGCCATATCTGCATTGGGGAATAACCAATGCAAGGTATCTGAACACCAAACAGTCTGGGGAAACATCTCTAACTGAGAAACAACTTCAGGGGAAAAAAGGAAAATGCAAGGTACTTATGACTGACTTGTACAAATTAAGCACTGAGAAAAGTGTCACTAATAAGGTAGGAACACAGTCACAGAACACAGGAACGTGTCACTTATTTGCACCAAGCACAGCAAGGAATTGATGGTAGGTAATGAACTGCACAAGAAAGAACTGTATCAGAGGAATGCCAGTACTACCTGAGACTCATGTGCATTGCCAGTTCTTGAATGATACGATCGTGTTTGCCAGTGGATGAAAATTTCCCCAGCCAGCTGGGAAAGACAGGAAACTGGGACATGTAACCCCTCATCAGCTCCCCTGGGAGAACACTTGCATAAATAGCCTGAAAAAGTGACACACATGCCAAACTCAAATCACATGGACACCATGACACGCTGCCCTGCACGTCACTGTCCCCAGGGCAGAGGAGTAGTTGACACAGGGTCACAGTGGAAACAGCTTATTTTAAGAGAACTCTCTCAATTGCTTATTTCTGGTCAATCCCTCTAAGGTTTCAGCTTCATCCCTTGTACCACCCCGTTTATTACCATGTCCTAAAATACATGTGAAGTTATCTGGGTTTCAAAACTCAAACCGAACAAACAGACAACCCCAAAACATGGCCTTTTCTCATGTCCAGTTTAGAGTGCAGTCAAATAGCTGACTTCACACAAACAAGTGATCTCCAACACAGAGACATGGTGAAGGAGAGCTTTCCAAAGAACACTGCAATCTACATCAAGTCAGCTATGTTCCTAAGCATACAGCTCTGGACCTGTACTGAACTAGATGACATCCAGAGGTGCCTTCCAATTTCACCTACAATGCGTTCCCTGATGCCAGTCATAATCCTTTGAGCACAAGTCTTGTCAATGTTTCAGTGAGCCTTAAAACAAGTACACTGACCAAGTTTCAGTCCTCTATGCTTTGAAAGAAATCCTACCCTGGTGAGAGGAAGGACAGAGCAGGCTTGTAACAGCACAAGTGATACACACCATGTGCTTCTGTGCATTGTGACAGTCCACCTTCTCCACATTTCAGAAGATTTCATTTCATGTTGCAGCATAGGATCAACAATATGGATATAGGAAACTCTTCTGATCACCAGTGGAACAGAAAATACTACATGAAGTACAAACTGTACAGATCATGTAACTATACTGAAACACCAATTTCCACAGATCCACCTTTAACACTGGACACCCCCCCTTTAAAGAACATAAAATGAGTGTTAAGTGCTCACCTGTGTTGGAAGAAGATTCCAGTTCTGCTTGCTACGAATCTGTCTGTCCACTATATCACCATCACATATACTATCAGCTGCTCTACTCAAGAGCACCAAGTGCTTTTTTAAATTACCTCTGGAAAAAAAATGAAGTTGACTTTATTACAAGGCAGAAATATCCAGATAGATTTTAGTCTACTTTGACTCCCTGACACAAAAGCCTGTGTCAATTTAGGGTTTAGAGTAACTCACCCAGCAGCAGCTGGTTTCACATGCACATAGTTCTCTTGGACAAAGAGAGGTGCTAGTGAATAATCATGGAAGAAAAGATCTGATTTGTCTATAAGAGACATACGGGCAGCCTCCTCTCCAGTAGCAAAAACCTTCCGGACAACATCAAAGGGGCCCTAAATAAATGACATTTCAAGAAGTCAGCAGCTAGAAGGTCAACACAAAAAGTAAAACACAGCACAGTATCAACAAAATCAGTATCCAGAAGTATCTTCACTCATCAGTACAAGCTCCTCGTTCAGTATTTCCGCCCTAGAACTTTACCAGTTTTAAGAACTGTAATTTATTTTTGGTATTAAGAGAATTATCTCCTAAACAGAGAACAAAGGATGCAAAGTATGAGCTTCATAATTGCATCTTACATAAGAGACAAGTATATCAAAATTTATATTCAGTCCTGGATATGCTACTCTTCAACTATTTGTAGCAAATGTGATAGCTCTTGGCACCTAGGCTTTATTCAGTGCTTCAGTTCAAAAGATGCTTATAAAACCAAGTGATTATATCAGAATATGACAGTAAAAGCCAATGCAGTATTTGACACTTACCAGCTTGATGTCCTTTTTGGCTCTGCTGGCATCTGTTTTAGCCTCATCGTAAGTCAGTGATTTGTCTTTTGCACACCACATATTAAGATTATGTAAAACCTAAAGAACAAAATTTACAATTTTGTAGCACAATAGAATTTAAATGGACTCTGGCAATAACAGCCCAATCTTGACACATAAAAATACTGTTCAAATACTTTGAATTCAATGTACATAATCTGCTATCTGAATGGTCACCGATGCTGAATGGGTACTGACCTGTCTGATGTCCTGATTTGCTGCCAGGATTATCTCTTGCATAGCAGGTGGGGGAATTTTTAAACCTTCTTTAAATGCAATAGACATCATGGCACCCTGTAATCACAATTGAGACACTGTCACTAGAGAATTCCTATGAATTCTTGCCCCAGCAGAACATACTGACACCACCTATGAAAGAGCACTACATATTTTTCTAAATTTTTAAAGCACATATAGCTAAAATTTTCTCTCATAATCATAAGCCATCATTTACCATTGGTGTAAAAAAGAGCATGTTTGTTTATAAAAACCAATTTTGGATATATTAAGACAGACATCTAAAATCCAAAAGGCTTTGGGAAGAGAAACTCAGACAATTCATTCTGAAAAGCAGTTACTCACTGAGAGGATCGATTAAGTGGTGTATCCAATTCTGAATAAACTGTGCCACATGAAAACTGAAGTTACTGATGGTAATTCAGTGCAGTCCATAAAGCCACAGCCTACTTACTTTGATCTGTTCTAGCCGAGGTCTCTGAAAACGGAGATCCAAGCAGTAGTGGACCAAGGAGCGCATTTTGGGGTGGTTGCGATCGTTGCACATACAAATGATGGGAACCTTCGTGTGTCGGATCAAAGCAATCAACTCCTGTAATTTAAACACGTTACAATTCCATCAGATAACATCCACCTGGATAACGAGAACAATTAGAATGTAATACCAAGCAGCATTAGTCCCCGCCTTAAATCAGATCCTTGACAGGTGCCCAGTGCATAACACTCCTGCTGTAATCACATTTCTACAGAGTGCAAACCTAGCCCCTTGCCTATGCTTTTCACTTCCTGTTCCATTCAGCTGCAAGAGATCTGCTGCCTACCCACTTCCTTTGTCTACTTCCAGCAGTTATGTTTGGAACTGTCTTGAAGAAGCAATGAAGACCAATAGCCCAGAGCACAGCTGTCCACCTACAGAACTAGACTCATTTCTCCAAAGGCCAGTTTGACCTGGCTTATGCCCAGAGGGCACACACAGCTTTCTGGCTGCACCCTGCCACAAAGAATGAAAAAGCAGAAAGTAAAACGATCAGCTCGTCTCTGCTCCAAGAGGCTTCATCATTTTTAGGCTTACCAAAACAAATTTTGCTAGCTCTAATGAAGGTGAAATTCAGTTCAGTTTCATTCCTACAATGAAAGTACCTGCATCTAAGCTAAAAATCTGCATGCCCTTTACCATCAAAGAACTGCATGTGACTATAGGAAATCCTCAGAAGCTAAAACTGGAGCTACTAAAGAGAACAAAGGATGCTGCTGCCTATGCCACACATGAGTTACACAGTGTTACTGCCTATGCAAAAGAGCAACAGTCCCAGCCAACTATGAACCTCCCACTGCAGGGAGATGTCACCTTAGAGAGACCTTAGGAAAAATGTACCTGTTCTAAAGTGCACACACTCAAGTTCATCACTCCAGGCTTCTTCTACACACGTATCCTTTTACCCCCATCTACCAAGGCACAATTCTTACACAAAAGCAGGCTTCTAAAACATGCTACACTGTACTCTGCAGAGAGTTTGTATATGGACCATGGGTTGAGGACAGAGTGGCTTGACTATCTTGTGCTATATATGGCACACACTCTTGGCAATGGCATTAGCTAGGAACTACAGTGGCTTCACCTGAATCCCTCCTCTGTCTTCATTGCCTGCCATACCATCCACTTCATCCATGATCAATACATGTTTCCCGCTAACTGATGAAGATGCACCTGAAAATGAATATGGATAAGAAAATGAGATGAGAATAAAGGAATCTTGCTCAGAGTTCTACCCAATGCTAAGATAACACCATCCTAGGCTACTCAGGTGGTGGCTCTGCCACTTGATCACATGAAACTATGTCCACAGACCAGACTATAACCTCAGGTCATTTTCACGGAAACAAGTCCCATGGAACAGAGGAGCAACTGCACAGTTCTTGAGTAGTCTGTGCAGATTAACAACTCATTCTACAAGTAGCAGGATTTGATTCTACACTGAAGAAGTGTAACAGCTTACTACATGAACCCATCCCTATTAGAGCCAGCCCCGCCACCTGACAAGCAAGGTAAATTCCCAACATTGTTGTGTAACAGGAAAGCTCTGTCCTTCCTCTAAGCAGACTCTTATTAAACAAAAATCTCCTTCAAACAACAGACGCACCAGAACAGAAATCTTTGATGCTGGTGTTGTTAAGTGACTCAGCAACTACTTCCTTCAGACTGTTCTTGCTGCGAGTGTCGCTGGCATTCAGCTCCACGTAGCTATACCCCAGTTCCTGGTCCAAACACACAAACCACATAAAGAGTGAGAACACCGATCAGTGAAAAACCACATAGCTTTAATTAGTTTCTCCCCTTATTTTCCCTCCTTTTCTCTAGCAATTAAAAATCTTTTAACCATGTGTAGAACAGATAGGCCCAAAAGAGACACTTTTTCTTTTGTTTTGTGGTGGGGGTTTTCTGTTGTGTCTTTTGAATTGGTTTTTTGGTTGGTTTTTGTTTGTTTCTTTTGGGTTTTTTG
This sequence comes from Euphonia xanthogaster, assembly GCA_034509185.1. NCBI lineage: Eukaryota > Metazoa > Chordata > Aves > Passeriformes > Fringillidae > Euphonia > Euphonia xanthogaster. Next base: position 49,023,636 of record JAYDZK010000202.1, on the reverse strand, counting down.
GTTGGTTGGTTGGTTGTTGGGGTTTTTTTTTTGTTTGGTTGGTTTTAGTTTTGTTTAAATTGAGGGGGATGCGAAAGCATTGGAGTCAGTGGCACATATTAAATTTTGGAAGATTAACAGAACTGCCAGCAGGGATAGAAACAGAGCTGTGAGCCAAGGCTGGCTAAGCTCCATGGTATTTCCAGCTGCATAACAAAGAAACAGACCACAAGGCTCTGAAAGCTGCAGGAAAGAGCAGCTTTTAACTATTTAGCCAATAGGAAACACATGACTCCCCCAACAGCACTAACACTCCTGTCAGTTCCTGACACAACTTAACCCAGCTGCTCCTTTATCAGCAAACTCTCCTGCCAGAGGCAGCCAGAACACAGCACTGAGCACACATAGCATTGGTCTGTTTTGCTGGTATTTCCTGTGGAGCACAGAGAAATGCTCTATAGAGTTCTGAAGCAGCTGAGAGCAAGCCAGGTTGGAAAACAGAAAAGACCATGCTTTGAGGAAAAAAAGTGAGGCTAAGACAGCACATTCACCTTTTCTAGTCTAGTTCTAGGTGTGGCAGCAACTTGTTGGCACAGAGCTCAAAGGCATGCAGTGGGGGAAGAGGGAGAAAAGGATTAAGAGTTACTCTATACAACAGATTTCTAAATTCAGATTTAGAAATGGACACATAGCCCTGTCAATTTCTCCTATCCTAAAGTAGCATTTGGATTTAGAAGAAATCCGGGAAATAGGTCTGTTAGACATATAAAAACCATGACCTTAGGCTTTCAAAAAGCTTGCCAAAATTTGACTCCTGCTAAGTGCAAATATTTTCCAACTTGCAGAACCAGTGCTGAATGCTCACAATTTTGGAAAACCATTTCCAATTATTCAACATACGGTGATATGTTTCCTCTCAATGTAACAGAAAGAAATGCAGACACCAATTGGTACCTTCTCACTTCAGACCTGATAAAGGTATCCAAAGAACCACGTATTTTCACCTGTAACCCTGTTCTGAGCAGGTGCAACCTGGCTGAGAGCAGACCCTGACCATTCAGAGCACACCCCCTGCACACTGTAGCCAGATTCAGAATTAGTATGTAACAAAAGTGTTGGGAACAACCATTACTATGAACTCACCTTACAAACCAAAGCAGCTGTAGTAGTTTTACCAACTCCAGGTGGACCAGAAAGCAATGCTGCTTTAAAGCCTGTCCCATCATCTTTGCTTCCACTTTTACTGGGTTTTGCTAAAAAAAAAAAAAAGAGAGAGAGAGAGAGAAAAGACATTTCAGGTAAACTACTCAGGTAAAAGCAGCTTAAACCAGCTTACAGCTCATGACTTGCAGTGATTTTGAACTGAAAAATACCAAGAAGTGCTATTAATGTAATACAACCATTTCAGCAATTTCCTCACAACCATATCATACACATAAAAAACCAAAAACACCACCAAACCCACACACCACCACAAATTAAGCCAAACCCCAAACACGCCACACACAAAATCCCACTACCTACTAGAGCTGAACTAAAACTTAAATCCTCTTTTAAACACAGAAAAACCTGTCTCTACAATGACCAACTGTTACTTCACCTATGCACTTCTTGCCAGAGGCAGGACCTTGACAATTCATCCCTTCACATGAGAGCAGCCCTTCAGACCTGCTCCAATCCTGTATCTTCGCTGCTGGCCGTGCCTAACCTATTTCCTCTTGCTGAGGAAGAAATCAATAGGCTCAACACAAGGCTATTTTTAGATACATCACAGTAGGATATTTTGGGATTTTTTGTAAATATGAAAACTCACTTGGGGAGAAAAAATCTTTTAAGACACATTTTTCTGCTTTTTTTCAGGTGGGGAAGTGGGTAGTAGATGAACAACTACTTCACCAAAAAAACCTTGGCTCGATTGCTGCTAAAAACACATCTGACTGCAGCCTTATTCCTGATTTCTAGAGCTGCTCTGCTACCACCCAGGCCCTCAGTGGTCCAGGGAAGCAAGGAGCATGATTAGCATGAAAGAACACAGAGAAAATTAACCACACCAGTCACCTTGTCCATCTTCCAAGGTGTTCTTGTGCCAGTTTCTGAGCCATCGGAGCAGTTTATTGGCACAGCTTTGCTCACCCTGCTGTCCAATAATTGCCTTAAGAGAAACAGGCTTATATTTATCTACCCAAAGCAATCTCTCTGTGCCATCTTCATTAACCTCAGAAACCAAGTTCCCCTTAGGTTTTGGGGCTTCTTTCTCCTCCACAGTCTGACGTTTGAAGTCAGTAAGTTTTCGAACAGCAGTGGTTTCTTTCTTGACAGATCTGATGGTTTCTCCTTTTTCAGGACTAGACTTGTATTTTTTATTATTAGCTTCCCTTTTGTAGGGGCTAAATTTCCTTTTCGCAGCTTCAGCTTTCTCTGGTGTCCTTTTAGGTTTTGACTCCACTTTCTTTGCCTTAGGAAAATAAAAAAAAATAAAAAGAAATTAAAGAAAAAAATACAGTAAATAAACTGCATATTTATTTTAACAATTACAGGAGTGCTTAGAAAGTGACAAAGCTTATGTATTGATTGAAAAAAACTTCAAGAGCAGATACAGAAATACTCTCTGAGAAATAAAGCATGGCTAAACACAGTGTCACCAGGTTCCATAGTACAACCCACAAAAAAGAGGCAGGAAGTGTTCTAGTCATTCCAAAAACAGTCCCCTTATTCACAAAGCCTGAGGCATCCTACAATGCTAAACTGATGACTGTAAGTTTGGAACAAACGGGTCAGACACCCTTGAAACTTGCAAAAGTTGCTCAACCCAAAACAATTCAAAGGGAGCATAAGTGATAGCTAATAAGCTCAGAGTTGCTTTTCCCTGGGACACTAATGGGATCTTTGCATAAATAAGTCGTGTCTGTAATGAATGCACCACATGTCAGGGCTAACAGAGATTTTAATAACAGTCTATCAGCCACTACAAGCTAAATTTAAGTGTGCACAAAAAACTTTGTTACCTCTTTTCTGGTATTGCCTGAAAAAATTCCCTTTAATATTTGTAGTTCAAGTACCACATAAAGAAAAGATCTGTTAGCTATACACACAGTTTACGTATTTCTGGGCCTGTCTGGGTACCACAGAGGTATCAGTCACAATTACTTATTCCAAAGAAGGAATTCCTTGTTTCAACCCGATACCATCTAAGGAGATGCAATTACCTGCTCTGTCAGGTACCTAAAATGCAGAATAATGTCAGAGTGTGAAAAAAACCTTTAGCTCCCAATTAGAGTCATTTGTCTTAAGCACAAACAGAAAATTTTCACTTTTAACCTAAAAGGTCAAACTGATGATTGTTGTGTTACTGTTACTGGAACAGAAGAAAAACTCCTTTCAATTAAAAACAAACAAAAGCAAAAAAAGCATACCTCTGTTTCAGCTGCCAGCTCATATTTTGACTTTTTGCCTGGCATAGTTCGAATAAGATCAAACAGACCATCCTCATCAATAATTTTTGTACCTAAAGTTGATGCCTGGAGCAAAAGAAAGAATTAAATGTGAAATCAAGTTACATCAGAATTTTCAGAATTCCTTTCCAAGTGTTTACCGGTAAAAAACTATGACTAGGAACACAAGGGTTGATTATATATAGATATATAGATGATATATAGATATCTGTGTGTGTATGCGTGTGCATTGTATGCATGCATAGAAGTAAAAACAAAACAAAGCCGTAAACCACTTGGCAACTTTTCATTTTAAAGATGCACTTTATTGTTAGTACTGCTTCCTGCTGGCAGGGATACTGGAAATCAGCAGATAAGAGAGGAACAATTCAGTTCCACTTTGCCTTTGGCCAGGCAGGAGCACACTCACCTTCTCACACTTGGACTGGCCGCAGTCTCGCCCCATCACCAGGTAATTTGTCTTCTTGCTGACATTGCCAGTTACTTTTCCTCCGTAACGCTCAATCAGAGACTTGGCCTCATCTCTCTCAATACACTCCAGGACACCCGTAATTACAAATGTCAGCCCTTCCAAGCAGTTCTCAGCTCCCTGAGAACCAGAGCATTGCAGAAAATGCCATTCCCAATAAAATTCTAGCAAACAGCTCTTAACCATCAGCTATTTCAACACTCTACCGCATCAAGTACCCTAAGAAACTTTACAAATTACATCATCATACCTAGCTAGGTAATCATTCTAAAAGTTCCAATGGGAATAGCTACCAACAAAACTCCACACATTGTTTACCTGACCATACTTGTAGCACTCAGTGCTTCAAGCACAGCATATGAATCAAATGAGTGACAGCAATCTTCAACTTTAAGACCAGTAACTATTTTTAATGATCATGACTTCCTAAATCAAGTTCTGAATAGAAATTCTTTAGTACACTTCCTTACATTTAGTCACTGCTTTGCATTACAATTTAGGATTTTTCTAATGCCTTCTTCCTACTGGGAAAAAAATACCAGTCTTTAAACAGTTAAGTTGATATTTTTTAAACTACTTACAGCAGTAAATCTACCAAACACTCCACTTCATATATAGAATCCTGCAGCCAAACTTACCTGAGGTATCTCTTTGGAGCCCAGTGCTTTGGGACCCTCACGATTTAGGAAGCTCCGGTAAGCTTGGTAATTGTTTCGCTTCTTTTCAGAGTCCTCAGGACTTATAGACTGGGTCAGGAGAGGACAAAAAAATTAATATACATATTACAGCTATAAAAACAGCAAAATAAACCCAAGCTTCATAGCTTAAGACATTTTCATGCACCAAAGGAAAACAAAGTCCTAACGCTTGTTCTTTATCTATTAATTTCAATACTGAAGCTTGCTCTCCTTTTGGTGCTTGTGTTGAGATGTTTTTCCTTCTTCCTTTTAAAAATATTTCAAAAATGTGAGAGTTTAAAAAATATGTACCCATTGTTTATTGGCAGGTTTCTGTAGATTCGTCTATTGCACATATACACGCTCACTCAACTCTTAAATTGTCACTTTAAATTCAGATCCTATTTGTGATCTACACTTATATAAAAGTAGAAATACTATGAAGTAGACTTTAAAAGACGCTTAAGCTTCTCAATCAGCAAACAACTGTTAAAAACTCACCTCAAAAGGAGGTTCAGGCTCTCCCTTTAATTACAACTGTTATTTAATTGTCAAAATGGGGTACTTTTTACTGTATGATTAAGAAGTATATTTTAATGTTGCCAATAACTGCCAGTGCTCAACAAATAGTTACTGAATCAGATAAAAAACGCCAAATTCTATTCTTACACAGCATATCATTAATAAGAAAAAACAGGAGACTAGGGAGAGAATTATAAATCCCTAAACAATGCCACCCATGATTTTAACCACAGAACAGATCCTTAGGTCACCACACTGACATCAGTAAGTCTGCACTTACTAAGTGTCAGAATTCCTGAATTCTGTGTTTCCCAGCAAAGTTAAACAAGAGGAAGCACAGAACTGATTTTGCAGTGTACCTGCACACCTTAATGGGCATTAGAGAACCTCAGGTCATTCATCTGTTTATTTTACCAGGTAACTTTGCCAGGTAACTTTTTCCACATGGTTTTACAACTGCTGTAAGGAAGGAACTTACAGTCTTACCAGAATTCAAACCCTTAAAAGATGCCCAGGAGATTCAAAGCACCAAGTTACAACAGTGACACCTATAATAAATGAAAACTATTTTCCTGCAATTCATCAGATAGCTTTCAAATGAAAACTATTTTCCTGCAATGCAAGACATCTAAATTAATTTTGGTATCTCCTACCTCAGTCTTCTTGGGAGAAACTTTCTCCTTCTTTGGTGTTGTCTTCTCTTCTCTCCCTGAAGCTGCTTTTCCTCTTGATAGTGAATTTTGAGCACCTCTTTCCTTTTCAGCAATCTCTTCTTTTTTAGCATCAGATGATTGTGAGGGTAAACAAGAACCTTTCAACTGTTCAGATTTAGTTTGTGGCTTCGCAGAGGAATTCCCGGCTGCACCAGCTGAGTCTGTTGCTTTCACTTGAAAGGAGGCAGAGGGAGAAGAGCTCATATATAAAAATGTATATAATTAATATTATAAGTTAGTGCAATGCTTTTCAGTTTGTGTCCTACCTCTTTCTGTCCCCTTATATCCTGCTGTTGTATTAGGGCTGCTGTTGATGCTCAGTACTGTTTGCTCTCCTTCTGTGTTTTTCCGAGCCTAAATAAACTCACAAAGCCAAAGTCAGGGATGTGTGTCCCAAACTATCACACAGACACAGAAGCACATTTCACTTAATTGTGACTAGAATTTAAAAAACATCCCAACAGAGGCATCCAGCACACACTGTCTGATTAGGCAGGACACCCTTTACTGAGCAAGGAAAAGCCAGGAGGGAAGTATAAGGAGTATGCTATTTCCATCAAAACACTTTCCTGCTGTTTTTAATGCATTTGTATGGAAGTCTCAAAACAAAGGCGTATAAATAAGAACACTCCCAGCAATGCAACTCCTAAAAGCGTAAGTTTAAAAATAATTCAACCTTCTTCTTCTGTGGTGTTTCATCCAACATAGCCAGAGTTCTAGCAAATTCTTCATCTTCATGCAGCTGTCTCTCCAGCTGAAAGAAAAAAAAAAAAACAAAAAAAAGGCAAGATTTTTAGGCTAATGCCAAACAAGTTCAAACTCTAGTGTATTTTTACAAAAGCTCTGAGCGCATAGCTAGAAAAAGGGTGTCCAATCAGAAGCAAATAAATTTCTGGAAATGGCACTGAAGAATTACTTGTCTCCCCCAGAAAGCAAGACTAGTTAAATCTAGTGAGAAAAATTGATTTGTTTTTGCACTAGAAACATTATTAAGCCTGTATAAGCTGTTTTCAAAGGAGTTTTTTGTTCGTGTATTTTATTTTTCCTGATAGGTTGTTTAACTTCCTAGTAGGGTAAAGTTGGATTCACTTTCTCTCATCCTTACTTTCAGAGGTGCAGATTTGTCTGTACAATCTAATTATTTCAAACAATGCTCAATATTACAAATATATGTGGGAAATCAAATTTTCCCAAAAGCAAGTAAATATGTGTACCTTCCCCTCACAGCAGCACTGATTCAAATATGAAAGTTTAAAGACATGTAAGGGTCATTCTCATTTTTCTCAACTATAAGAAAATTCAAAAGACATGTAAATAACAGATCATGGATGGCAATGACTTTTAATTTTTTACTCCAGAGAATGAAAAAAAAATCAAAACATGACAAAGCAGAAAGTGAATTCAGTGTGAAAGGAGGGATTATTAGAAGCACATCAGCTGCACAGACAGAGAAAGTCTGGATAGAGAGAAAATAGTTTAAGTGATACATTCTATTTACATAACTGAAATAATGCCTATAAAAATAACTGTGTGACCAGGCTTGCGCATATTGATGAATTTTTTTACACTTAGTATACTATACCTGGAAAGTCCATCTTAACTTCTTAAGGAAAAACAATTTTTAAGTTAAACTAGTAAAACAATTTTAAATTTAAACAATGCTTAAGTTAAACAAACTGCTCTTGATATAGAGCATTAAATTTGTAGAGCTTTTACCTCTGAATCTTCTTCAAGCTGCAGTTGCCTAGCAATGGCCTCATCATCTAGTGTGCTGTCTCTGCTCTGTGAAGGCTATATTAAAGAAAAAAATACCAACCATTCAGCTACCCCATTACTGTGTCAATCATCGTAATTTCACATGTATAGATTCCTTCTGTGTCCTTCTAGAAAAGGACTGTGAATGAAACTTGCAACATTAATTTCTAGCTCTATAACCTAAACACTATTAAGGCTATTTTCAAGGGATCTTGTTATTCAAAACGAGACCATGCTATAATATACACGTCTCAACTCTTCAAATGATGCTGAACATCTCTATCACAGTCACCCCACTTGAAAAATACATCAATAACAGCACTGGGAATTTTTAAGTTCCTCCATACTTTTACTTGGTGCTTTGTTATTCCATGAATATATGCCCCAGAAAGCTTGGGAAAAGAACCTTCTCCCTCTCCTGTCTGTCCTCCACCCTCAAATATAAGCTATTCACCAACCTCAAAAAACTTAATGGATTTCAAGAAAAGTCACTTGAGAAGGGACAATAAGAAAATACTACCTTCAACCTTGTGCTATCTGATTAAGCATGAAAACACTACTCCAGGCTTGTATTTGAGGACTTGACGTGCACACACAGATGGATCAGAGCTCAACTTCTATGTGAGTGCTCATACCGAGTAACAGGAGGTAGGATCAGCAGTTAGGCATTTCCTTGCAGTCCAGCTGTTCATTTTGAGCTGCCATCAGACACACAAGCAGCCTGAAGGAGCCTCATCAGTACTCACCTCTTTCCTTTTACTTGCTACCAGCTTCTTTTCTGAGCGCTGGACACTCCTTGTCCCAAAGAAATCAAGTGCAGAGGTGGGAGTCTGCTTCACTGGAGAGAGGGGTTTGCTCTTAGCTTGTGGTTTTACCTCTCCTTGTTTCACAGTATTTGTTCCTGGACAACCAATCCCTGACGTCCCGTTCTCCTTCGGTTTCAGGGAAATTCTTTTATTGGCAAAATCATCATCTTCATCTAAACACAAAGATAATTCCATTACTTCTGGTACACAGAACTCAAGTTTTAATAACAGAACTGCCAAGACAACTATTTTGGCACATTACATCAGCTCAAATCCTAAAAAAATGCTACAGGCATTCAGAAGTTTTCTGAAAAAAAGGCTGAGTTGCACAACACGTAGTATTTAACAACTTGAATAGCATCACTCGAGTCTGAACAGATTCAGTACTGAAATAACAACACAACATTGTCACTTGTGCTCCTACATTACCTCTCAATTAGACAAGTTCACAAAGAATGCCTTCCCTTCTTAAATGAGGAAAACAATAAACAGAGGATCTAGATCAATGAAATTTGAACTCCCTCCTTAATTAATGTCAAATTGAACAGCACAACTCTTCCTTCACATTTTATGTGATAACAAAGGCACATTTCTGTTATTACTGTATAGTACTCATCAACAAAGCAGCTAACATAGGCTTTGTAGACATGTATTTTTAAGAATCTCTCTATCTTACATTACAAACCAAGGAAAAATATCAGACCATTATCTTTACAAAAAAAAGAAAAAAAAGATAAAAAGGATTCTTGGGTAAGCTTCCTGGTTATTTTTCAAGTATTGCTCATAGTTGATGAATGTTTTAGCAAAACATTTCAATGCCATTTTTTCACTTTTTCCCTTTTAGAGGTTCTATGAGCTCTCTACATCTCTGCACTTAAACACACTCTCCTTCCAGTACAGTCAAAACCAACTAAAAGAAAAGCAACAATTTCACAGAACACAGAAATCAGACAAAATAGATTTGACAGCAAGACAAAATGGATTTTTCAATTTGAAAGGAGGAGGAAAAGTGGCATACACAGTCTTACTGAGAATTAGCCCACAGACCACTGAGCAAAATTTTAATCTCTCCTTTTCAGACTCTTCTCTAATAACAAGGACATGGTCTGCCCAGCAATAAAAAAGAAAGAGGGTTTGATGGCTGTTCATTAATTCTGAACCCAAACTCTTCATTCAGTCAATCAATCAACAAAAAAAAATTAATACCAAGGACTTCAAAGAGTTTTATGTTATGTTGTGAAGTCTTACTGACAGTTATACAAATGAAACCCTCTGAATGAGGCATACAAAACCCCACATATATCACTGCCACATGATTAGATTAATACAACAGCACAGAAAACAAACATCACTGGACAAATTTCTACTAGTGATAAATGCAACATCTTTGTGAATTCTTCTACAAACTCAAAGTGAGCAAATAAATTGAAAGAAAATCCCCAAAATTAACATTAGACACACTATAAAAGCAGCAGAAAGACTTGAGAGGAACAGAAACAGAGGCAGTTTTATTTGCATGCCTCTAACTGAAGTCTAGTTTTATTTTTCTCAAAATAGAGATGCTTTAGACACTCACCCCAACATATCACAAACACAGATTGTTCTAAACACCTGTTTTTTAACAGAGCACATTCATTTTCCAGCAACCCCTAATTTAAGTCCCCATATTTCTTTTCATACAAAAACTAGTTTTCTTACCACTTCCCTAAATTTAGAAAATGTTGTATGTCTGTCATCTCTTATTTTTGTTGTATTCTAGGCAAAGATGGAGGGAAACAATTGTTTTCTGTTTCACCTGTTCTCAACAGATGGCAGTGTTTTGGAGTGTTTCAGGCATCAGCCAGAACTTGCTGCTACTGAGCACTTACTAGGCAGACTATAATGAGAACCAAGCAGGATTCCACCTACTGCTGGGAGAGAAAGTTCAGAGAGGGAAAAAACTAACACAAAGATGCATCTCTAAAGGGGTAAACTGGTTCAGCAGTTAAATTGAGAATGCCTGAAGACAAAAATTTATCCAAGAGAAAGTGGCATTTCAGCCAAGTCAATTCACAAAGCATTATATGGAAGAGAAAATTCAATCCCAGGCCCTCAGCTGACAGCAGTATATTTTACACAAACCTAAAAGCTTTACGATTCTCAACACAATTTATTTTCCCAATGCAGCAGTAAATGTCCTACTGCCATTTAGCTAAATTTAACAAATTGTCACTATTCAGGGAGATTTGGACACTAGATGCTGTAGACTCCTAATTTACAATAGTTTCAAGTCTGAATAGGAGATTACTCAAACAATTTCAAGAACAGTTCTTTCAAATTTTTCAGTTTAACAAAAAAACATTTGCAGGAATAAAATATACTGCTACTGTAACTCAGCAGTTAATGTAGATGCAATTGCATTTATTTGTTTTAAGATTACACAAATCCTATTCCGCCCCCCAGCTCCCAGTTCTTCTTAAACTACGGACTGCTCGATGCTAAAAAAGAACTTTTCCTTATCATTGTTGTTATCAGAGGATCTGTATGCAATATTGATTTTTTTCATTATTCACTTCTAACCATAAACAGCAATAAAAACCAGCAGGATACTGCTTTCTCTTAAGTAGAAAAAAGCAGAGTAAATACAATTTGATTTTAATTTAAAAAATTAATGCACTCCAGTCATTTAGGAAGCCAGTACTACACATTATCAATAGTTACAACTTGGCTTTAATTATGTTGGTCCAAGAAAAGACAGGATTAGAAGCATTTATTGACTGCAAACAGTGGCTGAAGACAGACAAGAGACTCACTTATGAACAGTCATTGATAAATAAAAATAAAGGGAGAATGAGAACATGGAAGTTGTCATTGAGAAACTAAACCAGACTGATTCTATTAAAAGTGGTTTTCAAAAGAGGCTTTAGGGGACTGACACTCAGGCTACATTTTCATCCCAGGTTCACCAAATCCATAAACACATCACAAATTTACCTGATCTCCAGGCACTCCCCTTAGTTCAAGTGCTGATAAGCACCAACTTTTTTAACAAAACCTTAACACTCTTCCTCAAAACAAACTGCTCCCACACACCTGCTGCCACAGAAGTGAACAGCAAAGTTAATCAACTGCACACTTCCAGTCTCCTTATAAGCATGAAGGCAATTTGATTTACAACTCTCAAAGTGCCAAGACAGTAATACTATCACTGCTGCACTAATCAGGTCAATGTTGCTCAACACGTCACATGTAAAAGGAAAAAGATGTGTTCTTATACCAGCAAGCCAATAATTGGTGGAAAATACAAGTGCAAATTTGGGTTTTAACTTGCAAAAATTGTAAATTAATTGCATTCTTATAGCAATTGTTGGGCAAACCTTGGGATAGCCTTACATGGGGCATGGACTTCACTGAGAAATAGGAATCAATTTCATCATCAACTAGATGACTTTTCTGTTGTAAAACCTTTCTACAGCAGAACACAACTATTCCACTAACAGTATTTCCTGTTTACATTGATCCATTTTTGTGTGCTATGAATGAAAAATGAAATAAAAATGAAAAAATATCCTGAACATACACTTCTTTAGTTTTTCCAGGATCAGCTCAGAACTACAAACACAAGTAAAGGCCATATGTTCTAGCTGAGGCTTCTGGAAACCAAGTACATGCAGCAAAGGGAAAGCAAATCATGTGATCAATGGAACCTAGTCAGTGACAATCAGGAGATTGCTTTTAATTATTTTGTACACAAACACTACACATAAAGCAGGGATCTATTATGCCAGGCAATGTAGGAGGACAAACTTCCCTAGCAACAACTAGCTGCCATCCTGGGGATTTTAAGAGCTATTCCATGATGTTAAAGCACAGCTGGCTTTCATTTGATATACTGTTCCAGCAGCAGCACAATTATGTTAATAAACCAATGCCAGCAGGTCACTTGTACCTGTTTGTTTTTCCTCCTTCCTACCCTCACCCTTTCTCAAGAGTTCCACCTGTTGATTACTGAACAACACCTGTGGTTGTTCCCTAATTGAGCCTGATAAAAATTACCTCAGCTGTTTTAAACATAAATTCAGATACTTGTAAAAGGCATGGGTACAGGAATGACCTCAGCCAAACTTAAAAGGGAGCACTCTATTGCAGGCAGGGCCAATGGCAACAAGCAGCATAGGACAGACCCCCAGAACAATGTATTTTATTAATTTATTATTTCTGTACTGTTGAGCTGCTCATCACTAGAAAATAGAATTCCCTGGTTACTATTCTATTTAGGATACAAAACATTTAAGGCAGGGACAGCCTGTTACTATTATGTCATAAAACCAACTGCAAATATAGGCAAGGCATGTACAGATCATAACCAATTTCTACTTACTATTATGTATGTTGAATGGCATTTGTAGACTACTACATAAGGATTTCTGTATAGAACTAACTGACTAAATCCTAAAATCATTAAATCTATATTTCTTGTAAAAACTTATAATATTCTGGACATTTTTCAGTTTAATGACACAAGTACTTAAAACAGTTCCTGTCCTGCAGGACCTGCCACCTCCAGCAACAGGCATTGCTGCCTAAGCTAAATGGAGGGTGCAGAAAATAAGGTTTGTCTACAGTCGTAGTATTGACTTTATTTACTTTACCTATGCATGGGTCAGCAGCAACACTACCAACACTTGGCAGGATTGAGTTTTGTACTCATCTTTTGCCTACAGTAACTCTTTAAGGTTACCTTTAAGAAAACCACTTCTCAAGAAAGCCAGCAAGTCTACTCCAACTCCACCCCTGCAACTCCTTCCAAAGAACAGATGCTATGTGTGATTAGCAAAGTGCATTTTTTATTTCTCCTCATTTAAAAAAAACTAATAGTTGCAACCTACATTTAAAAAAAATTTAGATATGTCATTAAGTCATATTAGATTTTTCATGCCATTTCTCAAAAAGCTAACTGATTTTAGATGTACTACAAACATGCACTTGAAACCACAATTGTTAGCATTTGGCCTATATTGACATGTCAAGGTTCTGTACTGTTATAAAAATATAAAGCTTACCTGAATCATTTCACCTTTACACCCCTGAAACAAATTTACCTTTGAATTTTTCAGTTATAAAAGGCAATCTTAGAAAGTTGCCTCTGCTTTATTTTTCATTTTGAGATAAACAGGTTTAGGGATACAACACTGAAATGCAGTTAACTACCATGAGTTAGACACTGGAGTGTCAACTACACAGCCTTTGATATCCTTGGTCCAATACATACCAAATAAAATTGTTAATCAAGTCTCTATGCTTAGTTTTGGGACCATTAAAATACGCAAAAAGGGTGACTATATTTAAACCAAAGTAAATGATCTTAATCTGCAAACCCATCAATTATAACAACTCCTTCCAAATGAAATGCTTGCACTTGGCATAGGAACAGCTGTGTGTATAACCTCAGCAAGCAATTAGAAGGGATCAGTCCACTAACTCATTCCAGCTTATTATTACTGAAACTTCTATTCACTGGAGCAGGTTACTTTTCTACAACAGTAGTTCACAGAAGCAGATCTGAATCCCACCATGCAATGAAATTTCCTGTTCTGGCTTCATTGCCTGAAGTTACCTGTGTGACAGGAATATTCAGTAATGCCATGTGAATAATGACAAAACAGGAAAAAAGGTAACTTTGAGTAATCCAGTCAAGTATAAACGTGCTGATTTTTTCCAGCTGCAGCTCAGGCAGCTCAGTTTACTGAGCCTCTCAGGACACAGTGCTCTGTTTTCAAACAAAATCAATCAGCGTAGAAAAAAAAAATCCAAACATAAATCCTCTTTTTACATTTTTAACTAATCCAGGAGATTAACCATGTTAAGAGCAGTTACTATGGCAGTTCAATGAGGAGATCTGAAAGGGAGAAAGAAGGTCTCCAGCAAGGAGAATAGGAACAGGCAGAGGAAAACAGCAACATCTTGAGCTAACACAGCTACAGCTTGAAGACCTGCTACAGAGACTAAACTAAAATTAATGTTATTTCATGTCCAACCATGTTTGAAATACAGGCTGACAAGTAATTCTAATGTCTTCTGATAAATGAATCCCCTTTTTTAGTCAGAATTACATTTATTTCTCAATATTGCCGTAATCTTAGTTTCTGTAGAAAGAAAAAAATACCACTTCTATAAGAATAAGATTATATTTTTCTTCATGCACACCTATGGTTTACACTTACTCCCCTATTCAGGGACTTAAATTCTATCATACATTCACTATGTTCATACAACACTCCTCTCAACTCTTAAGAGTTTGAGTACAAGAGCACATTTACCATTACATGACCCTTAAGTTGTACTGCTGGTATTCCCAAACTTAACCAAATCAACTCTAAACAGGCTCACTCCTCAGGAACTCATGCATTCTCCTCTACAACACCCATCCCTGCTTCTTCAGAGGATTTCTGCAGGAACCCACTCTCATTCCTCAAATGCATTTCAAAACTCCCTTGAGGTTCAACTGCACCTTCTCAACTGACCTTTCATGAAATGCTTTAGAGCAAAGTTGGTACACAGAGTACTATTTATCTCCTCCTCACATTTTCACTCAAGTATAGCATTTTCCATAAGTAAGTATTGCCCAGGAAGTGCCAGTGACAACATTTTATTTCCCCATGAAATATTTCAGTGAAAGACATATTATTCACTGACAGCCTGCTGCTCATGCAAACCTGTGCTTGGATGTAGGACTATTTTTGGCCCATCAGTATTAGCACCTAATTTTTTGTCTGAGGTTGTTTGGGTTTGTTTCGTTCTTTGTTTCCCTATCCCCAGTATTCTCTACATTAAAAGACTCTGTATTATCAAGGACCTTCACAAGCTATTCTTTTTATGCAGTCTTCTAAGCTCTAAAGGAACCATTTTCCAGTAACCTGCAGACCTCCTCAGTTCCTACCATGTCAGTTTTTCTACCTTTATAAATAATTCTGCCTGCCACTACTATAAGGCTTTTCTATTTTCAAAAATATTCAAGCAATCCAGGCAATTGCTACATATACATGATTACCTCTACACAATGCATATGAAAGGTAAGTATTCACTTCAAGCAAGGTCAAAATTCTTGCTGAATAACCATCTGTGATGAAACCAGGTGAGGTTCAACAAACCACACGAAAAGGTCATCTAACAAAGTTCAAGGTTCCATACTTCATTAAACAGTGCAAGTATTATTTTAACAAGTACAATGAACATTTGGATTTTTCCCAATTCCCTAAGACTGTACTACTAACAAAAAAAGGCTCTTTTTCTTCCCCCTTGTTACTGGGCAGAATAACTTAAGTTTCATCTTTGGCCACTGTTAAACGAAATATTTATTTAGATTAAATTTATCAATAAAAACAAAGAGCAACTATTCTTGCTTTGCTCTTCAGCCTTTTAAAAAATTAACTTGTTCACAAGCCAATAAGAAACAAAGCAATGCAATAATCCAGATCAGTCTACTTTTATACAAACCAAAAGGTTCATTTCCCCAAACACTTCTGGAGAAAGCTGGATACCACACAGATATATAGATCAGCTGAAAAGAAATAACAGCAACAAGAGGAAGAAAGTTTCAAATTAAAATGAAAAATAGGTTGAGGCAATTAACTACCAAACTTCTACTGGCTTCTTGATGCCAAAAGGCTCTTTCAAACACTGCCATGGACTGAGCCCTTGAGAATGAGATTCTGACTTTTGAGTGAGTCCAAGCAGCACGTTCTTGATTTAAGTTTTCAGTGCCATAACAGAAAAAAAAGAAAAGAACAAACGTCTACATGCAAACCTGTGCTAGGACCTTTTCTATCTATATGTCTATACTCCTATTCCTGTAAAACACATTTATCTTAAGCCAACTGCTGTATCAATACCACTCCAATGCACTCAGCTCGGCAGTTCCATCAAGCTGAAGAAACAATTTATAGAAATAATAAGTAAACAAAATTCAAGCATTATGTCTCAAGGTTATAAAGGCATTGTTTTAGAATACACTGTTAAATCAAACCTGTGTGTACTTAAGACTCGTTTGATAAGAGTAACCTTGAGCCCATGGTTTTCAGAGATTTCACTAATAACCTTGACTAGTGTTCCCATGGTATCCCTATGCAGAAAAATCTGATTACACCACTTGGAATTGCATAATAAACCTAAATATATGCTGTTTATTCCCCAGGAATTTGATAATTTACCAACTCTGGGATAAATACTTTTAAAGATCCTTTTAATTAGGAAAGAATTGTGGGAAAAACTGTCAAAGGAAACAAAGCTTTGAGTAAAAGGATAAATAAGACAAATAAAACATCCATGTTATTTTGGAAAATTGAGCTCATTTGAATACCTGATGTGGTACAGCAGTATGCCAGGTCAACTACCAAGGACGAGCAAAACAAGCACCATGTATCAATCTTAGAGACATAAAGGACCCCGAGGAGGAAGAAAAGTATAGAAAAAAACAGCTGAACCACACTTCTAATGCAATACTGCAGCAAACAATCCCTTTTTGTTTTAAAAATGCATGGTATTTTTATAGGGAGGCAACGTTTATGTTCAGCAATAAATTTACCCAAAAAATACTACCATACCTAAGGACAGTGTCCACTATTCCAAAATAAGTATAATAAAACTCAAAGAGGGATTACAGAAGCCCTACTGAAATTCTATTATTTAAAAACCATGTTTTATCAAAACAGATTTGGATTCAAGTCTGTTAATTCAATCACAGTTTCTTCAGGAAGCACTGTGGCTAGTAAAGAACTCTACTCCAGAGACAAATACAGAAAGCAGAAGACAGAAGGTACAGCTTCAGGCAACCACTGCAGCAACTGACAAAATAAGTGCTTGTGTTGAGAGGTAAAGGAACCTTTTAGTCACCAACACATCACACAGAGATTAGACATGGAAGGTTATACACCAGGTAAAATAAAAACCCCTGCAGCCAACAGTCATTTCCAAGTATACTGGTGAGCAGCTAAACTATATTAAAGGTACTTCCTTAACTTCCTCCTCGAAATCTACCTAATTCTCTTAAGCAAGGAAGCATTATCTCATTAAACCATGTGCCTATTTAAATCAACCTAAGCCACCACCCACCATCACCTCACTTTTCACCCTGCTCCTGACTTTACAGTACTTGAGGCCAAACTTCTGAAGAGTTTTTGGTTAGCATGTTTGAGGAGAAGGCCATTTGTCCTCCTCAATATTAGGGTCTTACAGTCACGCTTGAGTATATCAAACAATCCATCCCACTATAACAGAACCCACCCCACTACACATATAATGATATAGTTCTTCCCTTACCTGTCTCTGAAATATAAACAACAGGATCCTGTTTTAGAACTTTACCAGGTTTTGAAGCAGCTGCTTTTTTCTCAGGTGGCTTCTTGGCTTCTTTCACGGACTGCACCTCCTCTTCTGAATCTGTGTTTTGACCACAACATAAATGTAGATTTCCTCCACATACACACAGGCTTTAAGTAATAGATCACAGAACAGTCAACACGTGTTCACATATATGCAGCTGAGTGAGAGAAAGACTCCATATTCCTACCATCTGGTAGGAAGGTCAGAGCACGGCTTCCCTTTTCATCTACTGTATAAATGACTAAATGAAAATTCGGTCAAAACTCAGTGTTGACAGTGTTTTTTGTTTACATAACAATAAATACTTTGTTACTTATTTCAGTAACTGCTATATCTGTACAGCAACCTTTCCGAAAATGAATGCAACTTTCAAAAATACCACAGCAATTTACTTCAAAAAAACCAAACACCCAAAATGAAAAAAAAGGACAAAAAAACAACCCACAAAAAAATAAAAAAACAAACACCAAAACCACAAAAAATATACTATTATGCTGATGTCTTCCAGTAGATGGAAAACTATTCCAATAACTAGCAACAAGCAAAAACCAAAACCCCACAGAGGTGGTACTCTGATTTTTCAGGAGAACACTGGTTGGTGATGTGCATGGCAATTCACCATTCTCCATATCCCAAAAGCTGTGGAGATGACAGATTTATACTACTGTGGATTATGGACCCCAGCATCCACATGAATAAACAGGAGAAATTGAAGAAGTAGAGACACCTAACGAGTGTTGGAGAGGGCTAACCTACAGAGTCTCTTTCCATGATAAACACAAATATATTGTAATTATATCTACAAACCAGAGTGGTTATAGTCAACTGACTTGCATTCTGGCACCCTGCACAAAAGAAAACAAACAAAACCACCATCAAGACTACCAAAAACGCCAACAAAAAAAACAAACAAGTTTTCCATCTTGAAGAGCTTAGAGCACTCTCTTTTTCTATCCTACTACTAAAGGGTTAGAACTTGCCAAATCTCCAAACAATAGTACTTTAAAGGTAGCAGCAATAGATTAATTTTGTTCTCCTACTATTCCTCACGGTTGAACAAGAACTGTTTATAAAACTTAACCCACAAAACTTCCAGATGTACAATTTACCTAATCAACCTTGCATGCTGATGCAAAAACCACAAAGGAATATTCAGAAACAACTGTGAACACTACCTGAATCATAGATTATTCTTCTCTTCTTTTTTGTCTGCTTCTGTTTGAAATCATCTTCACTGGGTGAATTATTCACCTAAATGTAACAGTCCATTAGTTCAACCATTAAACACATCCTCCCAGCTCTTAGTCAGTCACACATTCAAATTTGTAAGTTTCAAACAAATTCTAACTCTTTGTTTTCCAATATCACATTTACAAATGGTCTTGTGCTAACTCCTGCGTGGGAGGGGGAAAGACGCCGCACGCAGAAAATAAGGAAGAATTTTCACATGGAAATTACATAGTCAGAATACTTATTTAAGTAGCATCTCACTACTAAACTGTTGTGTTTCATGTTACACATTCCATCCTATTAGAAATTTTTCTACTCTTTAATTGATTTTTAAACTAGCTTTAGCCATTGCTTTCTTTTTTATACAGCTCAGATGATTAACATGTAAAGTAGTCTGAAACCAGAACCCAATCTAGTTTTAATCTGTCATTTTAAAGAATTTGGTGTTTGCAGCAGGTTTAGAGAAGTGATCCCAACAAACACAATGTTCATGTTTCCTGCACAGGTGTTAAAAAAACTGGCCAGCAGACACCACAGGACAGTCTTTCAACTCATTTGTAAGCATGACATATTTATGATATGTCTACATCTACTGGGCACAAACCTTGGGTTCATTAGACTAAAAATTACATTAGCAAGCCTACTTAAAGAACTGTGGCCAACAGGCAGAATAACTTCAAATATATCCAACTGTTTTTACACAAGTACTTAACCTTAACAACTTCTACCCACCTTTGTCCTACAAACCACATTTTTTAAATTAGCAATTTTCTTCACCACCTACAAAGTTTTACTGCTATAAGTTAATTTTAAGTGGCAGTTTGCTCCCATGTCTATAAAACAATTAACATATAGTCTGTTACTTTAGTACATGCGAAGAACCATGCCTTTAAAAATGCTAAATACACAAATAATCCAGCATCAGCAAAACCAAGCACTACATAAACATGAAAAGCAAAACTAACCTTAGGCTCCTTTTCCCTTTTCTTCCCACTTGAGGGTCCTTCACCATTTCTAATTTTTTCACTCTTTTTCACAGTCTCACATCCTTGTCGCTTTCCAGGAGGTACAACACCAAAGAATTTCCGGATATCCTAGTAAAAGGGAAAAGAGATTTATACATTTTTAAATACAGACAGCTCTTCACACTATAAAATAGCAATGCACTGAAGTTACCTTCTCAGCAGCTCCATTCCATTTACTGATTTTGAAATTTCATTTACAGTTCAGCAAACAAAGCCCAGATAGTTAAAAGTAGATACTCAGTCACCCACACCACCTGACTCCAGTCTTTGAATCACGAAAAAAAATATTTCTTGCTTAGTTGGGCATCTTCACCAATACATACTGCAAGACAAACTAAACTTCCAGCAGCAATAAAATACAATGACTTAAGACAGATGTATATTACAATTTCTTTTTACTGATTAATTATCACAAACCTAAACCAAACTATTTCTATAGTTAAAATGATTAACACAGGTAGGAAGTAGTGTCCCACGTAGAAAGAAAGGACCAGGAGCTTGAAACAGTGAAGTAATGGCACATACTGCATTCTCCACCTTCTCATAAACTCTTAAGACAGTAACTTACACCTCACTAAAAAAGTAGCCAGCAAGAAACTTATAAAATTTAAATACAGAAAAATAACACCAAGATCTATTTTGTTACCTTATTTTAGTACCTGACCACAACACAGCCATAACAAGCTTTCTAAGTGTGTAAAATCAGCAGCTAGAGCTTAAATTTTAGAAAATCAATATTGTACACACAAAAGTCACACCTGACTATTTTTTTAAAAATCTAGCAATACAGTTTCATTAAAAGAAATTGAGGAAAGTGGTACCTGGTTGGTATCACCACCTCCAGGGTTAGCAGCCATTTTAGAGCAATCCAGTACCTCCTGTGGCCTAAATCCCAGCCAGCAGGTAAAGGCTGAGGCTCAGGACTCCCCTGGACACACCTGGGAGCTATTCCCCATCATCGAGCTCACCTGGCACTTCCTTACTATTACAGGGAGCCACAAGTAAAGTAGCACATTCTTAGGAAACTGGCATCAAGTCTGATTGATAATAAGGGGTCTCTGAGGCTCTTTTACCAGAAGTCAACTCCTGTCAGTTTGGATTTAGGGCTTAAAATCAATGGAACACGTAATTTGAAAGCATAAACAAAAAATGAGACTTATAGATTCGTTCAGTGCACTTAATTTTCTAGAATTGGAAATGTTGTTTCCTGTAAAAATTTAGGCTCTTTGTGTTCTAACTGCATATATTAATATGGATTCAACAAATGGTAGATTGAAAATCATTCTTCCTCAACGTGACTTCACACTTTTCTACCCATGGAATTCATGCCTTGAAGCATAGATTTTCAACACTCTACTATTTTACATATATTCCTACAATGTAAATGCAGTACTACATAAACTCTGAAATTTTGACAGCCAATACCTATAGCTAATAGGTCTGAAGAGAGCATCTAGGTAAAAAGTCTCCAAGTAGATATTTGGACTTACTTAATTAATCAATTATACTCATAATTACTGACTTCCTTTTAGGCTTAAGATAACATAAGCAGGAGAAAAACAAGTATCATTACATCTTTTATGTAGTAAAATAATTTAAATACTTAATACAACATTGCAAAATAAAGTGACTTTAAAGCTATCTCTTTTTTTTAAATAGTTGTTACTTTAAACTTTAAAATATTTGAGAATTTTAGATCAACATTCATTCTACTGTTTTTACTAAAAACTGTTAACTAAGTGACGTGCTCTGCAAATCTACCTCGCTCTGCCAACCTCTGCGCTACCTGGAAATTGTTACGAGAGGGAACACGAATATATCCCAAAATTACAGTCATCAGCTTGTACACCTTGTAAGTGGTAGCAGGGAATATGTATTACATTGGCTAGCCCAGCTTAAAACCACATTCTGCTTTAATTTATTTCTAAAGCTTTTCAGTAGGCTTCTCCAAAGGCTTTTTAGCAAGATTTATTAATCACTATTTTTCCTCTAACTTGATCTTGAGTTTGGATTCTGGTTCTGGAATCAGTTTGAAAGTGTAGATAATTTTGGCAGAAGCTTTGCAGAACCTTTTAGTGTTTTTAGAACAGGCAATAATATTAGGAGTCTTAAAGATTTATACAAGTTTTAGGAAATGCAAACTTAAATACACAGCCCTAAGCTCCAAAGGAAGATTGACATCTGTGCACAGCCTTCTTCAATATTCTGCTATAAATTCATCAATCTTCTTCAGCTATCTGGCTTCTCAGAGGAAAAGGTAACCTTGCTGACAGAACACAGTGAATACAGAATTGCTTGGGAGAAGAGTATGCCTCAAGGCAACAACAAAGTTACCTTTCAGTGAAGCTTTTACCCAGGAATCATGAAACAGATTTTTCATGTTTTTCATAAGGGCATGCCAGATAAATTATTAATTCACTGCATAACTAATTGCAGAAATCAAGCCACATAAGTATCCATCATACCAACTTAGATCCTAGATGGGACCGCTTTCCTCCCTCCTGGGCTTATCTATTTAACATACCAAACCTTAACTGACCTTCCTATTGGTATATTATGCCATCCATACATATAAAGGACCACCAGCTGGAAAATCTGTGTGTTCTTCTTTTACCCATGCTTGTTGCAATGAGGAAAGGCTGCAACTGTCAAGTTTCCTTCCAGGACATGCCCCCAAAACCCACAGCAATGTGCCCTGTGTATCCTGGAGACGCTCACCAGCATGGCTGTTCCCTTGCCCAAAAGGCTAAAATTAAAACAGGCAAGGCACTTTTGGTGTGGCTCCCCAGGGCTGCTTCAGCACAGCACCTGCAAGGAAGAATTTTGAGCAGTTCCACCTAGGTAGGAGCTGTAACTAAGAATGTCTGATCACTCTTGCTCAGTTAGGGGGTGATTTATGCCTAGCATCTGAAAGGCCTGAAAGGCTGCTCAGTCTTACAGCTGTATGGCTGTGCCATCCAGTCCTTGCCTGTTCTGCCTACTGCTCCAAATTCTTCACCTTATACTGTAACAGAAGATCACAGTAATTATTCATGCCAGGCTGCAAGTTCTCTCTTGGAAGATTTGTTTCTGTCTCTCTTACTGGGGAGAGTAACACAAACAGAAAGTGAAACCCATTTGTTAGGTAAGACAGAGACTGCGAACTCCAGGAGTGTTTTTACAAGAGTAGTGTTTAGTAAAGCAGAATATTTTCCAAAGTAACATCATATAATCCAGTCTGCACTTCAAAATACAAGATAGAAAACGGCAACCTTGCTCAATGACTGCAGTAGAAAGTAATTCACCTTTCTTCAGGTACTCTGTGTGTCTCAATGAGGGCCTAACATCAAAACAACCATATTTCTTCCCAGTCTGCCTATTTCAGCGCAAGTTTTGCTCAAATATCCGCTCTGACACTTGGTGCTTCCAGAACAACTGCACCAACTAAAATCAGATTTATACTATCACTTCAGTGAAACCAGTAACACCTGCTTGGGTAACTCCACTTAATGAACAGTTACTGAGTGTGGTAATGCAGCAGTTTTACAGGCAGTATCACAGACTTAAGTGATGCTCCAGCTCCAGCCATGTGTGTTCCTCTCAGAAGGGGAAACTCGAGAAACCCCTACTCCTGGGCATTCATTCCCTCAGGTGTATCGCTGCAGCTCGCTGCTTGGGAACTGGGTCATGGCCACTAATCTGGGCAAGAAAGTAAATCCCTTCCAATACAAATCAGTTTGTTGTGTAACTCTGCACACATCAGTTCAGCACAGCTGAGAATATGCTGCAGAATGAAACTAACAGGGGCTACTTACACCTGGCACTACAGGAGGAAAGTCTGCAAGGGTGTGACATTGACTTGCAATATGCTCATGCTGTCGCTGCACAAGCAGAACAGGCTGCACTGTTACTCACATCACTGTGCTTCTGCCTCTGTTTCCACAGCTGCAGCAGAGATGGCTGAGCAGCCACTTCAGCACTGAAAAGGGAATGGGATGAGGCAACTTTTATACTCCCAAAAACCATGGTTGTCTTCATCCCTTCTAGGACAGGCCCAGCCACTGTGAGACGTGTGACATTCAGAAGATCATGCAGAGGGAGAATGCCTTTGTCCTGGGAAAGTGGGGAAGGAGGAAGCAAGCCTTCCAAGAAGATCCATTTTCTAAAAAGGTGATAGCAGGGACATGGGAGAGGCAAATCTCTTACGTAAATCTGAAGTCATCAGCCAGCCCAAAACAAACCATGAAAACATCCCAGTTTAATAGTGCCAGGAGTCTTAGTGCTGGCAGACCTGTGTCAGTGCAGTACAAGACTCAGATTGTACCACCCACCATTGCAGAACACCAGGTGTAAGCTATAAACAAGCTTAAACTCTCTGGAGAGTCCAAAACTAGACTTGCACCTTAACCTGCAAAATGACATCTGTAGTTAAGTCAGTAAAAGATGTGCACAGAGACTCCATCTGAACAAAAGCAAACTTATTTGAGCCAGAAATGAAAAGGGGATACCATTTTATGGTGACTGCATAGGTGAGCAGCACTTTGGAAAGCACAGGAACATATGTTTATGCTTAAAATCTCTTTACATCCTACTGAGGGTTGCATCGCTATCGATAAACACTTGTTTACTTCCAGACTTTCAAGCTCTTTTTTTCCCCCATCGAATTGCTTTTCTGCAAATACTGTGCACCCTCCAGCTCGTCATCAGAAACGCCTCTTGTGCGCTCCTGCTGGAATTAAAGGAAGAGGTAACACTCCGGCACACCGCCTTTACAGCAGGTTTGCTCATCCGCATTCCTTCCCCGGACGAGCCCACGGTCCGCGCCCCACACCCCACCCGCTTTCGGGGAAAGGGAAACTGGACGGGCTCAGCCACATGCCCTTCGGGACAAGGGCATTTCCTCGGGCACGGCTTCGCGTTCGCGGCACGCGTGGGAAGCCTCGGCCGCCGGGGCGGGAGCGCGGC
>JAYDZK010000202.1:48969969-48998352 GCA_034509185.1 Euphonia xanthogaster | reverse complement strand
CGGCGCGCTCCCGGAGCCGTCCCTCTCGGCGCTGTGCCCGGCCGTGCGCGGGCGGCGGCGGCCCCTCCGTGCGGCGGGGGTTTAACCGCTCCCGCGGCCTCGGGCGCTGCCCCGGCGGGAACGGGAGCGCTGCAGCAGCAGCAGCAGCTCCTCAGAATGGAGCCGTGTGAGCTCGGGCACGTCCGGCTGAGCGGGCGAGCCCGCGGGCTGAACTGCTGGGTGAAAACAGACAAGAAAGCGGTGCCAGGCCTCCATGGCTTCCGCCTCTTTATAGGGCACTGGGGCACATCCAGCGCCCAGAACAGGCGGGCAGCCGGGCCCGGGCCGGCGCAGCTCTGAAGAGCATTTCCTGGTCATAAACTGGCCATAAACGTGTGCCAGTCCCCCGCTTCCTGGCTGTCGGAGAGCCTGCGTCCTGTGATGGTGTTTTCTCCCATGCGCTGAGGCTGGGGAGAGCTCTTGAGTTTAGGAGTCCAAGAGAAACCAGTGAATTAATTTACTTTGTGTTTCTGCTACTGACTGCTTAATTTTCTAATTAATTTCTAATGAAATCTTCTATATTTTCTTCCAGTGAACACACTTGATAAACGCTGGAAGGGGATAAATTTGTTCAAGCCAAATAAAAACGACTCCACTCTCGACATCTATTGTCTGACGTTTAGTTTCTGTCAGCCTACTGAATTGCTAATAATTGTTGGACTTTGAGAAGAATGGGGAAGACAAACTGAATTTGTGACATTGCAAATACTGCCAGTGATTTGGGAGACCCTTCATCAAAGAAAAAAAAAACAGCCAGAGTACAAGCTCAGCTGGTAGTTGTCTCATACTGCAATTGCTTATGCTGTCACTTGTGTTCCCTCTGCTCACTGTCTGCTTGGTGGCATGGTCTCATTCCACACGTCTGTTAATGACACCTATTACCATTCCTGTTTCATTCTTGAAATTGGACTTTAGGAAGATCCTGTTTATACAGAAACTGCTACCGTTCTTTTAGGAACATGCATGGTTAGGTGAGCCCGTGTGTTTTCAGCATTAGCATAGCTTGTGAATTTGGGTTTCTGCATAAGGAGCACAGTGAGTGAGTAAACACAGACCCATAGCACAGGCTGTGCTTTTTGGCCTGTTTTGCAAGTTATTCCATATGCACTCAACGTAATGGCTGTGCAAACAAAACCAATATTGCTTCAGAAAAACATCTCCAGTGATAAGTTTGTATTTACATATTTAATTCTCATTATGTAACTTTGAAAGCTGTGCCTATTCCTGATACCAGAACTAAAGATCAGTTAAAATGGCTGACGTTTGTGAGAGCCAAACTGTTCAAATAATGCCAAAAGAGTTATTGCAGGTGGTTATGTCTGTTTGTAGGTGATAAAGCTACCTAGAGTAACATCCAGCAGAGGAGTATCTGTTTGTGGGTTTGTGACATCTTCATGTTTCTTGGAAGGCAAGAGTTTAATCCTTCATGGAGACATGAGACTGAACACCTGGGATGCCTGGCATTCACTCCTGCCTGTGGTGGGGAGACACAGGATGCCTTTGTTCCTATGTACATGCCTATGGAACTGGTGGAAGTGGGAAAAACCTTGCTCCACCACAGGAAAGAAAACTGAATACTCATTATTATGTATTATGATGTGTTTTGCAAGATCAAATCAAGGCAAAATCCCTTGAGTCTATAATTGATCATGGGTAGTGTTTTAAAGGCCTATTACCCAACATTTTAAAAAGTAGCTAAGGTACACTTGATCTCACCACTCTATTTGCAATGATGACAAATAATTTCTGCAAAATTAGTATTGTTTTCTACCTTGCTGAAACTCACAGGCTATTTGGCTTTTTATGTTGGAGTTTTTTTCCAAAATACATTTTAAAAAATGAGATATTAAATCTTGAACTTGAATTTTTTTCCCCTATGTAATAAGCCCAGCCCTACTGTTAATATTATTATTGAAGGCTTTGTATTGCTTATTGAGAGAGGAGATTTTTAATAAGAGAATTACATTTTCTTATATTGAGAAATTTTTTAAAAGTCTGGGTTTTTTTTGTTAATGTCTTGTTTATTTCCACATTTTTGTATATTGCTATGTTGATACTCTTTTAGAATTGAAACCAACTTTTAAAGTGAAATTTCAGGTTAAATTCTGATTTTTTGTAGTAATAATGGGCATTGAAATACTCATTTACTAGATTGCAGTCTCTATTTGGAAGAATCCCTTAAGGAATATTTTTCTTACTAGACTCTCTAGTAAAGAAAATAGAATTGTTCAGGCATTGTAGAAACAGAAATTAGCATTTTGTTACAGATGAAAAATTCCAAAAATCCTTCGTAAAACTGTGGTGTAGTTTCTATTGGCATTAGGCTTTCTATAGTATCCATCACAATGATGTGTCTTTAGAAAGACTTGATCCCATGTCAAACAGTTTTTGCTGTATAAGGTCAAGATAAGGGATTTGCATGACACTGTTGTGAGTGATTACATAAGTTGTGCTTCTTTGAGCACCTCACACGAGTAGATCTGAGCAGCTGACGTTAATGTAAACATTACACTTCTTCTGAGTGAACTTTGTCTTTAGGTCTTTTTCTTCATTTACATATCTAGGCAGAATCAATGTGTCAACTCAGATACTCAGTCTAACATTCAAAACTCTATCCTTTCAACTAATGTTTGGCATTTCTGTAGATCAAACCCCAGATTTTCAGGTAGGCCTGAATCATATGCCTTGGCAAATAGGCAAAAAAAAAGGGCAAATAAAAGGAAAACTGCTAACTAAGAATTGAACTGAATAATCATTAGGCTTTCTAGCTACTGAATCTGTATCAGCAAGTGCCCTGGAGATTTCAGCTTCTCCCAGTCTTGATTCATTCTGGACCCAGATTGGTTAGGTGTGTGGACAGAGGCAGGAAATCCCACTGTGCAGCATCATACTGCATGATGTCCTCATACAGCATCAGCATTGGAGCCTGGCCTGACTGCCCCTTGAGCCAGTGGAATCATTAATTCTCTTCCCCTCCTTTCACACCATTGCTTCCTAACACCCCCTGATCACATCTCACTCTTCTGTGCTGATTGCTTTCCAAATTAACATTTGCTTTAACAGTCAAATTAAATTTGCTTTTCCAGATTAACAGTCTTTCTTTTCCCCAAGTCTTTGCTCAGGTAATGAAACCGTTCTTCCAAATTCAGGTCACTATACAATTCTCATCACTTAAATAGCTTCCTCTTTAACTTCATGAAGTTAAATTACAGCCCAAACAGTTAAATATGACCAAGCAGTAAGATTCACAGAGGCTTGAAACATTGAAACACTTTCAAACCATTAGAGCATGCTCCCAGTCATGTCAATAATAAGAAAAGAAGTACAGTTCATAACCTTATACAGACCAAGTATCTGAGAGCACCAGTCTCTGCTGCACCTTACACATCTCAGGCAGGTGCAACACACTGTCTGCATCCTTGTGCCGGTGGCACTAACACTGCTGTGTTTAGTGGCGGGAAGCCTGTTGTCTTTCCCTTGCCCACAGATTGCCCATGGGGTTACAGAGCTGCTGTGAGTACCTGGAGCCCAAGCACCTGGTAATGATGGTGACTAGCTGCTTTAGAATGTAGTGGCATTGATAACGACTTCTACTTGAGTTTTCTTTCATGAAGTAGGATGCATAAAATCAATGCTTTTAAAGGTCAAAATAGAAAGATGATGTTAGTGCAGTAACTATGAAACAGCATTTTAAATGCTGTTCCATAGAACAGAAAGAAACATGTCAGTATGTACTGTAAGCCAATTTTGTACAGTCTCTGTCTGCTCCTCTTGTTCCCAAGCTGCCTGTGTGTGGGAGGATCCTGGCTGGGAAATGTAGGTCAGTTACTGCTGGTAAGAGGAGAGGCTCATGTTAGATGCGTGGCTACCCCACCACCAGGGACCTGGGAGTGCAGAAGATGTCAGTGGCAGCTTTATCTTCATCTGTGGTGAAAGTGTTTCTTGTAAAGGCTCTGCAGAGAAATGCTTACAAGCATGGAGGTTTTGTTGTTTATCCTAAAAATGAATGAATTTGCTTCCATTTGTATTAATTAATCATCTTTACTGATAAATTAAAGGTAGATGTCAGTGGCCTTCTGCAGTGCTGAGAGCATGGTCTCACAGGGAGCAGGAGCAGTAAAGCAGCAGTAGCCCAGCAGTGCATCTGGTCTCTCATGGCCCACATGGCAGCAGGGCTAATTCATCTGAGCAGAGTACTCTTCTGTGCTGATGAATTGTCCCCATGTTCACATTTCAGTGTGTATCTTTCTTACATGCAAAGCTACTTCATACTCCTGTGTTGTTCCTCAAGGCTCTTCTGCAGCTGTGGTCACACAGTGTCTATTACTATATGTCTATTACTATATGACTATTACTATTAGTATTGCACTTTATATTACTGTACCTCAAGAAAAACAAAAATGGCAGGTATCTCTCCTACTATGTTGGGTAAATTGACTGTATCTCAACATACATACTGTTGCTAAACATATTAAAAGATTAAATTATACTGCAAAATTGCTGTATAAATATTTGCTGTACTGATGCTCCAGCTGCGTATATGAATTGTTAAAATAATCAATACTGAAATAGAATTTTTCAGGGCTAATTATCTTTGCTAATTGTGTTTATTTGAAGAAATCCAGGAAAATTGTGTAAGAACTGGAACAGTGTGCCCTGTTGATTTTGTACTGCTGCTGTGTATAGTGCTGTACAGGAGACTTTTATATAGGATAGAAAAATGGTTGCATTTGGCGTTTGAAAGAAATATTGACTTGCTTTGTGTTTTTATGTAGTTAGTTGGATGTATGTATATCTCTCATTCACAACAAAATTTCCCACAAGTCTGGGAAGAGTTTTTCAGCAGAAGTAGGTTGTTTGAGCAGGGTAGGACTAAGGAATCATGCAGTGCCCTTCCAGCCATCCAATTACACAGATAGGATAAATCTCCTTTAAATTGGTGATTATGTAGTGTAAATTGTATTAATGTTTCCTCAAAATACAGCTCCACAAGAAATAAAGGATGTGATAGCTTCTTAGACCCTCTGTCACCTATATTATCCAGCCTGAATGACTGACCTTTAAATGATGATAAATTAGTTCCTAGCATTTCTGTTGTTGAGGCAGGCTGCAGTAAGAAGTCAGGTAGGTGTCTCAGTGGCCATGCAGAGGCCACCTCCCTATAAATTACACCGTTCCAGGATCCGTTCTACATCTCACAGTTCAGGCTAATCATTGACAGGGCTTTTACAATCACAAGCTTTTAGTGAAGCTTTGATAAGACACTACAGCAGCTTGTGGCAAATGAAAACGGTCTGCACGGCATGGACTCCAGCGAAAGAATGGAATTTTTTCAGCATCAGTACAAGAAATCTGATTTTTAACACTGGCACTATAAACTGGCACAATGTGTGGCCAGCGACTGGAGAAGATTGTTGCTTTTTGGATGTTAGTTTCCGTAAGGATAGTTACTGGGCTTGCTGGAGAGGGAAGATCTGTGTGGAAAAATGACTCCCACTTCAGCCCCGTGAGTGAAACACAGATGTTTTTATATGACACTTTCCCCAAAGATTTTCTCTGGGGGGTAGGGACAGGAGCTTTCCAGGTGGAAGGCAGCTGGAGGAAGGACGGGAAGGGCTCCTCCATCTGGGACCACTTCACGCGCTCGGAGTTCAGGGACGCGGACAGCGCAGGCACCTCCAGTGACAGTTATATCCTGTTGGACAAAGATTTGTCTGCTCTGGAGTTTTTGGGAGTTACTTTTTACCAGTTTTCAATTTCATGGTCAAGGCTTTTCCCCACTGGAGTGGTGGCAGCTCCCAATGAAAAAGGACTTCAGTATTATAACACCCTTATTGACTCTTTACTCAACAGAAATATTGACCCCGTGGTTACACTGTACCACTGGGACCTGCCCTTGATGCTGCAAGAAAAATCCGGGGGATGGAAGAATGAATCTGTGATTGAGATCTTCAATGACTATGCCACGTTTTGCTTCCAGACCTTTGGGGATCGTGTTAAATACTGGATTACAATTCACAATCCATATTTAGTTGCTTGGCATGGGTATGGCACGGGTATTCATGCTCCAGGAGAGAGAGGGAAAATAAGAACTGTCTACTCAGTAGGACACAATTTGATCAAGGTACAGTATAATAAGATTTTACAAATTGATCTTGCACTGCTCTGGGAAGTAATAGGAGGAATTGGTCCTGTGATCAATGTTTTTTTAAAAAAAATCACCTACTGTGAAAGCACTAAGAAATAACCTTTAGCTAAGGTAGTCTTTCTGTTAACCCTCACTTTTTGATATTATTGCTTGTCACAAGCTGACTCAATAATTATTTGTTTTAAAGTACTTGTTTAATATTTTATTTAAATTAGCATTCACATACAAATTCTAACTCTTAAAGATCATTCTTTCTTCTTTACATTTAGTTGAACAGATTTGGCCATACTGAAATGACTATTCTATTAGTTTAAAAGGAAATTAATTTGTATTTGCATATTGATTCAACTTTACTGGCCATAGAGTATGTATATGTGAATGTGATTTGTTCTAGCATAGTAGGATCATATTGCAAACTGTTTGCTTCTAAACTAGTAAGGTTGGCATGTTTTGGGTTCAGCAGAAAACAAATGTTCTCTTCAGTACTTGAGAGTTTCAAATTATTTCCACAATGTACAGTGGTTTTTGCATCTGCTGTGCTCAAAGTACTTTACAGAGCAGGTCTCTATCCCATCTCTGCAGCCAGTTTAATTCCCCCTGAGACTATTCTTAACTGTCACAAAGAGGATTTTTCTACAACTTGCCATACATCACACATGTAATTAACAAATAAATCTGAATGGGTTAATCCTACAGAAAAAAGTATGCACGTGGGGAAAAAATTATTTGCCAGAGTAGTTAAAATAATCTGCAACTGACAAATTTTTGTATTTACCTCTGGCCTTGAACCTTCAGAACATCATTTTTCAAAAAAGTCACACTGCAGTCAATAGAAGTTTTACACACAGAAAAGTTGTCAAGCATCCTGAGTCACTAACCGATTTCAGACTTAGCAGAAGAATTATTTAAGTATAAAGATTTGTGAAGCATCTCAAAGAAAACTGATGCCAAATATTCTTTCTATTTTCAAGTGCTGCTTTATATAATGCATGTGAAAGATATCATATAAGTTTGCAATATTTCTTGCCTTCATTTCTGAGTGTCACAATCAAATGTGGAGAACCAACTAGGCAGTCTCTGCACTTTCTGTAAAATCCATGTAAGCAGCACACCACACACAGGGAGTGATATTCCTCTGCCAAAGAATCAATTGGATTTTCCAGGAAGCCAAGCACAGCTGGGTCTGATACACAAATTACCGACCTAATTTTCTTGATCAATATTATTTGTCTCTCAGACTTGATTTGATAGTTGCTTCTTGTTCTAGAGTATAAAATAAATCACTTGGATGGAAGAGTTAAGGAGACTTTCAGCAGCACACAGTCCTTTAGCTGCTGTTTTATTATCCGTGGACAGAAATTATTCTCCTGTGGTACTCTTCTTATAACCCCATGAACATTACCTAAAGTATTAGCAGTTCTCTCCTATACTACTGTAAAATTTCTGAAGATTCTAGATTCAAGATCAATGAAAAATCTCAAATTTGTAGTAAAGTATTTGAGGAACTGGAGTTTTCTGGTTAGGGTTAGGGATGGAATGGAAACTCTTGAGGTACCAGTGGATATGAGTCAACGCTTCTTGTCTCTAGATGTAATTATTTATTTCTCTTAATAAACTGTAATGCCAGCCAGCCACTCCACAGAAGTCACATCTGGTACTGTATGTTCTAAGCCAACTAGCCAGAATCTTTCTCAAAGACTTTTGTGCGAGTTTAAATGTCCAGTTCATTTTGCATTGTTGACGATACAGTATTAATAGAATGTATTGAGGCACAGTCAGGATTCATGTGTTGTGAAATATCTCTCCTTTGAGAATCAAGAAAAATTATAAGATTCTCTCTTTAAAAAGATTTCACATGGGTTTTTGTTTCATGACTGGTATGTACTGGTCTGTTTCTCAGACATTGTATTATGGCTACCTTCTAATTTCCCACTGCAAATGAAAAACATTATCCCAAAAATAAAAGATCAACCAAATGTCAGGTTTTGGCAGTATGAGGCAAAGCCTGTTAAAGCTCTTGAAAAGATTGCCATTTGTGTAATCAGCTTGAGGAAGAACCACATTCTTGTCCATGTCAAGGCTTCATTTTTGGATGGGCTGTTCCTCAATACCACCCTGTGCACAAACCAGATCCACCCATTAAATATACAGAGCAGGAAAAACAGGTCTGTAATGCTGAAATGGAGCTAATCTGGCCACCACACTGTTGCACAGCAATTTGCTGAAAATCATACTCAAACCTTTCTGTAGTATCTTTGGAGAAATTAAATGAAACTCTTGCATGAATCCTAGTTTTAGTTTCATTTCCTTGCATATTGTTGCAGTCATGGTGTTATCAGAACTAAGCACTGTTTATATAAAGGAGTGTTTTTTTGTGATACATCAATCATAACCTGAAGCTAAGTTTAATAGAATCACAAAGACAATGTAACAAACCATAAACCTCTGCTTTTTTGGACTTTGGATTATTTTATTGTAAGAACAATTTGAAAGTTGCTGGAGATCTTTGTGTCCCTTGAAAACGGCTGGAGAAATTTCTCTTAGTTTTAAACCTATCAATTTTATTGCTTTCAAAAGCAATACAGTGTCTTAAAACCAAAAAATTGGCTGGTATATCAAAAAGTTCACAGAATAACAGATTGGAAGGAAAAGAACCTGAAGGATCATCTCCATAATGAGATGCATTTTAGAACAGATTAAAAAATTATCTGCTTCCATGAATGAATTCATGTAGGTAACTAGGCAGATAATGATCTTATTAAGCTTTTCCAACAAAAGTAAGGTTGGTCTGTCTTCATCCATCCCCAGAGCTCTGTGTGTTGGCTGGCACAGGGCATTGCTGATGCTGAATCACCTCCTGCCTGTGCCCCCTCCAAGCCTTGCATCCTGTTAAGGGGATGCCCCAGACACATCTGCTTAAGAGACAGCCCTGCCTTTTGCACAGGCCTTGCTATTCAAGATCTGTAAAGAGAGGTAGTGAATGCAGAATCAGAAGCTGATAGGCAGGGTGCTTAGGAGATCCACATTGGGAAAATAGCTCAGAAGAAAAATTTCAAATTTGAGTTTAAAAAAAAATTCAAATTTAAAAACGTATTTGCATGTTACTATGTATTCTATCCATACACAGAAGGTAATCATTGCCACTGACCATTTCAAAGGACTCAATACTACCTCTACAGAAATTAATAAGGAATCTGAACTTTGATGCTTATTAATTGTAGATTGCTAAGGGATTCTCTCAGATAAATCTCTCTTCAATTGTATGGTCATTTTGAGTAATAAAAGGAGCATGTGGAGTCTTATACCAGATGGAGAGTGGCCATCAATAGTGTATTTCTGTTCTTCATTAAAGGAGACTGCACTTCACAAAGGCAACATCAGAAAACAATTAATGATAGCAGGTAACTTGCTATGCAACATTTGAAAGACACACCAAAGAGGATAAAAAAAACTATCAGTTTGCTCCTGAGGCAGATGTCATACTGAAGCAGAGAAGAAAAAAATGGCACACAGAAAAAATAGATGGATTTCTTTGATTTATCAGTAAATAAATCTGACAAGAAGCAAGAAAATACAAAGGCAATGAATCTTTATGGCTGGACCTATGTGAGATATATGCCTGATACATTATTACCATTTTCTCTATATCTAGTTCTATTCTTTCCTACTTGGATTGAGATTTGTAAATATCACAAGGGCAACCTGTATTCTTTTCCTCCTCTGTATCAGTGCCCTCCAGG
This sequence comes from Euphonia xanthogaster, assembly GCA_034509185.1. Classification (NCBI taxonomy): domain Eukaryota; kingdom Metazoa; phylum Chordata; class Aves; order Passeriformes; family Fringillidae; genus Euphonia; species Euphonia xanthogaster. The sequence continues at coordinate 48,988,425 of JAYDZK010000202.1, read as the reverse complement.
AAGCTCTGCCTTTGCTAGTAGACAGAAAGGGGCTCTTTTTTTCCTTTTTTATTTTCTAACTTCCTGTTAAAGATTAATCACACGCCTTTCCATCTGGCAGAAAAGCCCAGGAGAGAAATATCATAATGAGGTCTCCCTAAAAAAATGTCTTCATCACATACTTGGAAAAAGTGTGGGGATACTTTCAAGCCTGGTGTCTCCCTATATGTCTGTGCCCAGCTGCATTACTCCCAGCTCTTCCATAGATCTCACTATGCCAGGATCTCTTCGTGGACACTGCTGACTTTGGGATCTGTGGATGAATCTGCCCCAGGAAAGTCCTATAATTCATTCTCCTTAAAAACAAATTTCTACTTCATGAATGGGAAATAATTATTATCTCTGTGTCCTACCAGACACTTCCTTCCCTTCCTCCAAAGGAGACTCCTTTCCTCAGGATGCAGAAAGATGAAACTACACCAGCACCTGTGTTTCTTACAGGAGAAGGGAAGCCTGTCTCCATCAAGTATGGCTCTAGGGTGGACACCAGAATCATCTGTGCTTGTAAAGTGCTTTGCTGGAAGATTTTTCAAATAGTAGTAGCCATCAGTGATGATGTAAAATTCAGCACTGATTCATAGTTTTTTGGTGATTTGTTATTTTCGTTATTTTTTTATTTTTATTTGTTATTTATTTTTTTATTTTATTTTTTTTTATTTTATTTTTCGTTATTTTTTTATTTTTATTTGTTATTTTGTTATTTGGTGATTTGTTAGCTTTCTTAGATTTCTTGGTCATTAGTGAAAACACAATCCAAATGCAGGACAGTTAACATGCAACGAATTATGATAGTAAAGCCTCAGTCCTTCATAACACCCTCTCAAGAAGTGTAGTCACCTGCACCTCGAGATGTAGGCAATCCTTCACAAGGATTGAGAGTCAGTTTGCAAAAGAAAGGATTGAATTCTACTTTAGCTCTACTGACTGTGGGGCATCTTTACCACAGACCAAAAAAGCCTTGAACAGAAACTCACTCTCCAAATAAGCCACACAGCCCTGCCCTTTTTCTGAAATGTGACATCATCATCACGCTGTATTCTAGTTCTTCATGGTTTAAACACCAAACAAGTAAACAAAAGGCCCAAATAATTTTATTATCATTTTTTCAATTCTAATTTTCCTAAATGTTCTTGATTTCCAGCACACTAAAATAACTCCATATACCCCTGACATTGTTTTGTATACTCATTGCTCTTCAAAGAAAAATTGTTTGACTAAAGTATCTTAAGAATTTGAAAGTATTGCTCTAAAGACAGCTCTTTGCATGTGCATATGATAAATTACAGGATCAGAATTTCGGGGAGTATGAGAATGTTTCAAAAAGAGAGAAGAACAAATACTGTTGTCTTCAGTTTATTTAGTTGATTTTTCTAGCCTTTTTACAGGGCTAGTACTAACTGACATAGCACTCTCTGTGACTTTCAAGACTAGGGAATATTTTCTACATTTATACCAGGAAAATATGCTGAAATTAATGAGTCATACGTATCTGGAATAAATAACCAATATTGATCCTACTTGAACTGTGTATTTAGCCTTGACATTTGTCCTTGCTCTAACAAGGAAAGTGAAAGATTAGGGATTAAACTCTAACTGAAAAAAGATTAGTCAAGATTTACTGAAAATACCCCATTTGATGTATGATACAGCTTTTAAATTGCTGTTTGTTTCATATCTGGTCTTAAAAAACAAATTCTATAAATCAGCTGATTCCATCAACAATAGTTTGCATTTAGCAAACACCTTCTATCTGAGAATGTTCAGCTTCTTTATAGATAATTAACAACTCAAATCAGATTTATAGCCAACTATGTGCCAACTATGTCTGTAAAACCCTTACTGTAGACAGTGAGAAGTTTTTTACAGTAAGTGTTAATCCTCAGAATTAAGTCATCAGTGATACATACAAGTTTGTATATGAGGATTCTATCTTGACTCATATTAAATGTACTTATTTATAATTGAGGTCTACTCCTCTAGAGTTTTGCCTGGGGCTGTATCCTCTACTGTACACATTATTTTTAATAGTAACTTTATTTTCTTCTAATCACCTCCTGAAGATGTGTATGAATACAATGAGAGATTCTTGGCTTTTACATGTCAATATCATATTCTAATCAGTTGATTTTTTTAGCCAAGCCATCTTTCTCCACCTAGAAAAGTGTGACTGCTATGATTTACCTGGTGCTATTGTCATGGTACTTGGCACTGTGCATCATACAGCTGAGTGCAATGGGGGGTTTCTTGTTAAGCCAATGCAGCCATATGCTTCTCAGTGGTGTTTCTGGGCTGTGTCTGGAGAAAAGCTCTGCAAACCAGGTGAGAAAACCCTAGGGGCAGAGCACAGAGTAAGCCTGGCCCCGCCAGGCTGGAGGGACTTTGAGGAGAGGACTGTGAGAGCAGCTGAGGAGATGGCACTGGCCACTTAAATTTTCTGATGAGGCTACTAAGAAATTAATTTTATAATACTTTATCTTGCAATTTGCCTCAAGAGTCCATTTTTGCTGGCTTCCCTCTTCAGCTACAGAACCTGCATTTCAAAGGTTAGCGTCACTCTATCAGTATTTTCAAAGACAGACTTTGAACAAATGTTATGAGCCTGACCTCAGAAACCAAAAACAACTGATACACAAAATTTCACAAACTGTAATTCTTTGGTACCCCCCCCCAGCCTAAACAAATACCTACCTGACATCAGGTCTTTTGGAGTTTTTTTAAACTGTCAAGGCTGTGTGTTTCTAGATAAATTAACTGAAATTATTGTCAAAGGTAAGCAATGCTGTTTGGCTTAGTAATGATGACAATCTAACTCAGCACTCAGTGTTTCACAATGCTCCTAATGTTTTTCTCTGGGTGCAAACTATTATTTTCTTTCCAGCTTAAGAGCATAACGCCACACTCCAGGCATAAGGTAAACTCTGAGTTACTTGACAACTCTTCAGCTGGGAGAGGTCAGCTCCCCTCCCCTGCGTCAGATCACCTGATGTGATTTACGCTGCAGTCCAGGGTCACTCCTCTCTGACCTACCTGTCCTGTTTCCTTACAGAACTTTTACAATGCTAGTGGCTCCTCAGTCTCCCATGTATTTCTGGTTTTGTGTAAGCTTTGTCTGCTGTATGCCCTTATTTGGTAATTAATAATGTGACATTTGAAGCTAATTGTGACATGCAATAACGACACACTTTCTACAACATTATGATAATCAGAAAAGCAGTATTAAGATGTCATACATTTCAGTGGCCATTTCAAAGAAGAAATTAACTAAAATCTTGAACAAAATTCTGACTCAGAGCTGTGAAAGTTGACATTTGGGTTCAAACTTCACAGCTGGATCCTTTGCCCAAGTTTTTACATTTAGGGATTGTGTAAATATCAAAACTTGAACATTTGCTCATATGACTAGGGCACAATAAAACAACTAAATCCCAAGAAGAGGGATGGGGTGGATGTGGTTTGATCAGAGTAAGTCCAGGTAACCCCCGGAGCATAGAGCAGTTAGTAGCACAGAATCCCCACTGACAAATGAAATATCATATAAGATGCATCATTGGTGGAATAATTGTAAAGATGGTTTGAATTTAACCATATCAGGAATCACCATTTGACAGAGAAAGAATGGCTAGATGACAGAGTTCAAATCCCATTGTTAGAGCTGTTCCACAGTGTCTGTGTAACAACAGCTGTTCTCATCCCTGCTGGGATCTCTCCTGAAATTTAGACGTGTTAAAAGGCAAAAAGCCACAGCCCTAACGTGTCACAGGACATGAGCTACTGAGCCTTGCCCTCATCCCAAGGAACCTTGCAGGGTGACAGTGATTGCCCATTAAACTGTGCAGGGTAATGTGCCTTAACTGATGCTTCCATATAAGCTTGCAGTGGCTCAGATGGAGCTACCTGCCTCTCTGGCTGCCAACCCACAGAGACTTATTAGAGTTACAATTTAATGCTATTTTTCTCTCATCAGGCACATGCAAAAGTTTGGCATACCTACAAAGAACACTTTGAACCCTATCAGAAGGGGATGATATCCATAGTATTGGGATCCCATTGGATCGAGCCTAACAAATTGGAAGATGAGTCAGACATTTCTAAATGTCAGAAGTCCATGGAGAGAGTACTCGGATGGTTTGCTAAACCCATCCACGGGGATGGGGATTATCCAGAAGAACTGAAAAACGAATTCTTGTTTCTGCCACACTTTACCGAAGATGAAAAAAACTACATAAAGGGAACAGCTGACTTCTTCGCATTTTCCTTTGGTCCTAGTAACTTTAAACCTCCAAACACTCTACCAAAAATGGGACAAAATTTGTCACTCAATTTGAGGGAAGTACTGAACTGGATTAAACTGGAATACAACAGTCCTCGAATCTTGATTGCTGAGAATGGCTGGTTCACTGACAGCCATGTGAAAACAGATGACACCACAGCCATCTACATGATGAAAAATTTCATTAATAAGGTCTTACAAGGTTTGTACAGAAATTACTTGTTGGATTTTTCAGAGAGCACTTTTGATCGTTTGATATTTAGCTCTGTAATAATTCAGACTTTTTTTTTTTATGAGATAGTGGCAACAAAGTTAATCATTAATTATTTGTACTGCATGAGTACAAGTCATGGATCAGGATCTACTGGTGCTAGGTGTTGTACAAACAGAAAAAACCCATAGTCCCTGTCCCAGAAAGCTAAAGTCCAACATCTGCATTGGGTTAGGGTTTCTGTACTGAAACTATTATTCCTGCAGGACTCTAAGACTCCACATATAGTAGGTACAGAAAAGCCTTGAGGTCTTCTTCTGTGAATGTCACCTCTGGTGACATAGGGACCTTAGTTAACTCCTGACTTTTCCTACCTTCAGCCCTTTGTTTCTGCCCCAAACCTTCCCCTTATTTTCTCATCCTCACTCTAACACTCAGTCAGGATCCTGACCTGTCCCTTTCCTTTCACTGTCCCTGCAGACAATGCTACAAACATACTCACTCTGATCCACCAGATCTCTACCTATCACCTGCCTAACTTTTTTTTACATAAAGCATACATAAAACAGTAATTTTTCCCCTACTCATTTAAACGGCCACAAAATCTCAGCATGCACCATCTCAAGTATGACAGCATCTTTTGCTCTGACAACTAAACTTACCCCATCTATTCAGTAGGCTTCTACAAACAAAAATGTTCTCAGTTGTCACCTGCTCTATCCCTTGATGCCTGCTCCCATTTGTTCAACCTTCCTCATTGCAGACATCAAGTACTCATCTTTACTTGCAAGGCCATTCTAGCTTATCTCTTTATCCTCTACATCATTCTCTGCCTCTGCATTTTGCAATGGGTATTCCCAGATATTTTTGTACTTTCTCCCGTGGTTTCCCTAATTTAGAAGTTGCCTTCTTTGAAAATACATGCCATTCTATTGCTTTGTTACATTTCCTCATCTCCTTTCCAGTATTCTGGCCTTGTCTATCAGCTTCCCATATACTCACACTGCAAGCTCTTGGGCTTTCTGATTTCATCTGGCAACTAGGAGAACATCCAGCTGGACTATGCCCATGCTGCTGGGTACTTTGGAACTCTGCTGCATCAATACATGCACTGTGCAAAACTGCTGTCTGCCCAAGTTGCAGCCTGGTGTGACTAGGGCAAGGAAGTTCAGTGGAAATACAGAATGATGCAAAATTATATGTCCTGAGAAAATGAAGCTAAACGATATTGGGGAAGAGTAAACCAGAAAACTTCATCTTCATTCCTTGGCTTACTACTGTGGTGGACTACAGGTAAAATATGGCTTGTCCACCTGTCCGTGTCAAAATCCTCAGCAACCCTACTTGGTCACTGCTTTCCCTAGGGTACTCCAGCCCTTATAAGGTTAACATGAGGAGTTATCCCATGTTGTTTCCCAGCTTAAAGGTGGCGACAGGCAGTGAACATGACTGACCATGGAGTTTGGACTTTTCCTTGCAGGCTGCCAGCTGGCACGAGCCTGCACAGGTGAAATCATTGCGGTTAGTTGGTGTCTGCTGAGCAGCTGCTTTGCAGGCTCTGCTGCCCTTCCTGAAGAATCAGGTTCCACATCTGAGAAAGCAGTTGTGTTGTCATCTTTCTCATATATTATATGTAAAAGACCATATCTAGATTCCTTTGCAAGAGGGACATTAAGATTGCCTGAAGAAATCAGTATGCACTGCACCCATTTTGTAACTAAATCAGTCTCTGGGTTGCTCTACCCTACTTCTCTAAAGTCGTTAACAGTCCCATGCCAATGAAATAGATTTTTCAATTTACAAGCTGAGTAGACATTCCCATGAGCTTGCAGACATCTTTCAAATAAAGGTAGAGAGTTTTAGCTTCATGACAAAGTTACAAACCAGATCAACTGTTGCTCTCTTTATTTGACTCATGATTCTCTAATTTCACTGGTATTATTTTACTGGCAAATTGTCAAATGCGACTTCAAACCTGGGTGTGGTATAATATTTTTTGTTTGGTCAGAGCAGAAATAAAGCATCCTACAGTAATTTAATTTCTTAAGGACACCTTTTTTTAGTAAATAAAGACTAAGATATATACAGCAGTTTTGCAATGAATTACAGTGGGTCAATACAAACTTTGAGAAGACACTCAAGATTTTCAAAATAAATAGCCCTTTCTCATAAATATCCCTTTTATATGTTAGAGTAATGAATACAGGACTCATGGATGTTACCTTCTCTTATGCAGCTATTAAATACGACAACATAGATGTGTTTGGTTACACGGCCTGGTCCCTCCTTGATGGCTTCGAATGGCAACATGCTTACAACATCAGGCGTGGATTATTTTATGTAGATTTCAAAAGCAAAAAAAAGGAAAGGATTCCCAAGTCATCTGCACTTTATTATAAACAAATCATACGAGAAAATGGCTTCTTCCCAAAGGATTCTACCCCAAACTTGCAAGCTCAGTTCTCCTGTGACTTCTCCTGGGGTATCACTGAGTCTGTTCTCAAGGTAAGTGTAAAAGATTAAGCAGATCACTGGCAAGAGAGTGATGAGCAACTCCGGGAACAAATGACCGTACACGGCACCTTGCATTCCAGAATTTCAATGCACCCTGCCAACAGAAGTTAAGCCATAATTGCATTGGTTCAATTTCATGTGTTTCCAGGTTTTCAGGTCAGCTGGTCACAGAGTGCTGGCTACTGCTGCAGCAGCAGACCCTGCTGCAGGAGCCCTTCCAAGTGTGGCCCTCCCTCTGCTTGTGTCTCCATGTGGCAGATCAGATGAGGAAATTTCAGACCAAGAAGTTGATCCAACCAATTGTTACCGGGTTATTTTTCAACTAGGGGTTTCCAAATCCAGCTTGCATTGTGGCCATAGGGATGCTTGTGATGGAGAGAGTGACAAAGGGCAGGGACAAGGTGATTACGCTGGTGGCAGCAGAGTGACCTGCAGGCTCCAGGTCTTGTCTACAGCTGAAACACATTCCTGGATTAGGCCTGGCTCTAAGTGCCACTCAGACTAGTGGGTAAGAAGCCATTCTTTAAGAAACATAGCACAGGTGAAGATAACCAACCTCGAAGGTTTTACCATCTGAGCTCACATAAACAGATCATAAAACCTTTTATCCAAACTGGCTCCTACAGGACCTATTTATACTTCATTTTTCTTCTATTTCTGCTTTAAACTTAGTAAATAAGCTAACTGTATGTATGACCAGTGTTGGAATTCCCTTCTTGTCATTGCACGCAGACAGTCCTATGACAAATATCAGCCTCAAAAAATAACAACTAAATCCCATAATTTAACCTATTCACTGACAACTGTAGGGGAAGAAAAAGTTAAACTTCTATATATCTTGTTAATATGCAGCACAAAAAAAGAGTACATTTCCTTTGAAACAAAAAGCAATCTAAATATTTTAAACTTTACTATATTGTACTTTGAAACCTACAAAAAGCATTTAAAAATTGGAATATTAAAAAAAGGCGTTATTCTGAACTTTTTCAACTAGTAGGAGATAGAAAAGATATAACTAAATGCTACAAGCTGTTCATGTCAGATAAGTATGCCTCAGTTTCACAAGGTTGATCACAGCAGCAGTGCCAAAATAATCCCTGCCTGCCATGTACAGCCTCTGGTGCGTGTTCTCAGCACCTGCTCTCCAGGCAGCTGCCTGAGAACTGCTGTGTGCATGACCAGAGTGACTCAATCAGGGAGAGCTATCTCTGTGAAAACATGTCATGTAGGCTGGTGGCAGGGCAAATGCCCGTGTGTAATCAAAGAGAAAAAAATGCAATTTTGATGTTTTTCATAGGGAAAGGAACAGAATGATATGATGACCACTAGCACAAAGCCCATATAGGTGAGTTGGTTATCCTCTTTCCCCTGGAGCATTTAAGCAGGACCTTCTGACATCCACCACCAATTAACAGCTAAACACAGGCAGAAATGCAGATTACAAGCAGATATTATGTTCATTTAATTAAAACCCAGTGTAACATATTTTTGTTACAGGCAGAAACGGCAGCTTCCTCACCACAGTTCTGTGATTCCAGCTTGTACCTCTGGAATGTCACAGGAGATGGGCTTCTGCACAAAGTTGAAGGGGTAAAGCTAAAAACCCGACCAGCACAGTGCACAGATTTTGTCAGTATTAAAAAGCAACTGGATCTCCTGGAAAAAATGAAAGTCACCCATTACAGATTTGCACTTGACTGGTCACTAATTTTACCCAACGGAGATTTGTCAGTGGTCAACAGGCAAGTTCTTAGGTATTACAGATGTGTGATTAGCGAAGCCCTGAAACTGAACATTCAATCCATGGTCACCTTGTATTATCCAACTCACATGTACCTGGGCCTGCCGGGTCCTTTGCTGCAGACAGGAGGATGGTTGAACCAATCCACTGCCTACGCTTTTCAAGAGTATGCAGCTTTGTGTTTTAGGGAGCTTGGTGATTTGGTTAAACTGTGGATTACAATAAATGAGCCAAACCAGCTAAGCAATGTCTACAACAGGAGCAGCAATGACACCTATCGGGCAGCACACAATTTGTTAATAGCACACGCCATGGCCTGGAGAATATACGACGAGCGGTACCGGTCCTCTCAGCACGGCAAAGTGTCCCTGTCCCTGCATTCCGACTGGGCTGAGCCTGCCAACCCCTTCTTCGAATCTCATTCAAAAGCTGCCAACAGGTTTCTTCAGTTTGAAATAGGCTGGTTTGCCAGTCCCATATTTAAGACTGGGGACTATCCAGCTACTATGAGGGAATACATCACCTTTAAAAACAGAAAAGGCCTTTCATATACTTTGTTGCCATCTTTCACAAGTGAGGAAAAGCAGCTGGTCAAAGGTGCAGCTGACTTTTATGCACTGAATCATTTCACCACCAGATTTGTGACTGACGAACCTCAGAATGGAAGCCAGTATGAATCTGATCATGACATTCAATTTCTGCAGGATATCACCTGCCTGAGCTCCCCTTCTCGTTTGGCAGTGGTGCCTTGGGGAATGCGCAAAGTTCTCAGGTGGATCAAAAAAACTTACGGTGACATCGACATTTACATCACAGCAAACGGAATAGATGACCCATCCTTAGACAATGATGAGCTTCGAAATTATTACTTGGGCAAATACATACAAGAGGTTTTAAAAGGTGAGTACATGACAGATTCAAGTTCCCCAGAGCCATTTCCATAGCTCAGACCCAAGCACAGCTAAGTCTTGCCCAGGACAGAGCGAGCAGTCCTGGTCCAGATGCAGGAGCCAGCAACACTGAGCATCCTGAGGGGCCCAACTCTGCAGTCACACTCAGGGCAGCCACGACACAAAGGAAGGGCATCAAGTGCCTTGCACAAAACGCAGCTACAGCTGCCTCCAGTTTAAACCATGAGAGAAGCTCTCTGGGCATGCACATACAGCAGAGTAGCTACTCAGAAGTTATTAGGAGGTGGCACTTCAGCCCAACAACTCCCAAGAGACAATTAAAGTTTCTACTCTCCAAAGAAAGGCAAGAGCCTCCTTGCTTGCTGAACTAGTCACTGGACAGGAAAGTGCAAGCAAATCTACAGGGACCTGGAGGGACATACAGAAGAAATACAGCACGACACCAGCAGCACCAGCTGCTGTTGAAGGGAGAGTCCAACTCTAGTTCTTGTTCCACTACTTGTTTTCTCCTGAGCACATATGGAAATCTACTTCTTCACTTTAGAGAAAAACTAGTAAGAGTTATGGAAGCAGAGGACAAAAACATTGAAGGCAAGGATCTTCAGCAGCAGCTTATTGTATGAGAAATGCTGCAGAGTCCTCACCCCTCCCTCTTCCTCCAACCAATCATTAAAGAAAAGCAGTGGGACGCAGGCTACCAGCAAGGCCTTGGTACCTGAACCATACAGGGAAAATGAGATGTGCAATACATCCCTGCCCTCACTGTTCCTACTGGGGAGCATTAGAGAGATCCTGATCAGGACATGGGGGGTTCAAAAGCTTTTCTGAGGTAACTGACATCAAACACAGCCTAGGTGTCCTGCTTTCTCTCTAGGAGTTAATAAAAAATGAGACAAATTTTACTCATGGCTAAGCATGGCTTCAGATTACTTTTAGGCACCAAGAGAAAAAGTGTTCTCTCTCCAGTGCTTAGCCTTCTCAGTTACTACAGGAATAGTGAGCATTTACTGATTTATTTTCCATGCTAATTTCATACTGCAAACAAAAGAACAATACATTACTGAAGGAATTAAGTTATTCAATGTTCACATGTTCTTAGTCTGGGTCACATTCCCAACAATGCTCACTGATTGCATGACTTCAAGGCCTGCTATTTTTAAGTATTCTCACTCAGCACTTGGGTGCAGCAGTGTAACAGAGCCATGCATGCTGCAGGGATCACCAGCTGAGTTTGGAGGAGGGCAGGAATTCTTGGAAAGCTGCTCTCATGGCACTTATGGGCAGCTGCTCCCAACTCACTGCAGCTGGCTCCAGGCTCTAGTTAAGAGCAGCATCTAGCTTTTCCCAGGAAAACAAACTCCCAGCTCCAACCCTGTACAAATCCAGTTTTCATGGGGTAGGTCCAAAATCATAAGGATTTTTTTAAAACAGTAAGGCACTGTTCCTATGTAATTGAGACAACTGAGTATTAGAAGCAGTAAATATTTTATGATGTAAGTACACTTTTTAAATTTATAACAATTTGAAATCTGAACTCCTTACCAGAAAGTATGCAGGTTTTACTTGAAATGTAAGTTTTTACTAACACTTTGTTTTGGTTTCTTTTCCTTCTCAGCCTACTACATTGACAAAGTCAAGATTAAAGGCTACTATGCGTTTAAGCTGACTGAAGAAAAATCTAAGCCCAAATTTGGATTCTTCACTTCAGATTCAAAAGAAAAGCCTTCAGTAAGATTTTACAATAGCCTGATAAGCAACAATGGCTTTCCTGCTGACTACTCAGTCTGTGGCCCCTCTATCCACGAAAAGCAGTGTAGCTTCTGCTTGTTTATTTCTCAGAAGAAGCCATTAATATTCTTTGCCTGCTGCCTCTTCTCTACCTTCAGTTTGCTTTTAGCTATTATTTTTTTTCACAAAAGAAGGAAACATTTTAAGGCAAAAAGCATCAAATGTATCTGTGTCCCATTTTAAAAGGGGGCACAAGCCCACTTTCAGTGAGATCCATCACTGCATTCTACAGTGGGACGATACCACTCAGACAACTGAGGAAAAGCACTGAGTCACTCCAGCCACACACACCAGTATCTCATTCAAAAACAAAGTAATCACATCCACAGGAAGAAGAGCCATGGCACTTGTTTCTTGTGAAATTACTTTAATCCACCTACTGTACCTAGAAGACAACTTCATCTGTTAAAAAAAAAAAATTATGACCCTCCTGTGCCTTGGAATAACCTTTAAAACAGATTTACTTGCAAAGAGCAACTTTTGAGAACTGATATGCACCTTTGTAAGTCTTGTGATGTGTATTCATGTTATGAGTGTTGTTCAGCATGAAACTGCTAGGGTTTAGAAGTGTTATTAAACCCCACAAACCTTCAACTAAGTACAACACCAGGAATGAAATGTGCCAGGCCAGCTTCTGAAGATACCCCTAAAAGAACAAAAACCAAGTTAACTCCATTATTGACCAAGAGATATCCCTTACAGATTGGGTGAAGTAGTTTTAAGCAAGGGTAACTGGAAACAAAACCATATGCAATCACTACTTTTCATCTCCAAAATGGGGCAGCCATAAAAATTTTTACTAGCAGAGAACATCTAAATAAATAGTAACCATTAACCCACTCAATAGAGTGATTAATGTAAATTGCACTTGTCATTATACAAATGGATCTTCAGGCAGTTTTTGGGATTTTTTAAATGTGTGGGATGTTTTAGCAACTTGTTGCGAAGTATGTTTCTGCACTATCCCAGTATTTTATATTTTTTTTCCAAATTGAATGGAGCAAGTGACAATGTGGATTTTACTACTGCACAGAAATAGTACAACCTCCCAGTTAGATGTTGCTACATGGCAAGATTAGCAGTGAAGAAACCAAGCTGTATCCCCAGGTAACAAATCACCACTGGTGAAACTCAACAATACACTCTGATTGAGCTTTGAGGTCAAGTCCCTTGTTTTCTTAATTGAGCAATAAAAATAAAGCATTGTATTTTCAGACTACTGCTTCTATCTATGTATTTAGTTTAAATGGTCCTACAAATCTCGTTCTACTGATTTCAGTTTTGTTTTTCATCTACTTCAGATTCTGTCATCACAAGTCTGAGGCTTGAGAAACGATGCAAAAGAACACTGGTCTCCCCTGTGAGAAAAATGCTTTTATTTCTTAATGCTGTGATTCAAAAATGCCACTTCATGATTTTGTCACAGAAAGATCATGGTAGCACAGCCTACACACTGCCCTACCAGTCTCTGAGCACGTTCATTCAGTCTGAGTGAAGTTCGATGGTTTGGAAACACATTGGTAGGGTGGACTCACTGTGCAATCTGCTTCTCTAAAAGCCATCAGGTTCATGCAATCACCATTTGGTTCTTAAAAAAAAACCAAAAACCAACAAACTCAAGATATGAAATATAGTTTATTCTACTAAACTAAGTATTATCACCTTGTACCAGCTGGAATTGCTGGACAATGTCTCGCGGTAAATACCGTTGGGATCCAGACAGCTGTAAATAAAAGATAAAGAGCCTTTAGAAAGATTTTATCAGTGCAAATGTGAAACTGAAAGTTTATAACCATTTGATATTTATTTATCTGATGATTTTAATGCAAGACAGACATTAATAGTTCAAAGAATTTGCTTGATTTAACACAGACAAGATTACTTAAAGATGGCTTGAAGCCCAACAGCTCAATTGTTCAACAAATGTAGTAAGTTGCCCCATCTCTCAAGGCACTTGGAACAGTACTAAAAGTTATTTTTTCAGAGGCTTGCAAATGTTTGGTTTCTGGAGGATGATTTTAAAAAAAACAGGTTTATGAAATTCACTTCATTTACATCCTGCCTCAAGCTTAGGTTCTCAAGGCACACAGCACAGAACTTATTTGCAAGTCAGACTGTCTCATCCTGCAGAGGTGTTTTGTGCTATGCAAGGAACCACACACAGCTGAAAAGCATCAAATTCCTTTAGCAGTTAAAATTCCTAAATTATCCCCAAATGCTCATACTCAACTTCAGTAACAATACCCATGGACAATGTAAATAGTTGTCCTTGTAAACTGACCTGTTTACCAGCATTTACATACTGACTGCTCAGAAGACCTTGACATATAAATTGGGTGCTGTCCACCGTTTCAGTGAGGGCAGTGTCCAGCCAGGAGGAACATTAGTCTGAGGCCTTCTCTGTAAATAGCTGTAAGCCAGTCTGTCAGGCCAGGTCAGCTGTTTTTAAATTCTCAGCCAGCACTGCAGCTTGCATTCACAATGCAGAGTACAGCACAGGAGAGACACAGTAGCAAAAATGCCAAGGTGATGCAAGATGGAAAACTGCTGTTGGAAGACCTTCCAAAATTCATGTTTTATGATGCATCTTATGACATCTTTTACAAACAAAATTTCATCCCTATTGGGAACCTGTTTAACCATAGCCATGTTGAAGCAGATAAACCTTGTCAAGTCCCCATCTCTACAGAGAAGATGTACAATGTGTATTAAGATGATACCAACCTGTGAGTTTTACTCATCTGCCTGCTGCACTGTTCCCTTCTCAGAAACATAGATACCATCCAAGAATTTCCTGATATCCTTGTTCTTGACTGTGGTGGCTTGCTGGATCAAAGCAGCTGCAGACAAAGTGAGACTGTTAGCACAAAGCCAAAAGGTCCAAGCCAACTTGTAGCCTTTGTTCATGCTCCAGTATTTCTCTAACAAACAGGACTGTCATCTAGAGACAGGAATTACCAACTTTAAATCCTCTAAGGTCTGATGAAAATAGGATGCATTTCACTGAGCCCCACTCAGGGCAGTAGCACTTCATTACTGCACACATGTACAACTGAAAAGCTGAAAAGTTTGGTGCCAAAAAGGCCGTAAGTACTGACTTGAAGAAGAAGGTTCTGCAGACTTGTAAAAACACCTTTAAGCTTAGAAACAGAGTAAGGAACTCTCAAAAGCAATTACAGTGACTACAGCAAAAAAAAAAAAAAAAAAGTCTGTGCTGTTGTTTACCTCAGAGTTTGAGGTAAAGAGTTTGCTAAGCTGCCATCGTCAGGTAAAAGTTTCCATATAATTTTCCACACATCTACTTTCACAAACCTGAATTGGAGACCAGCTCAATGTCATTCCCTTCAAGGATCAGCTCATCTTTCTGGGCTTGAGATACTGCACAGGTAACACCTATGGAAAGGCAAACACATAATCCACACTGTTGAAGGTGTTAAATGTATTAAAGAAACAATACTAACATCCTGTCCAAATTTACAGATCTAGACACTAATATTCAAGACAATAATTAGCTTTTATGACTTTGTTAAAGAGAGTCCCTCAAATCCATTCCAGGGCTGTCCTCCCTCACACAGTTCCAACTAAAGATTAGTGCAAGTCATGCTCTGGAGTGAAAGCTACTGAAGTGGTACTCCTGCTTACCCATTATTACATTACAGTATCAATCACCAACACTGTGTACAAGCCAGCACTTTGCCAGCACGACTCTGTCAGCAAGGTGGTGCCACCTCCCACAGGCTTGTGCTCATTAAGACAAGACTGGAGTCAGCAATCACAGAACAATCAAAAGCCATTAAAAACCACCTGCCCCCTGTCATGTCGTGTACTGTGCTTACACTAGCAATGGTGCAAATACTCACAAGCAGTAGACATAATGGCATTCAAGAATCTAACAGGAAACTTGAATTTTTAAGGGGAGTAACAGAAGTTTTTACAGTTTCATCTATTTAATCAACAGGTATCAGATTTTAAGTCAGCCTATTACTAACAGTAAATGCTGACTTAAAAAAAAATCAAATACAATAATCAAACCCATCCTTAATATCCCATAGTAAATCATAGTAAATATCCCTGTAACTCTGCTGCACTGTGTATCTACCAGTGTTCTGGGACAAGTTCTGATGCATTCCTCTACAGTCACCCCAAAACATCATCAGTCACGTTAAATGTCCTTACCCATACCCTCACCAGAAATGGAATTAGAAAAAAAAAAACCAAATTGATAAGGGACGTCTTTCCTACAGTCTTTATGTAACTCTGTTTATGACATGTTTTGTTGCCTCCTTTCAGAAGTTTAACAAGCTCCATCAAGTGCCTGCTTTTCTGGGAGACATTTTACTGAAACTCCAAGTGTACAAGATGTAAAAACAGCTAATAGGATAATTTCTAAGTTTATTGTGAATGCTCCTAGATAATCAGCAAATTCAAACTAGAACACCTTAAAGACCAAAACTATAATGTGGTGTGAAACTAGTTCATGTGCAGTGTTTTAAAACAGAAACACAATCTAACACTAAGCAGCTGTAGGTTACCAACTATCAATGCCATTAAGATCTCCCAGTGATTAAAGTAAATCCTGGATTCCTTGTACTGCAGTAACTAACTTGACATTGGTTGTTGTTGTTAGCTAACTCTCACTAGTAAAATTACAGTGACATTATTAATAATAAATCTGAACAGTGGCAATGGTACCATAAGAAGATAACATCAATTCAGACAAGCACATGCTGCTCCAACAATTATTCATCCTCTCCCGTTCTCAGTGGCAGAGCCCAAAGAAAACAGCTTGGAAAGCCTAGTTAGAACCAGCAGAATACACCTCCAGAGACACTCACCTGGCCTCATCCGCACTCTGCGGATGTACTTCTCTCCCAGGAAGTTGCGGATCTCCACCAGTGAGCCGTTGTCCTGGATGACCACATTGATGGGGAAGTGAGCGTACACCGACCTCATCTTGTAGCGAAAGCCCTGGGACACAGGACACAACCAGACATTGAAACAGGCCCAAAAGGCAGAACACATGCACAAAGCTTACATGAAAAACTAAAGCCAAGGTGCAGCAACAGCTTCTGAAAAAGGGCCTGAGAGACATTTACCCTTTCCTCCACCCACAGAACTTGCCTGACAGCAAAGGCAAGACAAAAAGCAAAAGGAGAAAGAAGCTGCATCTTGGATGCTTAGAAACGCTCTCCCTCCATAAAGCAAAAGGCTCTCACTGCAAGTAACAAAAAGGGCAGTAGTTATGCTGGCTCCAAACACAACTTACCAGAGTGACCCCCTTGATCATGTTCTGCACATGGCTGCAAATGGTGCGAACTGTTGCCAGCTCCTTTCTGTTACCCCACCACTTGTCAACACGCAACTGCATCAAAAAGCACATTAAAAAAACTTTCAGCTACACTTCAAAACCAGCAACAAAATAATTTTGTGACAAATGAGGAACAAAACTTTCAGATAAACTACTTAAAACCCACCAAACAAAAACACATATCTGTTTTGTTTATTTGACAGACTACTTACTAAAGGCCCATCTGATTCCTGTCTTTTAAATCCTAAACTGAGACACGGGAGAAACGTTTGTTTTCTTGAAGTCTTGCCACTAACAAGTCTTCAAAAGAGCTGGATTAGATAAATATACAATCCTGAGATAAAGGATGCATTAGCAATTGCTAAGCATACTGTTCTAAAGTCTGCCTCCTACGCATAATCAACTTAAAACACTCTGCGTGGATCCACTGTTTCAATGAAGCACTCGATCTTTGTGAAACTGAAATCAGTCACTCTTGATATTTTCTTATGCTTTTTGAGACAATATGAAAAATCATGCACTTATTTATCTCTCCTCTCCTAATATAACTTGCAGTTTGTGGAAATCCAATAAACTGATTTTTACCCTCTAAAATAAGCAGTCTGTAGAACAGCATACAGTAATCAACCCCTTTCCCTGTAACTGTCACTACAGAAGAATGCGATCTACGTATTCACTCCCGCAGTGCCCGAGGAGGCGCCACGCTTCCACCAGACCAACCTCTCTCAGAAGACACAGGAATAAGCAAAATCTACCAAACAACTCACCCGCTGCTGAACATTTTTGGTCACTCTCCTCCACCACCACCAAGTTTTTAAGCCAACTATAAAGCTCCCGTCTGTCTCTGGGCAGCGAAAGGGCCTGTGCAGCACCCACCTTCTTGTGCTTCTTTCCCAGGAGGGACAGCTCCACGTTGATGTGGTTAAAATCCCTCCTCAAGGTTCCTCGTGGCCCCTTCACAATGACCGTCCGGCCCTTCAGCGAAACACCCACTGCGGACCAAAGGCGGACACGCGTTACGGGCTGCGGGGGCGGCCCGGCCGGGCGCCTCCCGAACGCGGCGCGGACTGACCTTGCTCGGGGATGTCCACAGTCTGGTTGCTGAGGATGGTCTTCATCCTGCGGGAGACAACGAGAAACGCTGGAGGCTCTCTCGCCCTTGTGCCCGCCGGGACCCCGCCCGCTCTTCCCTCGCACGACCCGACGTCCCCTCCGCGATGTCACCGCCGGGCTCCGCTCCCCGCAGCGGCGCCTCCCACCCGGGCCCGGAGCGCGGCGGCGCGCCGCCGGACTCAACGGGGCCTTGCCGAGAAGGCGCCGTCCCGGGGCCCTCTCGCGCGGGGTGAGGGACAGGAGGCACCGGCGGGGTTCGGCACCACCCCGGGGGGCTGCCCGCGCGCGGGCAAGGCGCTGGGGGTGCCAAGAACCGCGGATGCTCCCGGATTATCCCCGTGATCCGGGAGATCGCGGGGCGCCGCGAGACCTCACCTTGCAGCGCACAGCGCCAAAAGAGACAGCGCATGACGTCATCACGTACTTGTAGCCGCTCCGGGGTCCGTGACGTCATCGCGCCGAGGAAGCCGTCCGGTAGGCAAGAGTAGCCGAGCAGGCCGAGCGTGTCGATCGGGCTGGGCGCCGCCATGTCGCTGCGGCTGCCGCAAGATCGGAAGAGCG
>JAYDZK010000202.1:48953953-48966402 GCA_034509185.1 Euphonia xanthogaster | reverse complement strand
TCCCACCAGTGTGTACCTGGGCTCTCCTCGTGCCACCCTGAGCTCCCTCCGGTGTTCCATGGCTACACACAGCCCCCAGAAACATTCATCTGCACAGCTGCCCAGGAGGACTGTGTTAAAGGAGACAACAGTGCTGAAACTTTGCACAGTTCCTACATATTCTCAGTACTTCTCAGTATGTCTGGTGAAATACAGCAGAAATTACGCTGTTAATAAACATGAATAAATACTATGACACTAAATATTTTATAACTAATTTTTAGCAGAATGCATGCATATACACCGTGTTCTATTACTTGGATAGCAAAAGAAACAAGCAATCATATACAATACCATTACAGAACTTCCTTCTAAACACTAAACCTAGAATACAGTATATGTAACAAAACTGAAAGTTGTGTTTTCTAAGGAAGTAGGAAGTGGTTTCCTTGCAGTAGCTCCCTTGTGGTGACACCATATAGGTGAGGAAAGCCATTGTAAAAACTGTTCAGTGGAAAGTCCATGTGGCTTCAAAGGGGCTTAAAAGAGCACTAATATATACTTCTCAATTTTTGTACAACTGTTTTCAGACCAGAACCATAAACAGGTAAAGCCATTCTGTGCTCAGGGAAACAGGGAACCTAGGGACAGGTAAATCTGAACTCTGCCCTAGACAATCACAGTTAGACTTTTTGCAGAGGCTTAGTAGGATATCTTTTGTAAGCCCTTGGCATAACTGGTGAGACAAGACTGGGGTTTGGCTGTTTTATTATTTTGCATTTAAGGTTTGAATCGGATGGGTTTTTTGGCATTGCTAGTAAGTAAATACATTTCTTGAACAGAAAGATTAACTGAATAACTGAAATGCTTCTAGATATGCCTGATGGTGGAGCGGAACACTTTGCAAAGACAGTCCGGCATCTGAAAGAAAGGTATGTCATTGATGTATTACTGTTGTTAAAACTTCAGAATGTGGTAGTGTGTGTAGGTCACAGCTCCTTTAGCTGGGTTATTCCAGGGCCCATGCAAATACAAAAGTCTGCCTCTTGCCTGTCTGTGTCCCCCCTCTTTTTTTTTTTCTTCATCTTTCTCATAGAATGACCCCAAACTGTTTTGAATTTGGATGCATTTCCAATTCATCCCAGGCTTATTTAAAGCTAAGCACTGGATTTTTTCTTTGAGCAGACAGCTGGTTTCCAGGAAATGAATACATTCTTCTGAGGTATGTTCATTCCTGAAGCTTGAGCTCAAACACAGCAGAGTTAGGTAACTCTGTCACCATGTGACCAAAGGAGTTTAGTTTCTCATTCAGCAGCGATCAAATTGCTTTTCATTTTGCCTCAGCAGCCATTTCCAAGTCTGAGATTGTACCTTCCTGCTTTCCCTGGCTGTGCTGCCTTCACCCTCCATTGGTGCCCTGTATGCTATTCAACAGCACACTTGCCTGCCTACAGAATTCATTTGTATAACTTCATTTAAGTCTTTATCCAGTGTATCTTGGGGCTTGAAGGGTTCCTGCAGTTTTCCCCACCTGCGTTTTTGAACTGAAATCACGCTCCTGAACACCAAGACTAGAATCTACAAAGTCTTCTTATTTCAGTAGCAGAATTACAGCTCCTCTGTATTTTGGAGCTATGATCTTAAATAAAACAAATTCCTGGCTTTACTGATGTGAGCAGAAATACAGCAGAAGCCAAATAATAAATATAAAAGCAATTCCAACAGCCTCTCAAACATTCGAATGCACTGTTTGTATTTTTTAATGTGCCTTTGTTGCAGGTTAACTTAACACGAGTTTGTTATAATGTGTTTGCAGAAACCTGTTGGTTTAGAATTATCCTGAATTAACTTTGTTTTGCTTATTAGCGTGTCATGTCTTCAGTTATAGGGGTATGGGGGGTTTTTTTGCTATCTTGATTTTTTTGGGACACAGGGACACAAAATGCCACGTATGTGTTCCTTTTGTTTCTCGCTTTCAGGAATCCAAAAATCCTGGTGGAATGCCTAACTCCCGATTTCCGAGGTGACCTTAAAGCAGTGGAGAAAGTCGCCTCGTCGGGGCTGGATGTGTATGCCCACAACGTGGAGACGGTGCCGGCACTGCAGAGGTGAGCAGTGGCTCTGGGTGTGCCGGGCTGCGGGGCCGTTCCCGTTCCCGTTCCCGTTCCCGTTCCCGTTCCCGTTCCCGTTCCCGTTCCCGTTCCCGTTCCCGTTCCCGTTCCCGGCCTGCCCTGCGCGCGCCGCCGCCGAGCCCGCCGGCAGGGGGCGCGCCCCGGGGTCGGTGCCGCCTCGCGGGGCGCCCCGGCCCGGCCCGGTGCCGGTGTCCGACTGGGCGGCCAAAAAACCTCTGCTCGGCCGCTTCGCAGAAATTGGCAGAACGCGCCTGTCCTGGCGTCTCTGACTTCTCTGTGCCTTTCCACGTGTTTTTCTCCCTTGTGCTGGAAATGTGCGAAGGAAGGTCCGCGACCCCCGAGCCAACTTTGAGCAGTCCGTCCGTGTGCTGAAACACGCTAAAGAGGTCCAGCCCGGCGTCATTTCCAAAACTTCCATTATGCTGGGGCTAGGCGAGACGGATGAGCAAGTATACTCCACAATGAAATGTAAGTTGGTGTTGAAGTAGGTGCCAGAATTCACAGGTATGAATTTGAAAACAATTGGTGTTGGAAAACAATGGTAAGCATCTTTGCCTCTACATGCCAATCAGTTTGCTGGTGCAGGAAATGTTTTCCAAGTTCCATTAAAAAATAATAATTTGGTTAAAAAAGACTGAATTTCTGAAATATTTTGTCTTCTTATAGCTTACAGGCTCAATTTGACAGGTAAATTAATTATTTTCCTTGTGATCCTTCCGCCACTAACAAGGAATTTTGTTTTTACAGTATTGCGGGAAGCAGATGTGGATTGTTTGACCCTAGGACAGTATATGCAACCAACAAAACGTCACCTAAAGGTAAAAGCGTCTTTAATTTACAGGCAGAGTTAAGGTCCGTACCTTGCACAGTCATCCTTACTCTAGCTCCAGATGTTGGGAAAAATTTCCTTCCTTGTTTAGCCTGACAATGATCATCTGTTAGGGGCTCTTCACTAAAAATGACCTCAGCCATCTAACCCCTTCTATCTTCTGCAGACTTCCCAGTGCTAGTTTCTGCTGTTAGCCAGGGAGACAGCTGGAGCTGAGGCATGGTTCTGGAAAACAAGAGCTTCAGTGTATGTCTCAAACATAAATGCTCAAGCCAGTGCCCCTTCACTGTCTTACAGCCTCTCCCTTAATGGTGCCACTTCAGCTGGATATTTACCATTTTCTGCTTCTGCAGTCTGTCCAGAAATTCACTCTCTGTTCTATTCCTGTGTTTCACTGAATTAACTGTTAGTGAAGAGATTTGTAGGACTGTTGTGGTTTTTCACTAACTTGGACAGAAAAAAATGGTTTGCTCGAAAGGACCATTCAGAAGCAGAATGAAGAAAATTATAAAGCTAGAAACTGGAAATTAAATTCTGAACTTTTCGGCTAAATATGTAAAACAAATAAAATACGTTTGGTAGAAAGCAGAGCAAAAATGCATTTTGTGACTTCACTGATGAAAGCTTTGGAGTGAAAAATTTTGAACTTGCACTATAACTGTATTTCATTTCACTGTATGCTAGCTATAGCAATTTCCTTTGTATTAGTACCTGAGCAAAATTAATTCTTTTCCCCAGGTGGAAGAGTACATAACTCCTGAGAAGTTTAAGTACTGGGAAAAAGTAGGAAATGATCTTGGATTCCATTACACTGCTAGTGGGCCTTTAGTGCGTTCTTCCTATAAAGCAGGTAAGTTTCTGAAAGGCATTGGGTTATTTAGCATGTAACGTTTTATTATACAAAACTAAAACAATGAAGTAACGTGCAACAAAGCTCACCTTAGCTCAAGGACACCTCATATAGTTACCTGTATTTTAAAAATTACTTAAACTGTTTCCTGTAGGTCATCCAAGTGCATCAGTATGACAGTAATTAGTGTTTGTACGATTGCAGTGCTGCTTAATCTAATTTTTTTTTCCAAACCTATTCTGTACTATACTTAATGTGTGAGGCAGGATAGAGGGTACCAAATTTTCAAGTTTTCCTTCACATTCTGTCTCTTGGATGCTTCTGGGTTCACCATGGTTCCTGGTTGTTTGTGTTGCAATTTTGTTGCTTTAGGCAGAATTTATTTACAGTGCTTTAAAAATAATTAGAGTCACTTACAGCAGTGCTTTTTCTGATAAAGCACTGGGCATGAAGTTGCAGCTGATAGTAATGGAACTGTTGTGTAGGTACAACATCCCACTTTTTCCTAAGGAAGGAGAGAGAAGACTCATCTGGGGTACTGTGCTGCTCAGTCTGTTTTAATGACAGGTCAAACAAGATTTGTAGCAGGTTTCACTATAACTTGCTGATACTTTATGAAACAGGAATTAAATTTTAATTAAATCAATCCAGTTTTGCCTGTTGTAATGCACAAAGCAACAAGAGCTATTTCATAAAACTGGACAGGAGGAAAATCAGGATTTTGGGAGTGGAGGGATTGTGTGTTGGGTTATAGTTTTGAGGGTTTTTTAGCTCCCTGCTGTATATATTGGAAATGCTGTTATATATAATTGAATTCCTATAAAATAACTGGTGAAAACAATTGTATTGTAGAGTAGAACACTTACGTTAAATAAGAATGTATTCTTCTGCCTTATTTTATTGAAATACCTACAAATAATTTTGGTATCTATTTTTTTCCTTTTAATTAGGTGAATTCTTCTTGAAGAACTTGGTAGAAAAAAGAAAGACAAAAGCCATCTGAAAATGAGAATGAACCTATTTAAAGCTTTAAGAATCCTTTTTTCAGTGCATAATTATACTGAGTTCCAGAAACGCAGAAGAACAGATGGTGGCTACATGAATAAACTTACTATCTTTCCAGAACAATCTTTTCTCATCAAAACACATTATTTTACCTCATTTCTCCTGGCTACAGAAACAGAATACTTGAGTGTTCAGCAGAAAGACAGAAGATAGAGCCAGTTTTGAAAGAGTGGTGGAACTGAGGTGGAAGAAACAAACATAAGCTGGGAACAAAGACTGGGCAGATTTATAGGTCTGCTACAGCAGTCAGCATTGCTGCAGTTAATACCTGTGAAGGTGCTGATAGTAATTGGAAAGGTACTGATACTTTGGTGTATCTTACTACTATGGAACATAAGCTTGCAGAGGCTCTGGGAACAATAGGAGTTACAGTCCTATAGTTCTAAAGAAAGACTGTATGTGATAATGCACCAGATTAGGGCTTTCTTGAACTGTGCCCAAGGAAGTCTAGTGATACTCCTTCAAAAGATGGTGTCTCTGAGCTGTACCATTCTGCTAGCTTGAGCTTTTCCAGAGCTTGCTTGTCTCCAAGTGTGAGCCTTGGTCTATACAAGGTATCAAGCAAAAGAAAACAAAATGTCCTTTCTGGCAAGACAATTAACCTTGTATAGATACCATTAATTTAAATAATAATTAATTAATAATTAATTTGGAAAATCTGAGTTGGTGTAGGAGCATAAATGGAGCTACCCCTAATTTATATACATGACTGTAACAAACCCCACTGAGGTGCACAGATGCTTCTTTTGCATTGAGTATGCAGAACTGCAGTTCTGTACGGTGCTGCTATTGCATGGCTATTGTCATTAAAGGAAATTTAAAACCCAGTGGTAGTGTTTGGTGGGTCTGGTTACTTGCTCCTTGAGGCTTGGTCTGGCTGCTAAATCTGAGTGCAGAGAAGTGAACCACATTGTGGGTAAAACATGAAATCCACTGTATATCACACTAAGCTCAAGCAGCAATAAAAACATGGCATATGCTACATTAACAGCTCTACTTGCCTGTCTTTACAGCAGTAATACCAATGATTCTCTCCCTAATGCTGAGCTGTGGACATTAAATACCATCTCTGAACTAACCTGATCTGTATCTTTGTCAAGTTTTTTGGGAAACATCCCAGGACTTTGCTATCTGGCCCAAAACTCCCATCATGCAGGTAATTGTATGACTGGCTCTAGTACTTTTCTAAACTCCTGGAGTCTGTAGAAGGAGAGTGGACCCTGCACACCCACCAACTCAGCAAGATGATAGAAGGAAGACGTCTACCTAGCACAATAATACAGCAATATTAACACATTATGAAGACAAAACTTTAACCAAGAAGGAATGTGCTAATTCACCAGTGTAAGGGAAAATGTGAGCCATGAGGAACAAAGGGGAAGAAGGGATAAACAAAAGAATAGCTGTACTTTGTAAGGGCAGAGAGACAGGCAAGGCTGCTTTTTTTTAATAAACAAATTTTTAAAATCAAAAGGTCTGATTGCTAGTCATGGAAAGCCCAGGTGTATTTTGAGCCAAAAATGCCCAGCTTCAGCTAAAGTACCATGTGACTGCTAGAGCAGGGAAAGGTTATCAACCATTGCAAGGAAATTAAGCACTCTCCACTGCAGCAGACATAGAGGGTTGCAACATCAACTCCAGGATACCCACACATTTAACAGCTGCCAGCCTTTATTAGAGGTCCTGCTGTAAAGAATGGTTTTGTCTTGCCTACAGAGCAGATTTAACAGAATTATGACTTAGCTTCTGCCAAGTTTAGCTCTTTCAGCATATCAACACCAGAAATATAGAAAAAAGGAGCTCTGAGCCATGCAGCCATTATCAAACAAGAACATAGCACAGTGACTTCCTTAGAGTGAGAAAAATAATGTTTCTGGAAACACAGTCCAGTATTGCATCATGTTAAAAGTATCTCGTGAGTTGCTGCTGGGTGGTTCAGAAGATGATCTCATGCTCTCACACAACTGTCTGCCAGCTGTCTGGTACCAAGTGTCAGAAGCTACACAAGCTTTTCTATCTGCATGTTTTGCCATGGTTTCTAGAGAAAGTCATACTTTGACTTCACAGATTGGAGAGGGTCTTTGCCTGTTTTTTTTTTTTTAGTGTTTGGGCACAAGCCCTGAAGTTCTTATCCTAGTTACAAATTCCGCTTGTACAGGCATCTGACTTCCCCTATTGCCCATTCAGTTTTTTTCCATAACTATGTGTTAAAGCACCAAGCTCTCACAAATATCCTTTTTGTAATTCAGCACAGGTTTCATGACTGTTTAGTTGAAGTTTCATGTTTGGTGACATTTTCATTTTGTATGTCAATCATACCATTCTGTCAGTTTGATTCACAAAGCAGCTATAAAATATTTTAAGAAACATTAATCATCCTTGCAACCAGGAAAACATTAAACTGAGTTTTGGGAATAAGATTTAGAGTTGACACAGACACTAGAAAAGAATGAATAGTCTTTTTGGCATCATCACATCAACCTACTACACTGTCTGAAACATAATTAAATGTTATTCATAGAGAATTGTTGCATCTTCCAGTAACTGCAAGTCCTTAGGTGAACTGAACACTGGCTTTGTCAATTTAAAAACAGCTTTGAATTTTTCCTACTTGATGAATAATTAATAGTGGTGTCCCCTCCATTAAAAAAGTGTGAAATATTTATGCTTCTTTACTACCCCATGTGGTAACTTATTGCAGGTATTCAACTTGCAGCAGAGATTTCAGCTTGATTCCATCATTCCTAAATCAGATCTCCATTATGCCTTGCTGCATTGTTTAACAATTAAATTTCAAGTTTAGATGTTGAACAAGATTATAGCACTACAAAAACCTCAAATGAGACATGTAAACTTCTTGGCTAGCACAAAATCTCGCCCCTAACTGCTCCTATAATAACTAGTCTCAGTCCAAAATGTGTGTTCTATTCACTTGCAATATTCTTGGCTGCTATTGTATTCCTGGAACCAGACTAGTTTCAGCTGCACAAAAACACGAACACACATACTCAGAACAAAACCATCACATCTTGCCTAGACTTACAGTCTGTCTGTGTACATCTTGGGTAAGACCCAGTTTATGCATTCTGTATTATACTACTCCTAGACTTGCATTAAATCCTGATTTTCTTCAGCTGTTGTAGGTCTTGTTGTATTTTTAAAGTGCAAAGCGGTGTTACCATGGAATTGCATTTTAAGAACCCCATAAAAAGAATTTCAGAGCACAGGAGTTCATTGGTCACATTACACAATTCTCACCCAGAATGAAGTGCTGGAACATCCATACACAAAGATTCAATAGTATTAACCCCCATCTCTTACATAGCAGCAACTCAGGTCACCTCCAGTTCTTATTTCCCTGATAACTGTACTCTGAACATGATGGCTTATGATTCAAGGGGCTGCACAAGCTTCTGAAACTCTTCCTTTTGGCCTGTGGGAAGGTTGTCTGGCATATATGCAAGGTATGTATTGCTGTATCCTGAAGGAATGCCCCACCGGATTCATCCCCCAAAGTTCTCCCACTAAAAGAATGCAGCCACCAAGGAACTAAGTTGACCCTAAGAAAGCAAGGGAAATGCCAGTACTAGTTTTACCTTACTGCTCTTGAGAAAGCAAAGGGGGAATGGCAGATCCTAAGAGAGTGAAGTGAGAGTGATCCTACTGTAATGAACTTGGCCATTCTTTAACATCTTTATGACTGACCCCTAAGTCACAATGCAAGGCTTTGACTAATTCTGCAGGAGAAACAGGTAGCAATAGGGTAGAAACAGGGTAGCAATTAGTTTTTCCATCTCTGGGTGGCTTGTGAAAAGCCACTGCCATCTCAGGAACACTTTCATATTCCTAAAGGGAGCAATTCTTCACACAAGAGTAACAGCTTATCATCTGCTTCAAACTGATGAGGACAGGTCCCATACAGGGACACTACTATTGCAGTGTGTGCAAGTTTCAGAAAGCCATCCTGATTTTCTGACACCTCTACTCACCCTCCTGGTTAAGATGGGCCCTGAAGCATTGCTCTGCCAACCTGAACAGTCAAGAACAAGAGAACCTTTGAGTACAACTTGTCAGCATGCTCTTCTTAACCCCAAAGGAGCAGTGACCAGCCTGCCCTCTCAGGTGCTACAGGGCCAGAGGAAGCCAAGAGGACACTCAGCTGCAAAACCAGGGTGGTCTGCCTCTTGGCTCACAAGGGCTGCATTGCAACCCTCGCTGCATCCCAAGGTTGTTACATGAAAGCAGCACTCGTCAGTAGGGAGGAGGAAATGGCATGATGAAAGATGACAGTTTGATTTCAAGCCCCCATAATTCCCACTCACTTTGAGTGGCTTTTGACATGTGAAAAATCTTACAGGACAAAAGCCTCAGGCATATTTGCCCAAAGTGCCAGATGATTGCTGCAGAGTAAGTCCCTGTGTGGAAGCCATTAACATGCAGAACCTGGAAGCATCTGGTTCAAGGACACAGCTATTTCAGTCAGATAACAGTGTCTTGTATTGTTTATCCAAATTGTTATACAAGTTCCCTCAATCTTCAAGTAACTGTCCTAAAGCTTAAACTGTATCTACGTTTCTGTGGGTAAGCAGTTACAGTAATGGCACTCGTTAGCAAGACTGATCTTTCCTCCTGTTTAATTATTGATACACCATGTCTGAAGGAACACCAGTCAAATAATTCAGAACGTATTATTTGACCAGCTGCAGGATAATTCTCTACTAACACTCTATTATTCAACTAAGATGTCTATACCTTCTAGTCTGAAACCTGTTCATGCTCATCCTTCTCTACCTTCCCCTCCATTTCAAAACCCCATGCAACAAGCCAAACACTGACAAACACTGTAATCTCAAGGATTTTAATAGCACTGGCCAATTGAGAATAATAAAAACACATAGAAACAAAGTAATAGTAAAGGCAAAAATATCAAGAGAACACTGGAAGTATTCATTCCTGCTAATCAAATGAGGTAGGAAGCTGATTTATGGGGCTGAATTTATTTTTAATAATTTCTTCACAGCAGATTCATTAAAAAGACTGCTTTCAGATGGAGTATGTCATGAAGGAAAAAGATAACTACCAGGTAACATTAAAGCAAATATCTGTTTTCTGCTTGGGCTGATATTAAATTAAGGTAATTCTCCTTAAATGCAATGTTCAAACAAGCAGAATGCTCCTCTGCGGAAGACAGGTTGTGCCACTGTAACTTAGGGAATACTTGCCCCAGGAATCTGAT
Organism: Euphonia xanthogaster; assembly: GCA_034509185.1. NCBI lineage: Eukaryota > Metazoa > Chordata > Aves > Passeriformes > Fringillidae > Euphonia > Euphonia xanthogaster. Next base: position 48,956,311 of record JAYDZK010000202.1, on the reverse strand, counting down.
TAAATCAAAAATATGTGGTTGCACATGGAATGTAAGTAAAACAACCAAAGAATGAAAACTGAAGATCTGCCAGCGGATCAGTCTGTAACTGCTGTCCACTGGCACAAATTACACGACTGATGCCTGCAGAACTGCATGGTCTCCCAAAAGATGCAGCTTAGACTGCACCAGTGTCAGTGGGTCCCAACCAGAACTGGGGCATTATTTCTGAAGTCAGTTCTACCTTAGGGCTGGACCTAAACCCTATCAATTAACTTAGAAATGATCTTTTGACTTCATTGCCAGTTAGAGCACGCATTTAACCAGGCAAAAAATCACCCCCCAAAAAAATAACAACTGGTGAGACCAATGTTCCAGTCCATAGATCACAGTTTATATAGACTGATTACAGTCTATAACTGGACTAAGGTAAAAAGATATTCCATTTTTTTCATATAATTTGAAATATTTAAAGTGCTGTTTAGGAACATTTCTGGAAGCAGAAATCTGCAGTATGAAGGTAACTTTTCACTTAAAAGATGATTCATTATTAAAAACAGGTTTGTACCATCTTCAGTAACCAAAAAAAATTGCTATAAAAATAGAGATTTGAAAATAGACTGAATTCACATGTACCAGGTACAATTTCTAGTGTAAAACTGGTTTAGTTTATGAAAAATATATTTCCTTAAAAAAAGCATAGGCTTACAGTATTATCACTAGGAAGATCAAAAAAATTCCTTCAGTATCTATTACACATTATACTCTAGGCTTTTTGACAGGTGGATCCTGCAGGCTGAATTTAGGAATTTCACATGAAGAAGCAAAAGGAATTCTTTTGGCTGACACCTTCTTCCCAATTGTTTCAATCTGAAAAAGAAAACACATTTAACAAGTCAATGTGGCAAGCTAACAATCATGTCAACCTATGAGGAATCTACAAAGAACGCATTTTATGAGCATTAGAATAAAACAAGCCACAGAGCACAGTGTGCCCAAGGACAGTTTCTGTGACTGGAGTTGCAAAGAGTTTGTTAAAAACCAAAAACAACTAATGAGCCTTTTACAGGTGCCTGCTTTACCTACTTAAAGCTGCATCTTGACAATCTGAACATTCATCTGCCTCACCTGCCACAGGACCACAAATACAAATACCATAAAATGTTTCAGAGTATTCATAAAATGGGGCTTCAGACTCCTTCTCCTAAAAATTTATAGTAAATTAGCACAGAAAAAGCTTTTTCCCTCCATAATGCAGTAGGCTGTTTTTGAGGCAACACAACTCTGAAAGGCTAAAGGCAGCCAACACAACAAGTGAAAGCCTGTTACACAGCCAATACACTCAAACCAGGTATGGCAAAATTCAAAGAGCAAGGCAAATTCCTCTTATTTCTAGGTCAGACTAATGTGAATCGCTAAGGACAGAGCTTACAGAAGACAAAACACCAACTAGGTAAGACAGTTCAGACATTCAGTAAATAAGCAGAACTGTAGCTTTGTCCTTAAGTAATGCAGGTAAAATGCAAAGCTCCAAAAGACAAAATACTTCAACTATTCTATTTTAACAAAATTTTGATGAATATATTCTAGGCAGACATCTGAGTTAATGCTGAAGAGCATTGTTTAAACAGTCAGGAGGTACACTGGTATGTACCAATGTATATGGTACATTCATATGGTATATATGTACCATATTTGCCTTTAACAGCTTTAACTGCCTGGGTAAATGGATTTATACCAGCTTATTCACAAACAGTGCACATATCTGTAGCTTAAACATGGAAAAAAATATCCACAGAGAAATCCTATAGCCATTATAAGAATAAGCACAGTACTCAGGAGTACAGGGAATGTAAAGTGACTGAAACATGCAGCTGATCTGGCCTGCAGCTTTTGTTCTTATGCTGTCTGGCTGAGATGCTTCCATCAGATTATTCTGGGATTTGGTGATTTCAGTATTAGTCAAATTCCACCTATGCTGAAAGTGCTTCAAGCCCTTCAATCAAGGCTTACTCTGCTTTCCCTGCTTGAGACCTAAGCAGGCTTTTTTCTCAAATCAGAAATTACTCTACCTAGAATCAGAGCTTCCCATTCATATTTCCTGAATGAAGCTTTAACTGTGGAAACAGGTTATAATTGAAATGGTAGGTGTGTTTAAAGTTATTTAAATGCTAGTTTGGGAAAAAAATTTAAAACTACTCAAATCCATAGGTTTGGATTGTATACAATGGAATTGCTATTAGCATCAGGCTGTGTAATGCAACAGCTTTTAACAAGAGAAGTTAAAAGATGAGGGCCCTAAAAGCTTAAATTTTGGGATTCTCTGTTTAAGACAAAATCCTTTTTATTATTTTATGCAGAAAATATAGGTCAATTGTT
>JAYDZK010000202.1:48943044-48953933 GCA_034509185.1 Euphonia xanthogaster | reverse complement strand
TCTGGATGAAAAATCTGGATAATAGACCTGCATGACTAATTGCATTCTGGATGGGAAACTCACAAATTATTTAAAAATTCAACTAGAATTTCATGGAAGACACACAAAAGTACAGTCTCTGATCTATAAAGTCTTTAAGCCACAGAAGACTTCAGACGACAAATTCCTAGGAGAAATATCACACAGATTAGAATTCGATCTAGAATTTGCTATTAGCTTAGCAAAACACTTAGCTAAAAAGTTAAGCTTCTGGGTCCTCTCTCAGGTACAAACAAACACCATTGTTTGGACCTTCTGGCTGATCTTAATCAAACACAAAGAACTAAAAGGACTAATCAGTCATCTCCTCCAGTCTCTCATGTAATTCTTGAGCCTTTCACTGACTATCTTCAGATACATCTTTACATTCACTGCTTTCACCTCCAATATCAGCCAGCTTTGTTTCACATACCTCAGAGAGAAGAGTCCAAAACTTCCCTTAACAGTTTGTCCAAGATCTCACTGGCTGATAAACATTTATTACCTGCATTATATCTTGTTCAGTGTTTAACTCTCATGTCTCCAGTAAACCTCCTTCTGTCTTTTGTGAGGAGCAAAAATGGTACTTACAGCTTACATTTACTTCTGCAGGAAGTGTGTTTTGCCATCCTGTTACTGTCAATTTCAAAAGCCCCTTTTTTTTTGGATGATATTAAAATAAGATTCTAAGTAGGGGCTACAGTAACATACAAATTCAGCCCTTCTGCAAAGGCTGCAGATCTGGAAGAAACAGCGCAGGGGCTGGGTTTGGAGTCAAGTATCAAACTAGAATAAATTTAGGCATGAGATTTAGCAGTTTTTCACATTTATCTCCTAACTGTCCATTATTTCCCTGTTGCAAAGAAGGGCAGAGCAGCATTCAGATGTTAGATTTATAGTTGCACCCCATGACCTCAGATGTCTTTTCCAACCTGAATGATTCTAAGGCAGGCTTATAACTGTGGAAGCCTCAACTTTAAAAGCACATCAGTCTGTGAAAGTAGTAACATAGTGGAGGAAGACAGCACTAATGAACACTTAGGAACAAACAGGTTTACATTTAAATCCTCACCTCTAGAGGTTTTTTTTTCCCTTGCTACTCAGTCACTGAAGGAGAACAATAGGGAAGAGAGCAGAAAGCAACATAAGAAACATCACCCAGATGATTACCTGGAAGCCAATGACTTGTAGCTCATTGTGAAGATCATCTAGAACTCTCCTACCATCAAAGATAAATGCAGGCTTGAGCATTTTCTTATGAATACGTTCATAATCCAACTCCTGTAAAGAGAAATTAAAGCAGATAGAATAAATAAGTAGCATAACACTCTCTTTTTTTCTTTAGTTTAAATTAAAGATAGCATTTACCTTAAACATGTCCCATTCAGTGCAAATCACAAGGGCATGAGCTCCATCACAGGCTTCATAGGGATCTTTACTGATAGTGACCAAGCGAGACACTGTAACAGAAGGAAAATAGCTTTATTCTGCAGGTCTTCAGCATCAGTCTGGCACGTTTCTGGCAAATGAGACTCCTTCCTTGCCCTATACAAACAAGTGGTTTCAAGTCACTCACCTAGAGGTATTTTCTACCAAGATACTTAGTATTTTGATTTTACTTATTTAAATGAAAGCAGGTGATAGCTGGCATCTGAGCAGTCAGAGCACTTAAATGTTTGAAGTCAAGCATTCAAATTTGATGTAAACAGTCAAGCAAATCTCTAGATTTTGAAGGTACTATGGAATGCTCAAATGCCAACTCTCACAAAGGTCATTGTCTGTAAAACAGTAGCACATCAGCTTCTATTTTACACTCAGTTCACCCTACAGAGACACACGTGGCTCCCCAGAGGCTGCCTGAGCAGCTGCCTAGAGGAAAGCCTCCCCTTTCCCTCTAAATTCAGGGGCATGTCTAACAATGTACACTCTTCATTCTTCATCACAGCTCAGTTTGCTCCATTCTCTTTACCTCTAAAATCCTCAACTGTTCTCCCCATCTATCAGCTCCATTCCCCCTCTCCAAAAAGAGAAGTCTAAAAAAACCGAAGTCCCAAATACCCCTTACCTCTGTAATCATAGGTGATTATTTTAAAGGTTTCTTGAGTGTAAGGGAACAAAGGAATTTGGAAGTGATATGAGGGAAGGGAGAATGCTCAGTAATACATTCTGGAATCACATCTTTATTTCTATTTTAGATATGTGAGAAAGAACTAAGATAGAACTTGGGGCACAAAGAAACTGTCAAAACTAGTCTGTCCTGGACATTCTTCTTTCTCTTCATTTTAATTATTCAGACATAAAATTCTAGGCATCTATTCAAATGAGTGTTTACTGGAAGAAAAATATACAGTAGTTGAGAATTAGCATTTATCTACAAAAGCCACAGGGAAAGGAAGAAGAATGAGAGTAATCCTCTGAGCTACAACAATCATTTAAAAAGTGCAACCAACAGCACAATGATGTCATGCTGAAAATGAATTTATTACAATATTTAAACAGAGCCGTGTATATTGAGAATAGGGTGGGAAGAGGTGAATAAACTTTATATGAGAATTCTTACCTTGGTTATCTTCTGAGACACCCAGATGTGAGAGATCAAAGATGATTTGCTCCTTAGGTACTTTAGGGTCATAGATATGCAGCTTTGCTCCTTCATCCATTAAATACTTGCTAATGTAGATACTGGATGACTCTCTAGGGAAGAGAATCAATCAGTTAAAGAACCAGCTGGCGTGTTCCAAGTAATGAAAGTTCTCAACTACCATGATAGGCGATGCCAGAGTTTTTACATAATTTTTACATTAAAGATCTTAGTGGCAGCCATGCCAGCAGGAAACCTGGAATCTTGATGGACACCAAGGAGAATATACGAAAAGGTTTGTATCTCTTTTGCTGAATCATCCAAGAAAGATGAGTCTGATGACTCCTAGTGACCAAAATTAGAAGGGCCTAGAGTTTACAAGCTTCCCCCCCAAACTGCAGTTGAAGACTTGTATCAAGTTTGACCTTTACAGGAGAACAGAAGTAACCACTTCAGGAAATCAAGATGAAACCTTATTTTACAAAGCAACTTAAAACCAGCTGCAAAAGTGCTTGCATTCTTTTCTGTAGAGAATGGAAGGAGCCTGTCAAAATCTATCTTTGCTTGTGCAAGTTAATAAGGACTAGAATTATCTGCAACTTCAGCATGATTCAGGTCTGTTGTAGAGGTCAAGAATCAGTTCTCACCCATTTAAGGAAGACTCATCCTTGTTACAAACCAATGCAGTCACAAGAAAAAAAGAGTCCCACATCCAGCCATTAATTCAATTCAGTGGTGGGCATTAGCTGGGTGGCTGGTGACAGCTGTAGGGACTCCATGCTGGTGAACTGAGCTTACCTTGTGTCCCCAGTATCCTTTTTGAAAGCAAACCCTAAAATAGCAATCTTCTTGTCAGTGACAGTATTAAACAAGCTGTCAATAATGCGGGAAGCAAATCTTCTTCTCTGATAATCATTCATGTCTATTACCTGAAATTACACAAGCCATGATGGTACAGAGAGGAGCCATTTTAAACTATAAACAGATTCTATTAACAATCAAGCTGACCTACCCACACATAAATTTAATAAAGGCTTAAAAGAGAAGGCTAAGCATTTTTACTCAGTATAGTAAGCAACCCAAAGATAAATTTAGTTAATGTATTAAATTCTGAGATAAATCCTAGTTAATGAGTGAATACTGATGTACATATATACATTCCTAACATTAAACGAGGGAACAACAGCAACCATGTTTATTTTTAAAAACAGCAAGATCTACCGAGTTCTTTCAGAACTGTAATAGTAGACCCTGAGGAAAAGATTCTGAGTTCTGAATTCAAAGTGGACTGATACCAGCTGCAAAAGAAAGACAGGAGACACATGCTTGTACTTCACACCTTCTACTGCTGCTAGACAGCTTCACAATCCATTTGGTCCAATCCACTTAATTCACCCCAAAAAAGCTGAAGCGCTCACAAGTATCAAAATGTCAGTGTTAGACCAAGGGCTCTGAAATGTAAAGGTGATCAGCACTAAGGTATCTGCTCCTTGGAGCTGATACAAAGTTTGTGTGGACAATACTTTAAATTTCAGTGCCTGAAAGCTGAGTGCTGAAGAAACACCACCCTTTGAAAAAAATTGGTGAAGAACTTGTACCTGCTGCCAGTAGCGAGCTACCTCAGGTAAGTTCAGTGCCTCACAGAGGTACACTAAATTCAAGACATCCTTCTGAAAACAGCTACCTCCAAACCCTGAAAGAGAAAACCGTTATTTTACAAGTGACTAAGGTACCCATCCTAGCCAATCTGCGGAAACAAGTAGGTTTTGGCAATCACTGACATAGTTAGCATTGTAATTTTTCCCAGTATTTCACTCCTAGCAAATGAAAAATTTTAATCTCTTAAAATCCAACTCCTGGACCTACTTAGTCAGCTACAGAAGGCTTAATTATGCTTCAGTTTCCACTGAAATCAATGCAAGTTTTAACACAGAAACCTGAACCTGTATGAGAAAAAGAAACTACAGGCTATTATTAAAAGTAGGTAGACAAGCTCCTGGGCCTTTTCTCCCCCCACCTCAAGATTTAGACTAATATTCTTCAAAACAAGCATGTTAGGATTAGGTTCCTTCCTCTTGCACCTCCACATGGATATCTAATCACTGCCAAGAATGAAAGATCACCACAGCTGACCAAGGGAGAACTGAGAAAGAGGGATCCTTGAACCTAGAACTTTGTTCAGCAAGCAGAGTCCCAGAAACAACACACTGTAGAAAGAGTTATAACAACCTAGTAGCAATTTTTGGTAATGCATCTACTTTTCACTCTTGTATAGACTCTAGTATAGGTTATATATAATAAGGTTATTTTAAAGTTTCAGCATGAAAAAATACAGAGAGGCTTTAGTCTTGTTCTGAATGTGAAAGTTTGATGCACCAATCACCACTTCATCACATTTTACTCTCATAATCTAATCCAGAGATGACTGTCTATGGCATTTAGTGCCATGGCCTAATTGACAAGGTGGTTATTGGTCAAAGGCTGGACTCAATCTTGGAGGCCTTTTCCAACCTTATGATCCTATTAATTCATCGTACAAATCAGAAGCTGTCGTCACACATTCTGAGCTAGAGGTATTCTCTTCTCCCTCAGGCCACTGGCAGCAACTCCCAAACAAAACTGCAGCAGTTGCAATGGGGAAGACATTTTAGAGAGCACTGTTGGCAGTGATGCTTCAGAAAAACTAAGCCACAGCTTTTCTTTCCAGTGTCACAGGCAGGGTAAACCATGCACTCTGAACTCTCCAGTTTCAAGTTGCTGGGTCTGGAGCAACCTCAGTTCTACATATTTGACCAGCAAATTGATTTATACTAGTATTCTACAGTAATATTTTCATACATTAAGCACTTCTAATGCTGTAGAAAATTTTAGAGAATCAGAGTACTAATTTCAAAACACTACTATTATACTATATATATACACACATAAATAATAATATATTATATTGCACTATTAAACAAAAGCCCAGTGGGGAAAAGAAAGGAAGATTTTTTTTCACTTACCAACACTGGCTTTGAGAAATTTATTTCCAATTCTTTGGTCTGTTCCAATAGCTCTTGCTACTTCTTCAACATCTGCTCCTGTAGCTTCACACAGAGCACTGATTGAGTTAATGCTGCTGATTCTTTGGGCAAGGAAAGCGTTAGCTGCCTGCAAATAAAAAGCATAGTAAAGAACTTCATTTGTCCAGAAACCAAGATGTCCACAGACCAAAGGGAGTTGTTACTGGAAGGATTACTTTAGTATCTATGCAACTCCATTGACATACAAAAGGGTAACCTAATGAGTTTAATATATAGATGCCAGTTAATGGGATTTAAGCAAAACAAGATAATGCTTAACTTGAAGAGTCTGAACCATTTTATGATGGTAATCAGTTTTCTGCAGCACTAGAAGCTTGCTCTTACTAACAACTAACAGCAATAAAAGTGGGAAAATATTTCACAGAAAGTCAGAATCATCTATTAACTAGGTCAGCCCACCTGAAAAGATCAATATCCTTTGACATATGCATTGGGTCCTCCCAACCTCATCTGTCTTTCCTAGCTGCATGACTCAGTGTCAACACAATTCTGCTTCTGAGCTTTGTCTCACACCCCTTGCTCATTGCAGACCACAGCAGGGAGCAACACAAACCAGTTTAGAAAGTTCTGATGACCAGGTATTGGTTGTGATGATTTTTTCTTTGGGCACCCAGTGCTCATAAACAGCACACAGAGCACGGACGGCCTTCTGTCCCTCTGGAGAGTCATCTCCACCGATCAGCACTCGGTCCGGGTTCTTCAGGTCCTTGATGGCCGTTCCTTCGGCAAGGAACTCTGGGTTAGACAGCACCTACACCCACAGCAGAAAAACAACAAGTAAAAGCCAAAAGCAACAGCCAGGCTTTAAATACACAACTCAAAGATTATATTTACCTGCAAATCCAAGTTAGGCTTGGTATTAGCATCAAATATCCGACGAATGCTCTCTGCAGCACGTACTGGAACTGTGCTTTTCTCAGTGACAATTTTATAGCCATTTGAATTCTGTACAATTCTTCTAGCACAAGCTTCAATGTATTTCAGATCAGCTGCTCGGCCTTTTCCCATTCCATAGGTCTTTGTTGGTGTATTAACCTAATTACAAATACGTGAAAAGGGAAGAGGCAAGGTGAAATTGTTAAGACTGATGGACATTCTCCTTCTCAGAGGAAGGAAAATGCTTCTACCTCTGAATTATTCTGGTTACCACATCAGATGAAGAGGTATTAGCTGTCTCAATTACACATTTTGTTTCCTACAGAAAGTTCGTTGGTCTCTATTTAAATAGGATTCAAACAAGAGCAATTCATAGCAGTTCTGCAGGCTTTGGTGAAACAATCCTTATTCTGGAAACACCACTAATTTCTACATGATTATGGCCAGCCACTTTTTGTTACCTATCCTACACTAGGAGTGCAAAGGCTCATGTAAGAATCTTGTGGCCAGTGAGACAACTACAGCTTAAACTCTGCAATGAAACCTAAGGTTAGGACTGATGAAAATTAATATACTGATGTACACAGAAAAGGCAACATGAGGGAAAACTCGTAGTTTAGATTAAGACAGAGGGTCCTTTTCATTACCAATGGAAAGAAGAAATAGCAACAACATTGCCATTTCGTGGCAATGAATACAAATACAACAGCTTGTTTTGAACCAAGGACAGGGGGCAATATATGGGCTGTATTAGTGGCTGTCATCCAACCACACAGCATTCATTTGAGACTTACTGCATGAAGGAAAATACTGTCAGAAAGGGAGCTCCAAACTACAGTGCCCTAACAAAGAGAAGACCTCAAGAAAAAGCAACTTTAACAAAAAACTTAACTGTGGCCTACCAAGGCAAACAGCAATCAGTTCTTTTGGATTCTGCATTAGTAACAACCTCTAGATTAGAAAAGGTTTATCTTTGACTAAATCCTCTTTCTAGTGGTGTGAATAGCTTTGAAACATTAAAGCCATTCCTGCTTCCATTAATACACTATTTCCAGAAATAGATCATCTTTGTAGGCAAATAACCAGCATACAATTTTGCATATATGTCTAGGCATTTTATCATTATTATCAAGGTCCCACAGGTTTCACCAGTACACTGCAATGACAGAGCTGCACTACATTCTGCTCTGACTCCATACACCTAACCAAATTAAACATCAACATTACCATTTTGACTTAGAACCTGTTCAGTTGTTAAAGGTGCTACTGGCTACAAGAAAAACAAAAAGCTTACTTAAAACTTTTCCAGCACTACACAGAAAGACAAGGAGAAATCTGTGACACAATGACATGACATTGCTAACTGAATCTATATGACAAAACAAAGGCAACTTCCTAAAAGAAAAGCAACATAATGATTTGATAAGAAAGGAAAAAAAAAAAGGAAAAAAAGATTAACACAACCACCTTCTCCTAAACTTACAGAAATAAATACAAGATCAGCTTCTCTAATGGCATCATCAATACTGGTGGAAAAGAAGAGGTTTTTTCCTCGACAGGATTCTACTACTTCTTGTAACCCTGGCTGAAAAAGAAGCAGAAAAAAAAAACAGTTAAGATTAATGCAGTTAGAAGAACAGCAGACTCTATGCCCAAACAGAATATAATTTCAGATACAGAGAGATTTTCTTTTTTTCCCCTGTCTGTGCAGCATGTTTTCAGCCTTCCAGACATAAAGCTTCTGAAGATTATTTACCCAGTAAAAAAAGTTAAACAATTTCTTATTCAAAAGACTTAGAATGCTGCCCTGAAACTTTCAGCCACACTGAATTGCTTATTTGCACAGCTAAATTTTAGCTTTCTGTTATTCCCATGCTCAGTTCTACTACACGAGAAGCAATTTAAGAAATATCTGTAGTGATGCAAGTAGATTCAAGCAGAAGTCTTACGATATTCCCTAGACTGCAAACAAAAGAGGTGGTCCCAATTGTCCTTTTCCCTCTCATGTCCATGATCCCCTCAATATCAGATCTAAAACTGCTTCAGCATAAAATAACACCCCACAAAGTCTTCCACCAAGTAAGCAAGCCCAGATCCAGTGAAAGATAGGCAGCAGAGACACACAGGAAATCATGACCACTCCTTTTAGCAACCACTCCTCTTTGGGCCAGATTAAACTTATCCTGGCACCACTCCTACAGTGTGGGTCAATCACAACAGCCATAATATGATGAAATTCTTTCCAGAGATACATCCAGTGCTGTAACACTTTCCCCTCTCTTAACATCTCCACTCAGACAAGAGAGGCAGGAGGTCACATATAAATGAGCAATCCTCTGTATGGATTTTTAAGAATGGTCATAAAAAAAAATTTAACCAAGATATTTTGTTTGAATAGTCAGTCATGCACTTTCACGTGGCAATCATACCTCCAACTCGAGACACCTATCATGACATTACACACTTAAGTAAATGCCAGAAAAGCCAAGGTTCACTGGATGGAGAGAAGAAAGCAAGCAGAAGCCTGCTTATGCAAGACATTTTTACTGCCTCATTTTATATCAAATACCACTCAGAAGAAAACAACGGTCAGAAGAGGCAAAAGAACACCCTACAATCCATCAAACATTCCAACTGTGGTCCTTACAATTGGATGTAAACAGAAAGGCAGTCCACTAGACAATTTCTGACACTGAAAAAATCCAACCCAAAAAAAACCCGACAAAAACCTCACTGTGCAATGACTCAATTTTATAACATGAACTAACTCTTGGCAGTTTTTGTACATTCTTTGTAAGTTAAGGACACCATTCCAGGAAACAGATGTTACAAGTTTGGTTTTTTTTTTTAAAAAAAACATGCCAAGGCAAGTCTAAGTGTTCAGAGAAAACAAAACACTTTCAAAAAATATATTCATGCCTCACCTACTAATCTGAACATAATACACAGTTTCCTTTGAATTTATAGGACAAAGAAGGTCTATTCATCTTGACTTAGTCACAGTATAGCTCTGGTTTTTAGAGGGAAGAAGACTTCTTACAGCAAAAGAGCAACTGTTAGTACCAGTCAGTTCCCTTGTCTTTGGGAGATGAGTGAAGATAAGTTTTCACTCCTGTTAAAGAACTCAAATCTATAAAAATTGTATTTCATGAAAGAATAAAGGAAAGAAAAAGAGGCCTATTCTTTTATGATGAAAAAGAGTGGAAAAAACCAAATGCTAAGAGAAGCAAAACAGAAAAATGCTTTACGTATCTTCAAATTAAAGTAATTCTGTAATGAAGGAGTGACAGTGTGCTACATTTATTTGTCCTAGTCTTCTTCGGCCAGATTGAAGATTCATGGTACAACTGAATCAGAAACATGACTGTCCCAATCTTTCCACACAGTTAAAGCTGGGCAGCACAGATTGGATTTTGGCAGTATTTAGAATGCAAATAAAGCTTTCAGCTCAGTATTAACACATTTATACTGTGCTACAACCCAGCAGATAGTATCTGTAATTGAGCAAGAGGACGGTGTTACGATCAAATCAGGTTCCAAAAGAAAGTCAGCATTATTTAGCACAATTCACTATATATATAATTATTTTTTCCTTATTAGGCCCTTCATATAATCATTAATAAACATCTGCATCAGCTGCAATAAGTTATTTCAGAAACCTGGTTTAATGAGCAGTAGGGACAAGCAGGTGTTCTAGAATACTCTTTTTGAAGGACATCACTGACATGCTAAGCTTGACAAGCTTCAGAAATAGGCTATAGGGAAATGCCATGTAGCGGGAGGCAAGCAAAGGCAACACTGGCTGGAATAAGAGATAACAGTGATGTTTACCTCGTAGATTGGGAGTGTGTCTGAATTCCAGGCATTGATTCTGGCCTCATTGACATCCACAACAGTAACTTTGATACTGGGGCACATTTGTGCAATAACACTACAGGTTGGCCCACCAACATAACCAGCACCAATGCAGCAAATCTTCTTAATCTCAAACATGATTGCCCTAGTAAGAGGAAAGGGAAACAGAAAATCCGGAGTTAAAAATTAAAATACCGGCCAACAATTCAAGGAAAACAAAGAGCATCAGTGATTTCAGATTTTATTATGCTGCGGCCCACAGGAGCGTTTTCTTACGCCGGATCTCTTGAAATGAGCTACCACTCCCCTCTCCAACCCGCGAAGGTTTTGGAGCCTGCCCCTCTCCGGAGCGCCAGCATACACAGACCACCAAAGAAGCGTTTCTGTGGTCGCTTTGAGTCAGGACATCCCGATCACCACCCTGGGGCCGAGGAGCTGCTGACGCCGCGGCAGCCCCGGCTACGAGCAGAGATCGG
>JAYDZK010000202.1:48897582-48925231 GCA_034509185.1 Euphonia xanthogaster | reverse complement strand
AGAGCCAGGGTGGGGATTTGGGGATGATCTCATCAAGGGAGAGGAATTCCACAGGTAAAGGGAAGGGGGTACAGTCTAGGGTAAACTATTTGGGAAAACTACGGGGATACAAAAAACAAAACTACTTTGAAGTGTTACAAAGTATAAAAACACACTACAACAGTTCACTGTTAGAGGTTTTTTGATGCATTTCACAGCAAACTCCAAGGAAGTGTTCACATCAGTCCTCTGCTCCATTAACTACACAGGTGCCAAATCAACAGAGCTGCAGTCATGGTGGATGTCAGCTTATGAGTCAGAGCCTCCTCTTCCTCACAGTGGAGTAGAGGGGTCACAGTACTGACAGTTCATCACCCAGCCCCAGCTGTGAACACGTGTGTGTGTGTCTGTGCTCAGTACCTAGTCTTCATTGGTGAGGCTGCTCTGAATCCGAGGAGGACAAATAAAGCATTTTCCGAATTTTCCCCTATTCCCCAAATCATCCTATTTGGAGGCTAACAATAGGATTCAGTAATGCCTGGGGCCTGATTGATGGTTATGCTGGAGGTTTATTGATACCTCCAGGATTCTCATCAATGCTGCTTCTAATGTACAAATGTTCATCACAGGTTCTCAGAAATTACCTCCCCAGCACATCAATTTTATTACTGTAGTATTTGATTTATTGTAATATGTTACTTTAACATTAAATCAACCACTGCATTTTAAAGTACCGTCAGACTGTGTTTTAATTACTGCTGTTTATTTTACTTCCATGAACCTGATACGAACAGTTACTCACATTCCTGAAGACATTCTGTGTCTGTGCAGTATGACTGGGATTGTCTCAGCTGAAACAGAGAAAAAGAAAAGCATGACACTTAACAATAAGTCTTGGTCAGCTTTTACTGAAATCAGGATTTAATATATTGTCAGAGTAAAGATCAAGAATAACTGATCCTTTACTGGATCACACTTTGCTTATGGTTTGTGAAGAGTCCCAGGTATGGAGATAGTTTCTGAACACTGTTTACATAATACATTTAAATCACCTGACTACAGTGTGATTGCTTCCAATTCAGCCATTGAATACCTTTCAAAATTCAAGGAAAAGAAATCTGTAGTGATGTAGGAGCTATTATAAACACATGTACTCCCTACACCTGCCCATTATAAATCCCAAAAATATCAGTTCTTACTATTATCTAGATCAAATAACACTTGAATACTCTGTGATTATATCACAATAAATGATCAGACTGTGATAATGGTTATGCACAAAGAAGCTGAATTAATATTTCACATTTAAACTTAGTACTTACTATTTCCCCCCCACCAAGACCTTTATTTTTAAAAGAGGTTTTAATATGTGTTTTACCGTTTTTTCTCTTTACTGACAGGCAAAATTTAAAACATTTTTAGTGACTGTAATGACTATTTGATTTACAGACTAGGTAAGCTTGCCTACTGCAAGAAAAGTCAACACTGGCTAACCTGCAAATCAGTACAGCTATTTTACAGATGACAGAGCCAAAAAAGGAAGACAAATATCACACTCTTTATTCGGATCAGAGATGTTAAATGGATGGGATTTAATGTGCAGCACTATGGAAATAGATTCTATACTCTGCTTAGGTAGACTACATGGATTATTAGTAAAAGTTTTTAAAAGTACAGAATTGTTACACTGCCTTGGTTAGAAATGACATTTGATTTTTCACAGGTTTTATGATACAGCTGTGTCACAAATCCCAACACTTTTTGTCACAACAGGCTAATCTGTTTATTACCAGTGTAAATATACAAATGTTAAAGAGATGAAAAGATGGTGCCCTTTATGTAAGAAATACATGAATCATTTCCACAAAACCCATTTCCTCTTGTATTGGCATAACTGATTTAATGTATGTAGTCATATTATGCAAAACACATCAAGGAAACAGATGAAGAACTGAAAAAGGAAGACATCTGGGAAAGCATAAGCTCCTGCTTTTATCATAAAGATTGTCAATGACTGACAATTTGAAAAAGGGAAACAAGTATTATCTGGAGATTGATCACATTAATTCTTTCATTAATATATTAAGATCGACTAGCAAATTTACTGAGACTACAAAGAAATCTCTTAGGAAGGAATTTGGAAGGCTGGATTTAACCTTTCAGCTATTTCTATAGTTAAAAACAGCACTGAGGGAAATTCAGGCAGAATACTTCTCTTTCTTACTAAAGGAAAAGATCTACCAAACTATGCATATTTCCTGCCGTTCTTATATAAAAGCTCATTTTATTTTAAAGCTTTGCAAGTAATTTACAAAGGGGAGGTTTTATCTTAGCAATAGTACCCATTTGAAATATTTGAAACATTACCGAACTGGGAAAATTGGATATTTCTATACCCATGTTTTAAAGAGCTCAGCAACATAATTATCTTCTGTTTGTATAAGGGTTTAATTGTGAGAGGGGTTTAATTTATAATCCCTACTTAAAACACTGTTTACAGATATTCAACACAGAAGGATGACCAGAATTAAAATGGTCTCTTCATCTAGCTAAAGAGAACTTGTTTTTCCACCACATGGACAACAGATACATGATCAGAAACATTGTACAAGCATCTCATTATCCCGCTCTGTCCCCGCTATGGCAAGTCCTCATACAGTTTATCTAGTTTTCCTAGGTATAGAACACTGCCTGAGGGTGTTCTAGCCACAGTACCAGTTATCTCCCATTCTAAGTGTCACACTCTGTCCAAGTACAACTTTTTTAAAGCTCTAGGACGGCTCTCTGAGCCATCTGTAACAAATCTGTTTTTAACAGCTCAGCGAGAGGCTGCATATTGTCACTGTGGGATGAAACACAGCAGATCATGAAAAACAGGCAGCAGTAAAAAGAGGTTTTTCTTAATTCACTCAGGTCAACAAGCCCCTTACTGTGTAACCCAATATGAATCTGATTCCTTGTGGTCACTCATTTAGTCAAAATACAAGAAGCTCTTCTGGCACACGTATAAAATGCTTACATAAATTGAATGGCTGGGAAAGGTAATGCCTTTCACTGAAAGAAGAATGTTCCTTCTCCCAGTTAGCTCTCTTTTGACCAGGACACCCTTTAAGGAACACAGCAACTGTTGGGAAAAACTCAATGTGCAACATTTCAGTAGCAAGGCAATTGAAAACAGAGCAATTATCAGGCACTGGAAATAAACAGTCCTTTGTATTAAGATTTTTCTAATCCGATGTGGAGGGGAACTTTGGATGAAAGTTTGTGGAATAATGGTAAAAAGCTGGACCAGACTTCACCTGTTCTCAACAAAGCCCTCAAAAACACTTCAAATACACTTAATGTTTTTCAGACTGGGAACACTACAGAGCTGATGAGAAAAAATTGAACAGAGAAGTAATTCTTCAAATACATTAACTCCTAGATACTTAAAACCAATATTATTAACAATTATTTTGATTTTATTAATACTTCAGAGATCCTTGTGTGGCTAAAAAGTGTGAATTTAGTGAAAGATTAATAGCTGACTGTCTGATCTAACATCTACTAAAGTCAGCAACAGTCTTTGCATCTTTTTCCATATATTCTAAAACAGTCCCTAAAGAAGGACACAAAAATTAGGCAAGTGAAACATAAGGGCGTATTCAACAAAAGAAGAGAGTGAAAAATGTTCTAAAACGAAATATTTCTACTATTAATAAAAAGGATTATATCTGAATTTTAACACTGTCTGTGCAGTTTGCCATTCAAATATAATAATTGGCCTAGTGCACATGAGCCAAACTATGAATTACTTTGTTTTTTACTGTCCAAAATGAAGTAAACACAAATTGTAAATAGCATGAAAGCTAGAAGAGAGCTAAAAAGAATTAAAAAATTACAGTTTTAGTGCATTGCACACTTGAAAAAAAAATTAAAAATATTAATTACAAATGTATATTATTTAAAATACAACTGTGAACTTTCATTTCCTCCAAGTACATTTAAAGTCTTGAATTGCCTAAGTTAAAGTAAATTAAACTAATAATCCCAAAACCACAAGAACTCTTGTCAATAGGAATATTTGGTTTATGTGAAACCCCTGATAAGTTCCTGGAAGAGGCAGAAGTGGCAGAATCACAGCAAATCAGCGCCCACTTAGTGACATATTGTGAATCTAAACTCAACACAATACCAAGAAAAAAAAAGAAACCAAGTTACTTCCAGTGGTAAGAGAAAAGGGCTCTTCCTCACTCCTTCCCCATGACACTCAAATTTTGCATTGCAAAACCAAAAAGGCTCCTAGCTCCACTTTGAAACTGTTCTTCCTTTGCTTTCCTTTTCCAAAATATACAGCTTTTAGCCCCAGTTCACACTAATACAACAGTGTTTAGATCCTCTCCTTTGAGAGAAGGACAGTTTCAACATGCCATCTTGTGGCTCAACAGCATCCACCCATCAAGCACACCTGAAACCTGTGTCCTGCTGCTCCTCTTTCAGCAGATGCCATGTTATGGCAGGAATCTGCACAGCATTTAGCAATGAGAGCCTCCACTTTTTACAATCCCCAGCTGTGATCAAAATGTGAACAGCCACAGTAAAGGGACTGCTGTTGGCCTCTGAAAACTGTTTTGGGAAGTCACCATATTAACTGAAGTTTGTTTTGGTTTCTTTTTCAAGTGCACACAAACATGCCACTGTGTGGTGAAAACAGGGTGTGAACTTTCACTGCATTTTAGCTGCTCCACAAAATCACTGAAGTCCAAGTGAAATAGTAAGCCCAGTTAAAACAGCTTCATCTAGCTAAACAGAGAACTTGTTTTTCCACCACAGGAACCTCAGCCACTTCCTTGAAAGAAGTTAGGCTGCTTTGCATTGCTCACCACAGATACCTGCTATGAAGAACGAAATGCACACTCTGTCTACCTATAGAGTAAATAGTTCTTGCTTCAGTTCCTCTGCTTCCTCTTCAGAAGAGTTTAGTGAAACTCTTCAGGTGAATTTTCAGAGTCTGCTATGCCAGAGTTCAACAGTCTCACAATCTCTGGGACTGATCCTGCAATCTCTGCTCAGACAATTTTTTTTTTTAATTAAAGTCAATAGCATATACCTGAAAAGAGATTCACGGTTTCTATCCAGTGTGAACTCTTTTTCTTGAGAGTTAAAAGTAATATTTAAGAGTTAAAGAAAAAAAGAACAGAGCACACAAATATGAGGAAGATACCAATGATCAGACAGCTCACTAGTTTATCAGGAGAAATAGCAGCATAATCCCTGTCCAAAAGCACTTTCAACTTCAGAAAGGGTGTACTAAAGAGGTAATGAAACAGGAGCAAGAGGACTCATGGCAGAAACAAAGTGCTACCACCAATGCAGTCTAGTGTGAATGGCAGATGAGAGGAAAGTATATTATTAGTATACTATTTATGTAGGGATAAAATAACAACATTTTAGAATAACTTTTGAGTCCGCTCAAAGCAGAAATAACTCCTCAGAAAAGACAGAAATGAACAATTAATAAGTTCATGAGACAGGTCAGGGAAAGACCTCCATACAAGAAATTTTGATAGATGAAAGCCCAGAGAAATGTGTGAAAGAAATAGATGGAACAGGTACAAATATAAGAGAGCAAAAATAGATAATGGTGGGAATGAAAAGAATAGTTAAGTAGGAAAGCAAATAACTGAATTGATATGGTCACCTATTCCATGAATACAAGTAAATTTAAAATGGAATTGTAAAGACCGTTGATAGAAAATTTTACGTGATAATGAGGGCAAAGTATCATCCCTTGTGAAAATACTTTTTTGCTATTCAGACCAGCTGGAAGCTCTGCTTTTGCTCTCCAACAATGCCAGAAGATGAGAACACAATGGCATACTCCTGATTGCAATCTCATACTTCTGGGTAATGAAATCATTGTTTAAGCTTTGTTGGCAGCCACGTCTGTTCTCGCCAAACTACATAAACAATCTAGTAAACAGCATGATAAATAAATTGCTATGGTAGGATATGCCAGCCCTGAATACAAGCCAGGCTGCAAATTGAATTGCAGCATTATCTGTAAGAGTTCAGATTTAAAGATGCAAAAAATGACACCTACATGCATTAGTCTGCTACAAGCTGGCAAAGAGAAATAAAAGGAAAAGAATGGCAGACGGATGGAATTTAATTGTCTCTTAAACTATACTAGCTTCTCTTAGGAAACAAGGAAAAACAAGGAAAAAGTGAACACTACCTTCCCCACTTCATTTTCTATGAGTATATGCAGAATTAGAATAAATTATTGTTCATGCAGGGACAGAATAACAGTATGAAATAAAAATATAGAGCCTGGTCCTGTGAGGTGGCAAGTAATTTTCTCTCCAATTGCAAGTGAGAGAGAAGGATGGTTGCTACATTTCAAAATAATATTCCTAGATTACAAACCAACATTTAAGACCCAGAATCATCACCCAGTAATGACAGGAGGAGAACATTAACTTTCATATTGAAAGACATGACATTTTATGGAGGAAGATGCATCAGAAGTCCCAGGGACCACCACAATCTGGAGCCCTAATCTGGACACGAACACATTCTTCTCTTCATTTTTTCATTTGTTCTGGGATTGCTGTTTCACCTTGGTGTCATGTAGCTCTTCCTTTTTCACACTTCCTTCACTTTCCCACAATTGCCTGACTTACCAGTACTTAATTGTATAATTCTCCTGACCTATGATATCAATGACATCCTCCTTTTACTGAATGCAAAGCAGAATGAATTGGCAGTGAAAAGACGATGAAACAGTGATGATCAGGACCATTACAAGGAGTTCACAGCATCTCTGACTGTGTGAAATACTAGACAACAAATACACGAGCCAGAATATTAAACAGAGGCATCTTAAAATGTGCACAAACAACATACATATCTCCCCAGAGGACATTTGCAAACTTACATCTAAAATGTAAAACCAAAATACGTATAGGCTTTTTGACCAAACAGTTGAGTATCTTCTCCAAAATTATGCATATTAGCAAAAGAAAAGTGTACTCCCACACAGACAGTCTTGAGGAAAAGTCTTAGAACTCAGAGTTCCAAAAGATACAAATTAAAGTTTGCTGTAAGTGTTGATTACATGAGGCCTGAGAGAAAAAGCACAATTTTCTCCTATTTCCTCGAAAGAGAGGGCCATAACACATCTCTGGTCATCAGAGTTCAGCCATTCATAGTACACATTAGATCTATTAATTATTTCTGGAATATCAAGCTGAAAGAATTTACAGTGCGTGACTTTTACACGGCTTGCAATACACTATGCATACCTTGAGATGATCATGAGGAGTGACTGAGATTTTCCCTTTTTTTTTTCCCAAATATATATTGGTTAAGAAGGTGCACCTTCAAGCATACTACAAAGCTCAGGAATGGGAAATGTAAAGAATGACAGACATGTTCAGAAAGTCCTGATTCCTAACCCCTTAGAGACTCAAGTGGATACCACTTTTCACAGCTTTTTTCTTTTCTAATATGTCTAGAAAATAGTCTCAATTTATGCTGTTTGAAGGAGAATTAGATTCTAGGTTATGACATGCATTGGCAGTACACCTTCATATTTAAAGGACATTTTAAATTATAAAAATGTATTTGGTATAGCTCTGGTGTGCTTTCAGTAAAAGTCCCCATCAGTAGGGAAAGCCACTTTTGCTGACTATTTAAGTTGGGCTTAGCTGTGCTAACATCCTGAGAGCTTTTCAACCATTTGCAGCACATATCTATTTTAGTCATCTGTGTTTATTTTGTGCTGTTTACACGAAGTCTCCTTTAGCCAAGATTTGTGGCTGGATACTATCTCAGACTATGACAGTTTGAAAATGTAAGACTCTAAAATGGCCTGGTCAAGAGAATTACATGGAAACTCAATTGACAAAAGAGTGTTTGAACCAATTAAGTTAAAATAGTTTGAGAATTTGCAAATTTTGCTATAAAAATCTAGTGACAAATCAAAATACAAGAGATTAAAATAATTATTTGCTCCGTATCCCATGAAGTTTTGATATAGCAACATAACTAAGTTACGTTAAGACCATTACTTTGCAATTAGCTACTGTAGGACAAAACACAAGGTTGTAATCCTCACAGTGGTTTGTAAGTAGAACTGCTGGCAGTTTATCAAAATGGGTCCTTTGACATTATAGAATTAGGAATATTTTCGGTTTAAAACATACCTCTCTTTTTTGTAAAAACTAGTATGAGAGAAATCTGAAGCCACTTTTTGTAAATCTGAAGTACTTTTTGTACTCTGTACAATACTGTACCAGAAGGAGACAGAAAAGGGATGTTTACTTGACACAAAGTCATGTGTGTTAC
The DNA here is from genome assembly GCA_034509185.1 of Euphonia xanthogaster. NCBI lineage: Eukaryota > Metazoa > Chordata > Aves > Passeriformes > Fringillidae > Euphonia > Euphonia xanthogaster. The sequence continues at coordinate 48,916,921 of JAYDZK010000202.1, read as the reverse complement.
TGGCTTGCTTGGACATTTCTGGCCACTCTAAGCAGTCATAAGCAGGTTTCAGTCTTCAGGGAAGATGCTCTATGTATGATTATTCCTCACCACTACATAAACTGTGTTTTCAGTCTAGTTTTCAAAATTGAACTGACCCTTGGGCCAAGATCAGCCACGCCTACTCAGAGAGCATCAACAGCCAGAGGAGTAACATAAGGGAATCAGATTTTTGTATTGCAAAGTAAGTGAAAGAAGGTGAAATAAAAAGGTTTAAATGCAACATCATTCTCATCTAGTGATCTGCTGTCTTTTGCCAAAACTAAGACAGGAACCAGTTCCTCTGGGTACACAGAATGTCCCTCATCATGATTCTTTCAAACAACCATCCCCTTATCTGACAGATTCCCCCCAATAAAACAACTTGCTGTCATTTGTTTTCCTCATTCTTGAACTTTGGCTCCTTCGGTCAAAATAAGTTTTGCAGGGGGAGGAGACGGAACCAGAGATAAAGTCATGCAAGCTAACAAACCTGTCATTGTCTTTTGACAATTCTTGTGCATCTGCAGAGGATGGAAAATCTTGTGATATTTTTCTTCTATGCTTACTTCCTCTTATGGAAGTTCCCAATTAACTGCTATATCCACAGAGTAAATAGTGAACCCAACATACAATAGTCAAATTGTTATTATGCAACACCACCAAATCATAACAGATGGTGACATGGGTATTACATATTAGAAATTATATTTTTGAAGTCACAGCAAAAATTTTCGATTTTTAGTGTTTCCTAGGAATATTTGGAGATCATAATATCTGCTTATTAATTACAATGGCCATACTACAGAAACTTACACGTGTGAAATGTTCGTATTTTGACACCAAGGAGAACCGTGAAAACTTCACTTCAGGAAAATGATAGAACATTCAGCATAAAATAATTCAATGCCACTTAAGCATGTATATAAACATTGTAAGACTTTCGTGTATGAACAATATCTCTGAGTTAATCTAATAAGCAGCACAATATCTTGTAAAATATTATGCATATTAGAGATACACAGTTCACTGACTATAAAACCTTCACGGTATTATGAATTAAGAAGGAAAAAAACCAACAAAACAAAGCCCTGCTTAGTCAAGGAAAATGGAAGACAGATAAATAACCAAGCCACATAACTAAGTAAGAGGTGGACTTTTTAACAGCTTTCTTGTTTGTAATTTTCTGTGGTGTTGCTAACAATAGAGAGCAAGAAGAGTTTAAATGACAATAGCTTTTCTTTTTTCATTGTATAGTCATTAACTGTACTATGAGAAGAACTGAAGTCTGCATTTCAAATAGAGATTTAAACTATATGCTATATAAAACCTCCAAAGCAATGTATTCAACCACAAATTAAACTTTGAATGCCACATACATTTCCTAAGAGTGTCGAAGTAAATATACCAATTAAACTAGAAGTTAAAATTACATATTGGAAATTAAAACAAGAACTTCAGGTTCTAGAGGCAGACTTCTTGACCTCCTTTTGATTTTGGAATAGCAGTGTCATTAAACTCTCCTGTATAGTTAATTCTAACAAACCCTGCGTATTTGAATAAGCTAACTCTACACATAATAGTCACAACTGAATATACTATAACTTCTTTATTAGCAGGAGCCTTAACTCTTATCAGTGTTGATTTAGATAGGTATAAACAAATTAGTCTGTAAAAATTAGTTTACTTAAACAGAAGTTTAAAACATCTACAATCAGTCATGGGGGTTTTGCACAATGTCATTACTGGATTGAAAGACCCTAAAAGTAACATTTTCACACTTGGTAATCTCCTATAATTACATTATAATTCTGTTAAATTTGATTCTGTTAAATCTCATCTCTGAACTTCTGCATTTACAATGCTCAGTCTGGAGACAATTGCAAACCCCTGTTATACAATTTGCTCCAAAATCCTGTCAAGTACTGCCAGCTTTAACACCGTTCAAATGTACTCTGGTGTGTTTTATACCTATCTAGGTAAAAAAGAATCAACAATTAAATATATATAGGGAACCATTCTGGGTACACAGCGTGTTTGGATATCTTTTTCTCACCCAGAGTCTGAACAGATCACTTAGCTTTGTTTATCAAAATGATTTTGAAGTTAGATTTTGAGGATCTGACTTTTAGAGGTAGTGTGTGCCCAGTCTCCATTGAGACTTGTGGGGTTCAGCAATTTTGAGAACCAACATTCACATGTTCTTTTTAGCACAAATAGTAAAACTTCTGTTTGCTTATGTCATGTAAGAATGAGTGACAAAACAGCAGCTTAGAAGGCAAACTCCAACTGAAGCATAAAAGTTACAGCTGCAAAAATGGCTTAGCAAATCTCCTGCTGAGATCATACAACAGGTTATTTGAGGATAGCCTGGCTGCTGACTGAGACTTCTGAGACTTTTCTAGATTCTGCTAAATTGTCCTAGCTAGTGATTTGGTCTTATAAATATTTAGGAGCATCTGCTTTACTTTTTAGAGAGATGAAAACTGGAATTTCCCTTTACTCCTCACAGTTCCAAGTGCTAATTGGTATGATCTTTTTGGAAGGTGGATACTGAGCAATAAACTCCATTCTTGCAACTACACAGAACACTGTTAGACTGCTCCTGGTGACAGCCCAAGAGCATGCACCTATTATGTGCTCTGTTCACATTCATAACATAGGAACTAGTGTTCCTCCAAATGATCCATTTTTACCCACCTCACACTGCAGGGAGCACCCCAGGAACAAAACCTCACACAAACTTGTGGCATTTCTTCTAACTTTGGACACAACTCACTTACATTGTTCATAACTAGAATCCTCCAGCCACAACAAAAAGAACTGGCTGACCAGTGCAATTGCCTGTCAGTATCTTCTAGCAAAAAACCAAAAAGATTAAAAAATGCTGAATTCTTTAATTCAGGGTGAAAGTTCTGAACCATGCTAGTTTAGATTTGCATCTGATAAGGCTGAGGAAAAGGGGCAGCAAACACGCACCCTTATTTCTTCCTCCCAACTTCTGAATTTGGTTCTGGGGCTCCTTTCTCACCACTTCAGCCAGTGCTCAGAAGCCTCATGGTTCAGAATCAACATAACTGTGGGGTGTGGCACAAACATCATGTAGAGGACAAAAAGAAAATCCTTCTTGGGAAGAACACAGAAGATTTTGAAATTGTGCCTCTAACTGGGAAGCATTAGCTAGGATGGCTAGGCCTGATGTAAAGGTTCCACAGAAAGGACAACTATTCTCTACAGAAGCCTCAATTTTCTGCACCTATGTGTCAGCAGCACCTTTCCAAAATAGTGTTAAGAAACCTCTTAAAGAAGGGCCTGATCCTAGAGAGAACCTTCTTTACACAACTGCCTTGAACAGTTATGTACCCAATAACTTAAAATTATATTAATTTAGGCCCTAAGAAAGACCGTGTGATAAAAACAAATATATGAAAATAAATAAGGGGAAGTATATCAAATGAAGTTGATGTATACTGTAATCTTAAAAAGAATTTACCAAGTAGAGTTGTAATCAAATTCACCTAATTGCTCACAGTTCATAATTGTTAATGTTATTTAAAAAGTATATATACTTTTACTTAGAAAAAAAAAAGAAGCACTTTGTAGCTTATTTTTCAATAGACATTGAACTAAGTTCAATACAGAAACAAAGAAACACAGCTATTTTACAGGTTACAGTTAGAGCAATGTACATAACTTGCTCAAAGTTGCTCAACCTATCAATGACATGGCAAGAAACAGAACTCAAAACTCAGACTCACTGAATTCTCAACTTCAGAAGTTTTAAGAGAGCAGTTTTAAAAATTTAAACGTCATTATCTTGCCATATGAGTATGTGCAACTTCATATGTGTGGAACTACCTTGACAACAAAAACTTTGCTGGGTAATTGCCTTGGTTTTATGCAGACTGAAAAAAAGGCATAGAAAAGAAACATTTCAAGAGAAACAGTGTCAGTGCTGTCAAAATGCAGCTGTGGGAAATAAACAGAAAGCTGTAATTTGGACTGACTCTTCAGAAGCTCATCAGAAAGTTGGATACACAGATTCTAACTGTACGTGCTACTGAATAAGCAGAATCAAAAGCACCAGTATTTGCAAATCTGCAAGAGCTGAAGTAATGTCTGGATAAACACCCTTCCAAATATCCTAATGTTATCCTTACCAGATTAATCAGTCTTCTCATTGCATGTTCATGTGAGCAAATGCATTCACAGGGATCAAATCCACCTTCTGCCATGGTGCTCTGGATAAACCTGAACTTGTCTGTGAACACCTAAGAGGAGTAAGAATAAAAGGACAATGAACTCTTTTTCAACTGACCTTATTTTCCAGAGACTCACACATCAAGTTTCAGTTCATTTAATGCCAGGGTGAAAAAGCAAAACAAAGCAGGGTAATCCTATTATTCCTTTGGCAGTATGAATGAAGAAGTCTGGTATGTGCAGTTACATTTTGATGTTGCTGAAAACACTGTCTCACACAAATTTTTTTTGCAAGACTGTGTTTCTCCCTTGGGTTTTCTCACATACCAGAATGAAATACATCCTAACAAACAAGAAGCACATAGATTAAATTCTTGTCTCTCATCCGCACAGTGGGACTCTTAAGTGTACATATACAAATTGAAAGGTCAGGGGAACTTGTACTCCTAAACCCTAATAAACTGCTGGCATTCTCCCTCCAGATTAATGTACAGGAAAATAATTTAAAACTCAGTAACTTTTTTGCTAAAGGAAACAGTCATCTTTGTTGTCTATTGAAAGCAAGCAGCAGGGGTACAAAAGTGAATGTACTTGGAAACACTTTAAAAACAGAGTTATGCACGCTAATTTTAGATCAAAGAAGTAGGTTAATCACTTAGCAATGGAGAATGTTCAAAGAAGCTGTAATGGACATGGTAGGAAACCAATTCTAGATTATTCATCTGCTAAAACCACTTATACCAGACATGTCAGGTGTGTTCAAATGTATGTTTACTATTTACCAATAACTTTTCAGTGATTTAATTGAGGGTCAAACTGTGCAGCAGACTGCAAGGCATTTCTACCTTTGTGGTCAAATCTGGGATTGATTTCTCTCAAATGAGGACTCAGGATATATTAGGTAGTTCTGCAAAACCATACTTAAGAAATATTTTTCACTTGCCATCGTAAAGCTGTATTCAGAATGTGTTAAATGTTGCATGCACTCAAGCTCTGATGTGACACAACTGATAAGCTTGCAAAAAAGTCAAGCACAGCAGTGCAGAGCAGATGCAACCTCTCAATTCCTAAAACAAGTACTTTATTAAGGCACCAGCCATTTGATAAGGGTGTGCTGAATCAACAGACATGTTCTGCAGTCATTGCCTATAAAAACTTACAGCCTCAATCACACATGAGCATTTTAATGTTTCAGTGTCACTAGAAGGAAGAGGAATAACCTATATGTCTGTAAGACATCTTCATTCAACAGAATATAATACTGCTACAGTTCTACCCTCCTGGGGGGAGAAAAAAGCAAATATGCATTTCAGAAGTCCTTCCTTTGTTAATGCCTACTATTCTTCTGAATAAATCTTTACCATGCTGGAGAGAGCCAGAGAGTAAAAGAAACTGAGAGATATCTGTCTTAATTATGGAGTTTGAACATCAATGCCCTTAATCTGTTAGGATCTCCACTTTTTAAAATGAAAACTGAAAAAGGAAAAAAAAGTTGAAGTGATGGAGGAAATTCTTTTTCCTGCCTCTAAGAAAGCATACTCTGGCTATGTAGAAAGAAGATGACTGAGAGATTACTTGATCACGTAGCACACAAGTACCTTTGAAAAGAAAACCAGGCCCAAGTATCAAATTTTTCAATGAAGAGGAAATCAAGAACCAGTAATTGGAAGCTGTAATAAAATAGATTGAAAAGCAAGGCATACATTTTTGCCATTGCAGTAACTGATCAGTGCAACACACTGCCCAAGAAGCAGTGCATTTCCCACCACTCACTGCATTCAGGTATGCTTCAGTAAAACACAGGTCACTGAGTAAAGTACAGAAGCACCCAAGTTCAGATATAATGGCCTCCAATATATAGGAAATCAGATGATCTAATAACTCTTTTTAAGAATTTTTGTAAGGCTACTACACTAACTTTCATGAAATTATTCCAGAACCACTAGAACCACATGATACCAATAGAAGAAATTCTTGAACTACACAGTCTACCTGAATAATATACCACACCAGGCAGAGGAGCATTTCTAAAACAATCTTAGGATAAGGAACAGATAAAAGCACTGATTACTAAACAGTGAAAAATAGCTTCTCTGGATATAATGCTGACATCCACAAGAAGGTATTTGAACAAGTGAAATTGCAAAAAAGTATTTAATTGTAATTTGAAGTAATTTAGGGGTTAGTAACACATAATAATGTCACAGAAATTAACAGACAAGTGTTTATCTTATAGAGGACTGCACAAAAACCAAACACCAAGTAAGAGTCACCACTGATAAAACCAGGCTAACATTGTCGACAGAGCATATAGGAGAAAAAAAAATAAAAAACATTTATTCTTTATAAAGAATAAATGGGAAAAGTTAATCTGTCATACAACATCATCAATTTAAGTGGAGGTGAACTAAAAGGAATTTACCCCAAGGCACCTGTACATGACAAATTACCTCAAGGAGCTAAAGAAAGCACAAGACACATCACCAAGTAAAATGCCATCCAAGCTTTGACCAAAAGATCTCTTAAAGCTTTCCCACCTTCACATGATGCTGAAAGGAATCATCCTTTCTTCCCTCCAAGCCTAAAACAAACTCTTTCATTGGCAAAGAACCAAAGATTGACCATATATTTTGGGAACAGCACTAGCTTTTCCCCTAAAAAAAAGACGCTAAAATTGCGTTAGTTTAATATGCTTAAAATCCAGGTAAATAATTTGCCTTTATGCAATTATTTTTTGATGGAACTGAAGGAAACTGAGATTTTATACATGTCTGCACAATTACAAAGAAGAGAGAAACACTCTATACTATGATCTTCACTTGCAAAATGACACTCTCATGTCTTTATTTCTCTTTAAAATATTCTTGAATTAACTGTTATTTGTAACACACCTCAAATGCATAAAGTACCAAGCTCTGTACCAATCAGATCTTAAGCTATATTTGAATTTTGTGACCCTGTTTAGGAATAAGAGACTAGTATTTTTATACACCACAAAGCAGGATTTCTTGGCTCCTTAGGCAGCCTGTTTGTATCAAAATCCTGTTCCAGAATTGCAGCGTGCTTCCTGCCTGCCTCCCGGTACTTGCAATTGTCTGATCTCACGTCAGCAGCTAACTTGCTCTGCTCAGCTCTGACCTCTTTGCTGTGAGTCACACAAGCTCTCCACCTTTTGCAAATACAGTCCTTCTACACACAATCTACCACAGAAAATGGGAGTATTTGCTCTATTCTTTTCCTCCTGACTTGGAGAAAGAAATAAAATGCTTGTAGCTTTCCTTTACTTATCTTTTCCAGTATGTTTTTCTGTTTATCATCACCTTGTTTTCCTCGGAATTGGCAGAGTTGGTTTATATCAGCTGGTAGGATCACAGCAATTGGTAAGGCTACGATGTCAAATACCTGCAAGTCCTCTGACTGGCAGTGTCTTTTGCGCAAGCCAAAATTACCATATTTTGGATTGGCCATATTACTGCTAGCACAGCATTTAAATCACAGCATTTACAAACAGCTGGAAGACATGGTCAGTAAATATGCCAAAGCTTTCTATGATAACAGCTGAGAAGATATCTATTATGGCCTCCAGATTAGCAAACTGATCGAGAGCATAATAAAGGAGAAAATCAGTAAACACGAACAAATAGGATGTACCATCAGAGAGTCAATATGACCAGTGTAAAGTTCCAGTGTAAAGAGGCCCACAGAGGTAATCATAAACAGAACTGCTGAAATTAAGATACTGCGGTCGGAGTTTGAATGACTACAATTCAGGACTAAAGCGAAGGATGGTCTCTGATGATTTAAGCGAGAAATAAAAGCCCCCCACTACTTTTTGACTTGAGTATCTATTTGAAATTGCAGCCAGTGAAGCCATGGGGAAAATATTTCTAGTCTCTCATGATTTAAAAAACAGCATTCTCAGTTATAGTAACTATTGTAAATTGTTTCTTTTATTATCTTCTCCACTCCCAGCCCTACAGCAGGGTGTTATATTTTATACATCCTACTATCAAACCCACAATCTTTATGGCTACAATCTGGCTTGGGGGGGGTTGTCCCTAGAGACTGTTCTGTATTTTGAATTATTGCAATGACTATACATTATTTCCCAATTCTGCAACACCACACCTGAGTAAATAGCATGCAGCTGGTGAGCTCTTTGAGACAGAAATTATACTCTGTCTTGCTCCACTGTAATAATTACAAAACTGGATTGCTTTCTATCGTGAAGGCAAACAAGAACGTTTGTGCATTTTCCATGTGCTAGATGCCCTCCAATGTGATTCTAATACAATGCTGATTAGCAAGATGGTCAAAGTGCACACACTGGTCATCTCTACTCCTTGGTATAAAAGACTGTGTAAAAGTATTTATCACTCCAGTATTTGAAGAAACACTCACTTTATATGATACATAAATCAGAGTAACTACATATTTATCACGGACTAAACCAGGCATCTTCAGCATCAAAACATTAAGCTAATCAACTCTTTTCTTTCCTGGGTACAGGCACTTAAAATGTAGACGATCACAAACATGATAAATACAATGGCTGAAGATTCTCCTGCTAAGAACTATTTTCACTGTGTTGCTACTTTCCTGAAGACTGAAGGTAAGAAATCCTTGGGAGCAAAAATACCTCATAGCACAGCAGGCAAGTAACATAATATTGCCACATTTACTTTAAAGAGAAACAAAATCCTATTCAGATTCTTGCTACTGTTTTTCAGCCAACTGCAATAACTTGGAACACAACTGTCAAATACCTCTAAGAAGCCATCAAGTTAATTTTACTTCTGAGTTCAGTTCGGGAGAAGTGTGGCAGAACAAATGAAAATATGTATCAAACTTGAAATAAAATTAGAGAAAAAAAAAACAAATTAATTGCTCTGCCTCTTGCAGGCATTCTGAAAAATTATAAATGGCTAAAATAGCAAAAGCCATACACAGAACATGAATGATTCACTGGCCCAGATCAAATGCTCATTTTTATCTTACTGTCTGAGTCAGAAAGCCTCTCTCTTGTACTCATCCATTATCTACTAAAGTATACAGGTTTCCTTAAAAATTATGTAAACCCTTGCCTTTTCACCTGCATGTAAGCCTACTAGTATCCATGTCTTCTCACAATACCTGACTCTTTTTGTAATTCTTCTATTTACAGCATGCTCCAAGCTTGGTTCTTTTGTATAATCTTTCCCACCTCCAAATACTTTCTTCTAGAATCTAAAACATCCTGTGCATTGGCCTCATGTAACATAATGTAACACCCTTGCATTCCTGCACATCAAATCCTGTCCCAGAGAAAGAACCAGGCACTGGGACTGTGCGACCATAGTACCCATTAACTCAGGGAGTGAAAATTTGCTTCAAGCAGGAAGAGACTTGTGTGATAAGTTCCTCCTAAAACTCCTGATCAGTGCTTTTATATGAATGTCTTCTCCTCCTTGGCCATTCTGCTCCCCTAGGTACTGTGAGCACTCAAGGGGTAACTGGAACTCCAGCTGACTTGTTACTGGGCATTTCAAAATATCTCTGGGTACAACTGGTTCCTCGAAAATCCGTGTCTAATCCTGCCTCTTCTAGGGAGGGGACCCACTGAACCCTGCCCAGTCATACAGAGCCCAATTCAACATCTGTTAGTTGTACAGTAAAATAACAGATAAAGTAATATGCAGTAGGGCAACACTGTTTACTAGTGACCAACCAAGAAAAGCCAAAATATTCCAAAACAGTGAATTCCAGACAAACTCTGTATTTGTTATATAATGCATTTTCCTGTTGATTACCATCTTTTGTAGTATTTGTACTTCATGCACATCCCACCCTCCCACAGAATCCTGAGTGTTTTGTTACTCTTCTGATGAACTACCTACATCCAAATCACTAGCCTATTATTTAACTTCCCATTATTTCAGTTGTACAGCTAAACTTCCTGAGTAAGATAGGGCAGGGAATTTTATCCACTGATTTCTGCATCATGTGTATCTTCAGACTAGATTGCAGCATAGAGGGGGAAAACAATATGCATGGATTTTGGGGTTTTCCCTTTAATGTGTACATAGGACTGGTTGATTTCACCAGCACATAGCTTTGTAAAATTTCTAGTTCAATTGCTACTACCAGAAATGCAACACATTTCCTATCACCAGAGCAGTATCAAGGAGGAACAAGGCAAAAGTGGCAGCAGCGCCATTAAAGCAAAGGAAGGCAAACTAAACAAAACTACAGGACAGTGTAAGGAAACAAAAGCATTAATAGCTGAATAGGGAAGAAACTTCCCAAAAGGAACTATGAGAATAGGGAGAAAACTAAAGAGAAAAATAAGCAGTACTTCCAAATAAAAAATGCTATTCTGTTTGAAGTTAACAGGGGCATGATTCTAAGGCAATAGAACCCATAATAAAGACAAGGACACCACACTAAATCAGAATCAATCCAGAAGCCAAGGGCCTGGCATAAGTAACCAGTGGAGGTGTCTTCATTTTTTATAAAAAAGTTTTAAATTGTTTGGGTTATAAAATTAGCAAAAATAAGCTTGAAGTTTTCTAGGAAAACTTCCTTTACAAAGCAACTTCCTCTGTTCGAACAAGGCTAAAAATAACTTCTGCAAAGAAGAATCTTGTATACAAATTGATACTAATTAAAATATTGCAAGGATCTCTTCTCCTCTATTAGTGTAATTTAGATAGTTCAAGTAAATATTCCCTCATAGAACTAAAGCCTGAAACATGGCAACATTATATTTGGCTTTTTTATAATGTTGATTTTTAATCCCTTTTATTAATAACCCAAGAGAAGCTCTCTCTCATCTCTTTCACACTTACAGCTGCATCCTATTTTTCCTGGAACAAATACTATGACTCTCATCAGATTTAGTGCACCAGGATCTAGTAGCGCTGCATGATCACAGATCTCTAGAGAACTATTGACAATCTTTTTCTACCAGGCCTCCTTCTGGGCATAAAACTGAATTCTCAGCACAAAAAGCAAAACAAAACAAAACAAAACAAACAAACCAAAAAACAAAACCAAAAACAAAAAACCCAAACAAACAAAACCCCAAACAATGACAACAAAAACCAAAAACCCCAAACAAACAAAAACCCCAAAAACAAAAACAAACAAAAAAAAAACACCCCAAAAAAACAACAACAAAAAACCAAACCAACTGGCTAACTGGGCAGCAAAAGCAAACCAACTGGATATGGATGTGGGTCCTGCCAGAAGGAGAGCTGCCACAGTAAAACGTGGCTCAAATTACAGCTTTCTTCAACTAATTGTCCCAGTTCAGATCACCCATTTAGCTTTTCTAGGGAAAAGAGCTGCAATGATTTTGATGGCTGATTCCAAAGTGTGTTCCTAGACACAGCAGCACTTTCACAGTATAAAGTAACCATCTCCACTCTCCTTATAATTCCAGGGAGTGGAGGGAGAACAGCTGATTTTGTACTTGAAAGCATCAGCATGTCTCCCTGGATTTCCAGCTGTAGCCTAATGAATTGGCAAGTATCTTTTTACAACTTTTCTCAGGATAATGAACAAGATCTAAGATGAGCTCTTCAATGCAGATTCAGCTAAGCCAGTTCCCTTCCTCATGGAAAAGTCAATGCTTACCCATAGACACAGATGGAGGCAACTGGTGAAGTTGTTGGATTCAACCAAGTTGACTGACACTGGTCAAGTAGGAGCTGAAGGCCCCAGTAAGAGATCCAGAAGAGAAATGCTCACCCAGCCACATCCTGCTCAAGGCATACTAGTTGGGTAACTTTGCTACTGTCCCACGAATCACCTCGTAAGTAAACAATTAATTCGTTTTCCAGTGTCACTCATCTGGTGTTTCTTAAAGATGGAAACATAATACAAAACAACTCCTTAAAAATAGGACAAAGCCAAAGAAACTAATAAATGCTGAGCCAGCCACTGAAGGATACAGCAGTGGCATCTGAAATCAGTGAAGGAGCTTTTGAGCAGGGACAGACGTGAAGCTGAGAAGCAACTGGTAAAAGTCTGAGGTATTTTCCTGGTGGTCTTCCAGGACTACGAGAGCACTGATACAACCCTTGTCTTCACTGTGTGACCACCACAATATTCTGAGCATTGCTGGGTTGCTAACATTTTCACCCTGAAGTGGACATTTGGAGTTGCTCTGCGTGGGGCAGAATATTCTTCTGAGCCCATCTGCCAACAACAGTGCTAGCACCTAGAGCAGTGAAGCAGGAATCAGAGCATAAAAACTTCAACTACTTAAAAGTATGGTCAAAGCCCTTTCATAGCCAAGCATCACCACCCTTCTCAAACTGAAGTTTGTGAAAAAGTTCACACCCCTTCAAAGAGTGGCAGATTCTAATAAGAACCTGGCAGGAATTTACTATTTTTGGGCTGGGCTAACCAAGGTTACAGCTATGCTGAAGTGCATCAGTTCAACACAGAATGGCCTATCAGGGAAATACAGATTATACAGATGCTTCTTTCAGCATAGTTAAGTCTCATCAGTGTCAAGTACAACTCTCAGAGGACAAGAACCCACTCACTGAAACTCCTCACTGTTCCTGTACTGTTTGCCCCCTTCTCTTTCATGGTCAGACGCCAGTATGTCAGGACTAAGATTTCAGGCTTTAAAGGCAGTAAGGCTGATGTCAGTGACCAAAACTGAACTCCCTAAGGGAGCTAAATAAGATCTACCAAGATTTTAAAAAGCTATTTACTTACTCCCATGCAGGTGGCTCAACATTTCCTCTGGGCAACACTTGAAAAGGAGCTAATTATGTACATACAGTCATGGACCAAAAAAGCAGTCCAGCTATTTTAGAATTCATTTACTGATATTTGATGCAGAATGTTATTACCAAACTCCAGCTGTCAGCTTTGGTCATCCTTTTGTTAAAATTATGACATTTTTCTGAGAGAAAGCTCTCAGAATATGAAAACCAATTAAGAGAAGATGTCAGTGACACAGAGGATTGTCCAAAAATAATACCCCCTTTCTGCTAAGTAAATGCTTCAGCTTCTTCTAGTATAGGAGACTGACAGTGGTCTAGGACAACAAAGTTATTCCTATTGTACTGAGTAACTAATAACTGGCTATTAATAATTTTTTTTCACATGTTAATGCAAAAAGGTGAGCTATCCTCTGTAGAATTACTAACATGTATTTCAACCAGTTTACAAAGCAAACTGGGAGCTCTCTCCTGTGGTCTTCAGTAAGGCAAGAACTCTCACTGACTTTCATGCTCCTTCCACCTCAATACGAAGTAGAAAACCTGGGCATATTAGCTCACTCTCCTGCTTTGGGTTAGTGCCTCCAGCATTACAGACTGCCTCACTGCTTGCTGACGTTCTTCCTCCCATTCCCAAACAAGTGCCAATCTCTCAAATTCAGCACTCCTGCAGCTGTATGAGTGATGCACTGCTGCAGGAAGCAACACATATTAATCCTGAAAACCCTGCTGGCAGCACTTCTGCACCAGCCCTGCGAGGACACCCATGCTGTGCCATGCCAAGCAGGGCCAAAGGCTTGTGCTGCTTTGGCAGGCCAGATTCTGGGCGAATGGCTACACAGGGAAGAGGAGCATACCTTCCAGGGGATAGGCAGCAGCTGCACAGGGAAGAGGAGCACACCTTCCAGGGGATAGGCAGCAGCTGCACAGGGAAGAGCAGCACACCTTCCAGGGGATAGACCTGCTTTTGCAGGGGAGCAAGAATAAACAGTACCCTTGCAGATGGAAAACTGCAGAGGTGAGGATCTCATACTAGCCACCCATGGAAGCAGAACAGGGAACCAGACTTTGCTGTTTATTACCCCACCTGAGAGATGCTTTGGGTTTAACTTTTGGGCTTCATAGTACAGAAATAATAATTTACTTTTAAAAGTATTAAAAAAGTATGCTTCCATAAGAAACTATATAACCTATTGTGCTGGTTTTGGCCGTTGAAACACGACTTTGCTCAGTCGGTAAAAGAAAAAGATTACGTTGAGACACACCAGAGCTAACCACGAGTAGCCAAGCAGCTACTGCAACTCGTGTGGCCTGCAGTAATTCATTATTTCAGATTATGTTTTTAAGTGTTAATCATTCAGAAATTTTTAGACATTTTGCCTCTTTGTAAAATTAAACATGAAAAAAAAGTCTGTTATTCACTCCTTTACAAAAAAATAATTTCAAAATAAATAAAAATGAAACTTTTTCCACCATATTGAGGCAGCAAATGTAGCCCTAAACCATGAGCTATGAAGCTTTTTTATACTAGTATATTAAGAGTACAATTGTTCGCATTAAAAAATACCTTACTAAATCCTTCAAACTATAAAAATACACTATTCCTTAATGTCACTCTGATCACATACAAACACAAAATTATACTGAAATTCTTTGGAATACTTTCATTATTTTTTTCTCCAGGGATGACATATGTTTCTAATAACTTGCCACTGAGCAAACAGATTTAACAGGGTAGCAGCATGCTGAAAAAGATAGCAGGATTTTCAATTTTCAGATGAAAGAAGCTCTATTCCCTGGCAGCCCTACTCCTAACCCCTTTAGGCCAGATCAAATTTTATCTGAAGCTAGCTGGTGCCTGCCTTCAACTTCAATGGAAGTTGAATTAGTTGGGTTTTTTTTACATACCTGCAGTAAACAATTTGAAGCTTATCAATTAGAATTTTTTAAATCAGTATTTTTACCAGAGGGAATCCATAGCAATTAACAGGATTTCTGGAGTTGGTTATTTACATATGCTTAGCTAACAGATGACCCAGTTTTTACCAGAGAATATCATCCATCTAATTCAGCAGACTCACAGACTAGTTTATATTATCAAAAGAAAAGTGTTATGCAAATTACACAACACTCCCATGCACCTACTAGCAACAGATTTTTAAATCAATTATATTAATTTGCACAAGAAAAATCTACGGTTCTGTTTCACAAGATCAGGATTAATTTGCAACACACATCTTACCTTTTGCTCCACCATTTTCATACAGAAAATAATGTATTTTTCATCTTTAGACACTTTTGTTCTACATACTAGTTTGAAGCTAAACCATCTGACAATCTCCATGGCTCAAAAATGTCTCCTTTATACAAGAAATACAATAATTTAATAAGAATATTTGTACATTTCACAGAGCTCTCTGATAAAATGTTTACATAGTATTTTCAAATAGAGATTCTTAATTATGGATCACATCTGAACAGTCTCATCTAGATACCAGGGTGAGGAGCCCCTAACAACACTGTAATCACTTGCACTGGAATCCTTGTTAAAGTAAGGTTGCTCACACCAGGAAGCTTTCTTTCACACTTGATTTAGTTCAACTGCTTGAAGAGCTAACCCCAACTTTTCTTCACACCTTCATGTAATTTCATTCAGACAGCTGTTATTTTCCCTAAATAACTTTTTAATGTGTGAAAAAAACATAAATTATTTTATCAAGTTGTCTAAAAATATTTCCCTGCTAAAAATAAAGATTTTGTGATTAACTAATGGGAAATATATGAACATACGAACAAAAAAGACCAAAGCTCTAATACTAAAGGTCTGTATTTGACAAAGATTCAACAAATAAAGTAAATGAGCATTGCAGCTGCTTATATAATGCAAATGGTTGCTGCTACATTTTTGTCCAGCTTTTCTGTTTTTTTTCCTGATTAAAATATTTTCTTTCTGAGGAGTGCTCAGTGGTTTGGATCTGACATTTGTCTAGAAGCTTTATAAAGTAAGAATGAAACATTATTTAGCTCCAGAAAGCCATGCTTTTTAATGCATGCAAAGCTGCAGAAGAATCAGAACTAATCTTAATGAGAACTTTTATCAAGTGTAATTCTATCTGTTCCCACCCAAATGGGACTAATTTGTTCAATTATCTATAAAAATACCAGTTAGACACTTAAACAAAAGCTTTTGAAGCCTATCTGTTCAATTAACAACAGTGCAAATGCACAATCACTCAATCATGCCAAGGGCTGCTCCCCTAAGCATCTTCCAATTTTTCATGAAAAGCCCTATCAATCATCACTAAGGGACCTTCTTCCTGCCCCAGCCTCAGCCAGCAGTGTGGAATAGGTGGTGGGAATAGGGAAGAGGACAGGACCATATTTCTTCTCTTACTGCTAGCAGAACCGCTGTTCTGTCAGGAAAGTAAGACTAACACAGCTAACACACACTGACCCTTCTCCTATCCCTGACTGTATTCCTTCATAAAGAGGAGCTAAGGAGTCTTACTCAAATGAGGCTCATTGGAAACTAGGGATACTAGATGTTGATGTGTCAAGGCATACAAGCTGAATGAGCTCTTCTGGGAAAATAATTCCTTTTTCTTTTTACCTGTACAAGGACTGCAAGATTCAGCTCTGTGACAGAGCCTTAGAAAGTTTTCTTAGCTTCCACTGTACTTACAGAGGGTTTGGGAGTACTTGGATTTTCCAAGTATTAGAATTCTACAGAATCAGCTGCCTCATTAACAACTAGATGGATCTATATGCATTCGTAAATTGAATCTCTAACCCATAAAGTTAAGACAGAAAGTGTGTTTAACATCAAGTTAATATCAGGTATGGAAATGCAAACATGCAGAGTGTTTAACAGCATGTATGCAAAGTAGGCTCACAGGCTCTCTGAGCTGTGTCCCAAGCAGAAAATGGCCAGATGACAACAAGCTTTATAAGCATAAATGCATCTGCCAAAACTTTTTCATATTTGTTGGGATGAGGAATCTGATAAATGTTCAAAACATAGAGAGTAAGAATTTGGTACTTGGTATTGTCAGGGCACTGTGACATTTGCCACTCATGCATTTATAAGAAGAAAAGATCTTGCTACTTTCATTGTACTGGCCCTGCGAAGTCTCATGATGTTGTTGGGTGAAATTCTGGTATGACAAACTTCAGCAGAGACAAAACTTGGTCTTTAACAATGTATGTCAAGTACCCATAATACCTAGGAGGGAAAATTCTACATGTACATGTAGTTTTATTACACATCTGTTATGCAAATAACATTCACACACCACTTACTCTGAAGTTTAAATATATGAAAGTAGGAAATTAGAAGTTAATAACAAAACCAGAAGTCAGTTAGAAACTAACTTTCTCCAAAACTAAATACCAACTTCTTGAAAGCAGGTAAAATAGTTTCAAAATTATTGAAAAACAATGAATTGTTTTAAATGTAAAATACCTCTTAAATAACAATTGTATTATTCTGATTTTTTGCTTAGAATAAAAGAATATTGCTCATGTAACTGGGCCGTGCAGTTTGGAACTTAATGGACTTGATTGTGGTGTAAGTAAGGTGTTACAAAACCATCACAATGGACACAATATAAAGAATATCATAGAACCTTGTCTATTATATTTATTTCTATAGTCAGAAAAATAGTAATCAACTAGGCTAAAAAAAGATCCACCCAGAGCTACAAAACTGCTCCTACCATCGTCTTGTTTCTACAGCAGACCAGGGCTTTTGGTCCCCAGTGGGTCAGGGACATCCCTGCTGGTCTGAGAAGCACGTACAACAACACAGGGTGGAACTACCAGTAACACATTCAGTATAACTTTGCTGTTACTCAGCTCCTTATACAAAACAGTGTTAAATTACTTAAAATACAGAACTCTGTACCACTCAGGAGTTAGGCAAACATTGTAAATCTTGTCTTTTACAAAGGGCAAAAAGAACCAAACATGCTGGACTCACCCACCACAGTGGCAGGGGAAAGAACAGTGGTTAGAAGTGAATTAACTAATGACTGCTAACATTACAATTAATTTCATTTTGCAAATTGCTTCTACCATTTCAAGCCTCGCTGCCAGTGACAGGGTCACTTTTAAAAATCAAAGACTGATTTCTTTCATCTCACTGAGTCACAGGAATTGGATGAAATTATCAAGAATATAGGAAGAAATTAAAAAGTAAAACTGATCTTCCACACTTCTGATTTTTTTAAACTTATGTCTGCTTTTGGAATGTAAAATGAATGAGTAAAGGTGGATAGCACACTAATAGATAAGCATTTTAAGAACTTCTAATACATAAGCCATTAACTCTCACTAAAGATACACACCTTCCCCAGTAGGCACACTAACAACATTAACGTAAAATGAAATTAAGACCCAAATGTTATATGCCCTTGCCTCTAAAAATGGAAGTTGGTTTTCAAGACTTATCTATCTGCATAGATCAGGATGTTCAAACAGTAGTAAAACACAAAGAGTCTACAATCTAAAAGGCAAACCTGAAGACACTTGACTAGGCAAACAGGTGTTTGCCGGGAAACCAAAGTTTTTGATGTAGATCTTGCACGACATTCACGCTGGTTAGTCAAGGCCTCTGAACTGCCGTGGAAGGCAGCGGTTGAGCTGCAGGGCAGAACAGCTGGGGAACCCAGCACAGTGGCAGCAGCAGAGAAATAATCGTATCTTGCGCTCTCCAAGGCCAATATACCCCTTCTTCACTGATTCCCTAGGAATCACATATTTGAGCATACATGAAGAGCTCCTGGCAGCAATCCTATCTCTAATAAATTAACAGCAGTGTGATACCGTCCTATTCCCGAGATTATCTTTCACATGACATTGTTTCATCTCTCCCACTTCAGCTGCACCCTGCTCATAAAGCAGGGAGCAGTCGGGCAGCACACATCCTGGTGTCTGCACGCCACTGCCAGCTTCTTTAAAGAGAGAAGCCTAAACCTCTTTGGCTCGAAGTATCAGACTGAGATCCTTTAGGGAAAAAAACAAAATCGACAGAAGAGTGCCACTTCGCATTAAAATCCCCAATAAACAGAAAAACCACAATCAGACCAGCTGATAAGAAGACAAGCCGACGTTTCTCTGGTTTGGAAAAGCAGGAGAGCTGCCTGACACCGAGTGGAAAGGCTCCGGCTCTCCCGGTGTTTACCTGCCCCGGCACTCAGCGAAGCGCCCGGCGGCGGAGACGTTTCTGCACTTCAACAGGCTTGAAGTTACCCCGCAGCCCCCACCGGGGCTCCGCCGCCACTCCCCGGCCCGCGCCGCGCCCGGCGGACGGAGGGTCGGGCGGGGATGTCCGCGCAAACCCTCGGCCGCCGCCAGCCCGCGCCCTCCCCGGCCTCGCCACGGCGGCCCCGCTCACCGTTCTC
>JAYDZK010000202.1:48881371-48897395 GCA_034509185.1 Euphonia xanthogaster | reverse complement strand
GCGCGGTCCCGCCCCCCCACTCCCACCCCTCCGCCCGGCACGGGAGCCTGAGCCCCGCTGCGGGCAGGGCCAGCCGCGTCCCGGGCCGCGCTGTCCGGCAGGGCCGGGCTCGGGTGCCGTGGTAGCGCGGTGTGCCGAGCGGTCGCAGTGCCGAACAACGCGGCGGCCATAAAATAAAGCTCCGGTAGCTCAGCGTGGAGAGGACGCAGGGACAGGACTGCTGTAGGGCCACGTGTGCCTAGGGGTTGGTCACAGCCCCCGCGGCCCCGGCACAAACCCGGTCACTTCGCCCGCTTGGCCCCAGCCATCCCCACCGAAGTACGAGGGAGTTTACAGGCTAGGTTCTCATCTTGAAATTTAAAGCCTGTTCAGGAGCTCGTGACTCACGGGCTTCTAAGCAATTAAAGCATCCATCAAAATAGGTATTTAGATGCTGTGAATGAAGTTAGAAGGGAAAATCAGATTGTGGCTTCTCAGTCAGCCACGGAGAGGGAGTGTCATACTCCCAATACAGAAAGATGGACCACATCCTGTCTTGGAGACACTGATACCATGCAGTAATGCAGTGGGGATTATACAGGGAAGAAAATCTTGTCCTCCAATATTTCCAAGGCTGTCTTACCTCCTCAAGCCAGGAAACAAGGACAGTACTGCAATTAGATTGAGAAAGGAGGGTTGGATAGAAGTTGCAAATGCTTTCAAGTTGGTACCTCTGACCAGTGCCGCAGAGTCTCACATGACCCACATATGGCTGTTCTCATTACTATTTGCAGTTGTCATGGGGTTTTCAAGCCTCCTTTCCTGGTAACGGCTTTTTTTCTGAAAGTTTTTTCCTAAATTTGAGTGTCTAGCCTATGCTACTTTGCCAAGTCTTGGATGCACTGCCGGTTGGCAGCCTTGCATGTCCAACCATCACTGGTGCACAGAGCCACCTCTCTCTGAAAGATGCAGGTAGACTAACTCTTCCCGGTTAGGGCTGGCTCTGGACATATCCATTCCACTTCTGAGAATCAGGAGGTAGGCTGCCTTTGTGTAGCAATGCCACACAGTCCTGAATTGCTATGGATCTTGCTTCTTCTTTCCCATGTTTTAGTCTTTTCTCTTGTCTTAGCACCCACCTAAGCAGTGGCAATACTGAAAAGGGAGGCAAGGCACTGACACAAAGCCAGGCCATCAAACAAGAAAGCTAAACTATGCAGAACTTGTAAGATCTTGTTTACCTCAATCCAGGAAACTAAGACTCTGGTAAGGCACTAGGGATGCTAAAACTTATCTTTAACTTGGAAGTATGAAACTATATCACTTCAATGTTTCCTGGGAGAACAGGTTTCTTTACAGCCTGTTCAAGAGTTTGTGCTGCAACAGGAGCCATGAACATCAGCAATATCAAGGTATGCTTGCCTTGAAGTTTACTTTGGCTGTCCTTGGCCAAACACTAAGCTAACCTAGACAATGGTGTCAGAGGGGAGTCATAGGAAGAATGGTCAACTGTTAGCTGCATCCTTCCTTCCAGCTCTCCCTCAGCCATTCTCCTAACCCTTCAACAGCAACAAGCCACCCTTGAAACAAGCAAAGGCAGCTTCTCAATACCATTAACCAGTCTTGCCTGTCTCCCATACCTCATACACAGGGCTAGCCATTGTTCTAGAAAAGGGTCTGAGATCCTGAGATCCCCAAACCAGACACAGCTTACCATTAGTCCTGATTCAAACAAGAGAGTAGAGAAATGACAACAGCTCAATAGCAGAGAGGAGAGTTCCTTCTGCCAAGCTGAGGCAGAAATGCCGAACACTTCTAATTTTCTTGCCAAACAGCTTTTGGACAATGTCAAACAGCAGTTGCTAAAACGATAGCAGGCATATTTGGAGGAACCATTGAAACTGATAAGAGAATCTCAGTGGTTCATTCTTGGAGAACTGAATTTGAACAATCCTAGAACTGGAAGGACAAGACTAAGTGAGCTGGACTAGCAGCATGAGATGTTTTGTCAGAAATAATATGAGCCTGCAAAGATTCTATATAGGAGAGGCATGAGTTGAGAGTGATGACAACTGAGTGATCTACAAGAAAGCAGTATGCAATGGTGGAAGAGCTAGAGCTCGGATGTCTTCCTCACTTTGAATCAAATGCAGCCTTCTCAGACCTCAGTGCATTATTTCTTTCTGGCTAATTTCTCACATCACCCCATCCAGGTACTTGCATTATGTCTGGTAACATCTTGAAATTGTGCCTTGAAGAGGTGTGCAAGAAGCACTACCTGGCTGGTCAGCCAGCCCCACTGGGTGAGCTAAAAGCTGCCCCTCCTTACTCTCATTTCTTCACCCCATGTTGTATGCTGCAAAGCTCAGCATATCTGAAAATAGTTTTACTTACCTGGTCTCAATAAAAAGCTGAGGGTTTTTTCCAGTACCCTGCATTATTTGCACTGTCTTTTGACAGCAAAATAGCAATTGTTTTCCTGATTCTTTTTCTTTGTTCAACATATATGTTTCCATTCCCATATTTGGAAGTATGGGAAGCTGATGGGCCTAATGAAGGATGGATTTGTGAAAGGGTTATCCTCACATATGAAACTTGAGAGGATGAACTGTCAAGGAAGAGGGGCAGGCAATAGGAACCACAGAAAGTAGGGACCAGGAGCAAGAGAGACAATGTATAAGCTTATTGCTTTCAAATCAGCAAGAACATACAGGTAAGCAGAAAGTAGCTGGGTATTTTACATAAAACATTCTGCCAGAGCATCCCTCGGAATTTGGCCCTCCTGGTTCCCACGGGCAAATGAACAAGGCATAGCAGGCACTGATTCTGTCTCAGCTTCCTACTCCCAGACTTCAGCCATCTGGTCCCCCTTACACTCACAAATTTAGTGCACAATACAACAGTAAAACAAGATCCTGATATGGAGGCTATTTTCAACTCACTCTATGAAGACTCTATCCTGGCAGTCAAACTACGATGAAAACAGTGATGTAGACTACTTTAGGAACAAAGCCATGAGATGCATTCAGAATAAGGTATTAACAGGGATAGAATGCTGAATCTACTGATTTTGGCACACTAAAAGAATTGTGCTGCCCACTGCCAGGCTAAAACTATGAAGACAACTCTGATTAAAGAGCAGAGGGTGGTAATAGTCCTACCAAAACCCTTTGTAATGGAGGAGGGTGGAAGTTGAGCAAAAGTTACTATACATTCTCTACATCCATAATCTGAAAGTAGTGTGGGTTGGGCATTTTGTAAAGCAACAAGCAGGTGTCACATTCCACATCACAGTGCTAGCTTTCAACTTTTCTACCTCAGTAGGCAATGGTAAAGTAGGAGTCATGTTGGTGATCTAACTTGCCAAATAATGAATGAGCTTGTTTACAGACACCCAAGAACATTACTTTTCCCATTATCAAGTTCTTTTTCTGCTGATGTTCTTTTCATCTTTGCTGCATAAGTCACGTCACTAGGCATTGTATTGCTGACATCCAGGTACTCTGTGGAGTGGAAATTGTTCATCTGCAATTCATGCAGTTTCATTAGATCTGAAAAATGACCTAGAAATGGGACAAATCTGCCTAATGTAACTCCTTTTCTGTCTGCTCCCTCTTTTCTTGTATGCAGTTCATAATAAGTAGATAATGCTATTCTAAGAAGGAATCTGCAGGAAACTCTGTTGCAAATTTTGATACCAAAGAGCCATTTGGAAGAGGTCTGAAAAATGGTCTGAAAATGGCACCTAGGAAGCAGAAAGGAAAAGATTATTAAATACCCTTGTAGTATCAAGGTAAGAGAGGCCTTTTGGCAGCAACAGTGGTATTTTTGGAAAAGGAAATCCAGTTTTGGAAAAAGAAGCCAAGTCCTTAAAAAAGTTGTCTGCAAGCATTCCTAGAATTCAGCCGGGCTGGCATCTCACAAAGCTCTGGAGAATTGAAAAGCCCGTTGGGACACTAGGCAGCAAGCCTGTGAAGTGGCTGGCACAAAGACTATATTGTGTACTTATGTTAATTTTACCAATATTTACTCATGTAATCACCACTGAAGCAAATGTATACTGCCAGGTTTTCTGTCCATGTGCAGATCTAAACTTAACAAACACTCAACTGCAATTGTCAGAACTCACAGAAAAAATATGGCTCAGTGGAAACGAGAAACTTCAGTGAAATTGTCAGAGGATCTATGGAGGATCGTTTGAGCTCCTGAAGCACACCAACACAGACTTTTGAGATTAATTAGCCACAGTCTAGGGAAAATGACCACAATGGATTGCTGCAATGCTGCCAGACCACAGCAGTGATGTTTTCCCAGTCATGTTTCCCAGCCCAGTGATGTTTTCCAAACTATGAAATGGATGAAGGAAATCTGAAGTTGAGGGGATGACAAAGATTATTTTACACTTTACCAGAATAATGACTAGTAATTTAGAGTAACTATGAAATGCAAGCAGGCCAGTTGGGATGCTTACAAGTTCAGGCTTGTAAAAAGCAATTTAAAAATAGAGGATTAAACCTGAGCCACCAAATTGTTAATGATAACGCTCACTGGTAAAGGTATCCTATCTGAATTAGGCTGAAATGGTTCTGTAGTATTAGAATAGTGTGTTGTCAGTAACCACATGAGTTAATAGTCCACTAAATTTCATTGACAATTATCCAATCAGTATTTGGAACATTATTTTGCAATTACTTTGGGCAATCCCCTCTAAAAACGTGGTCTAAGTGAACCAACAATGCTATAACCTTAAAAAATTGTTTTTCCTTTGGAGCAGAAATCATAATAGCAGCTGCTCAGCTGTGGTGGCTTTCTTGCAAAGAAAAGATGAGAAACAGAGTGAACTGCTTCATAAGCAACTGTAGTTCACATAAGCTATCTGCAGCCATAAATTTACCAGCAGCTAACGTTGCTATATTCATCTGAAAACTGCTGCCACTTGGGAAAAACACATCTCATGTCACCCTCTATGTTCAGAGCCATTTCAGCATTTAGTCTCAAAATGCCTCTGAACATGAGTCAGAGCCCTCAACTATTACAGTTCTCACAGATTTGAAATAAAAATGAATCCCTGTTCATTTCCAAGTGAATGCCTAATAGAAGAAGCTGTATCTGATAGACAATCCAGAAGCTAAAATGCAAGCAAGCAGAATTGATATTAGGTGCAGAAGTGAGAAGAGAAAATGAAAACAAGATCCCAAAGGATTTTTAAAAACACTTTACCATATAACTAAGAAGCAGCAATGAATTAAATTTTTCTGGTCATGAACTGAAAATTACTCTGATCTGAAATGGATAGATGCAGTTTGCAGTTAGTATTAAGCACTTGGTATATGATTGAAATTTAAGAATACCATCCATTAAAAAGCCAAGGCATTATTTACTAGTAAAAATATATGAAAAGAAGAGAAGACATTTCATGTGTCACTGAGGAGTTGTATCAAAAGGCATAACTCTGCCAGTCAGAACTTGAAGATCAGTATTCTATCACATAAAATGTGGCAGCATCTCTGTATGGACTACAGAGAACTGAATCAGTTTGTTGGAAAAAAAATCTGATCTATTATCACTGTAAGTGATACTCTGGTTTCTGTAGCACATTCAACCATACTTTTTACTTTGGATACTAGAACATGAGTATTGACAAGTGT
Source organism: Euphonia xanthogaster (assembly GCA_034509185.1). Taxonomy (NCBI): domain Eukaryota; kingdom Metazoa; phylum Chordata; class Aves; order Passeriformes; family Fringillidae; genus Euphonia; species Euphonia xanthogaster. The sequence continues at coordinate 48,891,768 of JAYDZK010000202.1, read as the reverse complement.
ACAAGAAATGACTGCTCCCTCAGCTGGGCAAGATCTCTATAGACATAATGCAAGGGTTTTAACTTGTGCACATTTGCTTTTGAGCAAATTTTTTTGATGATGTGGTATGATGCAGCTGGGTGTTTGCTGAAGGATGTCACACCTTTTGAAGAGGAGCTGTAAACCCTACAAGTGGTTTAGTGGTTTAGAAAGAAAGTTCAACTTTACAGAACTTGACAACACTGTCAGGTCAGGAAAAAAGAATTCTTCTGTAGTATACCCTCAGCAAGTTTGCTGACAACACCAAGCTGAGTGGTGTGAACAACACACTGGAGGGAAGGGATGTCATCCTGAGCGACCTTGAGAGACTTGAGAGGTGGGTCTATGTGAACCTCATGAAGTTCAACAAGGCTAAGTGCAAGATCCTGCACATGTGTTAAGGCAACCCCAAGAGCAAATACAGGCTGTGAGGAGAATGGATTGAGAGCAGCCCTGCTGAGAAGGACTTGGAAGTGCTGGTGGATGAGAGGGAGGACATGATCCAGCAATGGGAACCTGCAGCCCAGAAAGCCAGTTGTATCCTGGGCTGCATCAAAAGTATGGTCTGTAGGTCAAGGGACATGAGTCATTCCCTCTACTGTGCTCCTGTTAGACCCCACCTGGAGTACTGTATCCAGCTTTGGGTTCTGCAACATAAGAAGGACACAGACCTCTTGGAATGAGTCCACAGGAGAGCCACAAAGATGATCAGAAGGATGAAGCACCTCTCCTATGAGGAACAGCTGAGAGCTGAGGTTCTGGGAGACTTTATTGTGTCCTTCCAGTGCCTAAAAGAGTACAAGAAGGCTGGAAAGACTTTTAAAAATGGGTTTATTAGGTTGAATGTTTTTACTGTGAGGATGGTGAGGCACTGGAACAGGTTGCCCAGAGAAGCTGTGGCTGCCACATCCCTGGAAGTGCTCAAGGCCAGGTTGAATAGGGCCCTGAGTAACCTGGTCTAGTGGAAGGTGTCACCCATGGCAGGGGGTTGGAAGTAGGTGATCTTTAAGGTACTTTCCAACCCAAACCATTATGTAATTCAATTCAACTCGCACTTCACAGTTCATAAATTCTGCAAGAACACCACACAGATTGAGGGAAACCTTTTGGGTGTTTAAAAGTATGAATTTTCATTCTTGCTTTTTAAACAGGTTCTTGTGGTTACCTTTTGTTAAGCTACTAAGGTAATCATTAGATATAGATGACGTCTCTAAAACTGAAGGTAATTACTGAAAAAAAAAGGATGGGGAAAGATCGGAAGCTGAAGCTGTATTATAGCAGAAGCCCAACTCCTTTGTAAAGAAAACACTGAGGTAGCCAGTCCTTTCACAATGGTGCCCAGTAACAGGACAAGAACTAAACATAAGAAAATGCTTCTTTTTTCTGATGCTAACTGAATATTGGTAGTGGTTGCCCAGAAGGGCTGTGGGATCTCATATCCATAGAGATATTCAAATGGACACGGTCTTGGCAAGGCAACTTGCTCTGGCTGATCCCGCTTTGACAGGAAGGGTGGTCTAGATGATCTCAAGATCATCTTCCAACCTTGACCCTGCTGTGATTCTGTGATACTGTGCCACTCAAGAGGGAACCCAGGAAGAGATACACCTGCAAAGCACTTTCACTGCAATTTTGCGGTAGTAAAATTATTTGGAATAAGTGATAGTAAGATACAGGGATAGTATGGCACCTATAAACAAGTCTGCTGGGAGAGTTAATACCTTTTATGTCTGCTCTGTGTTTGGGGAAGGGACCAACAGTGTAATATTTCAATATTCCTAGGACTAATGATACCTTAAGTTTTAGCTTCTGTATTTTTCAGATTCTGTGCTGCTTTAGTGTGTAACTCTGAGCTTCATATTAAGTGTTAGCAAGTTCTCTTCACAGGGTAGGTAGACAAAACAATCCTTTTCCAGATTGCCCAAGAACAACTGTTACCAGTTCTAGGCCCAAAAATTATAAACAAAGGTGGTCTGAAGAGAGAAAATAAGGTGGATGAATTTCATAACCTAAAGCTATAATTGAAAATTAACTCCAATATGCAAATGGACCAAAACTTATAAAAGTGAGACACCCTGTGACTGGTTTTCCATTTTTGTGACCATTTTGGGTTCTTCTTGGTTGTAGTCCTGGCCAGGCTCTTAAACTGCCCAAGGTGTATCCATTAAGGCCTTTTAATAAATACCTACATTATTCTTTACCTCTGTCTAGCCTCTGTTCTAGGTGAGCCTTCTCAAGGCATCACTAAGGGTTAGAATCTGCAAAATCAAGAGGCAATCATACAGCATGACTGAATACTTCCCAGTATGACTAAGCCCTGTTTGGAGAAAGAAAGATACAGTCCAGAATACTGCCTTTAAAAGCTCATTCCAATTCCATGTGATCTTTTTGCACTGTCAGAAAGATGGAAAAGCTGTAACAGGGAATTTTATGAGATAGATTATTCCTCAATGAAACCGCTATAATTGCTACCGTTTGTTTGAGAAAAAAGTTTCAAGACAAGAAACTCCTTACATCCAAACTAGATCTTCCACCTAAACAAAGGCATATGCTATTTCTGGAAAGACATACACACAGAATAGTAGGGATTTTCTAGATACTGCTTTGTGAAACATTGCATGCCTGGCAGAAATCCACAGGCCAGAGAAATGGCTTGTATCTGCTGTGTTCAGGGAAACTGTACATTACTCAGTACAGGACACTATTTGAGCTTTGTTTGTTTAACCTGACTTTATCCTCAATGTTCTCTAATAAATTGCCAGGTGCAGTGTTCTTGCTAGCCATGTGGATAAACTGAAAACAATCAGGTTAGGAAAACAACAAATCAGATTGTCCTGGCTTCTATTCTTGAATTGATCCTTACTGGTTTATATGATTTGAAATCCTATTCAATTAACTTTTTTACAGAACTGTGTTGCAAACGCTTACTAGTGATTTAGACTTAAGGCTTTAATTCTAAATTATTATTCTATTGTAGTAAGATTAATAGGAAAACTTGGTTTTTTTTTCCTAGTACAAAATTGTTCTAGTCTCCAAAATGCAGCTATTTTAGGATGGTATCTACAACAACAGAGCCTGATAAATTACCCATCTGTCAAAGCTGAGCTTTTCCTAGATGATCGCTGACAAACTTCACTACTTTGTAAATTTTTGTTGTAGACAGTTCCAAAAGGCTTCCATCAGTTGTGGATTTGGTGCCCATCATAACAGATTATACAGTAGTTTAGCAAAATGGCCATCATTAGAAGTGACTTCAAATTCTAGATACAATTTTTGAAAAACCTCAGAATCAAAAATTGCTGGATCAAGCAATAATAACTGAATTGAAGAGCTCCAGATTGCTTTTTTATTATTGGTCCTACCTTTCAGGATCCCTAAAAAGCCCTGTGCTTTACAAAACAGAGAGACCATTGGAGGAATTCTTAACAATTTATATGCAAAGTATACTGGGGTATGTTTTCTCTGTGGCTTGGCTTGTAGTAGTTTTCTGATTTTACTGCACATATTCTTTTATTATACTGTGGTTATTCACACATCTTTAATGCATATTCTCTTATAGCTGGAAACTTTTTTGAGGATGGACCACCTCATAAAACTATTCATAAGGCTACTGCCTGCAGGAGCATAATCCATCTCTGCAGCCTGTGTTGATGGCTCTGGCTCAAGTTATGTACATTAAGAGGAAAGGTGTCCACTCTCATCCTTTTCTCCTGAGAAGACACAGCAGTGATGGGGATCAGTTTGCAGCATAAACTCCCTGAACAAGTGTTGCCTATCTGCTCAAAGGAAAATACAGAAAGCCAGGTGGAACCATGCCAGAGAAAAAAAAAATTCTATCTATCTATCTATCTATCTATCTATCTATCTATCTATGCTGGCAGTTGGACCTCTTCACACAGCGAGCTTCCCAGCAGTCAGCTTATCTACACTGTTAGGAATATGAAAGTATTTTAGCAATAAAGACCGCTACCAAAGAAAGTGGGTTTATTTTTCATTTATTCTGGATTCCCATATTCATTCAATTACTGCTTCACAATTTTTTGCTGCTCCAGTTCTAATTCCAAACTCAAATCTCCTAATGAGAGACTCTAACTGAGGCCCCCAAACAATAACTTCAAAATATCAATGCCATTTTATCTTCTCTCTTACTTACTTGCTGCATTTAGGCACTTCCCTGGCTACCACTACAGTGAACAACAAATTTAAGCTTCTAGCTAAAAGGTCTGATATACTTCAGTCCTGATGACTTTTATAAATGGAGGCTTTACTGAGTATCAGTCTGGATCTGATTTTAGCCCCTATAGTCATTAAAATAGCAGCAAATGTTATTCAGTCACAAATCCTACCATGAGGAGAAGATAATGTCCAGTTGGCCAGGAAAAGCTGTCCAGCTGGCCTTTTAAGGCAGTTCTAACTCCATTTTGTACCTTTCTGTGAAAGAAAGATCACAATATTTAATTAAGTTACACAGATTTGATAACATACTATAAGTTATTACATTAATAGATGATAACACAAAATACTTAAAATGGTACAAATTCTTCACTCAAGGTAGTAAAGGTTTTATGAGTGGACAACAATATACCAGCAACATAGCATGGTGAAGTAAGTTCTATAGAACATTGGTTAAATCCTCTCTTCCTTTATAAAAATCCTCTCCTCTCTCTAATACTCATAAAACTACTAATAAAGCCATGTTAGGTTGTGAAATCTATTTCTGTATTCACAGCTTACTTTCATTTTGAAAGGATCCTCAGAAAGACTGCTATTTTCTTTTTGTAATAGGAAGAAAGGAGCACACTTTATAAGAAGTGCTTCTATTTCCCTGTAATCAACTTGTCAGTCTTTGCCAAATTTTCAAGGTAGATGCCTGATCATTAAGAATATTAATCAACTTGGGAGCTCCTGCAAAATTACAAGAACTATTTCACAGCTGAACCTAATTTCCCCCCCTCTTTTCTTTTGTTTCTTCATGAAGCCACAAGAAGTGGTCCATGGACCTCAAGGTGTACGTACTGTCAGTTGAAAAGTCATTCCTCCACAAAAAAGTGGAAACTTAAAACCCCAGTAATTTTGCTAACATTGCATTGAAAGAAAGGATTGGGTGCTTTTGTATCTAGGTATTCCTACTAGAAGCATCATGTTCAGATATAACATTAATTTAGAAGATATTGGCAGACCAATATCAAATTAATGAAAAGTCCAGGGTGTCCTGTCAATTTCTAATAACAACCGTTAACAAGTCAAGGACAACAGGGTGTTATTAAGCTACAAAAAAAATCTGCTCAGTCATTATTTAATGAAAATTTTGCTATGCTCTAGATTGATGTCTGATGCTCCACTAACTCCACTAATTCAGATGAATTGCATCATATTAATTCAACCTGAGTGACTTCACATCACTCTAATATTTAGCTAGAACCCTTACTGCCTTTTAATGCATATACATTTCATCTACTAACAACATGAAAAGTATAATTTGGTAAGCACAGGCATCTCGAGTGAATACCTCCTCTCTCTTCCTGAACACCGAACAATTTTTGTTCTACTGGTTTTGGTATTTCTGCCTACAGAACTCCTACCAGTTCTTCATAAATACCTTTACAGGTAAGGCCGGACAAAGGAAAGCTTCCCAAAAGAGGGATCCGTCTCAGCCGAGCAAGGCAAGCTGCCCTATTCCACCCAGGAGAGGGCACTCTTACACCTGGCCACGCAACCGGACATGGACACCTATAGGAGGAACAGGAAAGTTCGGGTGACATCTTAAAACTCGGTCAACTTGCACGACCAGTTCGTTATTTTTATGATAACGCTAATCACAGGTAAGTTGAATCATCCAGACGCTGCCACAACAGGAACGCAATATGACAGACAATAAACGTGCATGCTAAATTTATTCTTAGTCTCTGAAATGTGCTGAATGATATGCAGATAAAAAAGACAATTTCTGCGTTTCTCTGGTAAAAACTGGGATTAGAGAAAGAGAGCTGTAAGTGTACCTTCCGTGGAAAACGAAGGTTAAATTTAAAAATAACCTAGTTATATGAATATTAATTGTTGCCTTTTAAAAAAAATAAAGCACTATTATAAATGAGCATACAAACATTTAAATGCAAAGTGCATATAATCTAGTACTAACACCGTCTGTAAAGTTAATCCTTATATAGATATCTGAAATAAATAAAATAAGAATTTAAAATGCTACAGGTTCAACCCCTGTTTCTAAAGGGATTGAAATCAATATACATATCTCTTGAGACAGCTTTCCTCTCCAATAAGTAATCCTCCAGCAACACAGAGAGAAGATCAAGCCTGACATTTTTGATTTTTCTAAACTAAAGAAGCCAAGATGAAGAGGTGGTAGTTTTGTTATGCAAGACATAAAGCAGTAAAGGAGACATAGAATGCTGCACACTGCAAAATTAATGTTTCAAAAATCTCATTTTCCTCTAATCACAGGGGACTATCTCAATAATTCCAAATTTTCTCTGAGTAATTATACTATAAAAATGTCCTATTGATATGAAAATAATAAAATTAGGAAAATATGGAAATGAGAAAGAGATCACCAAGAATCGTAACTTGAAGAATAGAAAGCACTTAGTGCTATCATAAGCATCTCGGAGCCCCCAGGCAGTGCACTGGGGCTGGGGGCATCCATAGTCTGAGAGAGAAGAGCCATGCACATGTACTGAATGTACAGCGGGTCCATTGTGCACAAACTTTGCATGAGCCACAGCCACTTTTCCATGAAAATGTGGGGGACTCTTTTCTATATATAGATTGCATGATAGACAGTACTTCCCACATTACATGGGAAATGACAGTGTTTAGGATGTTTGGCTATCCCAGCATTGGCTAATGAATATTGTTAGCCTTTCCATATTGAGAGCTTGGGCTGAGGCCTTACAACCACTGACCCTATCAACCTTCCTCCTGCAATAACCTTACATAGTTTGAACTTCAACTACTCCTTCTCCCACTTCCAGAAGTCTTTCAAAACAATATGCCAATCATAATAAACAATGCATAGATACTCAGAATTGTATCTCTCACTCTATTAGTTGTGATCAACACCAACAGGCAAAAGCATAAACCAATCTGCAGCCAGTTTGTAAAAGCTGCTATTGAAAAAGTTGTTCAGTATGAGACTAAAATGATGATAGGGTCAATGAAAGAACTATCTCCTGAAATCATATATACTATAAATATTTTTAATTCCAAAAATTAGCTATGTTCAATGGACTATAGTTGTATATATTGTGTATGGATTTTTCTAAGGGCAAAATACTAATGAGAACTTAATTCAGGGCTTTATTATGAACATACCATAAAATATATTAGGGAGTCAGACATGGAAGTCCCCGAAATCACACAAAGAGTCTATGTTCTCAATTTCTGTCTAAGCATTATCGTTTTTAACAAAGCAAAAATAAAACAACAAACAAACCCAACTTGCCCCAAAAAACCAAACCAAACCCCAAAACACTATTCAAAGTCTACGGTCCTGTTCTACCCTAAACCCCTGTAGAACCTTCTGTAAAACAGTAAACTATAATAAAGTATAAAACAGTATAAGAGGTATAAAATGATACTTCCAGCATGCTGATTGTGTAAGGTACTGATTTTTACATAGATTTTGATCCTGGCAAAACTCACATCTACTGTGTTCTACCAGCCAAAAAGCCTTTCTATATCTGTCTTTCAGCAAAGAGAAAATTAACACAGTATTATGGTGAGTATGAAACAATTGTGAGGTAAGTGAAAAATGCCTACTTAAGGACAAGGGAAAGGAATGGGGTATACCAAGGAAAAGAGATACAGTAATTAATATTAATTTCATTCTTGCAGCAACAGATCTGGCATATGTAATCCAAATGAGCACATGAAAATGAACCTAGGGACAAACCAGACAAAATCATTGCCCTTTACCATGGCTGTTACTGGATGTTCACTGCCTATAACATAAAAGCATATTCACATGAACACAAAGGATTTTTACACTTAATAAAGGTCATGTTTTCCACTCCATTCAGAGCAAAATCTGAATATTGGAAGCTTAGCTTCTTTCTGTGAGCTGTCTGAAAAGACATGAAGGATTTAACCAGGAGATTTTATGTACTACCTTTATTATTTTTGTCTATAGTAGTCATAGTTGCTCAGCACACTACAAACCTAACTTTCATCTAAGAGGCAAAAAAAAAAGTTATCATCCTTTCTCTATTGGTGACAATCAAGGGCACAGAAAAGCCAGGGCCTCCCTCCTCAAAAGGAATTTAAGACATATCAGTGGAAATCAGATGTCTAAACTATTCTGAAAATGAAGGTCCAAGATCACACTATTAAGTCATTTAAAACAAACCAGGCCTACTGCAAAATGGTCCTTTTCATAAAGGTATTGAAAACCTCAGCTGAAAGACTGGATTGTATAATACATTTTAAAGTTTTCATCTGAAAAAAAATTGATGAACAGAGGCACATGCTGCAACATTTTTACAGAAAAATGAACTTTTTCCAGTCAAACTACATGGGAAGAATAAACACATTAAAAGGACTATATGCATCTGTATATATAGTTGACAGATTTAAAAAAAAAAGATTATTTGGTTGCTTGTATTTTCTTTATAGTGTATATAATAGTCAAAATGCTGCATATACTAATGGAGGTAAATGAACAGCACTTGCAGATAACAGCCCTACCAGAAGTCGACATTTGTTGAGATGTCTGTGTTGTACGTTGTCCTGCACTGCACCGTTAAAAAGGGGCTCTATGAAATGTTCCTGTAAACCTTAATGTCTTAAGCCTCTAGCTCCTGAATAAACAGTTCGAAATCCAATCTCATGTTGTCCTCTGAAAATCTACGCTCTTCGATAACATACCTTATTTTATACACCTCAAGTTAGAAGTTATGGTTGCTGTTTCCCTATTTCAGATTTCAGAACAGAAGAAGCATTGTGGGTGCCCACGTTTGCTTCTGCAATAAAATGTCCATTAGAAAGGGCTGACCTTTGCCTTTTACTGTACTTTCAAAACATTCTAGCAGAATCTGTGAAAAGAAGCAGTCCCTTTCACTGTCCCCATTAAGTAACCTGTTTCTGGGCCTGTAAGTTCTCCTGGTCCCGTGTGAGGAGGCACCAGTGTCTCCAGGGGGAGGGGGGAAGAGGACGAGGAGGAGGTCTGGGAGAGAGACGGGTAAGGAGTAACATTTTTCTCTGCCGAGCATAATGGGGGAAAAAAGCAGACGAGAACCGCTGTTACGGGCCCGGGTGAGCAGACTGTCAAGTTACGTGAGAGCCCCCTAGTTCTTTTTGCGCGGGGGCTTCACCAGCAGATATACCAGCAGCTCCTTGAGCCAGCTGTTTCCTCAGCGACACCTCAGACACTTCTCCCGCCACTGCGGACCCGGCCCAGCCCTGCCAAGGGTGCTCTTTCACCCGTTCGCCGGCCCGGTGTCTCAGGGCTCACTCCGCTGGCCGTGCAGGGCCGGGCGGGAGCCATGACGACACAACGGCCTCAGCTGTGCCCCGAGGCCCGCCCGCGGCAGGGCTCTGCCTGAGGGGGTGTCTCCTCACGCTCTCGCCACGGGCCCGCCCGGCCCGTGACAGGGCGAGCGGCTCGGGCAGGTGTCTCCCGGGACGGGCGGGTGGGCGGCCGGCGGGGCGAACCCCTGCGCCTCCACAGGTGGGCAGCGCACCCCTCCTTCGGGGTCAGCGGGGAGGAGGCGGCCCAGACGCCACTCGCCACAGCCGCCCCACCGGCAGCGTCCAGCCACGGCCCCCTCGGCCCCACCGCCGCCCCGGTGCCGCTCCGGCCGCGCTCCCGCGGCCCCTCCTGAGGAGCGGCGGCAGCCCTTTCGCGCATGCTCGGCGCGGGCGCCATTTTGGTAGGGCCGGGAGTTCTCCAGCGGAGCGGCGGCGGAGCTCGCTGGGCCCGGCGCGGAGGGGGCGAGGGGTGCCCGCTGCGGAGATGGCCAACATCGCGGTGCAGAGGATCAAGCGGGAGTTCAAGGAGGTGCTGAAGAGCGAAGAGGTCAGAGCCTCTCCCCCCTTCCCTGCGCGTCTGCCACCACCACCCTCCCCCGTGTGAGCGTGGGCAGTAGTGGACGGTGCGGGTGCCCCGCCGGCCTTCGTGGGGACCCCGCACCCCCCTCGGCCCCACCTCCCCGTGCCGGAGGTGGGCCCGTCCCACGGCATCTGGGAGGGGAATGGCGATTCCTGGGGAGACGGGGCCCGCCAGCCATTGGGAGGAGGAGGAGGGGGCCGCAGGAAGCGCGGCGGCAGGGCCCGAAGAGGCTGGGCGGGCCGGCCCCCGGCCAGGGCTCCCGGCCGTCGGTGCTCGGGAGCGCCGCCAGGCCGGAGGCCACGGAGCGGGGCGGGTG
>JAYDZK010000202.1:48868183-48881342 GCA_034509185.1 Euphonia xanthogaster | reverse complement strand
GCACGCGCCCTCCCGCGTCCGCCCGCGCGGCGCCGGGAGAGCCGGGAGGGATGGATGAAGCGGAATGGGGAGGGCGAGCTGCGGGTACGTGATGCCACACATCCCCTTCAGCTGACCCCTTTGGCTCGCCAGTGCCAGAGGCTGCAAGGTAGGGGTTTAATGTTTGGGGTTTTTTAGCGGTTGCTATTAAACCTCCATTTAGTTTCCCTGCGTACAGAACTTCCTTTATCCCACTGCAGGCTTACTCACCTTCAGAAGGATGCTTTTAATGCCTCACTCATTTTAGTCATGTTACCTCGTTTCCTGATCAGTATGTTCAGAGGTATGTGGAGGTCAGTAAGAGAGGCTGACTACTTTCAGGGCAGCAGTAAAGAAGTTCTTATCAGTTTGGGGGAATATATAGTAGTGTTTGCAGGGTTGCATCAATACAGCTTTTGCTGTGTCTGTGTCTGAGTTGGTGGACGTCAGCCAGATAGGTTTTAATGGTTGTGTCGTCATTGTCGTCCTACTTGGGATGATGTTGCAGGTTAGATCCTTGTGAAATATTAATGTGAATATGTAACTCTTGAAGCTGATGTTTCAGAAATCTGGACATATTCACAGAGAAAAAAAAATGAGAGGATAATTTTTGAAAGGTACTAATGGCTTAAGGAAAACATGTTTAGGGTAGCAGTAGTTGATGTACTTTTAAATTGTGTGGTAACATTGTTGCTATGCATCTTGAACTAGCTCTTAGAAAAATTTAAGGGCCTTGTTTTACAGCTGCCTTTAGAGCCCAGGCTGATTTTGCCAAGCTCTTGCACAGCAAATACAGAATTGTATGGAGACCAAGAGAAATTTCTAGGTGGATACCTTTATACCAATGCCAGAGAATGTAGACCTCATACCCTGTATAGCCAGCTGATACTGTGGAAACAAAGAAGTCTATTTGGAAGTGCTTTCTAATGGCTTCAAAACCCTTTCCCTTTGCTTTATGTAGAGAAAAAAAAAAAAAAGCCTTAACTTACATAGGTTTTGGGGAGGTGAATGGTAAATTTTCTTACTGTAAAGGTTGGATCTAGTGTGCTCATTTTTGATTATTTCCGTTTGTTTAGTCTTCAGGACACAGTTATGGAATTTTGGAAAAGGACATTATTTTAAGATAGCCTTTGAGCTGCCTAAAGCTATCCAGAAAAAAGGTCATAATTCTTATGAAATTCAATAATGGAATTTCAAAATCATAATACAGCAGACTCTTGATGTTTCTTTTTCTTCTGCCATTAGCAAGCTACATAAGTGTCATGACATATTAATATGTATAAAATTGCTGTTTACAGACTATTCTGACTCCTATGTCTTGAGTGCAAAATTTCAGCATTAGTCAATGGTTATCAAAGTTACAAGCAAAGTTTTTTTTTGAGGATGTTTGTACATTCCAGGGCTGTCAAACTATGGTGTCATTATCACTGGGTGTGAAAACATGTGGAATGGGATGATGAATGAAGGTCCAACTAAATTCTACAAATCACAAAACAATCAAAAAAAGGAGTTTTCCTACTATTTACTAGAATTATTATTAAATGTGGTTTCTTCAAAAAGAAATATTTTAAATGAATGGCAGTGTAAAATTTGTTGTTTAGAAGTTTGTAAGTCTCTCTCTGAAAGCAAAGTGGCTCACATTATCTGTTCTTAAATTATTCCAGATTTAATGCTTCGAACTACTTGAAGAGTAGCACCCCCCTCCCCTTTTCCTTGTAGATGTAATAGGAGCACAAATGCCTGGGAAGGGGGTAGGCACACAGGGACAAAAGTACATAGGAAGTTCCCTGTCTTCTTCCACTACTCCCCTTTATTCTGAAATAGTGGTGGAACCAGAAATGTTTTTAAAAGGGAGCAGCTAGATGACAGTTAATTCCTTCTGCATTTGAAGAATGTGTTGGAAGTGCTAAACACATTGTAAAGTGTCTTTATCCTTGCTATGGATAAGGATCTATGAATCCTTGCTACTCAGGACTAAATAGACTTCTCATATTATGTAGCACTTCCTTTTTTCTTGAATGCAATTTCTGGGAAGTAGCTAAAATGTGAAATACTACCTTGCTGTCTGGTTTACAAGTAAGAAATGAAGGATCTTCCATATTTCTAAGTTGAGTCTGGGACTTCTTGAGTGTTTTGTAAAAGTATTTAAAGTCTTTTCACAGTTGAGGAAGAGAAAAGTGTTTCTGCTCTGCTTGCTTTATTATTTGTAGTTTTGTTGTAAACACACATTACAGGAGTAATGTAAAGAAGTAGGGTATTGTTAATTTAAGAGGGATACCTGTAACTTTACATCTCTTAATATTTGAATTAAATAGATAAAACTAACTAAAGTTTCTTTGTCAGGAGTGCTCTCTAAAGTATGATTTTTAAACTTCCTACTTTTGTGTGTGGAGAAAGCTTTATAGTTCTAAGGTAGGCGAGGTATTGTGCATTTGTAACAAAGATAAAGTTGTTAAGTTAGTCTAGGTAGTAACTTTACTGGTTAAATATGTGTAGGTATGGGATCAGATGTATCAGTTTATCTCTCTCTTTGTTCTGTCGTTTCATTAATCTGTTTTCATGTTTGTTTTATGGGCTGAAATGCTAAAGCTACAGAATGTGTGTTGAATAAAAGTATGATGCTGCAGCATGATGGAGAAACCAATGAAGAGGTGGAAGGAGAATAGTATCCTGCTTTTACGAAGTAGGAGAAAGTTTTAGTAAAGGTTAGCAAGTGTTATTTTTAGATTAAGTTAGTGGGTGCTGCATTGGGTAGCCAAATCCTTACCTGCTCTCTGTTTATAAGTAGCTATCTTACGAGAGGGAGAACTTGCCTGGCATTTAATAATGAATAGAAACATATTGAAAGATCTTGTGGTCACTTAAAGACTGATGCTGGGATGTGTTGTAATTTATCAGGTATGTTAAACATTGTGTGTGACTTGTTTTTTGTCATTTAATAAAGCATCAGTGTTTACTTTGAAGAAATTAGACTGTGCTAGCAGTGAAGGATTCAATGTTTAATTGGCCATCCAGTTTCTTTTATCATGTGGAAATGTAAGGTGTTTTCTACTAATTGATACCTTTTGCAGTGAAAAGTCTAATCTGATGTTGAATGTGACACTTTGGGAAACATAGCTTCCTTCTAGCAGGAAGAGAACTGCTGGTATATCTACCATGAAGTGTTCTTCTCTTACAAATATGAAGAGACATTTATGGCAGATAAATCCAGGTAGAGCTGAGAGTAAATTAAACTCAGCTGCAATTATGGAGTATGAGTGTCTTCATGAACAGATATCTGAAGTAGCAGTGTAAATTTGCAGCTTGCTTGAACCCGAAACAGCATTCAAGCGAAGATAGTGGGTTAACAACAAAAACTTCAAGTATTTGGTTTCCAAGAAGGAAATGAGTGTTTGTTTCAGAGTCTGCTATGTGTTTCAGTGATTTGCAAGCAAAAGGGAAGGGAAAAATAGCTGTAGTCTTCCATACCTTTCTTAGACTTGTAAAGACCTTGTGAGTAGGCCTTTAGTGATCTTATGATTTATTTCAGTCTATAGCAAGATACAAATAACATCTCTGAAAATGTTTTTGCTGTTTGGAAAAGCCATAGATCCTTAATCTTCAGGCTCCTAAAAACTTCATTGCTTTAGTTTTTTTATATTTGGGCAGTCTTGGGTGCTAGATGCTGAATCCACTAGTGTGGAAACTCCTGGTTGTAATTGTACTTTAGCGTTAGTAGGATTCTTGTTTTTCTTCGTATTTATCATGTAGAAGCAATGCAGGTATTTGTAAGAATGAAATTTCTTTTATTATGGTTCCTGAGCCAGCAACATATATATTTTAAACAGTATCCATTTTATAGTGATACATATGCTTAACCTTTGAATTGTAAGAATAGTCACATCGAAGTCAGTAGAAGTTTAGTGATTGCCGTGGGATTGTTGGCATTGTTTAATCTCAGGGGGCAGCAAGTACTGTGCAGCTGCTCAATCAGATACCCCACTCCCCACAATGGGCTAGGAAGAATTGGAAAAAAGATAAAATCCATGAGTTAAGAGCAGTTTAATAATTTAAATAAAGTAAAATATAGTAAAAATAATGGAAAGGGAGATTACAAAAAGAGAGAGAAGAATAAAGCTGGAGGAAGACAAAGGATGCCCAGTGCAATTGCTCACCACCTGTTCATCTGTTCCCAGCCCATCCCAGCAGCAATCAGCAGCTCCCAGCCAATCCCCCTGTTTCTGTACTGAGTGTGACATTCTATGGGATGGAGCATCCCTTTGGCCAGTTGACTCAGCTGTCCTGGCCATGCACCCTCCTGGCTTCCTGTTCCTGTGCTTGCTGGCAGAGCATGGGAAACTATGAAGTCCTTGACTTAGAGTAAGCTGTACCCAGCAACATCAGTGTGTTATCAACACTATTCTCAGACTAAATCCAAAACCCAGCCCTGTATCAGCTACTAGGAAAAAAAAATAACTCTGTTCCGGCCAAAACCAGAACAACTGTGAAAAAACTTGAGTGTGCTTACTTGATTAAAAGGCATAAAGGTAAAAAAAGGTGCAATCATAAGAACATTTAAAGTACCATTAGTATATTGGTACCAGTCTCTCAAAAGGCCTGCATATGATTAAAAAACTGTATGTGGAGCTTAGGGCTGCTATGCAAAATGGAATATTAGTAGGCTGGAGAAATGAATGTCCTGGCAGGAACCTTTTGAAGCTCAGCTAAGGTAGGTGCCAAGTGCTACACCTGGGAGGAAGTAACTCCATGCATCCATATGTACAGTCAGGAGACTGACTGGAAACAAAGCAGTCTAGCAGGAAAAGAACTTCATGACCTAGTGAAAAGCAAGTTGAACGTGATGGTGGCAAAGAAGTCCAACTACATACTGGATTGCATTAGCAAGAATGTAGTCAGTGAGTTGTGAGAAGTGATTCTTCACCTCTGTTCTGTGCTTGAGAGTACATGTGCTGTGTTCTGTGTTCAGATACATACACAAATGAACTGAGCAGAAAATTGTCAAGGTGGTTAAGGGACTGGAGCACAAGATGTGTGAGAAGATGGTGAAAGAGTTGATGTTGTTGAGAGAACTATTGAGAGGGACATCTTCCTGTTATCTATAAATACCTAATGAGAGACTCCTGAGAAGTGTGAGACTTGTCTCAGAAGTGCATGGGAATATGGTAAGAGGTGGCAGACACAAGCTGGAACATGGGACATTCTGACCAGACACTGGGGAAAAAATTACAATGGTAGTAGTCAAACATTTAAGCAGTGTGATCAGCAAAGCTTGCAGAATCTCTGTGCTTAGAGTTGTTCAAAACTCAATGAATTCTTAAACAACCTGCTCATATTGGACCTGCTTTGAGCAGGAGGTAGGGACTAGAAGCCACTCAGCTGTCTCTACCTGCATGATTACAAAATCTCTAGCATAACTTTGGTTTTTAATTACTGCTTCTGTTTGACGAGGAAAACATAAAAGGGTTCCAACTCTGTAGCCACATCTGGTAAAACCTTTCCCTGTAAACAAATAGAAAAATTTTAAAACAGAGCATTTCTTTTTAGTTTAAAAGTTTTCACTATTCTATGACAAATTGGAGGCTGGGTTTTTCTGGTAGATGCAACGCTGTCAGGGTTTTTATGTTGAACAAGTTCTGGTTTGGAACCCTGAAAGCAGAACAAATACAAGATTTGTACTGCTTCTTTAAGCTTAGTTTCTCTGAAATGTGAAGGTTATCTTAACTTTAAAATAGTTGTTTGTGAGATCTTTGGCACATTGCCAAAAATAATTTTGTCTGCTGTGATTTTAGCCATGCCTATGGTTTTAGGCAAGACAAGGTTTAGACCTGTTTCCTATAAATGCATAAAAAGAATAGTGGAACACCGTTACTGTGCATCTTTGGTTTCCTTAATCCTGTCTGGGGTGTGTTGGTTATATCTTCTAGTTTTTACTGGGAAATAATGGAGAATGGTTCTGTATGTCATCAAACAAGTTTGTCCATAAGTGGTGAGAAAACTGCATGTTTTTCTCACATCTGGGGTGATATTTCAGAATTATTAGGTTTATTTATAGTGAATGCCCCTTTACTTGAACCATATAGCTGTTTTTCAAGTTCTGTGAATATAATACCAGTGTACTTTTAGGATCAGTATTATGTAGATACTAATCAGTATTAGTATTAAGAATACTACTTAAGTCTGTGATTTAAAATATACAGTGTCAGTGATCATTTGACCAGACCTATGAGTTGGCCAGGTACTGATAGTGGGAATATTTGTGCAGAGAAGGCTAGATCTATTGCTTTTTCCTGTGTCACTTGGTGACTTTTTTATGCTATTGTATATCCAGTTGGGTCCAGATTTCTAGTGAGTGGTCTACATATTGGTTGGCAGAATCCTAAAGATTTTGGGAGTAAGTGGAAAACAGAAAAACTTAAGTCTGTATTGGAGTCAGACTCATTTGATTGTTTGTCATAAAAACCCCAGGAAGGAGAGCAGTCCCTGCTTACAGAAGTGGATTAGTCAGTTTAGGACGAGGGGGTAGATTGTAGCTGGTGATGGTACCTTCTGACAGCAACCCTCTGAGGACCCAAAGCAGTGCTAAAAATTAGCTAATCCTTTACCATTTCCAGTCTTGCATTCATTCTTCTGTGCTTGTTTCCAGGAGTTCTTTTAATAAAAAGGAAGTGTACGAGTCCTAAGGTTAGTTCACTTTATGTAGTATGAGATTTAAATAAAGTTAACATTTTATCATAGTAAATTTGTATAAGTATAAACTGCAAGAAAGTGCTGGTTAACCGTCCAGTGGTCTTTATTTTGCATTAAGCTAGTGCAAGTATTTAGAGTGGTTCTTAAATTATTTACCTGTTAAATGGTTTTTAGATTCCTAGATTCCATAATCCTAATAAGGACTGTTGTCATTATTATACTTCATCACTTTTACACTAATAATTGCTGCTGGTATTAAATTGAGAAAATGCTTTAGGTTAAAGTTTATCATTAAGATGCAGGCTATCTTTTTGTCTTTGACAAGGTAAGTAAAATAGCTGCAATTTAGATATAGAAAAGGAATCCATTTAGTTATTTTATGGCAAAGAGTAGGAATTTTGGCAAATAATATTCTGTGTGGCACTCTAGGGATGTTTCACAGAATCACTGAATATTCTGAGTTGGATGTAGTCGACTTCTGCAGTCTTGACTTATCCAAAATTTTTCTTTGAGATTATATCAGTGTTAATATTTGTAATATTTGAGTTGGGAGCACTTGAATATGCTTGCCCTGAGTATTTAACAAAATAGTATCTGCACCATAAATAAAGTATCTCTGTGAGTAGCAAAAATAACTTTATTTGAGTACCAGATCTGTGTTTGTTAATCTAGTATATTGCAACAGAGTTCTGCTGAAGTAATGGATTGCTCCTGTCTGTCCTTCAAAGTGTCTGCGCAGGAGGGAGATACTGGGAATGTCAATGGCTACAGAAGAAGCTTCATTCATTGTTATGCTTTATTGGACACTGTAAAAGTCAGACCTGCAGTATAACTCCAGTTTGGCTATGCCAGCGTCTGGGAGAGCTGGGCTCATCATGAGCGCCATTCTTCTGTTGGATGGCTAGTAAGGGCTGTCCTGTCTACCTTGTCACAAAACACATAGGAAACTAGTTGAAGTTCATTACTTCATAATTTTTATTCATTATTAGCCAGTATGATCAACAGTTCAGATTGGAAAGACTAATGAAAGACTGTAAGTCTAGTTATTTTAACAAAAACAAGTTTAAGGTAACATGCCTTAAGATTCTAAATACATCTATAGAGTGTTTCAGGAAGGGAAGAAGAAACTCAAACCCACAAGTACGTCAGTCCATATTTTACTTAAACAGGTATTTTAGCTCAAGCTGAAAATATTTTATTTTTTATTTTTAGTTGAAAAGGAACTGTGAGGAGGTATTTTTGAGTTTTTGCTATGTTAGGATCTGTTAAAGTACTGGAGGCTGTGACAGAATAAGGTAGCATACATGAATGGAAATCATGGTAGCTGTGTTGTGTTTTCTTCAGAGCCTTCATGGTATTTAGGTAAGCCCTTCCACTTTGGAATAAGGGTGTCCATGTGGGAAGCTAGTACAGCAAAACTGTTCTTGAGCTATTTTCGCTAGTCTTTAAGCTGTGAGACTGTGAGTGAATTAGCATAATCAATTTAAAATGAACTGAATCCTGTGATTCCTTTATATGTAGAATTGTTAACCTAAGTAGGGTAGATAGATGGAATTTACTGCAGAGTCTGCATCAAGTGGTTTTGTATGTTCATAAAATGGCTAATTCAAAGAGTGGTTCAAAATTATTATTAAAGCATGCTTTATCTGAGGGGTATTTCAGTTCTATGTCAAAACCAGAACCATGCATAAAAAGATAGGAAAAATGCATCTTTTCTTTCCCACCTTACTTTTCTGAAGGGAGCAGGAGTCCTTTGCACTATGCCCACACTGATGTTGAGTATCTTAGTAGGCTCAGATCACATTTGGGTAACTCTTGCACACAATTTATGCTCTGAGGTCTTGCATAGCTCGACATAGTTTGTGCGGGGGCCCTTAGAGGAGTACAGGAGAGTATATGTGCAGTTATGTACACACCTTTCATGGCACAGCTTTGCCAGTTTAACCACACTGTCCCTTAGTGAGACAAGCAGTGACTATGTAACTGCACTTAAGGCTTATGCCAGAAGAGCTGTGTCATTTACACCTCTGGTCTCCCTGACTGATGCAATGGTTTAGTCAGAAATAGTTTAGACAGACACTAGAGCTGAAGTTTCAGAATTCTTTTAACTAGTCCTAAGGCAGTTCCAGGAAGCAGTGCCACATTCCTCTTCCAGACACATTTCTCCTTCCTGCTTCTGTGCTCCTTGTCTTGCAGTGTTCAGTGTTGAATCAAATCAAGGGTTGGGTTAAAATGGAAGAACTGTCTTGCTACTATGTGCTTATTTCAGATGTTTGCTGTGCAGTTGTGTGAATGCTTACACAAAATCTTGTCCCCTCCATTAATTCTGCGATCAGAAGGGAAATAGGATCTTGACCACTGTTAGACTGGTTTAAGGCACTGTGGAAGTACAGTCTCTTAAGTGTTTTGGTAGAGTGATGTTTTAACAGCTGAATATTAGCAGGAATGGGTATTTACCTACCTTAAATTTAAAAAATTCTACTAAAACTTTGTGGTGCTTCAGGTCTAACTCTTGAAAAATGAAGATGGTTTTCGTATTTGAGGTGTTCTGTGTTCTGACAGGAGTAGAATATCCCTCAGTATTGTTCTTGTATATTGTGATAAATATGAAAATTCCAGACTGTCTAATCACCAGTAATACAGAATTCACACAGTTTTCATACTTGTAGCTCCTTAGATACATTAAAATACAAGTTACTTATTAGTAACATAGTATTTTGATCAGTGAATGAAACAAATAGTATGCAAAAACAATGTCACCATTTTTACTAGTACCAATGTAACCCTAATATATGTTAATATGGGGGATGAAATAGAATGTGCAATTTGTGAAATAGAATGTGAAAATCCATGACTGAAATTATTGATATGTTTAAAGAACATGGGAGCATTTTAAGGAAATGTATTTCTTGGTATTGACCCTTTCTTATCTAGAAAACTGCTCTTTAATGTGCTTTTGACAGAAGTGTTTCTTCTCCTTGCCCTGCCCCAGCCGCTGGATTGTTTCTCTCTGGCGTTGCTCTGTGCTTTGAAGGTCAGCAGGCGCTTGCTCTAGAATGCAGATGCGATCTGCTGATCTCAGCTGGTAGTGCAGCGTGTGTACTTCATAGCACTGTGGTAATTATGTGGCATTTCTGCTTCTGTTAATAATAACAGGCTCAGGATATGCGCTTGATTTTGGCTTTTAAGCTGGAGTGAGTGTGAAGGAATATTTTGGAAGTATTGAACTATTCCCTCTTGCTTTGGTAGCTCTTTGAGGGGGTGGCGGTGGGATTATAGAACTTTATTTTTTTCAGTAAGTTGAATTTGCTGTTTTGCTGCATGACAGTGCACTGTACTTTGCTTCCTAGTTGAGTGATACCTCCTCCCTTTTTTGTTTTCCCATTTCTTGTGAAAGAGGGAACTGAGTGGATGCAGTGTACTTACTCTGGCCTACTCTGGGGTAGCAAGGGGGTTAAGAAAGGAGAGTGTTAGTTTGAAAAGGAGGGAGATGAGAGTCTGGTATTGACTTCTTAGACAGCAGCTGAAGACACAAGCCTTTATTAGGAATCTTCCTTTCTGGCATATCAGTGAAGGAGGGAGACCTGAACCATTTGGACTAAGTTCAGAATGGTACCTTAGCAAAAGAGCATAAGAAAATAACAAGATAAATATTGCAAAGCAAAATTCCTTTGAGTATTTATCCACAGATTTGCAAAGAGTTGGTAAATAGGATAAGAATGATTAACTTGGTTTTGTTTTTTTAATTTCTTTAAATAATTGTTTTATGGAGTAAATTTCTGCTAAAATATTGAAAATTTTGCAGCAATGAAATTTTTTCAGCAATGAAATATTGCTGAAATTTTGCTCAAAACAAGTTGACTCAGAGTACTTATGGCCTTGTTCAAAAATCATGTTATGGATTTCGCTGGGATAGTCAAGTGATCTTTTTCTATAAGTCTGGTGAGATATGTTCATGAGAGATTGTGATGTAGAATAAGACTGTTGTGTTGGAATATAGAATGGGTGGGAGGGTAAAAAGAGTTTATAAGGCACTAGTAACTTCATAGTATAACAATTTAATTTTGGTAGCATGGCTTTAGGCTACGGTGGAGGATTTCTCACTTAATTTGGCCTATTAAATATTGAACTTTGTAATGTCAGTATAAAATGTTTGGATGTTCAAAAGTACCTACTTCACATTTGTAAGTCATGGTTGTAATAAAGAAGTAATTAAATTTTATTAAATTTTAGGTAGGTTCAAAAGTGGTTATTGTCAGTTTACCTCGTGGATGAATCAATAATTTTAAAATCCTGTCGGAAAGATAAAGAAGTAGTTTTATTTTGTGTCTGTGATTGGGGAAACAATTAGTGATTGAAAACATTTGGCATATACAAAACCTCCTTCACAAACTTTGTCCTTGGTTGAGAAAATTCCAGAGAAAGTTTTCAAGTTTACTCCTTAATCTTTGCTGAAATTGTTGCATGTACGTTCTTTAAGATTTTTGTCACTTCCTTAAAACTCTTTCTTAATGTGTAAGGGGCTAGTCTTAAAGCCTTGAATGATTACAGAGTTTTAATACATAGCTGATTTTAATGCAATGTTTATATGCATCATTTATCACATATATGTGTCTTTTCAGGTTAGTTTTTTTCTGGTTTAGCTTTGCTTATATATATAGACATGCATTTGTTTCTGGAGTTTTCTGAGTTATCTTGTGTAAAACAAAGTAAATTAACAAAAAAATAGTAGTACTTGATCCAATATAGAGTATGTATAAATAATTTTATAAGACCAGTAAAATCACATACTGTAGGTAATTAATTCCTGTATGGAATAGCAGGGTTTTGTGATTTTGTTTGGTTTGTTCTTTTTGTTGTCATTGTTGGAGGTTTTTTTCCCCACATACAACGTAATTCAGAAGTATCCACTAGGTTTTAAATTCCAGACCTTACTCCGTTTAAGGTGATTTTGTGTGTGTTGTTTTCTGTTTTTATAAATCCTATTTACCCCCTTGACCCTTATACCCAAAGATTCTTGATTATAATTTGTACATGATGTCTAAATATATAAGGAGAGACAGACCTAGAACATGCAAATAACAGTTTGGCACTACTTTATTGTTTTTAAAATAACATGCTGAAGTTAGTAATATTGCCAATAAACATGATTTTCTTTTTTAGTTTTGATACCAATAGTTAAAAACATAGTATGTTTGCTAATGGATGCATTTGTGTTTCTGTAATTTATTATACAGGGATTGAGGCTCTAATGTGAAGATATTATCTTGGGGGGAGTAAGTAGAGCTGGTTGGTTCTAGGAAAACTTCACTCAAAACTTTTTTATTTTGTATGTTGCCATCATCCAGTATTAAGTTTATGATGTTTGATAGCCGTGGCTGACATGGAAATGTGAGGGATTTATTTGGAGTTTGGGTTTGTATGTTTGGGTTTTTTTGCTTCTACTCAAGAGAGTTCAACACACATCAAGATTGCTGGCCATGTAATTAAAGAAAAATTAATTAGAAGCATTCTTTCATTTTTAGTTCAGCCTGCCAGTATCTGTCCGTATATCACCAGCTCTGATAATAGGCGTTTTTATGCTGATTACTTGAGATTGACTCTCTGGTAGTCTCCTTATCAAAATAACTGAAGAATTTGTAGGCTTTTTTAGAAGGCATAAAAAGTTCTGATGTAATTATAATTCCTATTTCTAAAAAGCGATTTGCTCTACTTCAGTCTTTATGAAGTAGACTTACCCAGGATCAAACTTTGGATATATTTTTATTCTGCTTTTAGTAAATATAGTAAATAGTATTTTGTTTGTGAGAAATAAAATTTAGAAGAACAGTGCAGTTTTTATTATCTTAATATGCTCTTTTGTGTTGATATGTAATGGTTTTGTCTGTTTATTTTATGTCAAGGAAAACACTGGATTTTTAAGAGTAGAGGTACTGGACTAGTGAAGAGGATAATAGGCCATGAAGAAATGAAAGAGGTTTCTAAAGGCAGGTGAAGAAGAGAGAAGGAAATGGTATTGAAAGCTCAGGAAAAAGGTTGGATTTCCTGCAGAAAGCAGACAGGCCCTCAGAATGGGCAGGCCCTCCTTATAAAGGCCTGTCTATGGTGAGTAAGGAGAACAGAAGAGCTTGTTATCTGCTGAGAGTAATATTATAGAGTCCAGAGCTGCTCTCCAAAATGATTTTAGTAGAAGTGAAGATGTGTGTTTATGTCTTACCAGTGGCAGAACTTACTCTTCAAATTTTCTGGTGGAGTGGATTGTGTGTTCTTTGCAAGGAAGTTACTAAAACATAAAATTAGACAGTATAATTCTGGAAATTTTTTTTAAGCGGAAGCAGGTGAAGACAAAATATTATCAATCAGTGGTTGCTGTGATAAATATGATTAAGTGTCCTGTCTTTGGAAGATGCTCACAGAATGACGCTTTATGAATGATTGATTCATTTGGGTTTTG
>JAYDZK010000202.1:48834819-48868142 GCA_034509185.1 Euphonia xanthogaster | reverse complement strand
TATTAATCTTCCCCAACTTCTCTGCATCATACTTTTAGTTTAGGCTCGTACACTTGGGTTTAGTTTCCACGTGGCAGAATAAAATTGGTTAAGCAGGACTGTAGCATTGCAGAAAGAATCTTAGCAGTTGAGTTGGTCTAAAAGTCTACAAATCTTTTGACTAGACCCTAGTGTGAATTAAAAAGAAAAATGGCTATGCATAATCCATCTAGACTATCAAGAAAAAAAGAGGGAATGGCATCAGGGATTCCCTTGCATGATGCAAGGGAAAATTGTTGCATCAATTTTCCTTTCTCTCTGTCTTGTGTTCTGTTTTTTGTTTGGGATTTCTTTTGATCAGTCTTGATAAAAATAATTTTCAGGCATGATAATGGAAAGTTCTGCTAGTGTTGGACTTGTAGATTTCTAGAAAAGGATTTTACTGATGGATTTCTGGGCACTGCATTGTTACAGAGTTCAGCTCTGAAATTATGGAAATAAATGCTGTGAGTAGTTGCATGGCTCATATTTCAGAAATTGCTAGCCCAGTGATTTTGTCAGTAAATTGTTACTGGATCAACGGGAGGTGATGCTATTTTAGACTTGGTGTGGAAGTTATTGAGGTCTTGGTAGAGCTGCTTCTGGAAAATCAGCTTGGGGTGTGAGATCACAAGCTGATTCATAAATTCTGCGCAAAGGTTATTGGCGTTAGAGAATTTTTGAAGACCACAATTTTAGCAGTTCTAACAGAATAAATCCTCACCTCTACCAAAAATAAAGTGATTTTATCCTACATGATCCTCATTAAAGAGAAATGTTGTAGGAAAACACTCCAGATTTAATTTGATTAGTAATCACTTTGGTGCTGTTTCTCCAGGGATGAAGGATAAAGCAGTACTTGTCAAGGTGAAGCTGAGCTGAACCTTGAAAAGTGTCAGAATAACATGAAAAAAAGGATCTTAAGCTATTTGAAGAAAAAAATTATTTTGGTATGTGGAGGACATGGTAAAATTTAAGCATAAATACAAAATTAAATTAATCCCTGCATAAACCAGTGCAATATTGCCTGCTGTTTTTCCTTAAGGTGCTGTGCACAGCAAATAAGGGTATGGAGACAGCTACAGCTGTAATAATAGAAGCAGTCATCTCAAAGTGGGGAACCAGGATCACTGACTCTTGAAAGAAACTGATCTTAGTGATAGACTGTGTGTTTGATTGCTTTTAAACAAATTTATGGAGTTGGAAAGGATTTGTTGTGAAAAACAGCTAGTGTGGTACTAATTGAAACTGAATATGAAGGAGAATATCCAGCCTGCTACAAGAGTGTGCAAGAGGTCACTGAAGAAAAGCAGAATGCTAAGTAGAATCTGAAGCAAGCTGCAGCATGGATTGACCATAGATTGTATAACTGAAATTCATCCTGTTTGCTATTAGTACAGTCCTCTAAATGAAAAATTATTTTCAAAGGACAAGAACTCCTGCTGTCAAGGTGGAGCTTGCCAGGTGATGTTGGCAGAGGGAGAGCAGGAGAAGCTCAGCTGAGGTTTGAGTGACTGCAGTACCTGCACAGATAGTTAGTGACTCACCTGTATTGGTTATTTAAAGCAGTCTGCTGCTTTGGGAACGAAGAGTCCATGCACAGGGGCAGTACCTCTGACAAAGCACTGTGCAGTTGTTGGAGAGGACAAAAACTTTGGCAGGAATCCTTGCTGGGAGTCTTGTCACTTGATATGAGCCTCATGTCATGCTGCCATGAAAAAGACAGATTTCATCTTTCTCAGGTTATGCTGGTTGTGATGTGTCTTCAGTCAGTGCAACAAAGTGCTCATGGCACAGATTCTGAGACATCATCTAAAATTGTTTATACAGGGCTGGTTAGGTGATCATAGGACAAAGTAGAGAACCTTTTTTAAAACAATCAGTATGGTGAGATTAGAATTTCAGCTCGTTTAAAGCAAAATAAAGGCTGGAAAATCAGTGTAAATGACATATATTTTACAAGGGGAATAAATACTAGATACATGAAAAACTTGTTGAAGCTGGGAAACAATGCTGTCACAAGTGGAGATAAATAGATTGTAGCTTCTACTTGTACTTCAGAAAGCTTTTAAAAATTGTGAGGTGTTGGAACAAGCTGCCAGTTGGAAGCTTGAGAGCAAAAAATTAAAAGCTGTGTTGGAAAGCTTGGAAGAAGATACGTCACGTAAGATCAAGTTTGAATTCAGAGAGGGAATTTTTTACAGTGCCTGGCTGTTGTGGAGAACTGCAGCTGCCTCCTCATTTGTGTGAATTGAAGGGATTTCAAGTTCTAAGTACAAATGTATGTAACTACAGATGTTAAAAGCTCCCAGTTCACTACTGGATTAATTTAGGGAATTAGGATTTTTTTACATGGTGCAACTTTTACTTAATCTTTGATTTTTCTTTATATCTATGAACATCTCTGGTCACTCTTTGTTTTGGTGGGACTGATTCAATAGAACACTTGCAAGAAAGAAACACAAGTAATTTCCCAACTGTTGTCCAGTGACTGCTGTGTGCTTAATGGTTCATATCACTGTTAGATTCAAGAACCAGCTCATGGCACCCATCACTTTATAGGACTTAATCCTTCTCTAGTAGCTGTCAGCAACCATGTTTACTCTGAGGATGAAAAGAAGCACAGCTGTATAGAACTAGTTGGAACAATTTTAAAAGATCTGAAAAGATGCTAACAGTTGTTGCAAAAAATAACACAGGAATTAGGAAATCTGTATTGCAGTCCATGAGCACAGTATACAGAAGTAGCAGAATGGAAAAACCTGTAATTCTTTACCTCTGAAAACTTGATGGTACATCTTTCTAAAAGGAGATTGTGCTTTGCAAGCCCCCAGTAAAAGTTAACTGGCTGGGAGAATTATGGCTTTCACTAATACTGCTCTCTGGACCTGGAAAGCAAGTTCAGTGGAATGAGTAGTTCTGGGTGAACACTTCTGGAGAATCTGTTTCTGGAAAACATATGTTTTCTCCAGTACCAAATTACAGTATTTTTATTTTGTAGAGAAGTTCATATGGGGTGTGAAAATGTTGAGGAGGTGACAATGAAATTCAAATGTATAAAGTAAAGTGTATCTTATGCCTAAATATTAAAGATATACATGATCTTAAGACTACAATATTCTGTTTAGATCATTGTAATGTTAAAAATGCTGCTCTGTTTGGGGAAGTCTTTTCACGTTCCATTGCAAGTGACAAACATGTCTGTTTTGAAATAAATTGGTCTAAATATGAAAAGAACTGATGTGTAATTTGGTCAATTTAATTTTATTGTTTAGATGTGTAGAATTAATAGCTGATTTGAAAGATCACGGTCATTTTAAATATAGTCAACTTTGAGGTACAGTTTTAGATATGTTGCTGGATTGCTTTGCATATTCTAGTGATAGTATAAATAGTATCGAAGTTTCTAATTCTTCACAAGTAGTCTGTTTTTAATGAAGTAAAATTTCAACTGGAAGATAGCTATTAACTTTAGGTTACTATATTTTAAAATGTTTACTTACTTTAAAGTACTGTTCTAAGAATTTAAAACAGCATATTTGGGGGGAAATTTGTATGTGAATTGCTTACTTATGATTCTTTGTTTCTCTGTTTATTTTTAAGACGAGCAAAAATCAAATTAAAGTAGATCTTGTAGATGAGAATTTTACAGAATTAAGAGGAGAAATAGCAGGACCTCCGGACACACCATATGAAGGCAAGTAAAGTTTTTGTGTATGCAATCATTTTACATTTCAAGTCATGTGTCTTGAGATGTTTTGTTTGTAAAAATAATTACAGCATAAAATGTAGAGGTACATGTTTTAAAATAGTCTGATTTTTTTTTTTAAATACAGCTTTAAAAAACTATTTCAGTTCAGCTTCTGTGTTGCCTGAGGAGAGATCTATTTGGCAATAGGATAGACTATCCCATATCAAGGTTAATTTACAAATATGAGCTGTGTGGTTTAATTGGTATAATTCTGACTTGTTTGTTTACTGTCTTGACAGTTTGAGCTTCTTAACCATGAAGCATTAAGAAACTTAGCTTCAGACTGTACATGTATTTCTGTGATCTAGAGTGATGATCATTCATAAGCATTGCATTTCTCCTATCTCAAGCAGAGATGCTGTTGCAAGTTGAATTTGGGATTAATTTTGGGCATCAGTGTGTCCCAGTACTTAATTTATACTGACGTGGGGGACTCTGTAGTGGAGCTTCATATCTTTAGCTCTCTTCAAAAATTGTACCTCACTGACTTTCTAGTTTATTAAAGCTGGTATCACTAATTAAGCATCTCTTACAGTCTGGTAAAAGCTAGGTAACTTCCATAGAGAAGCTTTAACAGAGGCTAATGTAACATGCTTCTTCAGAGATACAAAATTACTCAATAGTGTTGGTACTTGTAAACTTTGTGTATAGTATATATGGAACTGGCAGACATACCTTCTATTTAAAGTTCTTTCATGATAAGTAAGGATTTTTAATTTTTTTTTTTTAATTTTGATAGCTTTAAAACATAGTTTTACTTGACTTTTCCATGCCAGGTATCTACTTTGATTTGAATTTGTATTTTCAATAAAAAAGTATCAAGGAGAGTGTCTCAGGCAAATTGGTTTTTTTGGAATATGAAACAATTTAGCATGTTCTTCAGGTGCTCTAGTTGCTCTATGCCTTTCAGCTAACACTGAGACTTTAGTATTCCCTTGAGACTGGACACATGCCATTTGTCAATATAAAATAAATTCTCAAAAAATAAATTCTCATCGGGTGGGGAAAATACCTGGAAATTGTTTTGTAGCTATAGGAAGTGTATGCACTCAAAAGCATTAGTGACTTCTAATGAAAATCTGGTCCTCACATCTTCCCTAATGGAGTACATCTCTTGTGATTTGCTTTTATGGACTAGAAGCTGGTGCAGTAGCATTGGACTTGAGAGCAGGCAGAGTCTCCCCTGTAGCTTTGGGACCCAGGACAGGAAAATAATGAAGAAATAGCCTAACAGTGGTTGACATGGAAGAATATTGGGCAGGGGTGGATGTCAGAAGCTGACAAGAAGGGAAATTAGTCTGGAAGAAAGAAAGTAGAAAAGTGGAAGCAGCTGTAATGGTGGGGGTGCCCTGCAGAACTTTATTTCCAGAGTTCCACAGCAGTCTAGTAAATAATGGTGGTTTTCCCCTCTCCCTCCCTTGTCCCATGTGTCTCCATCTCATCAGCTGCAGATGTATCGTTGACAGATGATAATGTCTGGAAACAGTTTATTCCAGTTGTAATATGTGCCTTCAATTTAAAAGGAGTACTATGCTGTTCACCTGAAATACAGACTCGTGCTGGTAATCTATTGGGAAGTGAATAATTCTGTTTAGAAATTAGTATAATTGTTGTTTTGTAATAGTATAGTTCATCTTGTAAATCAAAGATTTAGTATTGTAATAACTTAACATTTATATATAGGCAATTGAATATTAGGGAACATCTGAATGGTGGTAGGAGGGTGTTTGTTTTGGTGTTTATTTTCCATTCAGAGAGAATTAAACCTTCTTGGGTAAGTTGGTTTGTCAGAGCTTGCCATTTTTTCCCCCCTCCAGGTCAGTATTACCTTGGCTTGAAAAATGGGCCTGTTTTAGAGAATATATTGAGAGTTACTTGAAATTAAAGATGTAACACTCATGTGTACCGCACATCAGTGTTACATGTGTAACACTTGTGTGTTACAAAAGTTAAAAACTGTATAGCATTCATGTAGAGGGTAAAAAAAGATTGACATATCTGCAGAACTCGGTTCACTGTGATGCTGAGTGATTCAGGTAGACAAGAATTTCAAAAGCTGGGTACTGTCTGCTCAGATATTCAGCATATCCTGCTAGTGAAAAACAGGAATACATTTAGTGCAGAATTTATTGATGTGAAATGCATGCATACTTACATACCTTTGAGTAGATTTGATTACAAGGATATAGTAAATACCCCTTGCTGGGGGGAGGTTGAACGTATTTTTTATTCTGATTATGGCAGGGATCTCATGGAAGAGTAATGTGATTGTATGCTTACTTTAATCTAGAAGTCATGTGCTTTGAGGAACAAAATGAGAGTTACTGCCAGCCCAATTTCTGGTGTTTCCTGACATTAGAATAATTTGCTTTGGAATGTTAATATTTCTGTAATATAGTTATATGCATTTATTCCCTTACATAATTATGAAGGGCGTGCCAGTGTGTGTTGTCTTCATTTTATGACTATAGCAGTAATGCATGCTGCATAATTACTGACTGATGTTTTGTCATCTATAATCTGAACAGTGACACAGCAAGAAGTGCTTTATGAAGAAGTTTTATGCAGTAGTTCTGGTCAGACAGTCCCTGTGATACAGGAGGGAATTCTAGAACCATTGTGAAGTGAAAGAACAGTTGTTGACCATAGTTGGTGAGGTATCTGAAACCAAACTGCTGCTGCAAATTTTTTTATAGGTAATGTTGGAACATTAGTTAAGAATGACTGAGAGGAAGAATGCCATCTATTGACAAAATTTACAGCTTTTATTGTTCTGTTAGTAGTGTCAACTCATATTGATCAATTATCAGAATATTGCAAGACACAGCTTAATTGAAACACGTTTGCATCCAATGTTAAAATGTGTTTGGAGAGAGAACCTTTGAGAGACTTGATTAGTGGCTGCTGGGTTTTACTTGAATCAAGAGCTTTTCAGTAGATAGGCTGAGGTTTTGTGGGTTTGGATTTTTTGAAGGTTGGTTTTTTTTTAATCCTGTGTAATGTTATTAATTTCAAGCCAAGCTTGCATGTGAGCCACAGCAACTGCAAAATTTATAATAGGTTATTTCTTCAAGGGAAATAGCTAAAAATTGCTCTAACTCTTGTGAGACCTGTTCCAGTAGGACTACAGAAGGAATATTATGCCATTACTGTTTAATTCAATTTCAAGCACTAAATAGCCACAAAAAAAGCCAAGCATATGCATACTCTTAAAAAAATGGCAGAAATGTTGGCATGCAGAAATTAATATATCAGTAATTTGTATTTTAAATGTAGTATTAAAAAAATCAGAGATTTGTTTAGGTTATGTCTTTAAGCCTGTATTTTTAACCTCAAAGTTTAGTGTAAAACAATACTGTATAAATAATACTACCAGCTCATCAGTCTCTGTTGAAAAAATATTGGTGGCTGAATATCCTGTTAGGCAGAAGACTGTAATAGGTTGTGGTAAGCAGGAGAAATGGTAGTACCTAAGGATAGATTTCATATTACCTTACAAAATGATGTGGCAGCAAAATTGTAGAAGGACTGATGAGCGTAGCTGGTTTTTTTCCTTAAAAACCGTTGCTGCTGAATTATGCTTCAGTTTAAAGAAAAGAAAAACCAAACTTCCTTGAGGTCTCAGTTGCTGTGTGTCTTTCAAACTCTTTCTCCTGTGCTGTCCTGTGAGCAGACAAGCAATCAATCTATATATTACTGTTGTAATTTTGGATTTATTGGTCTTTCTTATATAGTATTTTCTGTTAAAATGTCTCAAGTTACTTTAGAGTTAAGTGAGAAAAAGAACAGATGAAGTTAATAGTGTAAAATATCAAACTGATGCTAACCAGTTTCAGGTGGAGTGTGTTAGACTGAAATACATTTTAAAAGTGAGAGCTCTTAGGAGCTACTAATGTGTTTTTTGGCACAGATGTAAAGATGCCATATTCTGTAACTGTTGAGAGTAGTACTTAGAGGCTTTTTTCCCCCCTGTACATCTTGCTGCCAGTATTGTAACTACTTGAGAGCTTGTTCTGTATAGCTTGATTTGCAGAGTAAATCACTCTGGAAATCTCAAGGAAAATAGATTGCAAATACTTCAGCTTTAATTCAAGAAATTGTAAAAATTGTAGCACGTTATACTGACAGAGGGGGAAAAGGTTTCTGAAAGAAGAGCAGCAGGTTGAAGAAAAAAATTGCAAATGAGGATAAATGCTTTCAATTTTTATAAAAACCAAAATGTCTAATTTGGTGTCTATGTTTTTTTTTTATACCCTGTTCTTTTTGTCATTGAACTGCTGCCTGGCAAATGGCCTTCACTGGGCAGCCAGAGATAGTTTGAGATTGTTCCAGAAGACATAAGTATTGGTAGTGAACTTGAATGTTAACAGAGCTATAATGGAAATAGGATACGGAATGATACTGTGACAAAGAAATAAAACTGAGAAATGCCTAAAACTGGGCAGTAGAAGGGGGTTCAGTCTTCAAGCTCCTATTATCCTTTATTGGATGCCCTGGCCCTTGATATTATATTAATGATACTGGTGTGTCAAAGTGTTTGCAGAATTGAAACAGAAGTAACTACGTCAGGTGGTAATGTAGCACATAATAAAAGTTAAACACTGGTACCTCCTTTATTATTCTTTTTCCAAAACATGGGAACTTTTCTGCAAGAGTTACTTGAACGTATTTGAATTCCAAAAAGTTTAAAATGTGTAATTTGAAGAAAATTTGTCATTAGGTATCGAGAGTCAAAATAATGTAATATCCCATGTTCAACCTGAATATTCCTGTGGCCTCTTTTTTCATCTATTTAAGAGATACTTGGTTCATATTTTGGCATATTTTACTAAAATAAAGCATGGAAATGACAAGATCAGAAATGAGAATGTACACAATAAGTATTTCTAAGAAATATAGGTACTGACTTGCACAAGAAAACACAGCTTTTCTAACTGACTTTATTGCATTTATTTATGAAATAGATGAACTCTAAATGAATCTCCTAACTAATATGGTGGGGTAAATTTGAATTAACTTGAAAACTGGCTCATTTAGAAGTGTAAGCTTTAGTGTCATGAAAGACTTAAGTTTGAGTAATGTTCTTTTGGCATAATTTCCAACTTGTTCTTGTCTTTTGCAGGTGGAAGGTATCAGCTAGAGATAAAAATCCCAGAAACATATCCATTTAATCCTCCTAAGGTACTGCAAACACACATTTTTGGATAATACAATTTGGCTAACACACAAGTTGGGTTTGAGTATTCTTATATACTTGTTTGTTGGTTGGTTTTGTTGTTTATTTGTTTGTTGTTGTTGGTTTTGTTGTTTGTTTTTTTAATTCATTTCTAAACAAAGATTGGAACTGTTACATTTAGGTAGAAACAAAGCAGGATGCAAAACTGTGTCCAGTCAGAGGTACACTCTGATTGTTCCTAAAAGTACAAACTGGGAGATTTTGGGAGAGATGCTTGGGCCTTATTATTGACCCTAATGTAATATTTTTCTGACAAGATAAATACAGTTTTCAGGTAGTTTTAAATGATGTGGAGAGTACAGCTGTCTTCCCTCCCCCTCAGCATTGTTGAAGAAATGTCATAATAGGGAATTATTGGTTCTTTTAATTTCTTGGGCTCCATAAGTTATACTTAAAAGGTTCTTGACTCTAACCTACCAAGTTTCTAGTAATAATTAAATAGAGCCTTGTAGTGTTGTGTGTCTTGAAGAACCAACAGAGAAATGTAATAGTCTTACTGCTTCTCTGTTGAAGGAATAGATAATATGCATGTGGATGAGAGATGAGCAATGGCTGTGGTAAAGTCGCTCATATTTTTCACAACTTATAGGCTTTTAACTTTACTGCGTCTTTCTAGAACTTCAGTTTTGTGGTTCCGCTCTGAATAATGTTCTCTCCAGCCATGTGCAGCTGTACATTCCTGTGCCCTGATTTAGTCCACTCTTCAGTGGCTTGAATCAGTAGACACTTGCATTGTCTGACTCCACTTTTTGATTGGTTTTCTGTTTGTCTGAAAGATGTCTTTGAACCAAGAACATGTCCTAGATTCTTATTATTTTCACCCTGATATGTAATACTGGGAAGGAACTGGGGAAGAGGGAGGAGGAGAGAGGTGCCAGTAGCTCATAGGTTCTTTAAATTACTTCCTTGGGGCTGGAGCAAAAGACACAGAAAATCTTAAAGAAATGTCTGTTCATCTTCAGTTCTTTAATCTGCATACATTCTGGTGTGAGCTAAAATAAGGAGAGCTGAAACAGGTTGCAGATGCTGCAAGATCAGTCTGTATACCATGATTTAGTTGCTGCTTTAGGGCTTGGTGATCTCCGTTTCCAGAGTTCATAGGCAGCTGTTAGAAACTCAGTGCATTGTAGCATAGTACTGCTTATTCTGGAGTCTTGAATTGGAAGCCTTTTTGCTTGTGTCTGGCCCTGCCTTTCATCTGAAAGATTTCTTTAGCTTGTTCAGTATGTGCTTTGACAGCCATTGTTAGCAGTCATTTGCTGTGAGAAATTATCCAGTATTTACATCACTTTTTACATTTTCCAAGTGATTTCTAGAGTTGAGGTAGTTAATAAGTGCCTCAGCTGACATGATAGCTTATTTTTGTCCTGGAAAGCCGAACTGTTCCAGACTTGCCTGTTCAGACACCAGGATTGCACTGATTTTATTATAGCCCTGTATGTATGATCTTTTGCTGTAGTGCTTGATGGGTAATCTCTTCACTGGTTTTCTTGCAGGTCAGGGGCAAAAGTCAAGAGATCTGTGCTATACATGAGATTTTTTTCAGGAGTTTGGGGTGAGAAGGAGATGAGAAACAGATGGGTCAAAATCTCTAGAAGGCAATTATGGTGCAACCTGAAGAAAATGAAGGGGGAATTTCCAAAGGCATGTATGTCCTTTCTGAGGACAGCTTTGGTCTTCAAGACCTTTAAGAGGAAGTGCTGCTTTTACCTTTCTTGGTGTCTTAAAATACCCGAAAACCCAAACCACCGTAAACCTGATTTTAGTAATGCTTTGTAAACATGAGTGCACTTCAGTGTAAAAATATGGACATGATTAATGAATGAATGCTGGGACTAGATCCTTTTAAATAGCAAAAAAAAAAAAAAATATTAGTAATCTAATTAAGTTTTGGGTTGGTGAACAGCTTTCTGCATATGAGGTAATGAGACAGGTTATAGACGTAGTAGCATCCACTTTCCAATACATCTGTAACCAACAGTTTAGCTCAACAGTGAATGATATCCAGTTTCTATGTTAAGAGTTTAGGGCTTTGTGAAATCTAGAAAGCCCACTTTTAGTAGTGTTAGAAGCTTTGAGTCTGTATTGTACCATGTGCTTTGTCAAAACACTGGTGTGCTGGAGGATATTTCTAACTAGCTTTGTGTGATGCAGGGATGTGAACACATGATGTGTGAGAAAGCAGTTAGGAATGAGTTTGGTGAGCTGGAATGGGCAGTAGTCTGTTTTGAGTAAGGCGAGGCTCTAACAAACAGCCTTACAAACTTGAAGCCTCCTGAAATAAGCAGTATCACTTCTTAGTTCCATTTGTAGTACTACATTTTCTGAATTAGTATTTCTTCATACTGTTATTTAAAATGGTGGATTTAAAATATTTACTTAGTATACAGCATTTAATTACTGCTTTTGTTTTTAAAAATTGTCTTGTTTTTTTTAGGTGCGGTTTATCACCAAAATATGGCATCCTAACATTAGCTCTGTCACTGGGGCCATTTGTTTGGATATTCTGAAAGATCAATGGTAAGATTACATGGGGGTTTAAATGTGCAAAATCAAGTATACTGGTGTCCTGGATAAGGAGGCATCAGCTCACCTTGCTTTTCACCTTGTGCTTATAATTTGAGATGTCCTTAAAGCACATGTTACAGTATAGTATAGTGAGGTGCAAATATGCAAATGAAATGATTGGGTAATAATTTTGGAAAGCACAAAGTATTTATTATATACACAGAGAGTTCTTCCAAAAATTTTTGCACTGGAATTAACATTTCATTGTTGACATTTTGGGTAATTTTATATGAGGTAATTTTTAATTTTAGTTCTTTTCTGTTAACAAATGCTACCTATTGCCTTCTTTGATCAGTTAATTTTACTGCAGAAGTTTTAATAGCCAAAATCTGTGGAATAGATTTGTGTCCAAACTAACAGCTGCACTTATTGTTCATTTGTTTTTCAAAGTAATTGATTTCATGTGGTTTGAAGATTGTGTACCACAGTTGTATGATAGACATGATACCTAATACAGATGGTTGTTTTCCTCCATGTCTGCCCCAAAAGAGTAGTACTGTAATTCCCCAGCAGATCATACCAGTATCTCATCCATATGAACTTCAAATGCTTGTAAAGTCAACAACTTTATCAAGAGTGCTGTTGGCCAAGCAGATATCAGTTGGGTTTGAAACAGAAACTTTAGAGGAGAATGCTGAAGTTTTGACGTCTTGCAGGTGACTCATCCAGGGTGATAATCTTTTACAGACGTATGAGATTATAGGAGTCATCTGGCACAGTGTCGTGTAAATTACTGAAATGAAATTGTAATGGTCATAAGCCGTTGTTTTTCTAACTTTTGGAATGGCATATGTTTTCTTACCATCTGAGAGCACTTGATGTTCTTTCAGGCAATAGAATCTTTCAGTGTACATGCTGTAGTACCCGGCAGAGTTTTTCTTATCAGTAAAGCTAGTGCACTTCAGTACCTGCATCTAATTGTCATACCACCCTACAATTTTAGTGGACCTTAATGACTCTTCAACTGTCCAAGTGCAGTCTCCTGAGAGATTGTACTCTGAAGCAGATTGATGAATGGGCATGAGGTTGTTTGTGAGTATCAAAAGGCAACAAAGACGTAAAAACCTGTGAGCTTCAACTTAATATATGTACTTTTGGGGTTGTTAGTCAAAACCTTTGATATTTGAGAAGGACAAATAGGAGAGTTGACCTGTGTTCCTGTAATCTTTGAGTTATGTCTAGCACAGATAATTTGATCTGTGTTTTATTTCTGTTATTTCTGCTTGATGAAAAAACCCAGACATTAGTATCTTCCTCCTCCAAGACGTATATAAAATAGGAGTATTGGAACAAGACTTCTACTTCTGTATATTTATACCAGCTGACACAAGAAGCACCAGTATTATGCCAATTATATAGTTCTAAACTCTTCCTGAGACACTGTCTTCATTTGGACGCACTAAGGAGAGAATTGCACAGAACCTGGTGGTGGTGGAGGGAGATTTCCTGTGTACTATTAATCTCTCTTCAAATTATTCTTAATGTAGTGTGATCCCTTCATTTTCTAGTGGTGCTATTTGTAAGTTTTGTTTCTTTCCAAATCATAGAATGGTGTGTGAAAATCACTTGAGCATTGTTGAAGTGTTTGTCAAAGCCTCTAATCCTTTGATAAGAACAACCTTGTAGCTGTCTCCACTATTTACTGTTTGAAGCATTTCTGTATTGTGGTAGATGAGACTGGTTTTCTCCTGAGTAAAACTCCCTAAAACTCAATAAGCAATATGAATGGTTACTATTGTTTAAATAAGTTGTTTATTGTTCTTCAATATATGCAGCTTTAGTTAATTAAGAAATGCCCACATCATAGA
Organism: Euphonia xanthogaster; assembly: GCA_034509185.1. Taxonomy (NCBI): domain Eukaryota; kingdom Metazoa; phylum Chordata; class Aves; order Passeriformes; family Fringillidae; genus Euphonia; species Euphonia xanthogaster. The sequence continues at coordinate 48,854,761 of JAYDZK010000202.1, read as the reverse complement.
CTCATAGAACCATTGAATGGCTTGGGTTGGAGGCGACCTTAAAGATCATCTAGTTCCAACCTCCCTGCCATGGAGAGGAACACCTTCCACTAGACTAGGTTAAATCTGAAGTGGCAACATTCATAAGATACGTGCACACACACAAAAAAAAAGTATGTATAAAGGCATACTTGAGAAAAATTACCCTTGGGTTCAGTGAAATACTTTGGATTTTCTCAGTGGGCAAAGGATTAAACCTTGAGGGATGGTCAGGGAATTACCCCAGGCTTCATTGGCTTTCCGTGGCAATCCTCAGAGTCTCATAACTTGAGAGTGCGCTGGCTCTGAGGATCATCCCACTCTGGGAAATGCAGGTCACAGCCTGCTGTGGTCCATGACAGCTCAAAGGGTTTCTGTACCATTGTTCATAGATAGGGTCACAAGATGATTGACTTCATTCATCAGTAAATTTCCATCCTGGCCATAAGGATGAGTTGGTATTTACTGGAATATTCCTTGAAAAGACCAGCAATAAAAATACTATTCCACTTGATCTCTTGTTCAGATGGAAGAAGGAACTCAAGGCTATTTGTTGGAAAACAGGAGCTTGCTAGACAACAGAAGTTCTGGAAGCAGACAGTGTTTTTGATAAGCTCAAGGAAACCTAACTGCCATTAATCCAGCCTGAGGCCTAGCAAGCCTCAGAATTCCTGAGACCATAGCTGGCCTAAGGAGGGAGCCAGGAGGAAGATGTACCACCACACACCACCAAAACAAAGTTTTCTGCATATCGGGGTTGAAAAGTGGTTTGAATAAAATAGTTTCATTAGAAAGCAAACAAACAAAAAATAAGCAATCCCGAGACCGCAGATTAATATTTTAATATTTAAGTTATTTTGCCAGGGATTCAAAAGTAAATTGGCCAAATGCAATTCTGAAATATACCTGTGGAAGTATTCTAGAAAATACATTAGTTCCACAATCTCTCTTGTCAAATCTTCTAGCAACAAGATCTGTTTTTGAAGTGCCACTTCATTGACTTGTAATGCTGTTAACTGAATAATACTCATTTTGTTGCTGTGTTTAAATATAAGTCTCAAATTTCTCTGCATATCTCTTTTTCAGTGAGGTTTGAGAGTTAAAGGACTGGAGAAGTTTGGCCTGTGGGCCTTAGCAGGATTTCTGAAAGAGTTAATAAGCTGATAAAATAGTCATTTATAGATGGTGAATACAACTATGAAGATTTAAATGTGTTTGTGTAGTTTTAAAAAGTCTCTTCCCTAATCTCCCATCCTGTGGTAATGATTTGCTGTTCTAATGAGCATAATTCAGATGATACTCTGCATATTGGCAGGAGATTTTATCAGTTTGCAAAGTAATGTCTTTAAATTATTTTTAATGAGTTTTTCGACATGGCAGGCTTGATACTGAAATTCTTTGCAGCTGTGGATTTTCATCATGTTTAGATTTTCAAGTACCTGTTATGCCAGTTTGTTTGCAAAGCAGCTACTGTTAGCCGCTAGGATTAAAATAAGAGTATGATTTTGTAAAAGGAATACTGTTTATGCTTATCTGACATAATTTTCATGATGTGGTTTCACTTACTATGGCCTATATTTATCTTCTGGGCTAGTACTGTCTCAAAGCTTTAATCTTAAATATACAACAGATCTAATGCAGTTCATTGAAACCTGAGAACTAAATTACTGGAAGGCTGTTCTGCATAAATCCCTTGAGCAGAGATTATTAAGTGAATGTGTCCTTGCTGCATATATGGCTACAAAAACGTTTGGCTTTTGTGGGTTTGACAGTCAGTAATGAATAATAAGAATATTTTTGTCATAGTGACTACTGGAGGATTTGTGCTTCAGTTTTAGTTGAGATGCAGAAATCATTATAAGAGATAATACAGTTTTAATAGCTAAAGAAGCAGCAGCCAGCTTGTAATCTTCCAGGGTACCCAGTACTGCTGGGTTTTGTTCAGGGTGTTTGAGGAGCACTGAAGCTTCTCAAAGCTTTGAGAAGAATGCAGAGAATGCATGGTTTAATGTGGTTTTAGGGAGCCCTTCAGCAAGCAGGCTGTCTTTCCCCTCTGTGCTGTGTCAAAGCTATCCTATTATTCTTTTTCTTTATTTTCTCTGATGGGTGTCTGGTCTCGTAGCTGTCCTGTAAACAGTGACTATGCAATGGGCTTCTACTCAAAGGCCTTATTAATTTCCCTCCATATTCCATAAGCTGTTGCAAAGTCCCAGAGATTTTTCTCTTGGATTAACAAGCTTATTTATTTCACAAATGGAACAAATATTGCAGATTATTTAGAAAAAAGTGTTCCCGTAGCTGTGTGTGGATGACAGAGTGGAGTACCAATCTGCTGGCTGCAGCTGTTCCTGGCATTCTGCTTCGTTACCCTCTTGGAATAATGAGAGAGATTGTTTCCTAGAGTGGAATGTAAAGAACATAAGTAAATACTTCCTAAATGGAGAATTACTTAGCTTTTAAAAATGAAGAAGAAAAATAAAACCTGGCAGTGTTTTGTAATCCTCTTAGGACTCTCTCTGCTCATCAAAAGGTAAAAGAGATTTCTTTCCTCGGGCATGCTGGGCACAGCTGGCTTGCTGTGCCTTTTAATGTTAACACTATAGTCACCCAAACTAGGGGTGCTCTTTTTTAATGGAAATGCCCTAAGATATTATTAAGAAAAAGGAGGACGTGTAAGCGAACAAAATGTATATCAGCTCTCTTTGTTCTGATTCAGTCTGGATTTTCCTTGTGGTTTAGCAAATGTAATGCCAATAGAAAGCTGAGCTTTTGGTTTGGATGTCCAGAGTGGAGGTATTTTGTTTCAGGTTCTCTGAGGTCCAGTGCATCCCTGTAGGAGCTCTCTGCAGCTCACTGGTGCATGATCAGAGCCTCCTCCCATTTTGCAGGTTGCAAACCTGCATGATAGCTAAGCAGCATTTTGGGATGGGAGTGGAAGTCAAGGGTTATTGTAAACAGCAAACAGGAGCCTGTAATGTCGTGGGACAAAGGTGATGTAAGGTCATGTGCAAGGCAAATAGGAAGTTTTACCTGCAAAGCTCATTATACAGGCTGGCTGCTTGTTGCTAGTGATTGGTCAGGTTTCCATTGAAGTAGTGTACCTGCTTAGAGAGTTGTACAAGAAATGTGGGAACCATAGGAAAAATCTAGAGTGGAGCAACAAGAATGATGGTCTAAGCAAAAACAACGTACAGTGAAAGATTGGAAAGCCATCTCAGTATGCAGAGCATCAAGCATATGGTTAAGAATTGAAGTGGATTTTCCAAGAACCTTCTGAGGCTTCAGCTAAGAACAGATCAGACAGAGGTCTGTCAGGAGCAATGCAAAACCTTGCTTTTGATAAGGAGGAGAGAACAAACCTAGAACACAACCATGCAGCTAGCTTGAGTTACCAAAGAGAATTGCTTGAACTCCATGAGCTGTTGCACAAAAATCCATACTTAGAAGTAAAATTCAAATGTAAGAAGAGTTGGAAATACCTGATTTTTTTCAGGGTTCTATTCTAGATCAATAAACCTTTGAGGTGCATTGAAAAATTCAGAAGATCTGTATCTTTGCACTGGAAATTCGTTTTAAGGAAAATACAACTTTTTTTCTGGACATTCTTCTTTGGCTTGTGAAGATGTTGGGGAAGGAGGTGGGTGTGTGTGTTGGGATTTTTAGCTTTGTGCCAGTATAGATTTTCTTTCAGAACTGATGATAGAAATTGTTTTTGCTTTTTGCTCATGAGGAACAGGTCCTGCCTTACTGATATCTGTAAATATAACTCTAGGCAGTCATCTTCATTCACTGTATTCTCACAAAATAAGGTAACAGGAAGAAAGAAGAGCTTTTAAGTTCATGGGAAATCAGAATCTATTTTTAGCTGTTCCTTCAATTTCTTCTGTGAATCTTAATATCTATATGAAAAATTAAGACTAAGCTATGTAGAAAATAACAAGCTGTTTTTACTTTCTTTGATCAGGAAAGCTAATTGGTGTTCTAAGGGTAGAAGATTTTAGATGCTTACACGATAGTTACACAAAATATGTCAGTTTTTCTTTACCATTAATCACAAACTCTAATTTATTCTTTTGTTTAATACAACTGAAGCTGTAATGGGTTTTCTTTTATGATTTAAGAATACTTCTTTTAATGTTTGTGTCCAGTAAAGACTGGCTTACTATGTATGAGATGGGAAAGCTGTTTTGAGACATGAGACTTGAAACTAAGTTGTAAGCTACATTTTAAACCCTCTTTACTAAGGCTAAACCAATCTTGTCTGAAACGTAGTATTTCAGAGTTTAAATTCTCTGATCATATGGCCATCTGTATGTATACATGGACAAGTTGTTGATTTTTATTGTTATTTTGAAATTGGAATGTCAGATATTCAAGTGTCAGTGCTTTGTATAAAAATCTACAAAATATAGTGAATAGGGATTGAAAGGACCTGGCAGTCTTGAAAGCCAGAGACAGCTGGTGTCCATGGCACCCTGGTTCTTAGTGATGCCCCCTGCTCCCCAAAGTATACTTTACACTCCTCTCCTAGAAGGTACAGAGTAAGTGGAAGTACATTGCATGTAGAAGTGGTACAAAAGGCGGTGATCCTTTTTATGTCATCTTCTCTACGTTTTCAGATGTCTCTAAAGTAGAAAGATTTCTGCAAAGGGAAGGACAGAACAACTTTTATTTGGAGAAAGTAACTATAGCATTAGTTATGATTGATAGATATTTCATGTTGAGTCAGTCTTTAAAACTCTACAGTAAATAACATAATAAAATTACTTAACTGAGAAAAAGACTTCAGGTTTTACAGTGGGTGTGGCAGATGTGGTAGTACCTGAAATTGACTGCATAAAAATAAAAATTATTGCATCCATTTGAGCATAGTATGGCCTGAAATACTTAGTATTCCATGACATCTGAATGCTGGAATAGTAAATATGTTGCATTACATTCCTGTAATGCTAGGAGATGAGACTGTGAATTATGTCATCAGCGTGTACATTAAATAGGTTAATTTCAAGATAGTATAAACCATTAGAGATTACAAGCCCAAGGAAATTATAAGAGCAGAATAACATTAGGTACATGTAAAGAAAAGAAAATTACTAAGGAATAGGTTCAAAAGAGGAGAATTGTATGTTGTGATTTAAAAGAATCTGAATCAGAATTCAGATTTAAAAGCATCAGGATTTTTTTGAGATTTAAGTAGACTGCGTTCAGCTTAAGGGACTTCAAGCTGGTGTGGCAGTTGGAGTGAGACACAATGTGCTAATTAAAATCTCTGTCATTTGGGATGTTTCTCACTTGCATTTTGATGTAGAACACTGCACTGCGAAAGCTCAGCAATAATTATCAAGCTAAAAAATAACTTACTGAGAAAAATCTTCCAGAATTACAAACAATGAGGGAAGAATGGCATGTTTGAATGCTTAGTGACACAGCAAGAGAGCATCTAGGAACATAATATTTGGGTGCCACAAACGTACCTCTGACATTTTACCAGCACCTATCCTTTGTTCATTGGTATCACACTGCCAGAGTACCTTAATACAGTGACTCAGTACTGGAAAATACACAAATTTCTGAAACCTCAGCCTGCCAATGCACTTGCACACTGTCTCCTTTGTAGCTGGACTATCAGGTCAAACTGTTCCCCCCACCTATTCTAACAAACCCTTTGCATTTATTTGCAATCTTCTGAAAACAAGAAACTGTTTTCTGTTGACTGGAAATTGAGGTTTGTTTGTAAGAAATTGGATGCCTGTGTTTCACAACTTTCCTCTGGCTTTCATGTGTCATAATCACTGCTTAAATCTAAAATGTCGCGTCTTCCCCACTCACCTTGCTCCTAGTTCTTAAGCAGAGGAAACAGATTTGTGTATTGGTTTGAACATCTGTCTGTGCCATTGCCATGATGATTTTAAGAATCTAATTAACTGTTCAAATCAGAAATTTTCAACTTTCACAGGGTCTGAGGGGTTCTTACTTGGTTTCCAGTGTGTGCCAACCGAAATGGTAATTCAGAGGTGTTATTTATGATCAAAATCTAATGAAACTGTGTAATTGTTACAACTTTCCAGACTTACAGTGTGTAATAATTTAATGTGATTACTTTTGAGTAATTGACGTCTCTGACCATACTGTGTTTTCCCTTACTAAATTATTGAAGTGTCTTATTCTAAATACACTTTGAGATCAAGATAAATTATAAGAACCTAAAATCTTAGAAGTTCCAACTCTGGGACTGTGCTACCTTCAACAGGGTTGTTCCACAGGGGCAAAGAGTAACTTTACAGGACCATTGTGACTACAGAATGTTTTCCTGCTGCCAACAGTCAGGCTGTAATGAACTATTTTGATCTCACATTCCATAATTAGCCTAACCATTTTATTATTGTGGTAGTAATTAACTATGTAAAGGTTCAATTTAATGAAAAATGTAATGTTAAAACTGGTGCAAAGCGACCTAGTGTATAGAATTCCTTACCTGTTCGGCATGTTTAAAATGTAGGTCACTGCTCCTGCACGAAGAGTGCCGGCAGAGGGAGCATCCCTGCGCTGCCGGCCCCTCCCTGCCCCGCGTCGGGAGAGAGGTGCTGGTACCGGCAGTGAGGGACAATGGCACAGCCTGGTCCGGCCTTGGTTTTTCTGGGGTTCTTTCCCCAGATGAAATGAATTGCATTAAATGGGCATGGTGAAATTTGTAGGTCAAGGTACTTTCCAAAAACTTCAGAAAGCATTGTTAGTAGGAAAGTCCACATTTAAAACCTTATTTAAATATATATACAGAACAGTATTTTAATAACTATAACCTGCAGCAGTTTAAAATTATGTTTCTTGGACTTAAAATCTGTACATGAACTCGTATCTTCTATGATAGTACAGCCACAAGGGTGAATACAGGCACGAGATATGGTTAAGGATATTTTGAATTTTCAATTTTAGGGCAGCAGCAATGACTCTAAGAACAGTGTTGTTATCGCTGCAAGCATTGTTGGCAGCTGCAGAACCAGATGATCCACAAGATGCAGTAGTGGCAAACCAGGTAAGATACTCAGTTGATTGTGATTTTGTAACACTTGTGTCATCTTTACTGACTCAGGTTAGATCCCAAGGCTTACAGGAGAGAAAAGATTTTTAACAATTTGTCTTAAAATGGCATATTCTAAATGTGAACTGCTATAGTGTTTTGTGCTCTTTTTGAATTCCAGAGTGAGTATTACTTACTCTACAGTGTCAGGAGGATTTGTCCTTTATTTATATCACCTTGTGAGAAATGTCTGGAGATAAGAGCATAGTTAAATGAATTCCAGTGTAACTGGCCTTTTAAAAATTTTAAAATCTGAAGCTTCCAGTACAAGAAAAGCAATATGCTATCAGTTTTAAATGAGTTTTAACTTGGTGGTGTTAATTGGATTTGGCTTGGTATGTAGCTCCTCTTCTGGATTAATATGAATGTTGTTGAGCATTGTATTTGTTTAATGTCAAAATTTTATGAGTAATGACTTGAGGATAACTGCTTTCATCACTGATTGAATTGCTATCAGTAAAATTTTATAACCAACAAGGTTTGTTACCTTTCAGACATTAGTGATAACTTTTAATACCAAAAAAATATCAGTTGGATCTTGGGCCATACGAGGACTGGCATGATTTTGTTTAAAGTGTTGCTGAAGGATAGAAACAGTCATTTCTCTGGCAATTCTCAACAAAGTCTCAAGTATGTGTGTGTTTTCCTTTTTACTCTGGGGAGAGAGAAGGGCAGCCTGGCTTCCCCACTGACTGACAGTAAGGGTGTATTTCAGTTACAGAAGAACAAAGCAAGCTGATACTGGAAGAACCTTCTGTCTCACCTGTATCTTCTCTAAGTCAGAACCCTCCAGGATAGGGTGACAAGGTGTGCACTACTTCCCTTTAAAAGTCAGTGTAAAATGATTGATAGATAAACCTTTTTTTCAAACCTGTCAGGATTCAGGGGGAAACATGGAGATTAGAGGTAGCCCATTGTACTGCTGAGTGTGTGAGATCTGTTTGCTACCACTGTACTCAGTAAGTACAGAAGGTTTGCTTGTGGGATTCTCCACTAAGGCTGCTCTGAATAAATGTCCCTGAACAGTTCTGTCAGGCTGAATTGCTCTGCCCAGGGAGAAGTTTTTTGCCCAAAGGCCAAAAAGGGCACCAGGCGTGTCCCTGCAGTGAGTTTTTTTCCAGATGTATGCCCTTGCTGCCACTCTCCTTCATTAAAAAAACAACTACATATCCTTTTTTACAAAGAGCAAAAATAGTGTTTCCTGTCCTGGCTCTGATGGTAGAATTCTGTGTGGGAATCATAACAGTAGAAGCACTTGAGCTGGTAAGAGTTTTTTCCTCAGGTAAAAAATTCCATGAATCTTTGTAGGTTCCAAAGAGCAATTTTCCAGGCTGCCCCTTAGGTGTTTGTGTGGGTGTGTCCAGTGGGACTGTCTGATATTGAGAGGATTCAGTTTATCCTGTTTCCTGCAAATACCTGCATGAAAACTATGCTGGGGTTTGGCCTTGAGTTACTGGCATGTGAATGTAAGTAGAAAGTGATTATAATGGTTTTAAGAGAGATGTTGGTAAACAACTGCTTTTTTCATGTGTTTATTTGGTGTTGGGGTCTCTTTTACTTTGTTTGGGGTTAATTGCTTTTTCCAAGACAAAAATTCACAAGGAATTAGTTATTCTCCACACTTGTGCTATTTTATTAAATTGTGTGTTCTCCAGGTAAATGGCAAAAGCTCTTGAGAGAATCCCAGGGAGAATTCCTGTTTGAGTAAGAGCAGTATTTTCAGACACCAGCTGTCTGGTGTATTAGTTGCTCTGGTTGCTGGGTTTTTTTCAGTACAGCAACACGAACTGCCTCAGATTCCTGATACTGAAACATCAGTGAAAGTTGCCGTTAGGCTTTTCTAAATTCAGTGAGAAGCTGGATTATTCACAGATACCTAAGTAAAGTAATTCTGTGAATAGAACACTGAAAGCTAGTTCTGAGTAAAATGCAATTATGACTAATTTTTTGCACTTCATCTAGTTGCTCTCCAGGCTTGGCAGTGTTCTCAAAAATATTTTTAAAAAATTAATTGGGGAAGATCTCTGAAGAGCAGAAGAAAATAGTACTTCAGGATGCTACTGGTGTTTAACTTAATCCTTCTTCTTTTTTAATCATTACACCAAAAGACATTTGTTACAGACCACTGTATTTATAACAGTGGTTTATTTCCAACAATAGATTGCCTCCCGTGTTTGTTTCAATGCCATTAATGTCACCAGATAGTAAATATACAAATTACGACACGTGGATCACATTTATAGGGAGGTGGGCAAGGCACACAAAGCAGTGTAGTTGGTGTGGGTTGTTGTAGGAGAGGCAAAATGAAATGTACAGCATTTTACTGTGTTTTATAGATCTAATTATTATTTTAATGTAATAATGAAATGCCTAAGAATGATAATCAGCCATGTTTCTGTCCTTAAAATGTACCTAAATATTTGAAAAATGTATTTCCTAATATCTTGTCTTATTAAAGTGATGATCTAAGGGAAGATGTTTTTTTAAAGACAAACTTAATATTGCATACAAAAGTTGTTAAAATAGGAAAATAATTTAACTTTTCTGAGTACAGTTTATGACAGATGACCCACTTTCTTGGCAGCTGAGTTCTTGGCACATGCTAAAAATTCTCTGCAATATGGTCCAGTCTGTTTATTGGAAAGCTGGTTAGTGGTGAGATTGATACAAAATAATATAGTTACATACTGGCATGATTTTTTTTTTCTGGTAAGAGTTGCAGCTCCCCAGCTTTTTGTACTTGCTCACCCATTTTTCAGCCCTTCTGTCAGCTGTGTCATTAAGATCTTCATTCTCAGGAAGAAGCCTAGGAGTAGAGGATTTGCCTGGACTGAAAAACTGCAGGCCTACTTGCAGTGTGTAAAACCTTATAAATTTTTAAGTGGTTAGAGAAGTGCATTAGAGTAGTGCATAGTACCGTGTTCAGGAGATGTTAACATAGGAATAATTTGTACTCTGTTACACTGAATATAAATTTTCAGCAGCTGTGCTAAATATAGCTACTTCACTTTGATCTGTGCAATTGAGAGCGGTACCTGGTTGCACACATCAAATAGTGCATAATTTAACCTGAAGGCAAACTCATTATATCAAATGCTTGCATAGGTTTGCTCTTTGTGTAATCCTCACCTCTAAATTTACTTCGAGAATAGCAGCATGATCAGTATGAAACACTGTGGAAGATACCATAGGAAGAGTGATGGCTTGCAATCTGCCACATTGTCTTGCTGTTTGGTTGGATTGCTGAGTTGATTTAACTTTCTGCTTTTCCCCCCTCTCTCTTTTGTGTAGTACAAACAAAATCCAGAAATGTTTAAACAGACAGCTCGGCTTTGGGCACATGTGTATGCTGGAGCACCAGTTTCTAGTCCAGAATACACCAAAAAAATAGAAAACCTCTGTGCTATGGGCTTTGATAGGGTAAGTACAAATAACTTACATTTGCCCTGCCCTTACTAAAAATATTTATGTGTATAAATGCAGGGAGTCATCAGTATCATCAGAATCTACTAAAGTAGGTTCTCTACTTTCATGATGTTGTGTAGGTCCAATTATTCTGTTTTGCTAATTACTTTACTTTTAAGAATTGGAGTTTTAAAATTCTACATTATGGTTAACTCTTGTGAGCTCCCTCTGCCTTTTTGAAACAATTTTTCTATCAATTATTAGTTGGGATTTAAGAAATGGTAAACTAATGTGTTTTGATTTTCTGTGAACTTTTCATTTCGCTTCCTGGAGCTGCAGGTTCACACACTGAAAATATTATTGCTTTTGTTTTCTCATTGCAGAATGCAGTAATAGTGGCCTTGTCTTCAAAATCATGGGATGTAGAGACTGCAACAGAATTACTCCTGAGTAACTGAGCCATATAGAGAGAGCTGCTTCTGTAGTCCAGCTTGCCCCTTCTGGAGGAGCATCACCATCTGTTATTCCTAGGATTCTATATAGATTCTCTTTCAAAACTGGCACTCTTGCCTGATGATGCTATCTAGGCACTATTGGAGACTGAAAAAAAAGCGCTCTGTAAATAAAGCTAATTAAACGTCTGTGTAAATTTAAAAAGGGGAAATACTTTAATTTTTTTTCTTACTAAATATTGTAAAAATTCTTTGAGCTCAGCTAAGATAATGGGGGAAAACAATGCCTACTTTAGTGTTTAGCAGTGTGACAAAGACTAGCAGGAACTTGCTTCAGGATTTTGATTTAGTAATTCAGAAAGCAACATTTTGAGTGTTAGTCATCAAAATTGTTGGTGCCACTCATCACAGTTATCTTACTGTTTTTAACATGGATCCTATGTGCCTGTGGATTGACCTATATTTGCATGCTTGTACTTAATAGACATATTAGGTAGGGTCGCTGAAGAGAGCACCATTGAAATACTCAATTGCTTTTGTAACTTTTCCTGACAGACTTTCAAGACTTACCCAAAGTTCCAAATGGTGACCTATTCAGAACCATTTTCTTTCTAGCTTATTAATTGGGAAACCTGATTCTCCTCTCCCTTACATCATACTGTTGATTATGTTTCATCATCTGTGGGTATTATGTGTGCCATTGCAGTAGTCTAGGCTCCCCTTTAAAAATACATATTTTGAATTACCAGTACTGATTTTCATCCATCGTATTTTCTACACAATCATGTAAGGAGTATGCCTCAATACAGCACAAAAAGATGGGGCTGGTTTAGTTTCCTTTTTTTTTTTGTCTTAAATAGCTGTAAAGTATTCTTCAGTACACTCTGGATAATATGATTTCACAGGGTTTGAAGGAGAACACAGCTGATTCTCCAGTGTACTGAGAATAGAAAAAAAATAATTTTGAGTACTTGATATGATGCAATCAGCTGTTTTTTGCAGCAGTTTTCTAGCTTTATTTTGGGCTTCAGTTTAAGGATTGCTTACCAGGTACTTTAAAATTCATCCTTGCTTGCATTTTTCTCTGGTTAACACATGGAGGCTGCGTTGGTGTTTTTACTGTACATACTTCAAATGCACATAGAAGTAGAAGTGTGTTCTCAATTTAGCTTTTTTTTTGATTGATGTTTCTGATAAATGAGAACTGAAATCTTACCTTGGCTTGTACATACAGTCAGTCTTTTTATTTGTATTAAAATGACATTTCATCCTGAGTGCAAAAGCTTGAAAATTATTAGTCTTGCAACTTCAAACACTAGTTCATCTATTTAAAGAGAGCTGTAATGTCTTTGTGAATATGATGCTAACTTTTGAGAGTGTATCTGACAAGGAAGTTCAGAGAAATCCTGAGACTAGAAAGTGGGGATTGTGGATAATGGAGTACTGTATCAGTCATCTTTTCTATGACTCTTTTGTTTTGGTCTGGTTTGGTCGTTTTTTGTTTTTTTTCTCCTAGGCTGTGGATTAATCGGGTTGGGAGATCTGTGCCTGCTTGGGGTTTTTCTAGAGCTGTGAAGTACAAATTGAAATTGTTTTGCACTTCATGGTCTGATTATAATTCATACTAGATGAAATCAGGAACATTATGGTATCTGTTAAATACCTGGAACATAGTAGTAGGGGAACAAAACCAGAGAACAGAGCTGTCAAGACCTGGCTAGTTCTGGGGCGTTCTGTGTACTGCTCTGTCTGATGTGTCCAAACTTAAAACAGGGCACAGATAGTAAATACTTTGAACTCATATCAGTGCAATACTAAATGCATTTGCTTCGTCTTTACACTTACTGCTTTTTAAGGTGTAGTCAGTGATCGGTTTTCTTGGGTTTTCTTGAGTTAGTGTAAATCATTTGCGATGATGCCAAAGGAAATGAGTTGTTTTGACTTTCCTTATATTTATTTATTTTTTTAACAAGATGCTGCTACTGTTCAGCTGGTTTGCTAAGTGAAAACCAGGGACGGTAGGAAACTGGCAAAATGCTACTTGTGTTAATCTCAAGTTGCTGTCTTTTCTGTTATACAGGCTAAGAACTTCTTGATTACATCAACACCTTTTTTTTTACCCTGGTGGTAAATATGAATTGCTGACTACTTTCCCTTGTTCTTCGCTGCTATATATCAAAAGAACTTGGAAATCATTGTCGGGGACATAAAACTTCTCAGTAACGGGCTTCTGAACGTGTCTTTCCATAAGACCAGTCTCCTAAGAACAGCAGCCTTCTCCAACAGTATGTAAAGTGATAAAGGAAGCCAGGGAAAGGGGAGAGGGGGAAAAGAGGTTCTTAGGTGAACACAGTCACCTCTGAAAGAATGCCCTGTTAAGTTTTACTTCTCTCATGAAGTTACCTCATTTTCTTCTCTACTGCAAAACACTTGTCTTCCCCTTCCCCCTTATATATAAATGTTGGATTCTGGATTTTGCCCTCCATTCATGTGCTCGGTAGCTTTATGCTAGCTCAGGTGCTGGCAGGAAGCTACTCAAGAAGTGAGCTGGGAAGGAAACGTGACCTAGCATTAAGGAGACACCTTTGGTCTGAAGTCCCTCTGAATTTTGACATATTACTCCTTTATAAGGAATGTTTTTGTATTCTTGGTAATTATCAGAGTTGAATATAGGGATAATGTTGTACAAGGTTAGTTTTACTGCAGCTGGGGCTGAGCCCTAGGAATTTTGCTGTTAGTGTTCAGCTTATCATTGTGAGACATTGTACATACAAATGGTAGTTCTGTTTTGTGTATCACTGAACATCGCTATATTCAGGGCCCTGTGCATTCACAGACGTGGAGTTGCCGTGCAGCCCACTCCAGCTGTGGACTCCGGCTGCACATTGACCGCTCCTTGCAACAAGAACATGAAACGTGGGTACAGTGGCTAAGTACAAATAAATCATGCGTTGTCTTCTTCTATTGTGCCAGAAGATGGCTTGAAACAGTCATTTTGAAGTCTAAATGGCCCCATTTTTCTAAACAAGGTATTGGTAATAACACGGATTACCAGAGCATCCATTGCATTTCACTGCTGAACATTTTAACATGCATCCAGCAGAGTGGTTTATCCTGTCTTACCCAATTCCTCCAAGAGCAAAGCACAGCTTTGTTCAGAGGTAGAGAATTGCCCTTTCCTATTGCCAAAAGCCTCCGTTTTCCCATGAGTACCAAAAGCCCTGACTGTATTCCACCCCCTTGCCAAATTCACAGCTTCCTCCCAGTCCTTCTCTAAACAAACTCTGTTCTCAGTGTGACAAATTGGTGCATTTTGGAGACAAAAAAACCTTAGGAACATATCCTGGAAAGATGCATCATTTAGTGCATTCTGCATACTCCAAACATATTTTTTTACTATTTTGATAAAAGCTTGCAACAGAGTACATGGGGCCTTGACTATAATTGGTTCGGTAGTATTTATGAGCAATTAGGTACTACTGGTGTATGAATATGTCTTAGTTTTTTTCTAATTATCACTGTATTCAACTGTTTTCCATGTAAATTAGTATTGGAACACTGACATAAGGAATATAAAAACTTTTTTTGTTGTTGTCTGAAAGGAGGAATTAAATAGCCAGAAAGAATCTTACCTTGTAACACCAAATCTGCATTAGATGGTGTGGGTAACAGAAACGTTTAAACTATGCAAATTTAAGCCTAACAGCTGTGACTCAGACTAGGCACTTCAGAGTTTATGTCATTTGGGAAGGGAGGAGGGGAGTGGGGGGAAATCAAAACACAGATTCAAGTGAGTTCTTGTTTACTGCATTGGTCATGCACTGTGTCGGGAAGTTCCGTTTTTAGTGCAGGGGAAGTCCACTGTGCATGTCCCTTGTTCCCTTCTGAAACATCACCAAAAGCTGGCTTAGACTTGGAGGCTTGCCTGAAGTGGGAAAGGTTATTTAGCAAATAAATTGGTTTTACTTAAATGCTGATGAGCAGAGGCAATGAGAAGATGAGGTGTCCTCCCCTACTCTGTTGATGGAGCTGATGAGTGGGGAGCACTGATTTGTGACCAGGTGCTTAGTTTTGTATGGTTTTGATGAGCAGCTGGCTCAACAAGAGATGGCAAAAGTGCATTTCCTCAGCATCTGTTGCATCATGGAACTGAAGCATGAAAGTCAAGCCTCTTCTGGAAGACGAAATAGATATTTTCGGTGTTACCATCCTCATTTTCCAGGCACAGCTTTCTCCTAGGGCTAGGCAAAGGGGCAATCACTTCTTTCTTGCTAGTTTTCTTATCTGTTCCAAACCAATCCGTGAATGATGTAGGTAGCTCTTCCTGCTTGTGGTGTTTGTGTCATCAGCTGATTCATCATCAGACTCACAAGACCAACTGTCGTCAACGCATTTGGCTTCTGGCTTGGTTATTCCAGCTGCAGTGCTCTGTTGGCAGCAACCTGACTTTGGATTTGTTCTCACTGGACAAACCCTTGTGAATCATTTGCCCTGTACTGTGCTGTGATGTTCGAGCTGTGCTGTTACCTGCTTTGTAGGCATCAGACTGGCTCTGGGATCGCTCATGGGGCCGGGCCGAGCCCTTCATCGATAATGTAAGTTCAGATCATGGCTCGACGGCTGAGGAAATGTCCTGTGACAGTGCTGTGCTTGTCTGGTGTACGGCTGCTGCTGCTCTGGTGCAGTGTCTGAAGAAGGCTGCCATCATAGGAATGCTGATGTCAACTGCTGAAGAGCCCTGCTTTTCACTTTTCCATCCTATATTCTGACTTTTCTAGTAAATAAATACTTGCCTATAAGTACTGCAGGAGGTTGGTTCCTGAGAACCAGACTTCCTGTGGAGGCAGAACAGGGGTGGGGAGGCTGGAATGCAGCATCAGTGTTTTTTGTCTTGAAAATAAAAGCTACACACTTTTGTAAACAAATGATTTTTTAAATAAACACACATTTTAAAAGATGTTGATTTTTCACTGGGAATGCTTAACAATAAATGTATGTTTCCCTGAAAACAGTTTTCATTTTATTTCTGGCAATTCAGATTGTTCTAAGATTACAGGGTCTACTGCCTCCATGTCAGTAACGAGAGAAAGGAATGATCATTTTCATGGTGCACATTAAAAACTTTTGAAGAAGAAAATTGTGTAAATAGAAGTTGTGTAATGGAAGCGTGTGTTATTTCAACCAGGACTGCCTCACGTGATGGCCTGACCATCCTGCACCACCTCTTGCCTCCTTTCAAAGGCTGCAGCTGAAGAAACAAAGCCGGTACCACAGAGGAGTTCTCTCTGGATTTCCCTGCCCCACTTAGGTTCACGTCATCTTTGTACATTTTAAACCGTGTACCTCAAACTGCAGTTGGTTCATGCGCAGGGAGGTGACAGCCTGGTGGCTAATAGCACTGCCCTGCCACTCAGCTCTAGAAGAATCTAGGAGGGATGATGACTATGGATTTTACCAGTACAAACTTCACTTTTTTGGCATTTGTCAGCGTTTGTTAAATGGAGTAAAGCAATTAAAAACAGTGGCTGCACAGCTGAAGCAACGAGCAGAGAGTTTGCTGTGGAGCTGGTTGTAATACTGTGTTTCAGATCTGCGTCCCAGCTTCAGGTGCATGTTTGTCCCTGGGCAAGTTTTGCAGGTTTCTGGGCAGGCTCTGCCAGCTGGGATAGTGCTGCACTGTTTTATGGTGTAAGATGTTGTTTGGGTTTTCTGTTTAATTTTACTGTCATCAGGAGCTGTGTCGTATTGTGGTACCTCATTCTTTAAGAGGGGTGAGGGAGAGGGAGCACTCCCCAGTCCCTCTCTTGCAGGTCTTAGCCTGACAATAATTCAGAGTAAAAAAAAAAAAAAAGTACAATTTCCCCAGTTCGTGTAGTTAGACACTGACATGAGTAACTGAGAGCTGCTTTATACTGAAATATTTGTGAAGTTGTCCAACAGCCTTGTCATTTCTTCCAGCGCCCCAAAACTGGAAGCGAGTTCACAGCTGAAATGGACTGATGGTGCTTGCTAGCTTGACTTGTCCTGTACTTAGTTTTCTGTTTCAGTGGCTGTAATACTGACACATTTGGCTCTCAGACGGGTAACCGATACCTCCAATACAGCAAATCCAGGATTTTAAATTGTTTTTAAGGTCAAGTCTGGATCTGGAGCACCCGTGTCTGATATAATGTCAAATAAATTACATTGCTTCACTTAGTGGCTGCTTTGTGTTGAAATACATTAATTCTTTAGGTGGGTTTATGACAGCCTGGTATAAAAAAAAGGGTAATAGGCTGGGCTGGTGAGGAAAATATGGGGGCAGCGGGAGATGGGAGAGAATCCGTTTTGTGATGATGATACCTGAGCCACCAAATCCCTTTGGCACCCCAAGTCCTCCATGTACAGCTGCCTTTGCTTAAAAATGGTGCACAGGGCACAGGCTTGTGGGCCCCTGCGCCTGTAGTGGGTGGGGAGAGGGACAGTGCCATGGTCTCTTCCCTTTGTCTTTCCCAAAAGCTCTTCTCACAACTGGCAGTTTAAAAACATCATGATGGTGCATAGTTCAAGCTCCTGCTGACCCTGAGAGGTTTGGGAAGTTCCCTGCAGCTGAGCCACATTACTGTATCAGGGCACAGCTGCCTGTCCCCATTTTTATACTTCTGCCCAGGTGCAGAGGTGGGTAGGAGAGTGCCTTTCTTGGAGGAACATTTTGCTGGTTATAGCCTCCTAAAATAGGAGCCAGTTATGCACCAAGACAGATTTTGGTTCAAAAGCAGAACTGGTTGGTCCCATTTCACACTGCAGTCAGTCATAGCAAAGAGTGGGCACTGGAAATCCTGTCCCTGCCACAGCTTTAAATTTCCATCAACACAAGGCTGGAGAACAAACACCAAACACAAAGTGGGTCCCAGGTGTTTCTGGAAGTGGTGGCCATCACATCTTCATCTTGCTGCAAGAAACTGTTGGGTGTGGTTTATCTGTGTAGAAAGACTTAAAGGATCCAAGGCTGTCACTGCAAATGGAATGAAAACACTTGATTTTTAATTTTTTTTTTGCTGTTGAAGAGGCAAGAAATGAATCCTGTGTATGAACAACCTGCTGGGATGGGGGCTTGCTCACTCTTTGCTTGGCATATAGTGTTGCCCACTATAGCTTATTCCTTGGCATATAGTGTTGCCCACTATAGCTCATTCCAGTCCTTTAGTGGTCTGAACCACATCAAAAATACTGGGATAAAGTGTTTTCAGGCCATGCTTATCAGGAAAGAGAACTATGTGGAAGAAAACTTGTATGAACAAAGTAGTTACCAAAAGTTCACCAGGTCAGACAGTGCTGAGGTGGAGGGGAAAAAAAACAAAGCACAAATCCCAAACATTTCTTAAAAAACAGAGGGAAAGTAATTCTTTGTAAAGTTTGTGTGCCATTCTTTTCACCTGTGGATGGTTCTTATCTGTGAGGAATTCAGGAAGGGGAAGTGCAGAGTCCCGAACCTGGGGAGGAAAAACCCCGGCACCAGTACAAGCTGGGACAACTTTAAAGCACCTCGGCAAGGAAAGAGCTGGGGGTTTGGGATCTGGGCCAAGCTGAAGATGAGCCACCAAGCTGTGCTCGTGGCAAAGGCAGCAAACCGTATCCTGGGCTGCACGAGGCAGTGTCAGCAGCAGGCTAGGGAGGTGATCCTGCCTCCTGTGCACAGCCACATCCAGCAGCAATGCCAGGCCCTGCTCCACTGGGACGGGCTGGAGGGAGCCAGCTGTCCACAGAAGAGACTGTGTACTCAGGGAGCCTGGGTCTGGTAGATGGGGCTGAAAAAGAAGCAAAGGGAAACAAAAGGGGCCACATCCTACAAGTGTGAAATGACAAAACCCTCTTAATACCAAAAAGGTTAAAAACCCCACCATCAACCCAAAAGAAGAAACAACCTGTTTTGGCAAGAAAGCAGCTCAGTGATGCAGAATCAAACGACACTCTGCTATCATCTTGGCCAACTGCTTTGGGCAGTTTCCATAACCACCCTCATGAAAGAATGCATACAAGGGAAATGCACGTGGCACAGCTCCCATGTGGCAGCAGGAAGGGGCTTGGACACATCAAGTGTCTTCTGGTAAGTGGTCTTCTGGAGAAGAAACTCATTACCATTTCAAGGCTGAAGAGTGACCAAATGAAAAACAGACTTGCGCTCTTGAGCTCTGAGGATAGAGGTGCCTTCAAAAATGGCCAAGCAGCCCCACATACCTAGTGACTCCATGGGAAAATGGTGTGCTGGTCAGACACAACATGCTTGGAGGAAGTGTGTAATTCAGAGATGGAGCGAGGCAGTGGGGAAGTGGTGCCACAGCACTGGCAGGGCCCATTCCCCTCTCCGCAGGCACAAGGAAAGCTCCAGAGAGCAGAAGCCTATGGCCAAGCTGGGGGGATGATGAGTCAAGGGAGTGGGTGCAGTGATAGGTGTTTTGCTGTGACCAGTCACCTACAAGGGATGTGATCTCAGGTTGGTATTAACTGGTTAGGAAAAAGTTTGGCCTGGAAATAGGAAAATTTTCCAATTTCCATTCATTTCTCCAGGGATGTACCTCTGGCTCTATTTCCTATTTAGCTATTTACACACATTGATACACTCTGAAGGATGATCTCACCAGGAAGGAATCTGTAACTTGGAGAGCCATAGATACCACCACATGTACCTCATGGTCAAATACACCAGGACTGCTGTGAATGCCACCATGATGTGCAGTCTGTGAGGGTCTGGTCTTTCCTACATGCGTGGAAACTAGAAAGGATTAAAAATACACCCTATTTCTGCATGGGGGGATGCTGGATCTCGTGTCATGTCCTGTAATAGTCCAGAGGAGACTGATGCCTCAGACCTCTGCCATCAGCATAAACCCAGCTTGTTTCTGGTTTGGGGACAAAAACTAGGGCACGCCGTGACTCCCCACTTCCTTTACAGCCACTGGACCCAACACCAAAGAAACAGCCAAAAGCACCTTCCATCAAGAGCTTTGGT
>JAYDZK010000202.1:48786900-48830004 GCA_034509185.1 Euphonia xanthogaster | reverse complement strand
ATCTAACATGGTAATACCTGGCTCTAGGATAATGAATTTTCAATGTCAGTGTAAGGACCTTCTCTGACTTCCTTTAAAAAAAAATGCAGCATGAAAGTTAATGGTGTAAATACACTTTTAAACTCCAGAATGCAGGAACTGGAACCAAGTGTTAAGCAATTTGCTTAATTATTGACTTTTCATAAAAAAAGTCTCTGGGGAAATAAGTACAGATGCTTTTAGCCTCTTTCTCAAGAGTTTCTGCTTTACATTTCCATTGAGAAGGATTAATTTTATGTGAAAGGGAAGCATAGTTTTCCTTCTGGTTTCAGAGCTGAAAGCTGTGTGTTTTGAAGTAATTTCAGTTCCTGTACAGGAAATTTCTGAATCCTAGTTTTTGCAGAAGCTTGGAGCATGCCTTTATTTGGCCTTCATTTCCTCCCTTTTCGAGCAAGTTTTCTTTTTACCTTTATGAGGGGAGAAAAGGAAATGACCAGTTAATTTTAAGGACATGGAAATGACAAATAAAAATCCTACCAAATATTGTTTAGACTTTAGCTTTTACACTTCTTATACTGTGATTCTTTCAACTCCATCTTGTATCTTCTTAACAATTACATAATTAATTGAATACAACTGAACTTCCTCATTGTACAGCACAACTTCCTGATAAACTTGAAATTACACAACTTGAATTGTGCATTTTATAATTCCCTATCAAGTAATGTTTTTTCAGCATAAATATAAACAGTTATCCACTGCTTTCACTGGAATCAGAGATTAAGAATAGTAACTTGATCTAATTAACTATAATTACCAAGGTTTATAAAAATAGCCCATTTTACTTCAGAATAGGCACTACTTCAAATGTTTTCCCAGTATTTACAGTAACTTGTACATGTCTACTTAAAAGCAAAAAACATATTAGACAGAGCATTTTTTACACACAAATTTCTTTGAATTCTTGCTGTATAAACTACAATAAAGAAGTAAAAATTGAGAATTGTCCTATATAAGATTCCTGCTACACCTTAAGGAAGCCTCCCTCTGCTATCTCTGTATCCTCAGTATCTTCCTGGCTGCTCCCACAGGCCTTAAAAAGATCCATTGCATTCTGAGAGTATTCTGAACTTGAGTCTATCTCCAATAGTGAATCTCCATCACTTCCAAGCACCTGGCTTCTGAAAAACGTTAACAATGTTTTGGTATTTTGTCCGAGAAGCACTGAGATATTACACATTTTAAAGACATTATCTGATACAGCAGCTTATTAAAGGCTATGGATAGTGCAATTTGTTCTGAAGACCTGAAGAAATTTGACATATTAAACAAGTATTGCAAGGCAGTACACAAATATTACACTCTTGACAGACCATTTTACTACTGTATAAAGCTTACTCTGAGAAGAAAAGGTAAAACTATTTTTGTTCAAGGTTCTCTGCAAGATCTTCAGCTTAAAAATCTCTAGAAAGAAACTATTCCAATGATTCTCTTTCTTCCTTTAGATTGTTTTGTGATTTCTTAGAGCACACTGGTTTGCAGACCTTACTGCTCTCCCACTTTGGACGCTTTTGCATTAATTATGTACCAGGTCCAGCAAAACAAACTTCTTGTGTTAATGCTCATTTTGAATTGCTTCTATTGCAAACCAAGGCAACATGCTTAAATGCTAAAGTAGCCCAGATTATCATCCAAAAGCTGTTTTGTAGTTTACAAAGTTCCAAATGCTACTTTTCAGTTACTTAAAATATACATTACAGTACCGCTAGCATTAAAACAAGCACAGACCCAAAATACCAGAAAATAGCTACAGTTGGCATTGCAAATTTTCCTGTGCATTAAAGACAGTCAGTTTCCAAGCCTTTGCTATCACTGAAGGGAGGCACAGCAGAGCACCCAAATGCCAGTGTGCCTGGCATTAATGAATGCACTGAATGCATCAACTCTTAGTTCCTTCAGACAGCAATTCTAGGAAGGGGAACCAGGATGCATAAAAATAGCATTTAGTGAAAACAGGTAAAGTTTATCCTGTTTTGACCAAACAAATTAATTTCTCCAATTCCAGATGCCCAGGTACTTTGAAAAATAGAACTTAACGCACTATATGGTTGCAACATCTGCTGTGGTTTAGTTGTAAACTCATGGTCTGACTCCAGACAGGAAAGGACCACCCCCCACCCCATGTATTGAATTATTTATTTTTACCTCTGTAGATCAATTTGTCTCTGTGCTGCTGCTGGCTTTTTTGCTGTGTCTTGCTGTTTTGGTGCTTTGGCATTACCTGCCTCTAAACTCCCTGGACCTTCTTGGCTGGCTGCTGCCCTCTTCCTTCCCCTGACAGGTGGTTTGTTTGTTTCCTCGTTTTTTGCTGTGGTACCCTGAGGTTCTGGTTTGGTTGGCCGCCCTCTTCTGGTTTTTGCTGCAAGCGATGGGCCTGTTTCTTCTACACTTTTTTCTTCTGTTTTTTGATGAATATTCTCAGTTCCAGATGCAGTTGCTGTTCGTTTTTTCCCACGTTCAGTGCTATTTCCTTGTGTTGTCTGATCAGAATTCATCTCCTAGAAAACAAAAATCATGAATGTGAAGAAAAAAAGATTCCCAAAGGCAAACCCAAACTGTTACCTCCTTCCATCAGAAACACGAGCTTTTAAAACTAAGTATTGTTATGAAAACACATCACGTGGTCTTAGATCTAGCAGTAAGTTTTACTAAATGGGATTTTGGACCTTATCTTTGCAAAAACATTTCCTACATTAGGTGTAATGTTAGTAACTGCAGCTAATCTATCTTTGAGTGGTGTGAGAGAGATTACAGTAAGAATAATTATCTTTATGAGCTCCTCCCATGATCATTTTTCTGTACAAGTTCCTTTTCTGTCTCTTTGTTAAATGACAAGAGAAAACTGAGGAGCAAAAGAATTATTTCAATACAGCAGTATTTACTGTTTACTTCCATACATGCAAATTTTGAGACCAACATTCAGTAAAGGTGCAGTTTAGTGCAGACCTAAGTACCAGTAAAGAAAAACCCAAGGAATAAAGAAGTAAGATCACACCAAAATGCAACTTGCTGTGTTTGTTAATTCTTCATCATGTCTGAATGGGTATGGCCTAAATGCATGTTCTTCTCAACACACTGAACAAGGTAATGAAGTGATTGAACACCATGAAGAGGTGTCTGTATATGTGGAACAGAAAGGGTTTGCAATGTACTTCTCTACAGAGAGCAGTATTCATATGGAATCAAAGAGGAAGCAACTGGATGCTAAGCCTTCATTTGAACACGGACTTCCAAAGCAGATAGGAGAAGGGGTAGAGAAAAGGAAGAAGTATGGCTGGGATGACTTGGCAATTTCAAACAAACCAATGCCACTATTCTAAGTGCTGTATCTGAACCAAGGACTTTTTTTGTTAAATATTCTATTATTATTTCTTATGTGCTCAAATGAGTCAGGCAATCTCTGCAACCTCCACTACTGTTCCAGCAGCTTCACAGTAGACACTTACAGTTGCTATTCATATGAACTTTACAGATTCTCTGAAATTTCAACTTCAAGAACCTAGAAAGCACTTTTGAAATTTACTTTATATATGCTTTGCCTAACTATTCTATGTGATGATACAAATCCAAAACACCTGCTTATTACTCTGATTTCATCTAATAGAAAGAGATTAAGCAGATATATAACTTCTTAAAAAGCCAAAATCATCTATGTATCCCTACATTATTACAAAAATCTACTTTAAATCACAGAATCATCTAGGTTGGAAGTGATCTTCAAAAATCATCTTGTCAAACCTGCCAACAGTGGGGCCTCAGTGGTTATCAAGGGCTTTGACCAGTCAAGCCATGAACACTGATAATCCACCACTTTTCCGGACAGTCTGTTTCAGTGTTTAAATTTCTCCACAGTGTTTTGGGGTTTTATTGTATTTTTTTTTTCCCTGCTTGCATCCAGACAATTTCCCCTGAAGCAACTTCTTCCAGTAGCGTTTTTCCTTCCAGCAAGCAGGCTTGAGAATACTTCCTTCCATCCATCTTTTCCATAAATACCTTGTAGGTGTTGAAAGATTGATTGATTCTCTCCAAGGCTTCTCTTCTCTAAGCTGAACAAACTCAACACTTCAAACCTTTCTTCACACAACAACTTTTCCATGCCTTAATCATCTTGGTGCCCCCTGCAAGGCTCCCTCTAGTTTTTCAGTATCTGCATCAAACTGGGGGGACACAGTATTCCAGGTATGGCCTAAAGAATGCCAAATGGGGTGGAATAACCACACCCCTCTATCTGCTGACTACTCAGGACACAGCTTGCTGTCCTCACTGCAGCCAAGGCACACAGCCAGCTCATGCTCTGTTGGTTATCCACTGGGGATAGTCCCCCAGGTCCTTCCCAGCCAACCTGCACTCCAGCCAGGCAGATCCCAGCCATGTTGTACAGCTGTTTGAGTTTAATCTGTCCCAGATGCAGGACTCAACTGTGTCAAAATTCATGCTATTGTAGAAGTTAAAAAAGTCTTTATGATTTACACATGGTGTTCTCTCTTTAATGAAAGGGGGGTGAACCATACAGTGTATTTTTAGTAGTTTAATTAAGATTTCAGTTGTGACAAAATTTCAAAGTTAGATGTCTATTTCATGCTGTAGGACCACTTGACATTTTCTTGGCAGTAATTTCAGTTGAAGCTACTACAGGTGTGAACTTTCCCTCTGAATCCCAGGCTCACCGCTACTTATACTGGAAAACGCAGAATAAATGTGGGAATATTTTGGAATTTTAGAAAACAAGAATGAAGTCCATTCAAATGAGTGCTATAAATTACTCTGGATAAAATAAATGGCCATTCTGAAGACATGGGATCCTCTGTCAGGCTGGGAAACGGACACAGCTATATGAAATGAAACTGGATGTTACCAGCTCCTCAGAGAACTGGTGTACTGAAAAAAAACCCAATGTCAAACTAATTACAGACATCAGCCCATAAAATCCCTGGACATACCTTGTTTTTCACAGGTTCTGTCTTTGCTGGTGTGACTGAAATAATCCTCACAGGATTTTCATCATTTTCACTGACTCCGGTTTCTGATATATCTGAACTTTGTTCCCTGGGAACATCATGGAAGACATAATAAACCAAAAATATACAGAAATGAATTACAATATTTGGAATTATCTGGGGTAAAGAAAAGGGGGTGGGAGGAAGGGGAATCAACACAATTGGCTAAATGAGCTTAAAAACAATTGAATTTGCCAGAGTCCACACACACTTTTCCTTCCCAGAACTGGAAAAGGTCTGAAAGGAATTGGCTGGTCATTGAGCCAAATCCCTTACCACAGACACACCACTGTATAATGACTTTTGCAAACTTTGGACCAGAGCTCTAAAACTGGCTGTGTTCTTTTCCCAGACAGAAAGAGCCAATACTGGAAAATGTAGTGAAGAATAATAAACACCAATAATGCCCCAACTTCACAGAAAACAAAAGAACAAAAAAGAAAAAAAGTAAGATTATTACAACTTATATCATGCACACTTTACAGAAAGAATTCTGAATGCAGTTATACTTCCCTTTGGCCTTATGAAATGTAGCAACTAGAATTTACTTTCTCTGCTTTCTTTAAGCCTTTATTTTAGTCAGGTAATCTATTCCAAACCAAATTAAACAGTATTAAAATCTGAAAGTGCAAACTGTTTCTCCAGATTTACAACAAATTTTAGAACTCTGCATCCATATAAAAATAATGCTTGCTAGAAGAAACACTGAGTAGTACCATCATATGTTGCATCTTTCCACTGAGACCATGGCCTGCTTCAACAAGCTCTTTTTACCATCCTTAATCTTACACAGATCAGAATATTCCATCGATATCAAAAAAGTTTCTTGTTTCCAATCAGGATTAATTGTAATTTATACATCAAAACATCAATGACATAAACTGAACCAAAAAACAAGTATGGAGATTTTACCTATTGAGAACTACTACATTTTCTAAAACTGGAAAAAATAAGAACACTCTTCCAACATGTAAACACACACACCAAATCATCTCCTGACCTAAAACTTGCAAGCACAGTGGAGACCATTTAAGTAAAGAGCTGACAAAAGAAATGTTGGACTCCCATACCTTGATCTGTTTCCTGCAGAAGAGCTCAGCTCAGAGTTTACACTGCTTCCAGTCTCTGATCCTGTAGTCCTAATATATGGTCTCCTTCCAGTTGCAGATAATGGTTTGTTTACTGTGCCTAATACACCAGTCGGTTTTGGCTAGAAAAAAATGTTTCAATCTTAAAAAATGCAAACTTCAGATACATATTTAATTTTACAAATATTTGCTTGAGTATTTAAAAATACTTTTCCTGGGCTAACAGTCTTGATCACAATGCCATCAGTTTAGAGCTACTAACCTTATCTTTACTTTAAAAACATTGTTTATCCTTTTACTTCTTGTCATTTAAAAGCACTTCATCAACTGCTCTTCTCTCTCGCATGCTTTGAAGACATAGCAGCTGGAGAAGTCTCAACAAAAGCCAAAATGTTAGGCCATATTAGAGTTCAGAGCCTCTGGGTAAGGATGAATGGGAAAGCAAATAAAGCTGATATTGTTGTGGGAGTCTACTATTGACCACCCAGCCAGGACACTACTAGCAATGCATCATTCTACAAGGAATTACAGGATCTTTCTGGATCAACTGCCCTTGGCCTTATGGACAACCTTGGCCCGGTATATGGGGGACAGCAGACTTTGGGGTGCTCTGGGAATCTGCTTTTGAAGGTACTGCAATCTGTGAATGCTGGTCCCTTTTTAGGAACCATCTCTTAAAGGACAGGAGCAGGCAATTGCAAAGTGTAAGATGTCAAGCAAGTGAGGCAGAAATTCAGCCTGGCTGAGCAGGGATCTTCTTCTGGAACTTAGGCAGAAAACGAAGTATACAGTATTTGGAAGCCATGACAGACAACATGGCAGGATTACAGAAATGCTGTTCACTGCTGTAGGGAGAAAATTCCTGTGGCCAAAGCTTGATTAGAGTTCAAGCTGGCCACCACTATAAAGGTCACAAAAAGGGCTTGTTAAGGTATGTCAAAAGCAAAAGGAGGATCAGAGATAACACTAGGCCATTACTTGATGAGGCTGGTCACCTCACAAGCAGGAGGAGACAAAGCAGAAACATTTAACCCCATCTTTGCCTCTGTCTTCAACACCAGTGACGGGCCATGGGACCCCCAGAGCCCTGTGTCACAACACTATGCCTGGCAGGAATGATAAACAACCTCAGTTCCCTCAGCTGCTCCTCGTAAGACTTGTGCTCCAGACACTTCACTTATTTTGTTTTCCTTCTTTGGACATGCAGTAAACTCAGCTACTCAGCAAATGGAGCAAATAAATTATTATATTAAAAGAATAATATCTTTAAATAAATACTGTGCAGAATTAGCACTAGGGTGATGCAGCCACTGAACATGTGTCCAGTAACAAGACTTTTAACAGAGATTGTTGCTTTTTTTGCTAGCCAATGTTTTCCAGCATCTTCAATATATTTCTCCTGCCTGCTTCATCACAACTTCCACCCATGGGAATACCTTAATTTATTAACTTGGCCTCTAAGGAAATGTAAAATTACATGAAGACTGTTACATGCCACTTATGAAAACTTCCTTGACTGCTCTCCAGGGACAAAACATAAAACTTCCTGTTGCCTACTCAGCCTGAGCACATGGGTCAAGTCATCAGCCACAGCAAGATCTAAAAAGCTGTAACTGTGTCATAGAAACCCAAAGAGACAGTGTTTACTTCTAAATCATATTTATATCATTATATGCAGAAAAGTAATACAAAAATATAACACTAATGTATAAATATAATAGCTCAGTTAAAACTCAAGCTGGCCACCGCAATGGAAGATAACAAAAAATTTTACAAATACATTAACAAAAGGAGGGCCAAGGAAAACCTCAACACTTTACTGGACATGGAGGGAAACACTGTAACCAAGGATGAGGAAAAAGCTAAGGGATTTAATGCCTTCTTTGTCTCTTTAACACAAAGGTCAGTTATACTCAGGCTACCCAGCCCCTGAACTGGTAGACAGGGACAGGGAGCAGAATAGATCAGCAATCCAGAAGGAAGTAGTGGCCTGGTGAGCCATTCTGACACTCACAAGTCTATGAGGTCAGATGGGACCCCCCTAAGGGTGCTGAGGGAGCTGATGGAAGAGTTCACCAAGCCACTCCATCATTTTTCATCAGTCCTGGTTAACTGGAGAGGTCCCAGATGACTGGAGGTTGGCCACTGTGATGCCAAACTACAAGAAGGCCAGAAGGAGGATCTGGGAGATCTACAGGGCTGTCAGCCTGATCTTGGTGGCCAGTAAAATTATGGATGATCTGTTGGTTATCTTGAGTGTGATCACACGGTGTGTACAGGGGATCCGTTGAAGCCTTTAATGTCATCTCCCACAGCACACCCTGAGCTGGCAGTGCACGGTTTGGACAGTCACACTCCTCACTGGGTTAAGAACTGGCTGGGTGGTCAGGCCCAGAGAGTTGTGGTGTGGTGAAGGCGCTACATGCAGCAGTGGCTGGTCACTACTGGTGTTCCCGAGGGAGCACTGCTAGGGCCAGTCCTGTTTAGTACCTGTACTGACCATCAGTACTAAGGGATTGAGTGTCCTCTCAGTCAGTTCACAGATGACACCAAGTGAGTGGCAGTACTGTCTGCTGGAGGGCACAGAGGCTCTGCAGAAGGACCTGGACAGGCTGGATCAATGGGCCAAGGCCAACACTATGAGGCTCAACAAGGCCCCCTGCCAGGTCCTGCACTTGAGTCACAACAACCTCGGGCAGTGCTACAGGCTGGGGCAGAGTGGCTGGAATGTGGCCCAGTGGAAAAGGACCTGGGAGTGTTGGCTGAGAGCTGCTGAACATGAGCCAGCATGTGCCCAGGTGGCCAAGGAGGCCAATGGCATCCTGGCCTGTGTCAGAAATAGTGTGGCAGCAGGACCATGGCTGTGACTGTCCCTCTGTAGTCAGCACTGGTAAGGCCACACCTTGAATCCTGTTCCCAATTCAAGGTCCCTCACTGCAAGGACACCGAGGTGCTGGAGTGGGTCCAGAGAAGTGCAATGCAGCTGGTGAAGACTTTCACAAAAGTCTTATGAAGAGCAGCTCTGGGAGCTGGGGGTGCTTAGAACTCTTTACAACTGGCTGAAAGGAGGTTGTATCCAGGTGGGGAGTGGCCTCTTCTCCCAGGCAGCTAAAGACGGGAAAGAGGCAATGGCTAAAAGCTGTGCCAGGGGAGGTTGAGGCTGAACATGAGGAAAATTTTCTTCACTGGAAGGTCTGTCAGGCATTGCAATAGACTGGCCAAGGATGTGGTGGAATCACCATCACTGGAAGTACTCAAGAAATACTCAATATGGCATTTAGTGCTGTGGTTAGTTGATATGGTGGTGTTTGGTCAGTGGCTGGAATCGATGATTTTGGAGGTCTTTTCCAACCTTAACGACTCTGTGATATCTCCTACTGTTGTATTGAACCTAACTCTGCATTACGTTTTGGAAAGCCTCTCCCAGAGGTGCTTTGCAAATAGAGGCTGTTAGAATCACAGAATATCTCCAGCTGGGACTCCCTGAAATACATGTTCAAAAGTGCATAGACATTTGCACCTGAATTTAACAGCAATAAAAGCTCTATTAAAAATATTATGACTGAAAATTTAAGATCGCCAATGCTAGTGGTATCACAATTCTCTATATGCATCA
This sequence comes from Euphonia xanthogaster, assembly GCA_034509185.1. NCBI lineage: Eukaryota > Metazoa > Chordata > Aves > Passeriformes > Fringillidae > Euphonia > Euphonia xanthogaster. Next base: position 48,820,264 of record JAYDZK010000202.1, on the reverse strand, counting down.
TAACTTTACGCCAAGCTTACTTCAGTAATAGAAGAAACTGTAATCCAGAACCTGTACCCCAGTGCACAGATAACAATCTTGGTGTTGAGTACTCATCAGGTAGCGTGTTCAAGGAATTAATTATATGTCATCATCAAATAAAAGAGTTACAAATTACTGTACACGAACTCTTAATATAATTGTTAACAGCAGTCCAGAACATTTTAAAAACCACAAGTAATATTCAAAGGCTTTGCAACTTGCCAAAATACAGTACCTTTCCTGTCAAAAGAAGAACTCTTGTCTCCTCTGAAATGTAATTCCTGTCATTGCAGAAATCCTGCATAAAAAATAAAAATTAGTTTGTATTTGATGTCTGAATCTCACCTCTTTTTTTATATACACTCAACTAACTTCTCAGATGCAATTATCAAGAGTTACACACCACGCAACCTGCTGACTAATGAATCAATCTAATAAAGATAGGTGGAACTCATACTTTGGTGGAAATTTACAGTGTTAAATTACTGAATGACAGTATGCCATACCTGAAATTGGGATGAACATTTTTCCTTCTAAAGTGACATGAATTTTTTGAAATTATGCAAAACTGCTCTCCCTATTTGTTCACTTGCACATTTTTAATGGGAAGTCCTAGCAGAGAAAAAGAGGTGCCATTTTCTCTGAACAAGTTGAAAGTTGTTACATTTGTCACACTGAGTATCAGAGTCTACACAGACCAAAATCCTGTAACTGAATAAAGGCACCACACTCTACATTACACTGTTACATGGCATCTGCCATTTCATAATTAAAGAGGAAACAAATTTTGCTTAAACAGCCTCTGGAAAGGCTGTTAATTAACAGCCTAGGGCACTGAAAAATGTCAGCCAGTACATTCTCCAGGACAACTAAAACATGAGTTCTGGTCCAGAGAATTACTTGTGCTCCCCTAACACTTTTCAGAAGTAGGTCTCTTGGAGAGCAGTAGTGCCACTGCTGACAGCAGAGCTGTACTTGCCCAAGCTAGTAATAAGTCCTGCTTGCTTGTACAGCAAGCAGAATAGCCCAACAGCTACTGAGAGACAGTAACATATCATGGGTAACATAAAATAATGTTCCCTTTTTTCCTGATTTGCATTCTAATTCAGATATACAGTAAGAAAATACATATATTCTCATATATTCAGATATACTTGTAAAACACACTAATGAAATGATTCAGCAATACATGCCAACATATCAGCATTAATTCCAGTTAGCTCTCACCTGGTTACAAACATTTCTGTCACGTGTTCATAATACTTTAAAAATTTAATTGCTGATAATAAAATAAGCATTTTCCCACTCATTATCTTACAGAGATAACCAGCTCTCAATCATCTAAAAAATGTATTTCCCCTTATTACTTTGGAAATAAAATTAACAAATTTACCTTTTCAGGTTGTGTAAAAAATTTGGTTGGCAATACAGGGTCTTTCGGTGAATCTGCATTGCACAAAGCACTTTTGCTGTTGATTACACATAGTGCTACATCACATACTGTGTAAAGTTTCTGGAGGAAAAAAAAAAGAAGAAAAGCATGCTTTAGGAATTACTGTTTTTACAGTGTAGAAAGAATGCGGTAGTTCAAAAAGTTTAAAATGTATGTTTAAATAACAACCACTAAGAACATTTTTAAACATTATATCATTAACCACAGTGCTGGATCTTAACACACATGGAGAAGTCTTCATTTTTCAGATTATACTATTTATAAAACCTAGAAATACTTTACATGACTATGCTGTACAACTGAAGCTCGTGCTCAGTCAAATCACCTTAAATTGTTTCTCATCTCTGCTAGAAACGAATGGGTTTAACAATAACTGTATAATGCAATATTTCCTCCCCCAACAGCAGAAGATACTTATGTGAGGAAACTAGGCAGCTGTTAAAATAAGGCAGGCAGTAGCAGGAATACTTTAAAAAAATGCAGGTATTATGTACTGGCTGAAGTCAGCAAGGTTTTGCAAGAATGAGATTGGAAACATATAGACAGTGCTTGCAATTAGCAGGGTCTTTATAAAACCATTAAAATGTCAGAGCTAGTTCTTTCAGACTTCCTGCAAATCCTGCTTGTGAAACCCTCAGCTCATCACCCAGCACTAATCTCAACTGCATTTCTTACTTCATTGGCCTTTGGCTCATCAGGAGACTGAGCATCTCGGGTAAGCTTGATGTTTTCTGACATCTTTTTCATGAAGGCATGGCTATTGTTTTCATTCTTTGTCATTAAAACTTCAAGCATGAACCACAGGCACCTAAAAAGCCATAAAACCACAAGCAATTACACTCCATCTTACTACAGCTCCTACATACAGCAAAGCTTTTCAAAATTTTGTTAGCTGCACTAGCTTTTTCTTAAGAACCCAAAATCAGTTTGAAAACATAAACAGATAACTTCATATAATGGCGTAAACAGAGTCTAGACCTTTACCACACACAGTCTTAATTGTACTCCTTTGAGTAAACCTGCTAAATTAGTGTGCTTATTATTACATCTGTAAATACTACCCAGACAATCAACTTTTTTATCTTCCACATATGAATAGAAACAGGAATTCTGGTGCTATCATCACACAAATGAAATTCTGTAATCACTACCTTGAGCACCATGTCCCTATCAACAGTGAACCATGAGCACACTCAAGGCAGGGTTAAACAAATCATGCTGCTGCTAGACAGTTATCCACACGCAGTGGACTAATACTGCTGTTCAGCTAGGAGAGGGGATCCAAAAAGCAGGTCAGATTCTTGCTAATGTTCCATATGGGAGGAAAATTCTCCCAGGTAAGACTTAATGGAATTAGCCTTCCTAAGTTACTTTCTTTAAATCTTGCTTACTTATAGTGAGACTACATTAAATTTTGACTGAAAGTTTGTTTTAAAATTTTTTCAATTATGATATAAAGACCAACTGGTCCATCCATGCTGTCACTTGCTATCAAGCTCCACCACTGCATATGGTTAGAGGGTCAACAGTCACTGTAAGGTGAAATAGTGCTTAGGTGGGAAAGACATAGAAATTCCCTGTTCACAAAAGCCCCCATCTTCTTACCTGATACAAACTGTAGTGAAAGAGATGAAGGAACATCTCTCTCAAAAGCTCAGAAGCTAATGCTCCATCAAAATACTTACAGAGCTATCTGATGTTCAAGAAACTAAGATGTCTCTAGTCTGACTTGCATCCAAGAGCTACAAAGGCTATAGTAAATCAGTTAGACAGCTTTACATCCATGTATATACTGTTTTCCAGAACCTGAATAGGATGAACACAGGACCAGTAACATACCACCTTGACCCAGGTTCTGCAAAATCCAGTGTTACTTGAAAATTACTACTGAGAACACATTATACTCTGGAATTCCAGTTAATTCATGTCAAATTCAATAGCTTGACTTTCTTACTAAGTCAGCAAATTACATAAATAATTATCAACTTTGAACCAAAACACCAGTGGGATTTTATGTAAAAAAATATGCACCTAGAGGAACACAGTCACAAAGTCATGCTTTGTATCCATTTCAGTAATTTCAGAATGTGAATTAGGAAGAGAAAGATGCTTGAGACAATATAAAGATAAAAGACAACCAACCCCAAACATACCCCGGCAGGATAAGCTTAAAAAACTACATCAGTAACAGTAAGTATCACAGATGATGGTTCAGGAACTGCTAAGCAGGCATTTACAGGACATCACTGAATCTCTAGGCCATGTAAACCAAGACAAACTAGGAAGACACCTACAAAACACACTGCAAAGGCTGTTTTTCCAACTTTGCAACCATCTATGTTAACACTTTAAAGTGAACACTAAGACATTCAGGGCTGTTAAAAGAAACACTGTATCACACTGAATGGAAAACATTTTTCTCATATCTCAGGAGACTGCTCAGAGAAGTATTCCTGCCAAAATTCCCCTACAGAGTATTTCTTTGTTTGGAGCAGTCCCTTCTGGCTAGTTCAGCCAGTCTGTGACAAACATGAGGGAGGAAATTCGACAACAAAGGAAAGCTATACAAGGACCATCCAAAAAAGCTCTGCACACTCAAAAGTGCTTCTCAAAGTATTAACTCAGTGACTGCCAATCAGAACTTGTTCCCATGCATTCTGGATAAAGTACATGCTGGAGGATGCTTTCAGGTGTTGCCAGGAACAGGCAGTGCTGGGACAAAATGTAGACTTGTCGGTAAGGTAAAAAAAATCTTCACTGACTTCAGGTCTGACCAGGTGTGATCCAAGAAACTCAAAAATCAGAACACACCAAACTTTTCATTTAGAGAAAGAATCAGATTTGGACTGTGAGAAGTGAAAGCGCAAAAAGCATTAAGATCTGAACTAGTCTATTGGTGCCAAAATAGAACTGCTTTTTGGATGATGTATACTGTAGTATGTGGTTATACATGTCTAACGCAAAACCAACAAAGCTCAGTTTCATCAAAAATTAATACAACCAAAAACTAAAACATTAAAACTAGAGCTGTGTGGTGAGAGAAATAACATGCTTAAACAATTTTTAAGTGTTAACTATTTTCTAAAATTTTAAAATTCACTGCAAGGCATAAGGAGCAAAAGAAGTTATAATTAAGATGTGAAATATTATTTGAGGCACACAAGAAGGTCTGAATGTGGAAAGAGTACAGAACAAGCTCCTGCCAAGTAAGACGGTATTGTATACAGTTATCTGTGCTGAATACATTGAGAAGTACTAAGCCTGCACTGCTGATGTATAGTGCAATTGGAAAGTCAGCAGCAATTACTTAGAATGAATTTCAGTAGGCTTGCATAGGAAGGGGAAAATAAGCTTCCAGTGAGGCAGGACCTACCCAGCCTCACTGTTTTCAAGTCTTGGAGAAGAGTCCCATTTTAAAAGTTCCAAAATATTTGAACTAACATTACTTGACATCCTATAAATACTCCTAGGCACAAAGACAAGACTCTAAAATCATTACTTACTTTAAAAGAAGCATACACAACTCACTAATTTGGTATAATACAGTATGACCTACAAGTTACCATTTGGGCTTTCAGAATATACTGCTAAGCAGTTGTTGATGCCTTCTTCCCATGGTTAAAGTGTTCCATATTTCCATTTTCCATTTACTGGTTTGGAAGATACTGTTGATAAAACAAATATTTCTTCTTCCTAATTAGTATTTTCCTCTTCCTAATCAGTTTCTTTCCATGTGCAGAACAATTCTCAGCATAAGAATTCTAGAATCACTTGACACTTACTCTTTGACATCACGAAGCTGATCAACATCCTGAGGTTTTGTGAAATCTGGATCATGTGCCAGTAAGTGAATCATATATGGTACCACATATTCAGGCAGCAAGGACAGCAATTTTTCTACAGTAGTAACAACAAAAAATTGCTTCTATATTACACACATACACATGCATCAAAAGAAAAACTTTTTCAAACTTTACGAAATGTAAAATTTTGACTTGCATTTTCTTCCTACTGGTTTTACTTTCAATGAATCATTAAAAATAAATGAAGATGTTCTACTACTACAAAACTACTTGGTCTTTCTTCAGGAAGGTGGTCATAAAGCCTAAAAATATCAGAACACAAAATTTTGGTTTTTGAACAAAACAACTACAACCATAAGAGCACTGTATTTTACATCCATAATTCTCAGCAATGTACAGAGTAGTATTTTATGGTTTATGCTAATACTGAACTAAGTAAATTTAGATTCGAATGTGTCCAATATAAAGATGAGGAAACAGATTAAACTTATCTAGTGTTTCTTTAGAAAAACCAATTGATTAAGGTTTAATAATTATTCCTTCCAGTTTAGTATTATTGTATTCTTAACAATTTTAGTGAAATACTAACCATTAGCCATAGGATTCTGCTTAATATATTCTCTTCGTATACTGATGTTTTTGAGCAAGCACTGTCTGGCATGTGCTCTTCTCTCCTTCACAGGGTCTTTGGCACACAAAGCAAAGATTGCCATATATTCCAAAGGGAGCAGTAACTTCACAAGTGCCTTATGCAGCTTCTGGGCAAATATCTGCCTCACTTGGTAGCACTCATCCTATAGCAACACAAACCATAAAAGTGCAACCATCAAAATTTTGGTCTTAAAAAAAAAAAAAGAAAAAAAAAAAGAAAAAAAAAAAAGGCATTCAAGGTGGAATTATGAAGACGCTTTCTAAAAATACGAACAGAAGGATCACTATTAACATTTGAAATTGAAACTTCAATAACTTGTGAAAGCTGCAGTGAGGAACAGAATATATTCTGTAGCAGCAACAAAAGCTCAGACGTAAGGACTCAGAACTCAATTAAGGGTCACTTCAATTCTAATGCAGTTACTTACATTAATGACGAGTGCACAGAGCTGGAACTGTTCTGGGGTAATTATTTCATGGTAACAGGGTTCCTGTGCAAGCTTCATTATTGCACTACCAGCAGCTAATCTCAGTCGAGACATATCTGATTTACTAAACATAGCAGAGAAAAACCCCAAATAATTAATCACAGCTCACCACAACTATCCTTATATTACCTGCATGTCTCAATTTCTTCTTTTTACAAGATCAATGACATCCCAACAACACAGCTCTAGATCAAGCTAAATTAACCCTACCAAATTTGTGAAAATAAAGTGCTTTACTTTTCCCACAAAAAACCCCCTCTACTTTGAGTAAAGCAATGAAATTAGATGAGTCAAATTTCTTGTTTTCCTATCACTGTCTAAATTAAAGCAACACTTTTGCCACAGTTTTTCTCTTTCCTTCCTTCACCCTCAAGATGAAATTGAGGTGCAGCTGCCTCACAGTTGGAATGAAGAAGCTCCACCCAAATGAAACCTAACATGCTTGGGAGGTGGTTATCACTCAATTGTTTTCAAAGATTCCTTTGCAGGTGTTCTACTCTCTACAATGTCTTTTACTAGGAAAATCATCTAGTTTGGAACTCTGTAGGTATAAGCAAATTGCAAGAAAGAGAATATCTAACATAATTTCATGCTGCCACTCCACTCCTAATATTACTACTCTGATCAAATCTGTAGCCAACATGGTGCTGACCTTACCATTCCACAAGCACTCTAAGAGAACCAACATTCTCTGAAATTCTAAAACAAAATTTATGGAAGCCTGCAAGGAACAAACTCTGACCTGATTCGCTTCTGTTCTGTCAAGTCTCCTTCGCTGACGAGCATAGCTGACAACAACCGGAGCGTGGAATTTGCGGATTTTGACTGGTTGTTTTTCATACCCAACAACCAGCGTACCAAAAGTTTAATTGCCTGCACCTATCACACACAAACAAATCAACAATCAACTTACTTGCCAGAGCTGGTAAGTTACTAAAACCTACTGTTGTCAAATTGAAATCCCCATAGATTTCTGTGTACTAGAGTGGATACATTTTTAAAGGAACAGAATGAAGCAGCAAATATTTACAGTGAAAAAGAAGAAGCAGTATTTCTGACCTCAGGAGACTACAACTATGGTGCACTGTCTTTGCAGATTTGCATCTGCAAAGGATGCAGGATACTTGATATTTGATTAAAAGTAAAAGCAACTAGATAAAAATTCCTAGAAATGGCCATAATTAGACTGCCATTCATTGGGGCCTCAATTTATTTCAAATCTGTTTACAAGTCAGTAAAGTCAAAGTCACTTTTCTTGTAAGGAAAACTACAACTTTTGAATTTCTTGATCTTCTCAATGCTCTGAATAATTAATATCAGTAAGTGAAGACAACAGAATGCATAGTTTCTATCAGTTTTATCAGTTTTGTATATAATCCGCAAACCCAATAATATTCTAATAGGACTAATACAAAAACACTTGAAGGGATATTCCCTGTATTAGTCCAATTATTAGAATATTATTCTTCTAATATTCCCCACAGCTTGAAGAAAAGTAAATTTTTAATTGCAGATATACACATTATTGCTGTCAGCAGATAACACACCTTTGCTAGTACTTCTGGAGAGACTTCTTCATCTGGAGACCACAATTTTCCATTTTTCTCACCTGTTGACTATAGAAATTCATGTAAGTATACAAACTGGTTCAATCCATACAGAAAAAGAAGTAAAAACTGAAGAAAGTAATGGATTAGGCTTTCTTTTACAAAAGGTTCATTTTATAATGCAATTATCACTGTACTAACCACTTACAGAACATTACATTACAGACCCGTTTGACCAAAAAAGCTCTATTCCCCACAGAGCTCATAACAGGCTAACAGCATAATAAGCACTTACCAAAAAAAAAAAAAAAATCTTACCCTGTCATTCATTAGGAGATCTTTCACAATGAAATTTGCAACAACAGATTTCATTGGAGAAGCAAACTGGTCTGGAGCCAACATAGAAATATGACCCAAAGACACCAAGGGAGTTATAAGCTGTTCTGGTACATCAGCATTCAAACTTCTACTAAGAGGCTGGGGAAGGAAAAATAAAAAAAAAAATCAAAATTCAGCTTCAGTTAATAAATTAACATGCCTTAAAATAGTTTATTTTACTGCTGTATTGCTGATGCATTTCACTGTTTTTCCAAAAGAATTAATAAAATTAGCAATCAGAAGTATAAAGAATACAATTTCCTATTCAACAGAGTAAATAAAAATCTCACATAAGGTAAGGGCAAAACAAATTCTATATTCTCTTCTTATTTTAAAGTGAAACACATTCAGACCTGAGTGACATAAGAAAAAACTTTGACTTAATTTTGTTCAGAAGTTGTGAAAATCTGAATCCCAACTGCCAATGGTAGAAAACAGCAGCCAAAAGCTTGGAAACCACCAGGGACATTTCTACTAGCCATCAGTATTTACCTCCCAGGTAACAGTCACCAGGACAATTCCTGTATCACCCCACACCACTGCATCAGATTCTGGTATTAGGGAGGGAACGAGCACTCTCACAGAAGTCTAAACAGAAACTGAACTCTGCAAGCTTAATTCAAAGCTTTTCACACTTAAAAATTATGTACAGGCTCAAAGACAGCAAAGATTAAGAATCTAAAATATTTTACAAGTGCAGATTAATAATGTTATTATTTAAAAGACTACAGTGAGAAGTAATAAACTGCTCTGTATAGAATATATTTTTGCTTAATAACTTGTCTAAGGAAGCAGTAAGTGAGCAGTAAGCTGATGTTTGAGCTTACAGCCAAGTTGTTCTGCACTAACTGCCTTAGTGAGGCAAGGCTGTATGTGTAAAGACCTTAAAGCTGGGTAATTCAATACAGCTTGAAGGCAGAGAATGTTATCTCTCATTTAGTATCTGCTAAATGTGTCCCCATGGGATCTGCTGTGGATCAGGCCAGCATATTTAGCTTACTTCCCCCAAGCTTCTTCCACGCAGATAATAAGAAAAACCTTCACCTATCAAACATGAGAATATTAGTAAATTGTGACTTTAAGAAACAAATATTAATAACTTGCTATTGTAAAATGAATTATTTAACTACCATACATCTGTAGGCTTCCTGACCTCATAAACTGTTACCTGTTAATAAACAGTAGCAACTAATTTTAGTTACTAGTATTAATTATTAACAGAAACAAAATTTAAAGGCAACACATACCTCAAAGATCTGTGCAAGTTGTACTTCTTTATTTGAAAATATGGCATGTATACAGTGAACAGCTTGTTTTGCCTGATGAGGAGTGCCTCTTTTTGCTTTCTGATGCAAAATCGGAATTAGTGTTCTGTGTGGACATTAAATAGAATACTTCAAAATGCAATTTGCAATCTACAAAAAAATAAGTATCTTCACACACACACAAATCTATCATCACTGTCTTATAAATCAAGTATCCCTTTGAAGTCTGTTCAGGAACGATCACAATCAAAGTAAAAAGAAGGATGGAACTATATTTAGCAATACCTGAATATCTGACTGTACACATACAAGAAGAAAACAGCACAGAGGGAAAAAAAATCAAACATGAAAGAAAATAATGATCAAAATTAAGCTATTTAGGAAGACAAATGTAAGGTGGGGGCAACATAACAGTTTCAGCTAGGATGAATTCCTGGACTTACTATACAAGCTTTGGAATGACAGGCCTGAAGAAAATCTGTGAAAGCTAAGACTAACCACTGAACATCAGTGTGTTTACAGGTTTTATAACCAAAACTTTTAATCACAATGTATACCCAAGCAAACGACTGCTTTGCTGTGAGATTTTGAACCTCCTGCAATCTATCTTCTGATGCACCAGGCAGAAGCCACTCCTGATACCAGGTCCAGGTTGGTCAGACTGTCCAGTGTCACTCTCCAGGCAGTGCTGGAAGGCAGGCCTGTCCCATCACAGCTCAGCAGCTGAAACACTAACTCAGGAGGTTCACCCTGCAGCTCACCCAGCAACTAACACAAAGAAACAAAACCACCCAGAAAGAGTTGGACACAGAAACATCCCCGAAAATCTCCCTGCTTCCTTGAAAAGCTCTTTTATAGTATTCAGTACATGGATTATTCACCACCCTGCTGACACATTCTACAAAATCAGAATCAGCAAACAAGGCTAAAGAGCAACTTGCTGGGTTGAAAGAATCAAACCTCACTTTACTCAAAACCCCCACAAAATCCAAAACCAAACCAAAGACCCTGAGAAACATGTTAGCAGTATCCTGAAGTAGAAAATCTCTTCTCAAACCTGCCAAGATTCCACAAACTGGATTAAGAGCCAAAACACAACAGAATTCAGTAAAACCTACAGTTAAAATAAGCTTCAATGCCTAACCTACAGTTTTCATGGTGTTAAGTACATGTACATTTGCAAGGCCTTGGTGCAGCAGTCACAAACCACACCTCAGCACACCCCAACTGACACAAATCTGCAAAAGGTGAAACCTGAAATGTTGACATGCACCTTTACATGTTTACATCTAAAAGTTTACACATGGTCCATAGGCTCTGCTTGAGCATGGCCAGTGCTTTCATCAGGGTCCCAAGTCATATGGTAGTCTTAGTCCATGAACTGGTACAAAACCCCTTATTCATTTCCTTTACAAGGAAAAAGAACTTGAGCTGATGCTGCTGGTGAATGCTGCTTCGAAGGACAGCAAGTAGTCTGCTCACAGAAGCACTAAAAAAAACCCCAAAATACAAACAGGTCCCTTGAAACAAACTATCTTATTGATTGCATCATATTGTTCATTTCCGATAAAGATTTCTGAATACATGAAATCTGGAACATCTATTTGTCCTCAGACATCTTTTTCTTTGTGTCAAGTGTAAACATTGACACGGTTTTTTCAGAATGCCAACCTGACTTCCCTGGAAACCACACCAAGGATGCTACCTCCACTTTGACAGTTACATTTTTAAGTTGAGACCTCCCAGTTTAAACTTCACCAATACCTGACTAAGGCATGAAGTCAAAGAAATGTCAGCAATACCAGATCCTTTGAGATTATATAGCCCAGCAGTAGAGTACTGATTAAATTCTGATAGGGAACCAAAGACACCTGGGACTGTACTGGGAATTGTACTCACAATGGAGATTGCTGGGCTTTTCTTTCTTTTTACCCCTACAAATGTCTTAAAACGTATCTCATATACCTGTATTTGTAATATTTTCCTTTTGTCCAAAATCTGATCCCCATTCAGAAGAATCACTGAGGTTACAGCTTTAATTCACAGCAAACTTAAAAGTGTACACTGAGATGCATTTTACCACGGCAATATCCAAAATACTATTTCAATATATGAGAACTTGAAATGTGTGATTTATTATTTGGACAAGTTACTTACTGAAAGGATGATTTTTGTGTTACTCACAAGGTATTTAATAGTCAGTCAATACCTAGTAGATTATGCAGCTTTAATCAGCAGTACAGTATGAATTGCATGACAACTTACAGATAAACAATTATGCTTGCTTTTAGATTTTGCTTCCCATCTTGTTTAATAACAAACAGAGCTGTTAACTATATCAGAGATTGTATCTGCGTTCCTTACAAAGATAGAAAAAATAATGTGAGGGACAGATATGAGTAGAAATTATGCCAAGTAATCATATCTTTGCTGTATTTTTGCTGCTGCTTATTTTGTAACCTAAAAGACTTGCTATGCACTTTAATGTCTCTATTACATGAAGATTCTGAAGAAGTACCTAACACATTCAATAAACATATAAAAAAGTGTGAGAGCATAGAATTAAAAAATTAAGGCATATGGACAGAGAGGTATTGAAGGAAATCAAAATCATAGAAGAGAAGGTGTTCATATTAACAAGACTAGATAGGGGCAACACACTGAATAAACTATCAAGAGGCAGAATTCCAGATATGAAAAGCAGAATGTAACAATACTCACGATCTTATCTGTGGCAAGTCTGTTTCTATTTTGTGACCCGTGTTTCTGAAAATCTGTATGGCTGCCTCAGCTACCTTATCATCTTCCATCCTGAGGCACTGCAGTAGAGACTCATAGGTCTCTGCAGAGTGGAACGAGGTAGGATGTGTAAAGGACAGAACCTGCAGACACACATTAAAACAAAGGTATATTTATTCATAGTAAATGAATAATCATAAAACAAAATTATGGCTGTTTATGGGCATTATTACCACCATAAATAGCTGTTACATGCCCATACAAAACTATTACTTTCATTAACTGCATTGTAGACAAGATTATATATAAATTTTCAAATAAATTCATCTAGGTTTTGCTTTTCAGGTCCTAATATTTTGAAAGATACTACATTATTTGAATATATAAAAACATATTTCTTCAAATGAACGCTTATTCAAGAGTATTTGTTTATATTGCAATCTATTTAAGAACACTTATTTTCAACCTAATTTAACTGAACTGAAATTTTAGTTTCTCCAGAATCTATAGTCCCTGAGCAGAAAAGAAACCAAGAAGGTTAAGACATTTACAAACAAAACATGGGCTACTGTTTTCCAGATATTTCAAATCCTTCCTTCTCCCCCTTCCACTTCTCAGCACCACTGAACACAAGTTCCCTTTTTCTCATTAAATAACATGGCTCTTGAGCTAACTGCTTGCTCTCCTTCCAGTGTCATACACACCCCAGAGAAGGTGTCTCTATCAGTTTCCCTGTTTCTCTTCCACACACTTTACACCATTTTCTCTACTATTTCCCTAAGCAGAAATCAATTTCTACTTTAACATGTACATTTCAATGCTTGGCACCCTTTTCAAAACATACTTCTTCCAACAAACTGTCTCTTCCATTGTTCTTCTTTCAAGTGAGTATGAATAAGCAGTTTCATACATTAAAAAAGTAATTATCTAAGTAATAACTACTAAACCCATGCTAACATTAATTCGTTACTCACGCCCCTTTTGCCCCTTCCATTACAGCTGCATTAATGCAGATTACCTTGAGAAGTTCAAGCCCTGCACGAATAGCAGTATCAGGACTTACACCCTCCTCTTCATCATCAGCTGTCCCCTCTATGGATTTATTCATTAGTTTTACTAGTGCACTGAAATGAGAGATAAAAAAGGAACAAACATGTAAGTATAACAATGTTAAAGGCTGGAGATACAAGCAAGATTACTTCGTTTTCACAACATATATAGGGAAAGCAACATTTTAAAGTTATTACATTAGTCCTTTTCCTTCTATTTTCACTTTCAGCAAAACAAATTCTTTAGGGGGAAAAAACATCCATCCAAAAAAAACCCCACCATACCGGCAGCATTAGTTCAACACATACTTGCACAAGTTTCAGAATGTAATTAGGTTGCCAGACAAGTCTCAAAAGAAATCAAAACATTCTCTTACACAATCCCATAAAAGCTAATTAATTCAGATGCTAAATGGAAGACTGTGCTGCCATTAACTACGTAAAAATTAGGTTCCAGTTTTCACCTGAAGCCCCACAAATAGAATTTTTACCATGAACTGCTACATTTTAAAAATCATTTTACAGACAGCACAGCAAAGCAGCATCAAAAGAAGTTGAATCCTCTAGGTTGCTGGGAATGAATACATCCACTTATTTTAGATTTAAAACTCACCCACACATTTAGTGCTAGGAGAGACCAATTTAAACACCAAGAAAATTATTTTTTCTTTTGCTATTTCTAGCATATTTTAATCATTCATGAGTCAATTGTTCATGATCTTTCAAACTTACCTAATGGCTTCTGAGTCAATATGTACAGGGGCAATTCTTTCCAAAAGAAATTTGACCATTTCGAGAAAAGGATTTGTTGGCTGCTTAGGATTTGCAAGTTTCCGGGCTATCTCCCTCTACAAGAATGTTAGATACAAACAAGAATTACACTCATTTTACTTACTTCTTAAACATGTTGAGTAAGCTAAATACAGTTACTTTTTTTTTACCAGACAGATTGTCTAGATAATCAGTGAAATGTTTTTAAGAGGGGGACTGTTGGTATCTCCACACCTCTCTTGATCATGTTATATTCAAAGCAGACATGCTTTACAAAACTATTTAAACAGGTTTCTAATGAAGAGTTCTTCAGGAGTTCTTAAGAATTGCAGCCCAGATTCAAAACAGATCTAAAGAAGAGTGAAGTGCAGTGCAGAGAATGTGTATGTCTGTTGTCAAGTGTAATCCAGAAAACTGTGGGTAACCCTGCAGTACATGAGATTTCATAACAATGAAAAAAAATGTCCTGCTTCCTTCCCTGTAAAATTTCTGAGCCATTAGACAAAACCCAAGAAGGCTGTGTCTGTTCATAGATGTTCTTTGTGATCTTTGTAATTCCTGTCAATGAAATTGCTTATTTTGCCTTAGACCATTAGAAAATAATCTGGGATAGTTGGCAGAATCTGGAAAAGTACATTTTAATATTAAGGTGTGTATTTTCAAAGAGGTTAAAAAAATGAGAAAAATAAAAGTGATCTCAAAATAATATTCTAGGACGAAAAATAAATTAATAATATGCAGATAGTAACAGATGACTTGCTGGTACTTGAAAGCTGAATCAGTGTGAGAAGACAGTTTGGGAACCCCACCACAAAAGAAGCACTTGAAACAAAATATTTTGAAGAAATAAACTGGTCTTTTAGACATGATGCTTGATGCTTATAATCCCAGGAAGGAATAAAGCTGACGTTTTCTTAAGATAATGATTGCAATTATCTTTTCTCTAATCTCTACAGGTTAATCAAAAAGACATTTTTTGAAAATTGGAAACACGTAAAAACCATATTTAGGTAACTAAGACGACCATTAATTCCAGGTAGCAGTTCTAAGCGCAAATATTTATGGTATGAAAGCTTGCTTTTCCATTTCCTTACCACACAGACATCTGCCTGTTTACAAGAACACGTAGGGCTAATTAACAGTTCAAGCTGGGACCGAAGTTTCTCATCGTCACCCAAAACCTGATTGAATTTCTTCACAAAATCTTGTGCTTTCCCAGGATCTGGAAGGTTTTCTGTATGATCAAAACCATTTTAATGTGAGATAAATTTGCAACTTCCAACAGGCCAAGACTCACAGAAATACAGTTTTCAGGAATGCTGTAGTAGTTTATAGAATGTTTATAGAAAGCTATTAACACTTACTTGCTATGGTCATCAGCTTTCCAAACATGGCAGCGCTGTTTGCTTCTGACTGAGGACAACAGCAAAAACAGATAAACAAATCAACAACATCTCCTTTATAAAATACACCTTTAAGGAGATCTGTTAGTTCTTCTGCAGCACTACTTTCTACTTCTGAATCTTATGTTTTATGTTTTTGTTTCAAGGATACTAAAATAGTGTAACTATCATTAGCAGCTACTACACAGAAAGGCAAAAAAATCTTCTTGTAACATCAAAGAACTGCAAAAACTCATTAATTCACATAACAGGTCATGATCAGGAAAAAGTCCCCAGTACCCCCCAGAATAGAAAATTCCCACAAGCCCACTCTCTCACCAAAACCTCAAAGCAATGCCCTTTCTATTTAAAATTTCTACTAGTAAAATTCCAGAAGAAATACTTAAAAACTTGGTTTTTTTAACCAACGAAGAAATCACTGCTTTATGTTACAACATATTCCATTTTCAAAATCTCTTAGAAAGTGACAAAGAAAAAAGGCCTGCCAAAAGCAAACAAAAACCTTTGAAAATTTGTTCCAAAGCTCTTGAGCAGAACTATGAAAAAATGATCAACAGAAGGAGGTCATATACCTTCAAGCATTACAGAAATAAACTTTACTTCGTGAGAATGGAATGTTGTCTACATAGAGAAATCAACAAATAATGAAGTTACATTGAATCAGTAACACAGTATTAAAACCCCCCAGTAAATCAGTCCCATAGATCCACTGGCTAAAGTATAAATATTTTCCAAACCGTACAGTGGGCTGCTTATGCAAATCCAGCAATTCTCGTACATGACTCCTTAGCATGTTCTGGCACTTCCACATCTCATTCAGTGCTCTGCAAAAATGGGAAACAAGAAAAGAAAAACTTCTTTATGACAAAAACAAGCCGGATGTTTTAATAAACAAGACTGCCAATTTATTTGTCTTAGAAGTGCAACACCTGTTAGGTACAATCAAAACCTACCAAATATTAAAAATAAGTGCTGAAAACAAGGTGGAACTGATTTTCTCTTTTTACAGAACATCATCTCTCTTATTCTTCTAGGAACAATTTAACATATGCAGGACACCTGTAGTATTTCTTACAACCACCCAAACAAAAAATAGTCCACCATCAACCAGAATTCAGTTACAGACACCTTCATTGTGGTTCCTAATACAGAGCAAACCTAAAAGTCATCACTTGCACACTTTCAAGTCTGCATGAAAATGAACAGATAAACCCACTCTTCTCAAATATTATGGGATCCTCTTGTCTAAAGGATGTGTCGGGTTTGTATATAAAAGGGAAATGTTTTCAAATACTATGCTACTTGCAAATAATGCTAAGCATCCATTAGCTGTATTTTTATTATATAATACAAGTAAGATAACAGAGATGTTAGAAAAGCCTAAGAAAACAAGTATTTGTTGAATACAAACAATATTTACTTGACAGCATTTGGATCCAAGCTAGCATACAAATAGTACAAGCACTTCATTCGCTCTTCTGTTTCCAAATTGTGTGGAACAAGATACTGAGCAAAGATTTTCTCTACCAGTAATCTGCAGGAAAAGAAGAAAAAAAGAAATCACTACTGCACACGTCAAACACCACCTTCCAGACAAGCTGAAAAAACAATAGCTGAAGTCATTAAAACCAGGTTTTTCAACAAAGAAAGACGACAAATAGTAGTGGCCTTTTTCTCAGCTGTGAAGACTCCTTCCACTACTTACAGAAAGATTAGCAAGAACTGCTCCTTGAGAGCTTTTCCACATTCTTTCACTTTCACCTCTAAGAGGGAATAATCTGTCACCATCCAAATTCTCCTTGTCTTTAGGATCTGAGAATCTCCCTTTGTTTATTCTAATATATTGAAGGAACACTGATAGTAAAGAGCTCAAATAAAGGAGAAAGAATACAAGAATATAACTCAAAGGGGAGGAAAAGTAAAAATCTGAAGTATCCTTGAAAGAATGGTTAAAATTGAACTGTAGTACTTGAGAATCTACTCATTTTAATACAAAAACTAAAAATCAGCACTAAAAAGGTGGAGATGAAAGAACACCAAAACATATACAACTAAAGGGGCAAAAGGCAAACTGAGAACAAACCAAACCAGCAAAAACAACTTCAGATTATCTATTTTAAATACACATTTGCAGTTTTACATTAAATACCAACTTCGAACTACAAAATAGAAATGAGTAGTTCATCTAATTATAGCTCCCCCAATAAAAGAACATTCAAATGTTAATTCAATTCATACTAATGAAAGCTGTGCTCCATGTTCAGCAATACAATTTGATATTTATTGACAAATACTGTCTGTGTTTGAGTTTTAAAACCTTTTCACAATGTACCAGTGCACTGGTACTAGCAAGAATTCTGTGAGTGCCTTGTACAGAGATCACGGGAGCACAGATCAAACACACCTTATTTCTGCTCACACAGCTTATTTTTGATGAAAGATAATTCCAAGAGACATGATGGCAAGACAGAGGGATAAAAGGATGACCATGAGTACGGATACAACTATCTCAAGACAGCCCATTAGTATTAAAGAAAACGTGGCTTTGTCTCTTTAAATGTACACTTTCCTACTGATAACTCCAAGAACTAAATTGTTTGGGGAACAGGATCTTCAGAGCTCAAGGGACTCCATCTGTTTAACACACTAGAAGATTGGAGGCATCAGAGCTCTTACCAATTTATGAACGTTGCTCTAGTCCATGTCTCTATAGATACATGTTCTAGAAAAACAGTCAATACAAATGGAAGGACTGCATCATCCCTTCCCCGGTCCCTGCTGTTTAGGGTCAACATTTACAAAGTGGGAACAACTGCAAGACACACTTCTCTCCTGTGAAGAAAGTGACTGGCTAGGATAACAATAGTTGGTAACAGGGCACTGTTTCAGATGTTGTTGTTTTACTCCATTCCCTGTGTATTTATTGTAAAACAAGGAAGCTCAGAGACTACATGAGAGGCAGCTCTTATGATCAGAAGTTTTCAGTCTTGAGTAGACATGTACAGCAAGAGCCAAGCAACAACAAAAACATTATCAAGTGACCAAATTATCAACATGTGGAAAAAAATCTGTTGTATTCCACTTGCCTGAACTCTTTGTGATATTGCACTATTATCTCCTGAAAGAAATAGTGTTATCCCACGCACCCTGTGGAAAATACTCCAAGGCTCAGATCTGCCCACTGCTACTTTTTATCTGCCTTGCTGCATTATTGAAGGAAATTAGGCTAGAGTTGGCTAATTTTGGCCTGTGCTTGTTTATGTTTAAAGGATTGAACAGACTCTGTCTTAAAAGATCATAGCATTTCTACATCTCTTCAGGTGCTAAATCTCTAAAATCCTGCTAATAGCACAAACACATTTATCCCTCTGCTGAGATCAGGAAACCAAACCAATGGTGTCACTGAGCAAGAACTTAACTGTTGGCCTTGAAGACTAGTAGCATTTGAATTTAAATTTAGAGTATCAAACTGACTTAGAACATTAAAAATCAAGCCACCAATCTTTCTGTGTGGACACACAGAAAACAAACAGGATACAATCCATGCCTCCTCATGAAAAAGCTACTTTCAATAGCATAATCAGGCTTTCTGAAATCACGTCAGAGAAAGAAACTCAGCTTTGATGACACACTCTTCCCTTGAAATTCCCTGCCTGATTTCCATCAGTGTTCTGCTTTTGCTTGAGCAGAAATGCAGAAAACATCTACCCCATTCACTATACAACTGATTCATTCTCTGTCCACTACCAAACCTGTGCACTGAAAATGAGATGCAAACATGGTAGAAAAACCAGAAACCTCTCAATGCAAGCTAAAGTATATTTTTATGTATATGCTGAATTAGTTTTGTATAAAATATGTGAAGACTTCCTGATTTTGAAAAAAGGTGCCAACTAATCAAATATGCAACTATGGCCCACTTACAACCAGCCAGATGAACAAAGCAAGACCCATCACCACTGCAGTGCTTAAAAATTTAGTATCGTAACTGGCAAGTGAAGGAGGCTATTGGCCCATTCAGACTAGTCACCAAGGTAACAAAACATACTGAAGTAGCAGGCTGCATAAGCAAGGCGCTAAGAAACACTGTAAAGAATTTTCTGAGTCCACCATACTAAAAATCTAGGCTGAAATTCTGCCATTGTGTGATATCACAGCTTCTCTCTTCCTGGAAGACTATTAATAATCTTCCAAAACCTTGGCCAAAACACTTTTTTCAACACCAAAATGGTATTTCAAAAAAATCAAAGGGACTGAGTGACAAAACACAGACGAATCAAATGTGAAAGCACCCTGATGTTTCTTCAGCCTTTGGTCTACCTAGAAGTCCATATACCAAAAGGAGAGATCTGTGCATGTACTGTGGTGTGGACACACATAGCACTCACAGAGGATGGATTTTAACAGCCTGGCCTCTGGAAAGCAGTAAGGCAAAACAGCTGGCACAGTAAATGCCAGATTTAACGTTTTTTTTCCTACACAGTAGTTAGTTAATGAAAATCTGCTATCATCATAGATCTAGTTCCATCAGTATATAAAAATGAATCCATGAACAGATAATACAATTCTGAATATGCACATACATGTCTTAATGATTAATTAAATACACCATACATCAGCCCATAAATACAGACTATAACAGCTTTCACAAGATAAGAACATATTTACAGAGTATCTCTTAGCACTATACAATTAAAATTAGGAAGACTTAGATTGACTCACTTGTCATCAATGCTATTTTGATAATATATGTGCAAAAGTTTATCCTTTATCCAGCTCACTTTCTCTGCAGCATCTTTTCCAGCCTCAGCATGAAGACAATATTTCTTGTACAGTTGGGCAAGACCCATCATAGCTTCTTTTCTTACTCGCCACTTGAGAGGGAAGAAATAAAAAGAAGTTGGGGAATTGGTTTTGTAAACAAATAAATAAATAAACCATACAAAATACAGTAAAGATGTAGAAGCATGAAAGACAAAATAGCCACTTTCTGATCTCCTATATTTAGACACTTAAAATCTGAAAAATGCTGTTTGAAGCCTCAAGATGAAAATTTGCAAAGCCTGTGTAAGGGTTTTTTTGCCAGTACTATGCAGATTAAATACTGCCAGTACCCAGGACTTCAGTACTTCTCTGTGCCCGGCATAAAATATTTGGGAGCTAGCCAGCAGAAAAGAAGTTAAGTACAGCTTAACATGTATGCCTGAATAAGTGTCTTACTGAGTCAGGATTTGGAAGGCTTATCTATTCAGAGACAGGCACCAGGTAAGTGGCAGATTTCTTTCTTACCATTGCCTTACACCATCTCATAGCACCCTTGCCTAGACATGGGAGATCTGGAGCCTAGGCCAAGCCAAACCTGCCAGGCTTGAGCTCTTAGGCCACCTTCCAGGATAATGGGAGAGGCCCATTCTGCTAAAGCCTTGAAGCAATCACTCTAAGACTGGAGGGATTGAGGAAAAAAAAACCCAGAGTACAACAGCTACAGGAAGAGTTCATGGGTTCTCCATCTTGCTTGTGGTGGTCATACTTTATCCTCTCAAGTAAATAACAAATATCCCGTTATTAAATAATTTAACAGACAAGACCCGTAAGCAATCCATGCTGATTTGTGTGAGGAATCATACCAAAACTGACTTCAGGATTAATTTAGGCAGCAGAGTGTCTCATGCTGAATGATTTACACAGTAAACCTCAGAAGACACTTGTTTTCCCACATCATTTAGAAGAAATGCACTGAATTCAAACTGAAAGAGATAATTTCTTTCAGGACACACTGGGTATCACTTTTGGCCTTTAACTCCCAAGGACTAACAATGCTCAGATCATTTCAGCCTATGAAGCACAAATGTAGATACTATTATTCATACTCTAACTTCTTCAATCTTGTTAAAACTGAAGGCTTGACTCAATACCACTGAGGTACTGCACACTTAATTTCTTAACAGTTTCACTGAATATTTCCTTTTCTTGAAGGGCAAAGAAATGACAAATCTTCAAGATAATATGGCTCATGTCACCACAAGACACTACTAGCTGTTGGAGTAGGTTATAAGATGGAAAGAATAAACTTGTGTTTTATTACTTGTTGTATTTCTTAAGCAACAGATGAGTCAAGATAGTAATGACTTTGCTAGAACATAACACAGTAAATAGTTTCCACGAAAGAGAAAAACTTCAGCTATAAATAGATGTTATTTAACTTTTCTGCAGGAATTTGTTCACTCCTGTCAGAATCTAAAGCACATTTTAAAGAAAATAAAGGCCTGAAAAGGAAACATTTTCAGAAAAGTAGTACTGTTTTTCTGCATTCAGATATACCCTTCCAATGCAGGTGATAGCTTCATCAGATCTCCTATATGAGACAGGAATGATGGATGGCAAAGCTCATCAGAAGAAAACAAAAAATGATTTCTAGAAATTATTCCAGAACATTTAAGCCTAAAATGAGGGAGTAACAAGGAATTCCAAAAGAAAGGAGGTTTGGATTGCAAATAGAATTCTGATTAGTGAAATAGCTGTAGAGTATATTTCAGAGCATGTAGAAAGCCAGCTGCAAAGTGACAACAGGATACACTGGACCAAACCACTTGGAGAATGTTTGGCACACCATGGAAGCAAGTCATTGAATAGGAGATACATGTATGGGAAAAAAAAGAGTAGGACACTTCTGAGAATTAAAGCTGAAACAGCAAATAAACATAAAGAGGAATGTAATAATCAGTTTCAAAGACAGCATACATAAACACAGCTAACAGAATTACTACCCTGATTTAATTAGCAGAAGAATTTTGATAACCTTCGCTTCCTTGGTTGACCAACATAATTAAATTCCTCCACTGATGACTGTTGGGCTGAGTTTTGAAAAAAAATTGCTATTGAAAATTCAATACAATCCCTTTCCAATCAGAATAACTTTAATAAACATCTTACAATAGTTCTCCTTCATCTGGAAAAAAAGCCACAATGGTTTTCAGTACAGTTAAAACTAACATACATGCAGAAAAATGCATAAAGAGGAACCAAAAATGGGTGTATGATTCTATGGCTTCTCTACAGCTTTTAACTTCAAGCTGATGATGTACAAGTCAGTTCTTATGAAGGGCCTGAGTCTCTACTCCACAAAGACTGTTGGGAGAAATGCCAATGAAGTCAGCTGTCAAAATTCTCTTAACTTCTCAGGTTCTTAAGATTGCTACAGTATTATGGACAAGAGTATTTTTGTTATTTGTTTTTAAAATGTCTCCTAATTATTCTGAAAAGTGAAGATGCAGGAAAGACCTTTGAAACAGTGTTCCAATGGAACTTTCCTAAGGACAATTATTACCAAAGACTATATTTCAGTTTCTGGGAAGCACATTACCAGAGTTACTTTTCCATGTGGAGCAACAAAAATGGATTTGGAAACTACTGGTGGAAGTGGGGTTTGTTAGTTTGTTTTTAAAACTGTTACAATCATCATGCAAATGTCTATATAGACCAAATCAACTAAGGACATTCCTTAAAAAAATTAAGTAGTGTCTTTTAGCCAGAAACTTTCACTCTAGAAAGTGTTTAGACTATCTTTAGCAATACTGCATCAATTAGAATATGGTCAGGAGAAAAAAACCAGATCACTTAAATGGCGTACCAGTTAGCACGATTTAAATTTTTTCCCTGCTTTATAAAGATAAGAGGCAGAACTGAAATGACAGGCTGGCACTTTACTTCAGCCTGTTGGACAAGCATTCTTTTCATAGTAATAGCAATACTCATTTGACAGATGACTGCAGACCTAAAAAGAAGAAGTCAAACTGATGAACCGTTATTTAGGAGTTTACAGTAGATGTGCCCAACAGAAACCCAGATACAAAGGGTAAATGCAGCCAGCAAAATACAGAGCTCTTTTAAAGAAAATGAGTGATTAAAATAGGTATAGTGCACTCAGCCTGGAATTGAGAAAATCCTACACAGAAAACATAAAGATAGTTACATGGACATTATCAATACTCCTCTCACAAACTGAAGAGAAATCCTAAAAATAATTTAAAAAAAAACAGATGAAACTTTACAAGTCCTTGATCTTCATTCTACAGCAGTAACTATACTTACTAACATATCCTATACTGCTATGGTCTACTTCAAATGCTAAGTATTTGTTGTAGTAATTTCCAGTCAGTGCTCAATTTTATTTTCCCCTCAGGATATACTTTCATTGAAGCTCTCTCCAGAGATTTTTTTTATAAGAGAAACATCATGTACAGACAAAGTTATTCTACACTGATCGCCTGAAAATGCACCTAACCTTGAAATGCAACATATCAAACCTACAACTGGTGTGAAATGACTTAGTCTAACATATGAGCAACATTACATCCCACCACACTGATTTAAAGCCACACTAAATAAGACCTAGCTCTGTAGAAATCAATATTACAGCTGTGCAGTAATAGCTGACTGCCTCTTACTGACAGCAGCTTGCTAAAGGAAAACAGAGACACTGGTGAAGACACAGTAATTATCATCCCCTTCTCACTAGGTGGTAAGTCCCAGTGCAAAGTGGTGGCTATACTAAAAGTTTTTGGATCTCATAAATGAACTTTCTGACATGTTTAGTGGCTGAAAAAGAAGATGATCTTGATAACTTCTGAGAAACATGCAATGTCAAGCTACAAGTACAAATAATTGAAGAGCTGCTTTAAAATAGTGAACATAGTCAAAATCAGTATTTTCTGTATAAAAACGACATCCTTTTCGAAATCAATTATAGTAACATTCTCACTGAAAAGGAGAACAAAAAAAGGTAAAACTAGAAAAAACAGCTAGAATTACATAGGGGGGTATCCTTTCTATTGCCTATTAAAGAAGGACAATAATAAGGACAATAATAAATGGCTACATTGCACAGAGAAGTCTGTTATTAGGCATCACTCTCCAAAGAGCATGGAGCCACATCCGAAAAAATGTAAACAGGAAACAGTATAAACTCTGGCAAACTGAAAGTAAATCCTTGATGAAGCATGGGCAATATTTTCAAAATGAAGTTATTAAAAGCATACTAACTAAACATCTTCACCAAAGATTGCAGAAGCAGGAAGCCTTCCAGACCCTTTCTGCATAGCTGAGACAAACAGATTTACTCCAGAAGAGAGGTCTGAAGAGGTTTCTTAAAGTATCATTAAGAGACATTAAAAAATAAATAAATAAAGCAAGCAGGAAGAAAATCATTAAGATTTTGTAATCTTAATTACAAAAGGTGGTAACCCATCTTTGACTTTTACAAGAATTTAGACATTTTTATGCCGAATACTAATTATTCTATTATTGCGATCTATCCATAAGCAGACTGAAGACAGCAAATGTGAAAGAAACCAAAAGGTCTGAAGAAGAACAATGTGCTTCTCAAAAGAACATCTGATTTGGAATGGGCAAACAGGTTGAAATAGAACAGTAATGACAACAAAGAGCTGACACTACTGAAAAATAAGTTATGGAAATGTACCTTACACAATGGGAAGTTTTATAGAAGAAAAAATAACTTTTAGCAGACCCAGAGGTCCATCAGTAAAATGCATTAGGATCCCAAAAAATTTGCAACAAAGTCTTGTACCAGAGGGCCTTAAAATAAAAATTCTGTTGTGAATTTAGTTTTATTAGCTAAAACATAGGGAGAAATGGCTGGAAATAAATGACTGATTTTCACAATGAAGGGAACAAAATAAACCTGTAGATGAAGTCAGAAAGGAATCTCTGACATTTAACATATGAAAAATTATTATAGAATGAACTGAACAGCATGTATAAAATTTACTGAGGCAGTCAGATGTAACATCATATTAAGAACTGCAGAAAAATGTCATGCTACTAAATTGTTATGATATGAAATGGAAGAAATTCAGATTAAGGAGATGTTTTCCCACCAGCATTAACTCTGTATGTACAGTATTTGGCAGTATACCACCTGAAATTATTCAAGAAAAACACTAATGTTAACATGAATGTTTTCCCAAGCTGTCAGCTCAGTGCTCAGAAATAGCTGAAGAGACAGAATGTTTCAGAATAAGAAAAAAAGTTATCATCAAGTATGTAACACGGTGCAAACTCTGAATGCCATTCAAAATCAGATGTTCTGGTGAGTGGCACATTGCTTCTAAGTCTGGTCACCTTAGCTCCAACAGGGCAGAGAACATCCAGACAAGAAAGATCAGCAGGATGTAACAATCAATTTGTGTGGAAGTTAATCAGGTGATTCTTTAGAATAGAAAACAAAGAACTGGAGAATATATGCCATTCATATTTGTTAAATATGAAAGAGTCAAAGAATATTCATTATTTTATGCAATCCAAGATGAGATACCCAGTCAAACTATCAGACAAGTAAAAAGCAAACAAGGGAAGTTATTTTTTCCAAACATGCATTAAACTTTAATTTACTGATGCACATGCCATGGAGGCTTATAAAGTACAAATAAATTCAAGAAGAACTTGATAAATACATGGAATAAAGTTCTGTTGAAAGTTATTATGAGCATGGGCCAGCAGACTTAAGAAATCCGTAAATCCCAAATTGCTGGAAGCCAAAACTGATGACTATGAGAATTATAATGGGTTATAGTGACCTTTGGCTTAAACATGCGTGATCATTCTTATGTTCTTACAATGTAACTGTGTTTATCACAAGTCAATGACTCTATTTGCTTGACAACACATGATTGATGCCACCATAATATGTAATTTTCATTAAGACGTTCTCATAAGAAAATTTTTTTTCAATGAGTATTCTTGTTAATAGTCAGCTCTGAAGATCTCTGATTCTGTGGCTTCTTTTTTTTTATTTTACTTTTAGTGAAGTATATTAGAAGCAGAAAACACAATACCAACACTTACCCGTTTGTCCAGCGTTCTTTCCCTTACAAAGCCAAGCAGCTGGTCATTGACTAAAGAGAGATCTCTCTTGCCCGCAGTGATAATTGTAACAATAACATCATGTCGAATGGCTTCTTCTGGGTCGTGTGATCTAACCTTCAAATACTCTGTCATGAGCAGAAACAATGAGAAGCTTGGCTTTTTTATGTAGGTGTGATGTATTCTGATTTACTACTAATGTTTAATCAATTAAATGTCTGTCATACATCACAACCATGTAATCTATTAAATATAGAGCTACCGACAGGAAACATCTGTTCTGATGTTTCTATGTTAAAGTTTTATAAGACAATTAGATAACTGCAAATATCAGAAGAATATAGGAGTGATAGCTTTTATGATAACATCGTTTGCAAGAAGCAATAAAGTGAAATAAAGCTGACTATAATATATTGCAAGTAAAGATGGGTGAGGGAATAAGGAGAAACAAAAAGAAGAAACTCTCATTCCCTAAGAGTGAAAAATGTAAATAAATCAGAAATACTGACAATTGTTGTAGAATAGCTTGCATCAAAAAACAACAGTATTTTCAGTTAAGCCTGAAAATCTTCTCATAGTTAACATGATACTGTAGAGAAAGTAGAAACTCCACAGTTTAGATAGAAAAAAGGCATTTTTTGAGTTCAGTGGAACAGAGAAGTGCGGAACTCAGTGATTGGTTTTGAAAATATGTCAGGGTGTTGAACCAATATTTGCTTTGCCTTACCCAAAGTTTCTTTACAACTTGAAATTACTTTAAAATACATTTTGCAATGGGTAGCTTCTTCACTACTCACTCTGACAAAGTTCACACAAAGCCACACACTCCTCCTCTTTCTAATAACTAGCACTCATCTTCAACAGAAATCAATTACTCAGCAGATACCTCTTCCATCCCTTATCAAGCATTGGACTTGGTACATTTCAGAACTACACTGCTATGTACAAAAATAGTTACACAGTTCCTTGCTCATTTTGTAGATTTTTCTTAACTCCTGTGTGAGCATCTCACCAGTGAGGTCTTTTGCTAAGTCTGGATGGTTCATTAAACAATGACTGGCGAATTTCACACTCTCTAATCTCACAGGGACATGGATATCATTGAACCTAGAGGAATAGAAGATAATGAATGTTAATTTTTAATTAGCTTTGCAAATCAGTATTATTCTCTATGTAGTAACATGTGTTGACAGTATGTTCTGTTAACTATTAGAATACTTTTATACGGCAAAATTAGAGAGTAAAAATGTTTTAAATTTACCTCCATAATGTACCTCATACAAATATATATGTTATTTCTTGTGAAATTAAGTCAGGACTAAAATTAAAGAAGGAATGTGGTGTGTGTGGATAAAATGTTGCCTCAATGGACTTTGCCCACTGACTTCTGAACACAGGTCTCCATACAATGTCGAGTGTGTGTTAGTGTGTACACACACACACACAAAATTATAGAAATGTTAACTGGCATCACCAGGAACCATTTGAAAGCATTCTCTTTTTTAAAAATTTTGAACCTCTACATTTACGTAAAAGAAAGTATCTTCACTCAGAAAGGTAAATGCCAAGCAAAACAGAGTTGCAGATACAGCTGAACAGTATGAAATTTCAGACAATGCTGGCATAGCTATTGTGTAAATTCTGCTATGCATATAATGTGCTATCTAACTTATATGGCCACAGCTGATAGCAATATAGCAGCAGTCTTTCAGGCTTCTTTCTTCTAAAATATAACTGCATGCAGTTTTCTGCTTTGACAATTTAATAAGGAACTTGTTCAAGTACAAACAGTTACATCCTCTAAAAAGGCAATGAAAAATGCAACATACTGTAAAAAAACAAAAAAAAAAAGAACATTAAAAAATAACAGAAATTCAGAATTCTATCCCATTCCTCTTACCGTCCAAGAAAGCACTGCCAAAGAGGTCGATTTTGCGTGGCCAGATCAGAATCTTTGGAGCCAAAGAGTTTAGCCAGAAGTCGAACAACAGCCAAACGTTCTTCTCCATCATTGCTCTAAAAATCAAAGCATAAAAAAGGAACTGTAAATCATTATCTGTAATACCTTAGTAATAATTTTCTTTCTGGTTTTTTTTTTTTAACAGATTAAAAACTGAGTTTGAAAGTATTTCTGATAATCCTCATTCTCTTTAATTATCTTATAGGATTCATACGAGGCAAAATATACAAATATAATACACAAATATGAAGCTATTGTATTACAGACACTGAATAGATGGCTGTGCTTTGAAACAATCTTTTTTCAGCAATAAAAACCCATACACAATACTCTAATATAGATCTGACAATACAAACAATCTGTTTTAAAACATTTTTAAGACTATTTTATATGTGTGGAAAAGACACCAATTAAGATGTTATAAACACATGTGCACTAATGAAAACCACATGTAATTTCACCAAATACCTATTTCTTGGTTACTTTTGTTTGTTGAAATCATAGCCTACATGTACATCCACAAATGCAAAATTATTTCTCTTGTCCACTTACAATCTCAGGAAAGACAAATGGTTTTTTAATTAAACTCCCCCCCCCCACCCCCGACTTCCAAATCAGGATAAATTATCTTCAAGGATTCAAATCAGTCAGCTAACTTATTAGCTGACAATAACAAATCTGATAAAATATTAGGAAATACTTCCCCTATTATTAAAGCATTATTTTATAAAAGAAAATTCTGCAAATCAATACTGAAGCTAACACATTTGCATTTCATAAGATAAGCCAACCACAGCCTAATTACTTTATAAATTTTGGGTACAATCCAAAGATTAAGTACATACAGCTTTTGCATTAGACTGCATTAATTTATCATTATAATGATTACATATATTTTGTGTGCATAATACATGTTTGCAAGCACAATAAGCACATAATTGCATACTAATTTCCAATTTCCTTTAATATTATATTTACCTTCAAAATAAAGCAATAAATACAGAATTTTTATTCCCCTAGTAGAACACTCATTAAATCTACAGTTCTGCACCCTTAATAAACCAAAACTTTTTAACAAAACATTTAACAAAATTTTTCTGATTGTCCAAAGCTTCCCTGTAACCCACCTTCAGCTTGAACTCCAGCTGTGGCATGACAGACAGCAGTAAGTGAGGATCTATGGCAAAAAGCTCTTGTATCAAGTCAAACACATGTTCTGATAAGTCACTTACTGAAGACTTTCCCAGTACCAGAACCTGGTTAAAAAACTAAAACACAAACAATATTACATAGTATATTTTCTTTCATTAATGCAAACATTATTTTAAAAAATCCTTTTAACGTAGTATCATTAATGGTTTTATACTAATGGAAGGCATTCAAAGCACAATTTCTTCATTACATCAAAGCATTTCACCCTTACAATTTTGGCTCAAGCAAATTACAAACATCCTTCCTAGTTCAGTTTTATTAACTCTATCAAGAGAGTTTAATACATGACAATTTGGTAATTTCAAATCTCAGTAACTTTCTCCCAAGCAAAATTAACAATAATAAAAGAATCGTTAACTTAAAATGCATATTCATCCAGTATAACATTGACCAAAAAAAATCAGTGCTTTTAAAAAATTTTCTTATAATTGAAACCCAATCCAACTGAAGATCATCAAATGCTGAAAACACAGGTTCTCTGCTTCAAATCCATTTTAAAGAATGTCAGATGTCTTTATGTTACGTCTTGCAATATTTGATGGTTAATGTATCACTGTCATTAGTGATCTAACAAAAACAAACCAAAGTAGTCTAAATTACGAATTATTTATTTTTGGATTCAGATAAAGTATATTAAAATTTAATACTTCCTTTTAGATATTGTGGGTTAATATTATTTAAGCAGTGCAAATGCAATAGCAAAAAAGCTATTACACACTTGAAAAAGAAAGTAAGGAGAATAGAAAAGAAAGTAAGGAGAATAATTAACCTAACTCAAATGTTTTCACATGACTAATTACAAAGCTTAAAAAAAACAGAGGAATGTGGTAACTGTTAGACTCCTTGAGCTTTTAAATACTTATTGATTAATCTTATATGAATCTGCCCAATTCCCTTTTCAACTACTCTGAATTTTATTAATTCTATTGGCTTAAGCACCAAGGAAAGGCAACAGAATGGATCAGAACACATTCATCAAAGACTGCAGTAGCTGTATTAATTTGCAGAACATACAACACTCATATTCAACAAGAAGGAATTGTAATTTGAAGGAAGCCTTGTAAAAAGCATAGTTCTTTTACTCTTTATAACTACAAGGCACAGCAAGTTTAGGAGGGGAAAGAAAATCTAGCAAAGAGCTGGGAGGTTGAAATGCTTCATCCTAAAGCTTGGTATGAAATAAGGCTGCCTGATTGCTGGACATATGAACTATTAATAATCCCTTTTGTTGGAACAGGATTTTTGGTGGTCGCCTATTTTCACAGCCTAGATTTAGGCTTAACATTAGGCAGAGATGGATAAAGATTAATTTCCTCTTTGCTTATTTGAAATACTCCACACACTTAACAACCAAGCCAACAATATCCTATTTGGAAAATTGTAGTAGCTTCTATAAACAATATTTAAAAGAATAAAAA
Source organism: Euphonia xanthogaster (assembly GCA_034509185.1). NCBI lineage: Eukaryota > Metazoa > Chordata > Aves > Passeriformes > Fringillidae > Euphonia > Euphonia xanthogaster. The sequence continues at coordinate 48,789,222 of JAYDZK010000202.1, read as the reverse complement.
TGCCCATTAAATCCCCAATAAACAAAGACAGTAAAAAGAATACTTATTACTTGCAGGTAACATGGATTAATTTACATACATTGGCAATACACGGTTCAATGGTCTGGACGGTCCTTTTCAACAGGACTTTCGCAAGATCAAACGCTTGTTTGTTAAGGTTCTGCAATACAGAAAATATAATAAAATTTTATAGAGTTTTCACACACAAGAACAGATTTTGAAGAAACATTATCATACCTCCATACTCTAAAAATTGACGTGCACCAAATCTGGCACTGAAAAATGAATTCATTTAAATTAATATTTAAATGTGGTTTTGCCTGCCCCTCACATACTCATTAAAGATACACTGTCACAAGTTCAGCCTTGTCTGTGCACTGACTTCCCCACAGACTGTATCATATGCTCTGAGACAGCCCACAATGACACTACAGAAAGCACCTATGTTTGGGCAGAGTTAGCAGTTAAGTTTCCAAGTAAGCATTTGATTGTAACATGACAAAACTGAACATTGATGTATTGCTCTTAACAAGAAAAAGAATGTAACTGCATATCTGAAAAATTCGACAGTCCAAGTCTGTACAAATCCCATATGCAGTATCTCATATCATCTAAAGATTAACACAGCTTGGATGGGAAAAATAATAGATATGGATGAGCTGATTGCCCTGAAAACTACAAATCACTGCAGACAAAATGCAGGTAAAGCCTAGGGATGACTGATTCTTGGAAATACGTATTTGGCAAATCTACACTGAGGACAAGTCCCTCATGTTCTTTTAACTAATGAGATGACAAAGACAGTTCATCAAGAGTGAAGAGAAACAAGGTGGCCAAAGGCTCAAACAAATATCTCCTCAGTCACCAAAGCACTGAACTGACGTCACATTATAGAAGACAGACATATTTGCATGAATTCTTCTCAAAAAATATCCCAATACTTTCTTCCCAAACGCAATCATGATTAAAACCCGGTTGACTGGTATGCAGGTATTAAACTAAAGGACTATGAATCTCAAACTTGAAAAAACACATTTTCTATGTATTTATTCCATGTGCTTCTTCCACACAACGAAACCAACAACCCGAATACACACACAAACACAGAACACCACAATACTGAAAAACCAAACACCAAAACAGCCTAGAAAGTAATATATTACTTTAAAAAATAAATAATCAACTATTTTAACTGATAGGAGAAAAGAAACCCTGTCTGGATAACCCATGCTGTAGAACATGCAGAAGAAAATACAGATTTTTAACACATGAAAATGTTTTTAAGGAATAACTTAAGTAAGACTGGGAAGAAAAATATTCACTAAATAGCACTACTTTTAAAGTTAATAAAAAACTACAGTTTGAGGCCACAGGTCAAAATGTGAGCAAAATGTGACATGCTACTGCTACTGAAAACCTGAATGTACTAGATTAGAGTCACATTAGCACACACAGAAAACAATGTACACCACACCATCAAGAATGGGCGCACAAATTATTATAATCTAGATTCAAAGGTAGACTGTATATCATGTCTAATTTAAAAAAAAAACCCTCAGACTGCATTATCCAAACCACATAATTTCTGCTTTTTTACAAGGACAAACTTCCATCAAGTCTTGCCAGACTGATATTTTTCTTATGTCATAGCACAGAACGACTGGTAATTGACTGCTTTGCACAGACCTAGAAGTATTGCTATTGTGTGCATTCTACAAGAAAATCAACCATGCTCTTAAGGCTACAGTGCTTCTGATTTACATATCTAAAGACAAGCAATGTAATCACAGAATTTTCTTGCAGATCTGTTCATGAAAGGAGAACATAGTTACAACAATCAAACTCCTGTAGGCAGACAGAAGAACTTTCTGGTTGTTTTTTTTCTTTTTTTGAACTGCCATGGTAAAGCAGTCATTTAAGTGCTGTTGTTACAGAAAACAAAGAAAGTAACACAGACAGACATACTGACTAAATGACAATACTGAGCACTGCCTATAGGACATTTTTTGCTCAGTCATGACCAAGAGCAGGTAAGAGTGGCACTGGTCCTCTAAGTGATACTAAATATGAATTACACCCCAATATTTACACCAAGTTTGTCTCTCTCTTTATCAGAGCCTTGCCTGAGAATTTTCTTCATTAGGCAAAACTATAACAATATTAATGTTAAAGGATCATATTCACTTTTACTTTGCCTAAATCAAGTAGTCACAACACAATGTTCAGTTGTACAAGGTTTTACTGGGCCTTTGTACCCTCAGAGCAAGGCCCATCATTGTTAACAGCATCACCTCAGATCACCACCTTCTAGGGCCATTCCTT
>JAYDZK010000202.1:48752878-48778065 GCA_034509185.1 Euphonia xanthogaster | reverse complement strand
TGTGCCCAGGTGGCCAAGGAGGCCAATGGCATCCGGGCCTGTGTCAGCAAGTGTGGCCAGCAGGACCAGGGCAGTGACTGTCCCGCTGTATTTGGCACTGATGAGGCCACACCGTGAATCCTGTTTCCAATTCTGGGCCTCTCAGTTCAGGGAAGACTTTAAAGGGCTGGACCAAGTCCAGAGAAGGGCAATGCCCCACTTTCACTACAAATTCTTTAAACTATACTCTCTGACAAGACATTTAACTGGCTTTGGATAACCTGCGGAAGAGAAAAAAGAAAATGAAAAGTTGGACAAAAGATGATATAAAGTATATACACTCTGAGGGGCAAAGATGACTTGCTTTCTTCTTTATATATCCTGCTCACAACCTGAAGCCAATTAACAGGGTTTCCAGATGTGATGACAAATGCATCATACATGAGGCAAAGTTGATGCAGAAACAGCTGGTAGCCACAGTGATACCCCCTGATTGGGCATACAGTTTAAGTGGCTATTCTTCCCCTGGGGACTGACCTACACCAGGCTTTTGTTTGGAGTTCTGGCCAACTGACCAAACACAAGCAAAGAAGTCACAAATTGCTAATTTACCACTATTTTCTCCTTGTTGAAACAGCATCTTCTGTATTATTTTACTTACATCAAGCAAGTCAGAGTATTTTCCAAGAACCTAGCTATTAAACTGATCTGACACGTGACAAAGCAGAAAGACTACTGCCTGTAATAAAAACAGTATACGGAGCAGATAGTTCATGGATTACTTGAAGTAACTCCTTGGTACACATTTTTCAGTAACTACAAAATTAATTCAAATATCACATAAACAGGACAAGAATTGTTACCAAATTTGAAGAGGGATTTTACCATTACCCACATAATCAACACACAGTAGAATTCCAGTTCTGTTGTAAAGCTGTAAGATTCCTCATACTAACATGAATGGAACAGAAGGGGGGAAAACAAGGCAAATAAAATGAAAAAAATCAGATACCTTAATTCAAAACACTTTTCATGGCACAAATTAGAATATGCTTTTTAAATTGTGCTTCAATCTTTTGCTCTGCAAAAATCAGTCAAGTATTGATAATCCATCAGATTGACATCTTGGTTACAGCAACTCCTATGGACTGCTACAAGGAAAAGTTCCAAGAAAGTATGCTTCCCAAGATTGCAGAAGCAAATAAAAAGTAAAACTCGGTCCTTCCTTCCCAGCAGAAGATAATGCTAATGCTGTTACCATTGCACGTAATAAATCTGGTACTCTTTGGCCATGAACAAGCTCATGGGAAAAATCAGATTCCTGATGTGCAAAGAAAATACTACATACCTTTTCTTATCACCACAACCTTGTCAAAATACATTTTGCTCAGAATTGAGTAATTTAGAAAACATCACTGATTTTAAATTTTTACTAAAGTACGATTTGGAAGATTCAAAACCATTTTTGTAGACCCTCAGTTCCTTCACCACTACATGCAACAGTAACATGCTTTTTCCTCCAAGTAAACGCACTTTAAACTCAAATTGTGTTTTACCAGGTACCACTATGCTTTGTGTAAGAACAACCTCTAAGTTCATTTGCATTCACACTATTGCAACAATATGGAATCTTTATAATCTGTCATTTCTTTTGAAATGATGACTATTTGAGTGATCACATGCAACCAATATCATAGCTATCTGGAGACAGGTTTGAACTTTGTACTGCTAAGACTACTGGTTGGCAAACAGGTCTGAATTACCGTCTGGTTTTGGCTTCATGTGACACAGAGATCCTGTTTAACCACTTGCAGACACCATCTCCTTCTCCCTTTCCTATTACTCACCCTGCCCTGCTTCTGGCCATGCAGTGCCAGCACACTTGTTGAACAACTCCATGATTAAATTTAATTTACTGATGTGTCCAAAAAGCCTCTTGGGAAAAGGCCCAGATAGTTTTCTGACAGGCATAGTTAGATTCTAGACATATCTGATACATTCCAGAACTGGTAGCAAGAAGGTAGTTGGATTTCAATGGCCAAGACCAGGAAGGGAAGAACTTAAGCCTTTCCAGTGCACAAACTCTTAAACAACCCAATAGAGGCACAAATTCTTAACCTTACTACTGGCAAGCTCAGGAAGCCTGAAATGGGCAGCTATAGATAGCCAAATTCTACTAGATCCCCCAAAACTTTACCTTTACTTCTATTTAGTAAAAACTGGCATAATTTGTGATCACTGATCATTTTAAAGTAAAGGTCTCAGAAATGTGTTGCTACAGTAATTTTCAGAACTTGTATCCAATGTATCAATGAACTTTTCCATTTTAATTTAATTATCTGTTTCCTGGGGTTTTATCATGACCTGTGACAGCAGAGGTTTCCCATTTACTTTCTCAGGACACCACTTCCTTTGCCTTCCAGGTTCTTACTATTCTCAACATATCCTCATCTCATACCTTTGGAGGCAGAGGCTCACTACAACTTCATTACTGCACAGAGTACATTCCCACAGTATGCAAACAAGCATAGGCATCTGATTCATAGAAGGGAAGCATAAGACAGCATTCACTGTCTGGCTCCTTACCCAGCACTAAAATCCATAAGGTTTTTCAACAGAAGCTGTTCACTCAAAGATTTCACTAAGCAGCCTCAACTGAAGCATCAGAATTCCCTTATTTAGTCCTTTACAACTTCAGGAAATCATAGGGTTTTTTTCTCTCATTATTATTCCTCACCATGCTTTCTCCCACTGGCTCAACTACACTCAAATTATCTGACTTAATACACATTCTCCTTGGCTGTGATGAACAAAACCAACTCACCTCTTCACATTTCTCAAACAGCTAAAAGGTTTTCAAGTGTGTAAAGTACTACCTGACATTAGGTCATGGTATGGTTTGTCATCAACAAAAAATATTTCTTGGTACTTTTTATTTACAAGCAGCTTTGGATGCACGACAATACTTGGCTACTCAATCCAAGACCCTTTAAAGTTACTTTAATGCAAGAAACATTGAGAAATATTACTAGTTTGTCTGTATCATATTGCAACCCCTAAGGTATTTTGTTATCCCAGTTCTAAATTGATTCACACAATTTTTCTATGACCCAAACTATAGTCACAATCAAATCACACATTTGAACAATGCATGTATATTCTTCCCAAAGAGTGCTCATATTTATCAGCACATTATGTTTTCATACTCACACTACTCCCCATCTCTTACACATCTATGACTTAAGTGTGGTATCACAGGACCAATTTCAATTTTATTTTTTTTAAGTGATTCAGTCCTCAGCAGTACCTAGTCTTTATTACTAGAAAGATTTGTAATGGTGTTCTTTGCAATTTTCCTGCCAAAGACTAATAATTGTTTAAATACCCTAAGAAGATTCCTAAAGTCACCTAAATTCTCAGAAACTTTGCTTCCACATACATCAATACATAACAAAAGGGTTTTGCAAAGGGACTAAAAAGAGCCTATTTTTAAAATGTTTTAATGATAATTCAAGACATCATCAGTTAGAGGCATTTCCTTAAGAAGTCCTCCTCCCCTAGCTATAATGGCAAGTGTTACACATGGCTGGGGCAAAAATGAAAAAATTCTTCGAACCTTATTCCCTACAGCAAAGGAGTTTCTATTTCCATAAAAAGTTTCGCAAATACTAGGACAATGGCCTCCAGATGTGAGAGAGAGGATTCTTCATAAACAGCTCAATGCTGTGTGCTAATTAATCTCCTCTTCCAAAGAGAAGGTGGTGCTAGACAAAACAACAGCATTTGCATTTCTACTGTGAATTGACTGTAAGGATTCACTTTGAAGTGGCTATTTAAGATCAATTCTTACAACCCAATCATGCGTTAGGGTTTCACATTAAACACACATAAAGAGCTATGCTGCCAACAATATCCACATCTATTTCTACACTATGGTGCAGGTGCGTCCCATGGTACATCCTACCCTCTCTTGACTGTCAACCAAAAGCAGGACATACATAAAGAGCTTTCTCCTGCTTGTGTTTTGTAGTAGGTTGTTCCTGGTTGGGTGCCAGACACCCACCAAAGCCTCTCTATCACTCCCCTCCACAGCTGGACAGGGGAGAGAAAACATAACAAAAGGCTCATGAGTTGAGATACAGACAGAGAGAGATCACTCACCAAATACTGTCACAGGCAAAACAAGCTCAAATTAGAAATACTGCATTTATTACTAAGAAAATCAGAGCAAGATAATGAGAAGTAAAACATTAAAAACACATTCCTTCCTATCCCTCCCTCCTTCCCACCTCTACCTCCTCCCCCAGCAGCAGAGAGAGACAGGAAATGGGGATTATGGTCAGTTTCTCACATGTTGCTAGTCGGACTGCTCAGGAGAGGAGGAGTTCCCCTGCTCCAACCTGGGGTCTCTCCCACAGGAGACAGTTCTCCAAGAACTCCTCCAACAGGAGTCCATCTCACAGGCAACAGTTCACCACAAACTGCTCCAAAACAGGTCACTCTTCCACAGGGTGCAGTCCTTCAAGAACAACCCGCGTTGTTCCAGCGCGGGTCACTCTTCCACAGGGTGCAGTCCTTCAAGAACAACCCGCGTTGTTCCAGCGCGGGTCCCCAAAGGCTCACAAGTCCTACCAGCAAACCTGATCTGGCATGGGCTCCACTCTCCATGGGTCTGCAGATCCCCCCATCCCCCCCAGGACCCTGCTCCAGACAGGCTTCCCACAGGGTCACAGCCTCCTCTCAGGCATCCCCCTGCTGCAGCGCAGGTCCCCTCCACAGGCTGCAGGTGGATCTCAGCATCTCCATGGTCCTCTGCAGGCTGCAGGGGCAGAGCTGCTTCACCATGGTCTTTAACACAGGCTGCAGAAGAACCTCTGCACCGCTGTGATACTCCACGGGCTGCAGGGTCACAGCTGTTTCACCATGGTCTGCACCATAAGCTGCAGGGGAATCCCAGCTCCAGTGCCTGCTGTAGCATCCTCTGCTACCTTCCTCACTAACCTGGGTGTCTGCAGAGAGTTGTTCCTCTCAGATATTCTCACCTTTCTCTTTCTCTGGCTTCCATCAAAGCAAATAACTACCTTTTTCTTAAATCTGTTACCACAGAGGCATTACCACCATTTCTATTTGGCCCAGCCTTGGCCAGCAGCACATCCATCTTTGGAGCCACCAGGGATTGGCTCTGCCAGACAAGAGAGGAAGATTCTGGCAGCTTATCATAAAACCCATCCCCACTACGAAAGGTTGGCCACGCAAACCCAATACATGCTTCAACACAATCAATACGTGAGACCAAAAAAAAAGTTTCTTCCAAGAAAAGTGTTTTTCTTTCAGCAATCTTGTAAACTGTGGTGAGCTGAGTATCTCCCAAAGCAGAAAATTATGTGAACTCTTTGTATGTTGATCTTTAACTGATTGCACAGTTTATTTCTTTGAAAAGAAAAAAAAATCTTTTATCTGTGACAGTAAGAGAAGAAATAAATTAGAATTTCTTTCATGCAACTGGTTGAATGGTCAACAATTGCACATAATGCCATCATACACAGTATCAGAACAATGGTACCATGGGTCAACAAGAAAATACTCTTTAGTTATGACATGAATTTTCTGGTTTGCTTAGGAGCCAGATTCCATTGCACCTTAGAATTGAAAATCAGGGGGCAAATCATGTGAGAACCTAGCATGACCCGTATCTAGTGACAAAACTTCACTAAAGAATTTTATCTCTTGTCATCTACTGGAGTCATAGTACAACACCGTCACATTAATGACAGTTATATGGAATGCAGAAACTGAGAGTTTCCATCCCCAATGCAAAAGGCTGGGGAAAAATCAGAATTGTAAAACTATAAAAATCTTTGATCTTTCACAATCAAAACTTGTACTACAAAACAGTAACAACAAAAACAAACCCCTAACAAACCAGCACATCAAACCAGCTCCTCAGAAGGCACTGGCTGCCACAGAGAATCTCTGCCAGCAGCTGGTGACGTGCCAGCTACCACGCCTACCAAGCAAGACGCACTGCTGCAAAGAATTTCTGATCAGACAAATTATCTTTCTGCAATGAAGCACTGTTTTACCAGATAATTTTGTTATCCATGGAGCACTATTATCTGTATCAGAAACACAAAAGCCACCTACAGCTTTGTCTTTAGGCAGGTACCAAGCTCAAAGCTAAGGCATTACAAAATGGAATGAATGCAACACGCAAGAATTTTCTTACTTTGTGTGTGTCTGATGGTTTCATTTTATTTTTAACTAGCCCCATCAAAAACAAAGTTTGTGAAAATTCTTAAAGCATAGGGAAAAACTGTTGCAAAAAAATTGGACCGAAAACTTATCTAGAGTGGCTTTCCTGGCTGTAAGTCTTAATTTTTCAATAAGGAGGAAGAAAACTATTTCAAATAAATGCATGGAAAGTATTGTATTTGTAGAACTCATTTAGCAAGCCTAAATAATTTTACTATGCCTAATATCGAGTACCTTTAAGTAACAGACTGACTGCTGATATATGTGAAATAAACAGTATTTTAAATAAACTTTCCATTTAAAAATTGTCATTACAATGCAGTTGGAGACCAAAGGAAGAATAAAAGGCACTGATATTGCTGATATAAGGACAAAAAATCAAATCCACAGTGCTTAGCAAAAGATGACGCTAAAGACACAATGATTATGTGTAGGATATTCAATTTCTGAGAAATAAGCCTGCAAAACCAATATGATACATCTATGTTTGTGATTCTAACATCCATAGCAAAGAATAATATGAAAAGTATTCAAGAAATTTATATTACCATCATAATTGCCAGTATTAAAAGTGTGGAAATATTTCAAATCAAATTAAATCATATTATTTATAGAAAGCATTTTCCTAGACTTTACAGGACAGTATTTAAAATTTTTGTGTTAATGTTTTTACTGTTCATTTTATGATACTATAGGCAGACTTTTCCATTTTGAGCATGGGAGTAATGTGCATCTGTATGTCTAATGAAAAAGTAAAAATGAAAAGGCAAGGACACGAGAAAAAAAAAAAAAAGAAAAAAAAAAAAGAAAAAACAAAACCAAAAACACCAGCACCAGGTTTTCCCATTTGTGTCTTTGTATCATACCTGTTTTTATTTGCTGGGTCTTGACATTTACACCCAATCTCAGTATCAGGATTACGTTTTCACTTACTTCTAACTTTGCTAAACATTTTAATAGTATTTTCAAGCAGTATAGTAACCTTGCGCTGATGGAAAATTATCCCAAATCCAGAATATGTACTCTGTTGATAAAAACCATGACTTTTTCTTACCTAATTAAAGAAAAAAAAAATCAAATTCCTGCTTTCAGAGAGCTCTAATATACCTTTCTGGATTAACAATATTGTTTTAGACGATATTATGCCACATATATCAGAGCAGTGGTGGCTTAGCTCTGATTTTCTGCAGTTATTTCAAGGTCAGGCTAATAAAGTCTTGACTTGGAATTTTTCTCTAGTATTTTGAGAACTTAAGTAACTCCTCAGTTCCATAGTAAGAGTTCTGTAACTATTTTGCCTATCAGTTCCATCAAATTCCTTCCTTGTAGATAGGTAGAACATGACCGTAACTGCTGTACCTGTCCCTCAACATTCCTCCAATGTAATCACAGTTTTATGGCTACTGATTTTGTGAAGTTTGTTTCTTACTGCCTATACTGTAAGAAGCAGGGAGTGTATCAGATATAAAGTGATAATACAAGACTTTTTTTCAAAAAGTGATTGACCTTTTTTAAGACGTTCCAATAAGGAGTGTCTTGTACTAAAACTACACTTCTGAAAAATGGAAAGCAACTGAGGTCCTAAAAATCAGAGAGCACTGTAATTTCCTTGCTCTGCTAGAAAGAGATAAAGATATTTTTTATTAAAGAATACACCTTATGTATTTAATGCTTAATTTATGTACTTAAATACATCATTCAAGTTCAGTCTCACAATTGATGATGCTGAATTTAGCTGAAAATAACATTTTGTTAAATTAAATTGCTGGAATAGGCAACCTGCAAGTACAAAATATAACTTAAATAACTGCCAGCAATATCCTCATAAACAATGCCTAAAATGGGAATCACACAAAATTTCTGAAGGTCCAGCACACTTAAAAACACTTAAAGCATAGTAGCTCTGTGTTTGCAAAACACTTTGGCAAGGTCATTCAGAAAAATCACTTATCCTCACCATGACAAAATTTGAGAAATTTCCATGCCAGAAGTATGAAACCACACAGGAGGTGAGACTTCAGAGGGGTTCTTGAGGTTATACCCCTTAAATTACTTTAACATCTAGTTCAATACTTCATTAGAAATGTTTGTTACCCGCTAAATTTTACAGTTTCTGAGTTTTTTAAACTCATTCAGTACATTCCAGCACAACAAATGCAGTGTCTCAAGACAGTGCATGCTCCGCAACAGTGAGGAATTTTTGCGTTCATTTGAAAGAGCTGGAAAATTCACCTGATTCCCTAAGATCAGACAGCTGAAACAATGTACCCCAACCCAACCCATACCTCAACCATGAACATGAATTTGGTACCCAGTGGCACAGGATTCAGTCACTTCACAAATATCTGTATCTGTGACACAGTGTCAAAGAGAAATTTGAGCCTACAAAGAATGCACCAAGCTTCAGCACAAAAAATTATGATTGCCCAGAACACATAGAAAGCAGCCACTTCATCAATAGTACTGGACTGAAGTGGCCTGAAACCAAAGTAACACCTCATTTAAAAATTATCTTTGTTTCTCTGACTCAAAAATTACAGAGATTTCACTCCACTTGCTCAGCTGCAGTGATCTCAGAACAGTAGCCCACATTTTGCAATTCATCTTCATAGCAAGGGAAGCAAACTTCAGAATGCACTTTGGCCTATAAATTGTAGAGGTATGCAATAGTCTTCTACAGCTGCAAGAATTCATTGCACATGCTAAAAATGCTGTTGGCTAAGATTTATGTTCAGGAAACAAAATCTGTCAACTACAATCTTTAGCACCTAAAATTCAAACATTAAATGGAAGCCACCTAGCACCTTAAAGAAAATGGCTGAGACCTAATATTTTACTATGAATTTTATGAGAGAACGATGGAGGTGGAAACAAGCAGATGCTGACCCAGTAACTGATCTTGAGTAAAATGCTTCAGTATTTTTATTCTATAGTTCCAAAATACTGATACATTCATGATGAGATTAATTACAGAACTCTGTTCCAGATGTAGAGAGCAGAGCGAGTTAACACTAATCCAGATGGGGCTCAAATTCCTAACCAAGGAGAAAGGCCAAAAGATGTTACTCTCAGATTCCACTATTGGCAGTTTCCCCATTGAAGGTAAGTACTGCCTGTACTAAGGAACAAAAAGAAGTATCAAAAGGAAACAACCCACCAAAGAAAATTGAAGGACAGAGGGAAATGCTTCCTGCTGCCTGCTTGAAACCATTGCCTTGTTTTACTTTAACTTAAGGCATCTTTCTTTTGCCAGAGCCCTGACTGCTCACATATAGGGTTAAAAAATGGTAAAATCATGGGGTAACATGATTTCACTTGAATCAGGTAGTGGCCACCTGCATACTGTTGACAGTATGTCTACAGCATTTGTTTTGAATTTGCCTAGGAGCTGCCTTCAGGGGTCAGAAGACAGCTGATTCTTGTGTGAGTCAGGTATTGAGAACCCAAGCAGTAGGAAAAGCGGTTTTCCATCTCTGCATAAACTTAAGCATTTTGTATCCTCTGTGCTTATCACTTCTCTTGGGTGAGAAAGCATATTTCCTAGTCAGCAGTCTTAGAGAAGCCCAGGAACCCAGAACAACTTTCCCCCTTGTTTTCAGTATGATGGCTTTACAAGCATTCTGTCCAGGATTAAGAGAGCACAAAGTAAGCTTAGAGTAAAATAGGTATTAGCCTTCATCTACCTTCCCATAAGTGTACCCAAATTTATCTGTGCTGGTCAAACCTCTGAACATTTGATCCACTGGTCATGAGTGGTATCAGTTACTTACAAATTTTTTTCATACACCATCAAAGACTTGCCAGGTAAATTACAGATTTTAGAATCAAGAGCCACTTAAGGTCTCCAGAATTTATATACAAACAAAAAGACTGAACTCCAGGAATCCCAATTTACTACACAGATGTGAATATACATAAAGCATGCCCATGCATTCATTTCTCAAGCATTATTCTTAAGTTTTCTGAATTGAAGAGTACCAGTTAGAGCTTACTTCAATAATAATATAAAATGAAACAACTAAACCAAACAAGTCACAAACCAAATGATATAAGATGAAATCAAATTATTTCAAAGTAAGGATTTGTATAATCAAAATTATCTACATACAAAAATTTCTGGCAACATTCCCACACTACTTTCATAGAAGTTTCCATATAAAAACAAATTTCTACTAGAGAAGCAGGCAAAACTCAGCTCTAACATTAGCTCAAGTTTGGCAACTACAGATTTTTGATGCATATAACCACTAAAAATATTGCCAACTCCTTGCACACACTGACTCTAAGAAGCACAAACAAAATTATGTTCAAACATATTTCAACAGCAGCTAGATTTTTGGGACTCCTATCAAGGAGTCCTTAATATGTTCTGCATAACTCTCAGGTCCTGAAGTATAAAAAATATTACTTAAATGAGTTAAAGAAGAGCTCTTTCTATTAATAATTCGGGAAGCGCTTCACGTGCAAGAGTAAACTTGCAGTCTATTCCTGCTATAAGCCCTGTGGAGTGTAAATAACTGGCTTTGATATGACACACACACAAAAAGAAGATTCTACTACTTGCATTTTATCAGTTCATGCCTCAGGGAAAAAGCTATTTATGGTGCCTATCTTCTGGATAGTACAATTTTTTTTTGCATTATGTGTGATTATGTGGAAATAAAAGATTCATCTCTGTCTACATGTAGGTATGCATGCAGTTACTCCCCTACAGACCAACACTTCCTGGAAGTTAGCACACATCTTTGTTTAAAGAATGACTACAGCAGGCATTAGGAAGGGAAAAAACATTAAGAATCAGAGCCAGCATGAAGACAAATCTGTTTGCAAGCACTGGCCTGTACCACCTACTCTAGTTCAACTCACAGCACAAGAGTCAGTAGTTTGGACTACAGAACAGGAGACCAGTCCAAACATCACAGACTGCATCTCATAACCACAATACTGGTACAGAACTGAGAGCCATCATGCTTACGGAGGCCTGAAAAAACTCTGAAACCTCAAATTCCTTCTTTTGTACAAATAGGACAGACAATAAAAGAGAAAACCAAACAATCCTAGAGAAAGAAGAGGTATTATCTAAGTATTTCTCTCTACTGTTACTACATCAATTCTGAATTCAAATATAAAAACAATTTTGAAAGCAATTATGTATTAGGATGAATGGTATCTCTTATTGCAGTTACTCAGCTAAACATCAGAAAATCCATCGTGGATTTCCCAACATTCATGCTTGTTCAAAATTACTGGTGCCAGCAAAATCCACACATCTGTGTATAAACACAGCACTGATCTCAATTGTTTGTAACCAGAGAACATTCCCCTCTGTTTCTTAGCTTCTTTTTTCAGACATAGAAGGCCAGTACATCATTCACTGCACTGAGATTTGCAGCTCCCTGAAACAAGTGACACACTTCATTTTGTTTACAGATACTGCCTCACAAATAGAGGGGGTGGAGGGGTGTTTGTAGAATTTCTTAGGGTGTAGTTTCATGGCTGTGTGTCAACCCAAATCTGCCAGATCTATCCCTCCATTATGCCAGCCCGTAAGTGGCTGATAAGTGACACTACTGAAAAATCCCATTTTCTGCCCAGGTTACTCTCTCAGATATATCTGCTTCTTGAACCAGCTCATTACACAGCTGTAAAAATGACAGGGGAGGGTGAGATTACTTCAGCCCAATCTCAGGGTGCAGTTTAATGACTTAGAAGTTGATTTAGTAAGGTCAAACTCAATGAACACAGTGTCCCAAATTCAGCTGTCACTGCAAGTAATAGTTCACCCCGGTATTATCACAAAGCTTCTACGAAAGCAATGAGGGGGTAGCAGGTGACAGCCCAAGTCATGCTGATCCAAATGAAAATTTACCTGGAAAAACTGCTTTTGAATTGAGTCAATTCTACAATCCAGCACCCTGCAAGCCACAGATACACCTGGATAGGCATGGGGAAAAGTATGGCCCACAAGTAGCAAGAGTATTTAACTGGCTCAAAGTGCTGGCTTTGGTTGTTTGAGCTTCCATACACCAGGGTTTGATTGAGGGCAATCCTCCACCTACTGGCATAGCAACTCCACCATTTCCCACCTCAGTTTTCCCCTTTCCCTACAGTCACTACGTGCCCCTATTTTTTACTTTTTCTCCTCTCACTCACCACAAACTTCATTTGTCTCTATGACTTTAGGAGTGCTAGTGACTCAAATAAAGGAAAATTACTTTGAACCATTATTCTTCCTGAACAGCAGTGGCAGCAGCAGTGAAAATTAGCAACTGTTTCTTCAGTAGCAGCATCACACTAAAAGTACCTAAAAGTATTTATATACAACAGTGCCAGGATGACAAGCTTCTCCAACACAATTCTGGCAGACTATAAAGAGAACTAGCCTTTTAAAATTATTTATTTATTTTTAAGATAAACAAAATTAATTTAGACTATGTTAGCATACCCACTATGCAGGGCAGCTCAGATCACTAAACTGACTTGCAATACTCTACAAAACTAACCTGTTATTACTTACTCCTCCACATTGTCACATTCCTGATGAAATTTTTTTCCCCACAACTTTGTTTTTGAGCAGAATATTGATAAAGATGATGAAAAATTGGGGAAACTCTCAAATAATCTTCTAAAAATACCAACAACTAATATTGTCCTTATTTCTAAAATTTTGAGGCTAGTTTTAAAATTAATTTTCTGGGGACGCTGCATGAAGCCAGGCTTTTAACAAAGTGTTGAGAGACATCAATTCAGATTCTGTACAGAAACAAACGCACGACAGCCCTCACACATACAGACTGAAGTTGGAGTAACTCTGAGGAGTCTCAAGACTGTGAATTAGGACACAGCTCCACAGTATGAATTCTCAGGAGGCAGAGCCTGTGAGATAGAGTCCCTCAAGGCATTTCTCAAACCAGCTCTACTGCTAGATAAAAATCTAATGGTGAACTCCATCCTCACAGACATACACGGGCATCAGAAACCAGTTTTAGCATCAAACATGGAGTGACACAGAGCACCAATTCTTGAATGACAATTCTTTAATCTACGTAGCATATCTAACTCAGGCCAGAATGCTCCAATTTGCACAAGAACCTAAACTAAGAACAGTACCTAAAAATGTCAAAGTGAAACAAAATTAAATAGCATCTCTTTAATCTGTAATCTAACTGAAGGTGATTTAACCTTTAAAGGGAAACATAGGCTAGGACTGAAAGACTGTAACTTTGGAAAACATTACACACCACCCCCGCTTTCCCAGTTGAGATTTAGAAACACAGACACTAACTTGGTTTTTATTCCCATTTCAAAGTGATTTTTTAAATGGCTTATTAAGTTTTCTACTGACCTACTTCCAGTTCTATTAATGTGTACATATTCTACAAAGATACAGTTTTTGTACTTGGTGAACCCTCCATTTCCTAAAGCAAAATTCTCATGGTTTTACAGCAGTCTAGACTACCAGTTTCAAAAGGAACAAAGCAGAAATCTTATTTCCAGATTTCCCAATTTCCCTTCAGCTACAGTTATAACTATTTTCATATTCTACATACATTTTCTAAGAAAAAAATGTTACTAACAGATCACAAATGCAACTACTAGACCTTCATTTAGTGACTTCACATGAGCAAAAATAGTACTTCTTGCCACTGATATTCTACTGGTAATAGCAGAGGAAGGAGCTTTTGAGATGGATTAGAATTTTTCAAGAAAAATGACACATGCCAACTACATTTATAAAGGATGATTGAATTAGGCATTTAAATAAACATTCATTTTCCAGGAAAAAAGCTTTAAAGTTGCCTTGCATTCTTTAGTTGCCTTCTAGATAAATGAATGTTAACTCTGCAGCACCTCATTGATGAGAAAGAAACACCTGTTAAAACCCACACAAATAGGGCCACCTCTCACAGATCACTGAGTTGTTTTCCACCATCATAACAAAGTACTGAGTTTACCTGCTTTATTTTTGTTATTTCAACAGCTTAAGAATTAAACTTCCTTTCGCATACTCCACAATACATTCTGCCATTGTGCAAACAAAGCAGCAAAATTTCTGATTTTTCTTCATGACTTCATGTAAACAAAGCTTCTAAAAGAAAAATTTTATCCTTTATGACTGACATGAATAAGGCCCAGAGAAAAGCACTGCAGTCAGAGTTTGGTGAGTATCAGGTTTTACTCTCTTAAATCTCAAGAAAAGAACACTTTTTATATTCTGTAGAATTTACTTTGAAATAATTCCTTACTAAATTATGAGTAGTTTGATTAAATTTCAGTAATGAGTTTATTACAGAGAATCATTACTGCATTTGGATAATTAAGTACATGCATGTATTTTCAAATGGTACCAGGAAAAAAGCACAGTTAAAACACAAAATTATGTTAAAATAACAGGATTTACTATACTTTGACTACCCTATGGACCAAAAGACAGAGTAAAAATTTTAAGGTGAAATACGCAACCACATCCTTCCTTACACTGAACTTGTAACAGAAGTCAGTTAGCTTATTTTTTTCAAGGAACAACGTATTATAACCAATTTCTTTTCATATCCACATCACTATTGGCACAATTTGTAACACTTTATATTAAGCACTTCCTAAGTGTAACTACAGTTTCATTGCACACATTCTTCTTCAGCACTTTTACCACAACCCTGATTCTAAGTCACCAGAAAAACCCAAAAAAGGTAATTACATTAAAAAAACACTATACAAAACATCAATTAAAGAACTTTCTGTTTGTCTCTTAAGATTTTAAACTACTTCTGAGTGATTTTGGTTTTGTTGGGTTTTCAGATTAGCTTTTTTTATTATTACTTTACTCTTTCAGTAATACCATATCATATAAACAATTTTCATCAAGCTGATCACGGAATACAAGTTTCATATTCAGTTGTTAAAAGCAACCAATTTTAAGTTTAAAAACTAGTAATACTTTTTAATACCACGAACCACCCACTACCAATTTGTGGGTTAAGAGAGTATTAAAAAAGCATTATTTTCCCTGTTTATCTCCTGTACTGCTGCTATTTGAAACTGATTTTATCACAGGCAGCAAAATTGCCACTGGCTGGTTTCCAATAGATCTCTTCCCCACCACTCTCCTCTCAGAGAGCTGCTGCATCCCTTGCCTTGCTCTCATCCTCCTCCCATTACCTGCCCACTTTCCTTTGGGTGCCCTGTCCAAAAAGCTGGAGAGGGGGCAGCAGATCCCCTAAAACATTTGAAACACCCATGAAATAATTAGTTGAATTTATTCCAGCTAGGACATGAGCTGCTGCCTTTTGAAATGTTTAACAGTGCTGGTCCATGTTCCTTTGTGTAAACAGAATTTGGATGTCTCTATTCTGTTCAGCAGCAATTAGACAAGTGTTCCATCTCTGAACCCTTTGTCCAACTGCCAGCAAGTTTTGAACTAATGTAACTTCAGGGGATATCAGTAACCAAGAAATTAGACTTATTTCATTAGAAAAGCGAGGTAAAAACATTTTCCCAGGCAAAGTTCTATCACATATACAAAGTAAACTGAGACACACAAATGTTTCCCCCCAGTTTTTGAGAGACTGATTTTTGGGTACTTAAAACAACAGTAGTACGATTTCCATAGTAAGCACAAGTTTAGAGCTGGTCTTTTGATGGGCTTTCACACTAAATGCACAGATAAAACAGTTTAAAAAAATATTGTAAAATAAATAACATAAAACAGTTTTAAAAATATTGTGAAACTGCAGATGTTAAGCTACTTCCTTACGGTCAATGAGGCTATTTCCACAGAGAGCCATAAGAAAGAGATAACAATTGCAGAGGAAGGGGAATTCTTTAATGACTGCAAGCAAATTCTACTACTAAATACTACTAACTACTATTTTAAGCATGTGCATTTTTCAGGTAATGTAGACATCAAAGAATAGTGTGTGGAAAAACTCCAGAAATATAAGATTCCTCAAAAATCCTTTTTAAATATGTTCTTCCTCCTTCTCTTTCCTCTTCAATATCTGTTCAAAAATTATTGGTAAACAGAAAAGACATGTCTCTTTAATGCTTATGAACTTATTTTGCCAGTACAAAACCTTTTCTCTGTTTCAACAGTTTGGAAAGTTTTGGTAAACCTCATGGAGAGAGATGTCATAATTTCTACCATTAGAAACTGAAGACATGAGGCCTAAAATGCTAATGACTACCAAACTGTATTCCAGCAAAACGTGACAGGTCGTACCCATGGAAGACAATAGAGTACCATTAAGATTAGGTATATATAATGAACAACTAGAAAGAAACAGGAACTCACTCAAGAGTAAGACATTAAAAAAGCTGATCAGCGTTCACAGTAAATTTGAAAGGATTTTTCCCCCCGCTGCAAAACTGATCCTAACACTGAAGCTCTGACACCTCCATCAGCTAAGTAGGTACCTTCAGTCTCGCACAAGTAAAATGTATGTCTAGAATATCCTCATGCTATTCAGGTACCAGAAAGCTTTCCATCTCCATTCCTGAGCAGCAACTACATTGTGCCAATTTTATCTTTGTTTCTCCATAGCAGTATTTCATCATGCTTAAGAGATCTTTACAACAGCCAAATTCTGATGTCAGCACAGCAGCGGGAATACGGTTCATTAGTTTACTGCAGCTGCAAAGCCAGCAAAACACACATTGCTTTGAGTAACACCAACAATAAGCATGTGTTTTAGATTTCTAGGTAACAATGATGATTAAAAAGATATTGCAGTCTGGGAAAAAACCTCCAGATACAAACAATGTTTAACACAGACTGGGGACTACGGAAAAGTTTGGTTTGTTTAACTACCAAAATGGCTAAACATCTATAGTATATACTGTGAACCAAAGATCTGCTAATTATTTTGTCTGTTGTTTTCCTTTATCATAGCAGGAGATGCACATTGACATTAAGCAGACAAAATAAGTATGAACTGATTCACGTAGACAAGGTAGAAAAGTAACCACATATATATGTCTGATTTCCCTTTCTCTCAATCATCTCCATATTACCATCTGCAAGCCCAGGGATAGGTTTTCTTTCACTTCATATCACTAGTAAGAGAATAACACTTCCTTTATGAGTCTTTGACTAAAGCTAAAAGCTCCTGCTGTTTTGCAAACTACAGCAAACAAAGTCCTCATATGAATGCAGTATGTCACAAAATTTGTATCCAAACTTTATTTAAAATATTTAAATTCACAAAAAGTCTTCCACGTTGTAACATACTGACTTGCATATCCACCTAAAGTGATTTATATGACTATATCATGTCACTTATACTGAAGACTACATCAGTAGAGCTCTTGTCCGTCACAGACTTCCAGTATGCCCCTAAGTAATATTTAGCATTCAATAGTTTGTTTCAATTTTAGAAGAATTTTCTGACAAACTCAGAAATTCATCATTTATTATTATCACAACAACTCTTAATCATCTCTTTTCCAAGGTAAATAATCCTGTACTTCTCAAACTTCTAGTCAGTCTTTCTAATACCAATGTTAATATAGTACTTGGTAAGATTACACACACACACACACACTCACAAACACACACACACACACACACAAAAGGAAACACCACAATCAAAATCCTGAAGCCATTACTTGGTTCCACTCACATTAAAAAACTTGTTCTGGAGTCAACAGAGGTTATTTAGTAGAGAAGTATTGCTCAAAGACCATCTTTCTTATTTATCAAAGATGGAATACTGTAACTGAAGGAAAATACTTGAAGAAAATTAATATTCTGTACTGTATTTTGAAATGATAAAGTCTGAAGATTTGCATGTCAGCCTCCCACCTATTACAAAGTTTCTATAAAATGTCTGTAAAACAACCTGTAAACAGTTTTCACAGAAAACATTAGTCATTATCTGGGGTTTTTAGGAGATATGATAAGGCCTGGTTTACAGAAGCCTTGTGCACGCAGCAATGTAGCTGAAATCAAAGAAACTTTCAGTTTGAACATATAAAGTGCAAAAGAATACACTTCACTTCAGAAGTCACAATTTAGAAATACCAAATCAGACATATGAAGCCAGCTTGTCTTTCTGCTTTCTGGTATTAGGATTTGGTTTCTTCCTTTTCAGTAACTCTTCAGTTCCCCATCTCTTAACTATGATTAACATCATGCCTCACAAACCTCAAGCATTAGCCTAAGATTAAAAAAATCTTTGAAGCTCATAATAGAATAAATAAGGGCATAAAGACTTCTGAACTAGTCTCTCCATTTCAGCAGTCAGACATCTGAAGTTATCATTTCTACCTCAGCAAGCTTTTGGGTTTCCCCCCCTTTCAAATGGGGGCTTTTCTCCCTTTCACAATACATTTACCTTAGTGTTGCTGGGATACCATTAGAATAATATCGTACATGTGAAATTGCCATTAATTACTGACGCCCTTGTAACAAAAGAAAATTATCAGATACAAAAATAAAGGGTGTCATCATCAATCAGTTTGAAATTCAGTAACATTTGGGAGAACTTGGTAAGCCCACATGGTCTGTTACTCTAAGGCCTGACAAAACTGGGACATTTACAAAGCAATTGGTTAATATTCCATTTGGAAAAAAAAAATCAGAACACAATTTCTTCTTCTCTGACTAGTGGCCTGTTCTAGTTAATGAAAAACTTGATTGTTACAAGACTCAAACTAATTAAAAAGATTAAACTATGAGCAAAATCAAATTAAAAATTTGGCTTTAGGCTTATGTGGCCAGCAATAGCTCAAGAACATTGCAACTGCAATTTGCAGTTAAATACAATTAATGAAAGTTTAAAATTATTAGAATAATTAACTGTGGATCATTTTTGTAACCTGGCTGTATGACCCCCACAAAATTACTTACAATTCTTAAATATAAGCATGTAAATACATGCAAGTCACCCATGTCATCCAAGACTTGCCAGCAAAGAGCATTTATTAGTTAATATACTATCCAACTCACTTACTATGTACATACCCTCTCCTCTCAAACATATCAAATTCTTGTGGGTGACACAACAGATTTTCTTCTATCAGATGACATTTTCATTTGTATTTTTTAGTATTGTTTAATATAACTTCCTAGGTACAATCCAGGTTAGATCAAAGGCCCATCTAACTACACAACCTCAGAGAACAGCCATTAACTTACGCAAAAATATCAGGTTTAGTTAAGAGAAACTTTTTTTTTCCACTCACAGCCTATCCAAAACATTAAATTGCATCAAGCAACCTTTCTCAATTTTAACAGGATGTAACAGATGCCTAAAACTACCTGTGCATGATATGACAAATTGTTAGCATTACCTATTTCTAGTGGTATGGCAACACAACAGGCCAAACTATAAAGGGGCCAGTATCCGACAACCAGAGGAACACAAGACAGTGGAAAGAAGGAGAGGGAGGGTGCTTGTTTCATTCTCGCACAAATACCTATAATCACTAAGAAATGCCAAGGGACAAGACAGGGAAAACCTCAAGGCACACCTGGAGTGCTAACCTCCCCAGATGATCATAAGCTAGGCCTTGGGGTGGGCATGGCAGGGGAAGAATTAGAGAGGATGAAAGGGTGTGGGGGGCATTGAAATCAAATGCAACTTTCACAGCAAATGCCTTGCCTGTCACCATGGAAAAAAGAACAAAACTATTGGACTGATTGAAAAACAAAAGAACAATCATTCCCCCAGAAAATCCAAACCCCCACAAAACAAAACCAGAATCCTAACCCAGCCATGATACAGAACTTTATCTCCCTCACTAAATTCTAACCTATAAAACTTAATTTCACAGAAACCTATTTAAACTCTGTGTTAAACCTGTGTTTAAAATTTCCATGCTGAAATAAATTTATTGTTTCTTTTCCTTTGAAAAGTTTCAGAAACTTTTTTTTACGTGTGAATATTTAGTGTCTGTTTGAATGTGCATTTTACAAATTTCATGTATTTGTGTTTACACTGATATCTTAAGGTAAAAGAAAATGCTGCACTATAAGTATTTTCTTTTTGTCTACAGACTTTGTCTACGGTCTTAGACTTTACCAAACTACAGTTTTTAGTACAAAGCTTTATCTGAACTCACCATCATGAATTCTTTCTTTTACATTAAAAACTGTTGCAGGCACGATGGCTTTCCAGAAACAATGCAAATGTCCCCATCTTATCTCAAAAGAAAACATTTGCTAACTTTAACATTCGAATTGACTCTGAGGCTCCTTCAACACTCCAAGGCAGGACTGCCACAAAAAGAAGTTGGTTTTGCCCCGTGCCAGCCCAAGTATTCATGAGTTTTCCTGATAAATTACATGAGAAAAGGGTTCAGGTTAATTTTAACTTAGTTGGAGAGGGGTGGGTGTTCTGTTGGTTTGAGTTTTTTGCCCTGATAAGTTTTAACACGGTCAACCCTTCCATTTTTGGTGTGCAGCAAAACAAAACATCTGTAAAGAAAGGTACACAACAGAGGATGGGACAAGCACATGAGAGCCCCACATATTTCGGTGGCAGATCTGGCTTTGCCTACAAGGGCTGCTTCTTGTCAGTCACTAAGAAAATCAGTCTCTATGCATTTTGGATTGATGGGGCTATTTGTAGTGCTTCTGACAATTAAATACACTACTATTAATCTTACTCATAATGACTAAAAATGTTTTATATCAATGATATTTTATCATTCTCTTGTGATTAAAGTTATAGCTGAGATTTATTAGTTTACTGACAACAATATACAATTCTGCAGTTTAACACGGCAGTAAAATGCAGTCAATTTTGAAAAAAATTCAATAATCATAAAGAAGCTTTGCAGCAAAGCAAATCCCAAGACTCAAACTTCTTTCAATCCTCAACTATCTTATGGAAAGAAATACAATATTGCTAACAAAAATGCTCTCAATTTTTATTTACTTTCTGGTTTGATCTTGGAACTGAAGGAGGGCTTCTTGGGTGCCTTACAATTGTTTGCTTTCCCCTTCTGTCACTTGGTTATGTCAAAGTTACCATCCCCCTTTAAATACCTTACCAAATTGTCAAGCATCTGACTTGCAGCTCTAAAATCAATCCCTACATAACGTGAACATCTGCCCTGTAAAGAGAAAGACTGACCTAAAAAAAATTTATTTTGTAGTCAAAAGTACAGTAAACCTCAACACTCTGCTACATGCTAGCTGCCTAGTTTGGTTAAACTTAAACTTACTTGGATCTATTGAACGGACACTTGACCCCAGCCACAGCACACCAGTTAAAATCACTTCCTCAACAGCTGAAACTACACATCACATACTGTCCCACTCTAAGAAGGCACCAAACCATCAAAGTAACCTAACACTCCAGAAACTACCTTCGTCTCCATTAAGCACCTGAACTTGTGTTTCATCTGCCATACATATGCAATCCTGATGCATTTCCTTTCTACATCCCTCAAAAGATGCATGTTCATTTTAAAATTCTCAATATTTTCATTTTCAGGACAATAATAATGTTATCATACAGACATATCAAAACACTTTGAAAGTATCTGGCCTACATTTTATTACCCACAACCCCAAGCAGAAGGAGGGAATGGATATAAAAACATTCTTTTTAAAAGTCCTTGGCACAAAAGCTGCTGCTCAGGCACTCTGGGACAGGTGCCCAGAACGTCTCAAGTTCCAATAATAAGAAAAGCTTTCATTAGAAGAAGAGGTCTAGACACAAAAATACAGATACAATACCAGAAAACTTGCTAATAAGGACACATATTTGTAACCAGTTAAGTTGACCATGACTTCAACAAGCTAAAAGAACAAGAATTTGCAGGAACTGATCCACATCCTGGTGGTCAAAACCCTAAGTTGCACGTTTTCTGTAAAAAACACCTTCTGTAAGAGCATCTTTGGCTGACGCATGGCCAAGAAGAAAAAAACTACAGTTTCAAGAACTGATTCATGACTGAGTTGGTACATTCTGTTAAAGCTGGCTTTTATCATTAAGTCACATTTAAAGTTCTGGAAAGTTATCTTTTGAAGAAAACTTAAACAAATTTAACAAAACTTTTTCAATCATTTCCATCCCAAGCACAGCATCATCATAATAGTCCACATACCAAAATTAATTTGCTTTTGTAAATTAAGTTGATATAAAGAAGCTCGGACTTCATAAAGAACATACACATTATATAAAAGCATAAAGAAAAATATACTTGTTGGTTTAGTTTTAGAATGTACAGTACTTCCCATTTTCTTGATGCTTCAGTAAAGCCCATACCTGACAAAAAAAATTCCTCTAACTCAGATTAAACAGTACCAATACAGTAAGAAAAAAATCTTTCTCTGTCATTTCAGACAGAAAAAGAATGTCAGTAGGTGCAGTAGCAAAGTATTTGTTTCCATTTGAAGTTACTCGCAAATTTTTTGGATGTCTGAATTCCGTAACAATAATTCATTAAAAAACAACTGAGAAAAAGTCTGCTCTTAGTCTGGAAATTTTGCCTAATACACACACACACACATGAATTCAGTAAAACATGTATACGTGATCTTGAAGTTCCATTATTCCTACTATATAGGAATTACATAGTTCACCATTCCAAGCCCACCAACTGGGACAAAATAAAATACCTGTTTCAAGGATCAGCTCAAAACTGCATTCCTCTGCATTCCACAGACTTTAATCTGAGGTATCTGCCTAAACAGTCACAACTCTAGTATCCTCTCCTGTAACTGGCAATATTCCACTGCAGTTTTGAAAATACCAGGCCAAACTTGTCCATTCAATAATTTTCAAAACTATAAACGGACAACAAGGCTCATTTTCGAAAAAAAACCACTGATAGGTGCCTTGCTGCTTAAAAAACAAAGCACAAAGCCTATGTTCCCCTCACATTTATAGCAAAGAAAACTTTTCAATGTACTAACTGACCAGCCCAGACCATAATTTCTATTTCTCAGTCTTTGTGGAGTCACTGCTGTCATAGGAAACAGATTATCAGATGATAGAATATTTCCCATCTCTAAAAATTATTACTCCACCCTGGGCATAGGACCAAATCCTAGGTTACAAAAACCTTTGGTCCAAAGACCATGGTGTTAACAAATGAGCTGTGTCAATATTTGATCAATGCTCAACTTAATTCTCTATTTTCAGCATGGACTTAAGAAATAATCCTACTATAGCACAGTAGCATTCAATTTTTTTTCCAGTGGAAGAAGAGATTAATAAAGTAAAAAAGAGGCAAGACTCGCACTCCCCCAGGATGCTGTCAAACAAGCAGAAAGGATGTTTCTCTAACAATCTCTTTTGCTCAAGAAAATTCAGCAATTTTGTCAATTATACTAAATAGGAAAAAAGCAGTATGCATTACATTAAGTTAAAAAAATCTGAGGCAGGTTTTACATTTGAAACTATTTCGAAATTCCATCCATAAAGTCCAAAAATTAAGCTTTGTTTTTGACAAACAGTGTGATTTTTTTTCAATCAAAAATACCCTTATGTAGGCCTACTTGTTTCTTCCACTTAACTATACTTTCTTCAAATGCCGGAACCCAAACCACCACCTAGCTTACCAAAAAATTTTGCTAGCATATCCTGTAATTATTACTTGTGATTCCACTTCAGACCTCTCCTCTAAACTGTGGATATGTTTCATGTACAAATTAGCAGTTAATGTATCAATTCCAGCATTGAAAGAACTCACAAGAGAACAGTAATGAATCACAAAAAATGGGAAAAATGGGTCCTCCACTTTTAAGGAAAAACAATGAAGTCATATTCCCTTAAAGGTCTGCAGGCAGGAAGGACAACAAAACTCTGGCAGTTCTCCATTCCAGTGATAAAATGTTTACCTTAACACGTAAAAGTTTCAGGGAAGGGGGTGGTGGTCAGCATTGCTCACCTTTAACCGTTTAACCACCTCATCGTTGGTAATTTTGTCCGTAATCTCCTTCACTCCAGGAGGATAGTAGATGATTTTACCGTCGGCAGCAGGTTTTGGTTGGGTAGCAGGGAAGTCCATCCTGGCGCTGCTGGTTATGAACTTTCCTTCTCCACAGTCCTCTACCGGCCTCTATCGGTCAGAAAACAAAAGTTCAGCAGAAAAGAAACGACTTTCTAACCCTCTTTTTCCATTCCTCACCCTCAATTCGCTGAAGGCCCCGGCTATCGCCCCGCCGGGCGCGCCCCCCAGCGCTGCCCCCGCCGCATCCCGGCGGCAGCGAGGCCCGGCCCTCCGCCGCTCCCCGCGACTCGGGCTTCTCCGCTCCCCTCCGGCGCCTCCTTTCATTGCGGGGCTGCTCCAGCCCAACACTGTTAGTTCGCAGCCGACGGTTTTACAATGAAATTTGGGGCCTAATCGAGGGACACCCCGCGGCCGAGGGCCCCTTACGGCCCGGGGGGTGGGCCGGGGACGCCGTTCCGGCCCCAGGGGGTGGTTCAGAGCCGGCACACTGGCCCCGGAGCCGGGAGACGAGGCCTAAACAGTTAGGCCTCAAAACTATCGAGAGGCAGAGAAGCCAACAAGAGAGGGGGAGGGAGGGAGGAAGGGAGGGAGGCGGCGGCGAGCGCAAACAAAACCCCCCCGCGACCCTCCCCTTCCCTCAGAGCCCCCCACCCGCCCTCCCGCGCCTCCAGGAGCCCCCCCGGGGAGGGGGCCCGGCCACTCGCCACTTTCCATTTGTTCCCGCAACTTCATGTCCCCTCAGCCCTCGCCCCGCACCCCCCCCCCACCCGCCCCGCCGCCCCGCATTCGGCCGGGCCCACAAAGAGCCCCCGCAGCCCCGGCTTCGCGCACACACCCCCGCGGCCGTGGGGAGCGGGGAGCGAGCACGGGGGGAAGCGGGACCCGGAGCCGCCTTTACCTCATGCAGCTCCGGAAGGTGCAGCATTGAGCAGCCTCCGTGCCGGGTGGTGCTCGCCGCTCCGCCGCCACCCCGCCGGCCGCTGCCCTAGGCGCTCCCGCCGCCTCCTGCTCCGCGGCGCGGCAGCTCCTGCTCGGGAGCGCTGGCTGGG
>JAYDZK010000202.1:48738294-48752787 GCA_034509185.1 Euphonia xanthogaster | reverse complement strand
CCGCTCTCCGCCCGCCTAGGGAAGCGCAGCCCGGGAGGAGCCTCCACGCCGCCCCCGCCCCTTCCCCTTCCCCTGCCCGCCCGCGGCCGGCGGCGACGCCCCGCCAGGAGCCCCCAGCCCCCGCCCCGGGCAGAGGTCCCCCAGGAAGTCTGGCACCGCGTGGAGCCCGGCGCAGGGTGTCGGGCAGCGCCGGCCGCGGGCAGGGCAGCGCTGCCTCAGCTTGGCGCCTAAAGCCCCGGAGCGGCCGGGCCGGGCAGGCTCCTCCGGGGCAGCGAGGGCACGGCTGGCGCCGAGCGGCGATGCCCGGCTGCCGGCAGTGTCAGCGAGCGAGCCTGCGGGTCCCTGGCTGCAGGGCGGGAAGGCGAGAGTTACTTTGCTGCTTCCTTACGGAGCCCGGGCCGCTCATGGCTGCGCGGGCTCGTCTGGCCGGTCCCTCAGGCATCCGGGGCCTGGTCAGCGTGATAGAGAAGACAGTGTGCGGAAGCGGTGTGTGGGGTGGCACGGAGTGTGCGGTGGCAGGAGAGAGCGAGCAGTCCTTCTTCAGGCAGATGAGGGGAAAGGCAGTGTCCACACTTTGGTTATAAATCTTAAGGAGAAACTTGAATATGCAGACCAAAGGAGCCCTCGCCAGCCAACTCAGGAAATCCTTCCGTGCAAAATGTCTTTGTAATTTAATATTCATATTGCCAAGGGATGGGGTATGTCTGGAAAGTCAATAGCAAAGTAGGATATATCTGTCTGTTTTGAATCTGCAGTATGTACCCTGTCTGAAGTGTAGGTGGCTATGAAATGTTTTCTAGATGCCCGTATTGCTAAGAGAAGGTATGTGACAGCTGAAAGATGACTTCTAGCTGATCAAGACTAATTTTGGGTCATCAGCTGTTATTTTTGTTATTCAAACCAGCTGAAAGTATTATTTTTCTTTATTTTGGAAATCTCTAATGAATTTTCTTTAGAGCAAATTGAAGGTAGGAGATCAGGACCAGTCTCCATGGGGGGGTGTTTCTCTCCATGGGGGTTGCACAGGTAGCTAGGCACAGCAGGGTGGTGGCTAGCATGGCCCGGCAGTGGCGAAGGAAATATGCAGGAGGGTGAGGGGATGGGAAGGAGGTAAGTAAGTAAGACTATGGTGAAGTATGCCAAATTCCAGCTTTACAAGGTGCGGGTGGAAATTCCACAAAGACTGAGAAGCTCTTTGGAGCTTTGGGTGTAATAGCATGTGAGTAGGAAATTGCTCTCCTACACTTGTGTTCCTTGTCTCCCTGCAGTGTTGTCCTAGGGGAGTTAAAGCCTTGAATGTCCACAGCCTCTGTGAAACCAGCTTAGAAAGTAACTGAGAGTTGCAATGAACACTTTGAGGATCTCAGACACTGATTTTGAAATTTAGAAGGGTGTCATCAGACCAGGCATTTAAATCTGGCTGTGAATCCAGACTTAGATGAAATTATTCTCTCCAAGCTTAAGGATCAATGGATTTGGGCATACACAATAGACAGGTGACCCTAAGGTTGTACTGATTTTAGTAAATAAATAAAGCCAATTCAAAGCATGTCATCTTTTTTCCAAGTCTAAACTAAAGGGGCCATTTAGATTTGCCTTAACATTGAAGTACTCAGACTAGCTATCAACTTTAATTTGTTGTCAATCAAATAGGATGCACTGTCAGAACTTATATATATTGAACACATTTGGGTCTTCTATCCTTAAATTTGTTACATAAGATATTTTCTTCTCCAGTCAAATTACTAATATAAACCATTTGGTGTAGTTTCCTTATTTTTAATACACTTCTTTTAGCATAATAAATTAGAAACAAATCCTAGAAGATTATCCTGTAACTAAATAAAGTATATATCAAAAACCTATACGAGCTCAGTTTAAATAGAAAAAGCTAAAATTTAAGTCAGTAAAAATAATGCAAGAAATAAATTTAAATCTGTTGCTACGGTTTTTTTCATGAACCAAACATAAAGCTAGAAAGATGTTAGGCAGACTTTTCTTTGGGCAGAATTGAAGTACTACAGGTTTTGCATTCCAGAAATTTCACCTAAGTCTCTGAACTTCATGGATTTTAATATTTGTTTTCAAATATTCTTTAGTTGTTATTGAAAAGCACTGTTTTCTGTATATCATTAGTGTGATCTACAATATCATAACTTCTTGTTGTAATCTTGTAGTAACAAGATTGGTTTTTTTCACAAGCTTACACCGTCTTTACTGAGAATTGTTTATACAATGAGTTGTGAAGTAGGACTAAGAATGTAATGGTCAAGGGCTATTCTCCCACAACTTGCTTTTAGTCTAAGTTAAGGACAAACACAGTGCAAAGCCTCTAGTATACACTTCTAATCACTTTTATGTTTCACCAAAGAATAAGATAAAGTCTTGCATTGTAAGGAATATGTACATTGAAGGTAGCATGTAGTTCGCCAAGGCAATTCAAAGATCTGACTTCAGAGTGCCAGGCAAGGTTTGCTCATTCAATTAAAATTCTGTTTCATTTTATGCAAGTTCTTAGTCAATCCCCACACTGAAGTTCTCTTGGTTGTGGACCAAGACCTCTCTGTCTTCTTGCAGGTTTCAGATAAACAGTGAAGTTAGAATAACACAGAGAGTCTTGAAAGGCATCAGTGGAAGGCTGACTATCAAGGAGTTCACACAAGATTCCTGCTTTTACGGGTAAGGAGTGATTAGTCAGCAGTATGTTAGCCAGATATGTAGTGTTTCGAGTGAGTCTTGGACAAATCATATCAGCAAAGTGGCTGAGAGGAGTAGGTGCAAATTCTGTAATCATGGGCTGATTAGGCAATGGTTCTGTCTTTTCTCTGAAGAGAAACAGTGGGATTTATACTTGGGCACCATTTGAAATTCTAAAGGGCTAAAACAGAGCATGTAGTTCTGATATCACACCCAATTAAGGGATGTATGAATGAACACTTAACTGCCAATTAGCTTGAATATATACATGGCATTTTCAGAATGTAAAAACATAAAAGCTTCAGATAATCTGACCTGTGTTACTCCTTAATCTGAATAGTCCTAAAATCTGCTCTTATCAGATACAATTACAGCTGCTAGTGTCTGGTTTGTTGCTTTTGCTTGTTTGACCTTCACCCTTCTAATTTCAGCAAGCAGCTGAGATCTGACTTGGACTGGGCTTGTGCAGCTGTAGCCAGGTTCACATGATCCCTTGGGTTTTACTGGATGGCTCTGTCTAATAACATGACCGAGTCCTTTAGTCTTTACCCAGATTTTACTGTTTGCATCAGAATTTTATTACTTTCGCTCACATTACTTTTATTGGAATGTATTTGCTCCAGTCTGCTCTCGTTTGTTTTGATTGTATTTTAGACTACGATTGCAAGTGTTATTCATAAACAAACTGAAATAAAGGGTGCCAAACACCTGTGGGGCAACCTTGTGAGGTGCTTCTTTCTTTGTATTGTGATAGGACAGGTTCAAGGAAAGGATCAAGAAAGGAAAAATGTGTTTTTACTGGTAGGGAAAAAAATGCAGCACAGGGTTTTCAGAACAAAGCACTTTTCAGGTGAAACAGAAGAGAGTACGGGGTGATTACTTGAAGCACAGAAAATCCTTTAATTAATGTTGATTAAATTAAGCTATGCTCACATGTTTCCAGGAACTGCTTAGTGGTTCTCCTCAGGTCTTTAATACAATAAACATGGATAGTAACAATGACTAAAGTAAGCAGTGACATTAAGACATGACACTGTGTTGTGAACTGCAATAAGTAATATCTGCCATTGCAGTATATCTTTGATAACACCACCTAATTGTTTTAACTGCCTATTTTAATTATTGCTGTATTTTACATCTGCTGCAAATTGAAGTGGATCAGAGGTCAGTTTCTTTACAATGTGCATTGCTATAATGAAAAAGCTCCAAAAGGTGTTCCATTCCAGGGGATATTTACAGTGAAATTACTCTTAGAATAGCCCAGGAAGTGAGCTTTGTCAGAAAACCAGGGACTTGTGTATCTCCCATTTTCTATATTGCCAAGATAAAATCTATAAAAGGGGGCAGGAGGACTTATGTGTATTATGTCATGAAGACAATCAGATGGAGACACAAAGTGTTCCTGAGGAAGAGTCCCACAGGTCACTGACTTCATTGAGTAGTACCAGTTCTGAATAAAGAGAAGGACCAAATACTGTATGGATGATAAACTCTTTTCAAACTGATCCCTAGCCATGATTTGTCTAAATGTTATTTTTGCTCTGGTTTTGGTAATGAGGGCTTCTCCATGTGCTGCCTAAAAATGTCTTTATTATGAATCATGCTTGGAAATAGGGCAGTTATCATGGAATTATATAATAGTTAGGGTAGAAAGGGACTTTAAAGGTCATCTAGTTAGTCCAGCCCTCCTGCAGTAAGCAGGGACAACTCCAACTAGATCAGTTTGCTCCAAGCCATGTCCAGCGTGCCCTTGAATGTTACCATGGATGAGACATTCATAATCGTTCTAAGCAACCTGTTCCAGTGTTTCAGCACCCTCCTGGTAAAAAATATTTTCCTTAAATCTAGACTAAATCTACACTCTTTTGTTTTAAAACCATCACCCCTTGTCTTATCTCAACAGGTTCTGCTAAAAAGTCTGTCACCATCATTCTTGTAAGTCCCTTTTAGGTACTGGAAGGCTGTTATAAGGTCACCCTGGAGTTTTCTTTCAGGCTGAATAACCCCAGATCTCTCAGCCTTTCCTCACAGGAAAGATGTTCCAGCCCTCTGATCATCATCATGGCCCTTCTATGGACCAGTTCCAAGAAGTCTGTGTCCTTTCTGTGCTGGGCCCCCAGAGCTGGCTGCAGCACTGCAGGTGGGCTCTCACCAGAGCAGAGCAGAGGGGCAGAATCCGCTCCCTGGCCCTGCTGCCCACGGGGCTCTGGATGCAGCCCAGGACACCTTTGGCTCTCTGGGCTGTGAGTGCTCATGGCTGGGTCATGTCCAGCATCCCCAAATGGTTTTTGCACAGGGCTGCTCTTGAATCATTAGTTCCCCAGCATATATATACACACATATACATACACACATATATATATGATATATATGTATCATACATTATATATATATATATCTCAAGACGATATATTCATTCAGAAATGGTGAAGATTGTCACTGTATAGAACATTTAAGCCATGATGGAAAAGTATATATTTATGAATACACTTTTAATTTACAAACCACTCTATTGACAGAATGATTGCACTTCTTTCATTTGCCTGCAAATGAAGTAAAATCAATTTATTGGCACCTACAGATTGGTGATTTCACAGGAGAATTTTTAGAAGCCTCCATGATCTATTGCTAGTTTTTAACATTCAGAAACTGAAGTTACAGCAGCCTACTGCATGTCATCTATCCACCTCCTTTCTAGCTGCTCTCAATTATGATGACTTGTCACCATTCACTCCATAATTACATTCTCAAGGTTATTTCCATCTCTGCTCCTGATGTGTCCAAAGCACATACATTTACACCTATTCATTTCTGACAACCAAGTCTACTTTTCTCCAATAATATATTTAATATGTGCATTTATCATCCTTTCTGTCCAGAAGATATGTCTTTGCTTGCACCATATTGCAAAAGCTTCAATTTTCTTTGTCACAGTCAATAATTTCTCAAAAGTCACATTGATAAGTTGCTACAGCAAAAAAATTAGGCATTTCACCAGTCAAATGTTTCTACTTCCATGGTGACTTTTTTTTTCCAGGCTTTTGTAAGGAAAGCTATGGATGGATCAACTATTCTTCAAAATTTTCTAGTTTCTACTGTACAGGTTCTGATTGGGTAAATTTGATCCCAGGTAAACTGAATTTATGAACAGTCTCTATAGCTAGACCACTAATAATGAAGCTGGCTAATACACTATTTTATTAAGTAAGGTTATTTTATTTATGGCATACTCAAGAATACCCTGTGTTTTTCATTAGCCTTTTATTGTCTCTAATACTTGGTGGACAGCAGATGTGGTTGTGACAGTGCTATATGATCAGCTGAAGGTCATTTAAAAGAAGTCCATTTCAAACTCAACTTTTCCATTCTGTGAAGTCTTTCTGAGATATTTTTTCTGTCCCAGCCAGGCTACAAGGAAATTTGCAGTTACCTTTATTTTAATAGTAGCACATGGTTCTTTATATTCACTTTGTAATTTTTCAAATAACAAGGCAGATTTGGGTAAATTCTGAGTGTATGGGACTGCATAGAGGAAATACTACTGGGAAAATTGGGAAAGTTTGGCAGTATATTTAGCCCATGGCAGCTGTTTTCTGGAGGTAAAACAATGAGTTTCTGCCTCTGCTCCATTAAATAAGAATTATCCTATGACCTATTAAAAAATGAGAACATGTGTGGTACTAACAAGGTCTGATTAAGAGGCTCTTTTGTGAAAAGTATTGATTGTATTTATGATGCTGCTGTTGCTAATTCTTCTAACAGATATAATGTCTGCTGCTTGCAGTAAAGAAAAGAATGATGTGAAATTTTACAAATTAACTTGAACTTGGAATTTACCATTATGGTCAAAGAAAGACATTTGATGAATGGATGTGCAGCCTCAGAGCTATGCTGTAATGACGGGGTCATTTCACATTGATGGATAGGTTATGTGGTGTATTCAGAGGCTTAAAAAAGGGTTGCATTTGTCAAACATAGGGAAGCATTGAAGTGTGTGCATATGACTCTGTGAGCTACAGAATCATTATAGTTTGCCTCTGAACAAAGTCAGGAAATATATTGATCATATAGGTTTATGCACTAGGGGAGCAACTAATGATGATCCAGTCAATGTGTTCCATGAATGGCTCAAGGGGTAATCATTAAAACATTATACGACTATGCCATTTTGGAACCTGAATATGAAACCTGGAATTTCAAACCCTCATAAAGAACAATTTGCATTTGAATTTATGAAGTAGAATTAATTCTTTGGTTTGTGCTGCTCCAGTCACTTCATCCTTACAATTCTACTTCAGTTAATACACTGGATGTTCACATCCAGATCATCAGCCAGCATGATAGTAACAGCACTGACAACATAGTGATCCAGCAGCAGGGAATACTGAGTATCAGTGGAAGAAAATTTTCCTAAATCAAGGATATGTGGCAGCAGAGATGCTAAATAAGGTTATTTGAGCAAGTACTTGTGTGGGTGCTTGACAAAGCAGACATTGAATTGGTGTCTGAAGAGAGCACAGAATATCAAGTATTGAGTAGACAAAGCCAGAAGTAACCCAGACAAGGCACGAGTAAATAGAGAAATGAGAAAAGTATAGTCTTGCCAAAATTGTTTAGTAATATAAAAACTGTGTTAATAACATACAGATTTTTAGCCAAAAATTCTTCATGTTGCAATATAAAAAAAGTCCATGATGATGGAGTGATCAATGAAGGCGATACTAATGCCAGCAGAGGGATTACTGTTTGTAAAGTAAACTGGTATCCACTTAGAATTTCACCAGCATGTAATACCACTATTTATAGGCTATCTGAATTTGGCAAGGCAGCTCATGCGTACTCTGTGTAATATACTATAACTACACTGTATCAAGCACATGGACACTTGCTTTCTTGAGTATATCTCTGTACTGTGCTTTTTATCTTCTAGACACTGCATACTTATACCTAATCATTTATATTTTCAGGGAAGCACTTGCTAAAATTGTAAACTTCCTTTATCTAAATCCTTTAATAAGTCAGAAAAAGACTTTTAGCCACCATGTGAACATTTAAGTCACTATTTTAGATGTAGTTAGGTTTTGTTTATGAAATGCCATTGACCTATATTTAATCAATTTTTAAACCTTCAAGATCTGCTCAGCAGCCATCTCTAATCCAGAAGAAAACTGGAGCAAACCATATTTTTCATCCATTTTCAGTATCATTCAGCTGCCTGGATGCACTGTTAGGCATGAATTTTTCAATTTAAATGAAAAAACATGTTGACAAGTCTATCAGATTCTGAATATAGCAAGAACAGAATAATGTTACTTCTAGGGGAGGAAAGCAATAGATCCTTAAATCCCCTAAAGGAAGCTCCTTCATATAGCAGGTACAAAATAACACTAAAAGAAGTACACAAATGCTGACAAAATGTATGAGCAAAAAAAAACCCAAAGCCTCTATGGTTTCCTGAATTTAAGCAAACTTGCAGTAATATTTTTCTGTCTTACCAACGCCTTATTTTGGTGTTTGTCTCTCTGTTCCTTTCTAAGAGATTTGTCCATTGACCTGCTGCTGGATGTGGGAAATGGGAACTCAGGAGAAGGTATGAATGAACAGGAGAAATGGAACAAGCAAAGATGAACACATGTAGTAGAAAATCTGCAGCTGGCTGGGCAGTAGGAGTTTCATGTGAGCAAACAAAAATGCAGAGATAGAAGGTGAAATAAATTGCACTGAGTGAATTGTATCATTTAAATTTCTTATTTGTAATATGTAAGTACAATTTTGTCAAATTCAAGATGAACGGGAGAAGCCAAATTCTAAGAACAATATAATTAAATGTTCTGTTACAGATCTTAAAATGAGTTACACCTACAGTTCTATTTACTTAATATAAAGGCTCCTTTCAATTTTGGTTTTGGCTTTCCATATTTAACAGCCACTATAGTAATCTCTTTGGAAACTAGCTGAACAAACTTGCGAGAAGATTTTTTAAAATAGAGCATACTATTAAAATTCAAAGTCAAAATGAAGATTGCTGTGGATTTCTTTTGCCCCCTGTTTACATATGAAGGGGAGTTTCAGGTCAACTAGAGAGCTACATCAAAATATATTGGGAGCTTTTATTTCTGTATGCGTATGTCCTGC
Organism: Euphonia xanthogaster; assembly: GCA_034509185.1. Classification (NCBI taxonomy): domain Eukaryota; kingdom Metazoa; phylum Chordata; class Aves; order Passeriformes; family Fringillidae; genus Euphonia; species Euphonia xanthogaster. The sequence continues at coordinate 48,743,955 of JAYDZK010000202.1, read as the reverse complement.
TTGCTGTTCTGATGCTGCTTGGTTTGTCTTCTTGCTGAGACCTGGGAAGAACATATATGTGATAGTGGCTGCAGTCACTAAAGCAGTGAACCTGACAGTGTAAAGTTTTAAAAAATAAATGAAACAAGCTTAAATTATGGAAATGTTTGTTTTCTATTTCATCCCATTAATGGGTTTAAACATAATTTAGATATGGATTTACTTGTATGTGCCTTTTATAACTGCTGAATTTGAAAAGTACATGTAGAACCAGAAATAACTAGGAAAGTCCAAAAACACGTGTCTTTAAGAGTTGTCAGAGTCACAAACTGCATAATGCTGCCAAGAAAAATAATTACCGACACGTATATGGGTGTTGTGGTTTAACCCCAGCCGGCAACAAGTCCCACACAGCTGCTCAATCTTTCTCTCACAGTGGAATGGGAAAGAGAATTTGATGGGTAAAAGTGAGAAAACTCATGGGTTGAGATAAAGACAGTTTACTAGGTAAAGCAAAAGCCTTATACACAAGCAAAGAAAACCAAGGAATCCATTTTCCACTTCCCATGGACAGGCAGATGTTCAGCCATCCCTAGGAAATCAAGGCTTCGGCACATGTATTTGGGAAGTACAAATGCCATCACTCAAAATGTGCTCCCCTTTCTTGTTCTTCCCCCTGCTTTAAATACTGAGGATGACACTGTATGGTCTAGAAAATCCCTTTGGTCAGTTGGGGTCAGCTGCTCCCACTGTATCCTTTCCCAACACCTTGTGCACCTCCAGCCTCCTCACAGAAAGTATCTTGACACTGTGTAAGAGCTGCTCAGCAATAACAAAACCAGCTCTGTTGTATTATCAACGCTGCTTCCAGCACAAATCCAAAACACAGCCCCATACCAGCCACTGTAAGAAAATTAACTCTACCCCACCCAAACCAGCACAATGGCTGAGGGGGGAATTGGCAATTTGTTCTGCTGAATGCGTAATATACAGTATACCTTTTCCTTTTCTACTCTTCTACCGTGTAGTATATTTAATTTATTTTTTTGTACATAGAAAATAGGCAAGTTTATAATAAAAACTGAGACAAAGACAAAACTCTCATTGAAGTTTTAAGGTACTTATTTTTGTCTCTTAACCATCACCACTGTACAGAAGAAGAAGCGCTCAACTCAGAAATTGAAGAACTACACAGAAAAATGTTCCTTTAAGTTAGCTTGTTCATTCTTCCAGGTCTTGGGGAATGTAATCAGCGGAATAAAGCAGTTGAAAGAGTTCAGTGTTTGATCATCTATTTGAAAAAAGCTTAAACATGTTTTCATGCTGGTTGTATCAACTGTTTTTGTTTAGGGTTGGTTTGTTTGTTTGGGGTTTTAATAAGTTGTCTATTACAGATGGGCCCAGATCCAAATGACACCACTTCTGCTCCATCCTGAATTGTGTGTATCAGGTTGCAGATATCAATCTGAATGTCATAAGCTAGAGCAGGGTGGAGTGGAGCTTGTCTTAATATATGATTCCCTCATTCTTTCAACTTGGAATTGTCATGATTTTGACAGGTACAAGCTAACTAATTTTTGCCTAGTCCTTAAATAAACTGGAAACTGTAGACTGTCCTGTTAGAAGAAGCAACTGTCCTTTTGTCGCTGAAACTGTAAGATGGCCTGTGGCTTTCTAAATTTGAGTTTCTTTTGTTGCTGGTGTTATTCACTGGGAAAGAATGTGGCCCTGTTTCCAGTGAGAGAGGGTATGAAATGTTAAAAAATAGAAGTGATAGGTGGATATTAAAGGGACTAAAAAAAACCCCAAAGAGGTCAGAATTTACAGGAAAGCAAAAGAAGGCCTTCCCCATTCAGCAACAACCAAACAGCTATCTGTTCATTTCCTAGCTAAATAATTACATTCTATCATGTGACAGTTACAAAGAGGCACATAATAAACAAAGAATTTTCTTTAAAAATGGTAGTCTACACAGCTGTTTTTAAATGCACATCACTGACTTGCTGCTCCCTTCCCCCATCTCCTTGGCTTCAAGTTACAGCATAAGACATCTGGCATACAAGTTATTCAAGTTCAGAAACTAGTTACTGAAATCCAATCAATAACTGCTAGTAGGTTTAGACTATAACAAGTTCCCTAATTTATTTTTGCAAGCAGTTGGAGTAATCTACAGATGTTTGTAACAGATGTCAAGCACAAGGATTGCCGTAACTAGCAGATTTTGTGTAACAAATGGTGAGGTAAACTGACACTAAGCAGGATACCTTCAAGGTATTTATATATTGTAGAATTTTGAAGCCATTGGGTTGTGGTATCAGAAAATTTTGTAAAATATTTATGTCTCAATAGGACATATATTGTACATATCTGAACATGAGAATAAGGCCTCTATGAAGCTATTTTGGGAAAGAAATAAAATACATTTTTATATTGTTTTAATTTTACATTAATTGAAGGTCAGTCACTGTGAAGAAAACAGGTCCTTAAATCACATGTGATTGGCAAGCAATTAAGTTCTGGTAAATGAATTGCATGGGTAATGGAGTACAGTCTGTCTTGACAGGTAAAAGCATTTTTTCATCAGAGCAACATTAATAAATGATCAGATCTTGCCTAAGATTCAGGCTTGTACTTAATATTAGATCTATTTAGAAATTCCATCCGGCAACAAGGTCCAATATTTTAACATTTAAAATTTCTGAATCAGAGCAAACAAGACATCTCAAAATTTCCAGTAAAATGAAAGTACTAGTTTTTATTTAGAATCACTGAAGAATTACTTTTTTCCCAGAATTTAGTAAGGTAAAAATTGACTGATAACTTGATCACAAAACCCATAAAATACAAAAATACATCCACTAAATTTTACTTATAGTATTACATAGTTGAAAGATAATAATAACAGATAGGGTTTTTTTTTCTCCTTTTCTTTCAAATTGACGTTTTAAGTTGTTTGTTTCCAAGTGTTTATTTCTGCATCTCAGGATGATGTGTACATTAAGTAAACTTGGGAATTAATATATTTGAGGAAATGCATCTCTTTTGCTCTAAGGAAAATATTTACTTTAGGAGATATAGAGTACCTTAAAGTGATAAAATCCTAATATGAACAAGGTAGTTTGTAGTTATTACATGTTATCTTGATGAAGGTAAACAGGTAGGAGCATAAGATTATTTTAACCACCTAATACATGTAATGAGATATTGTTCTAACTAAATGAAACAAGCTTCTTTTCCTTTCTGCCTCTACCCTAAGTTTTCCTTAGTGAAGACAAAGTCCAACATGGAATTGTTTGGATTCAGTTGCTATCACTTATGCTAGGGATTTGGCTCTTAGTAAGATATCCCAGGAGAAGCTCAGCTGCCCAAGAACATAAAATGCTGAAGTGTCACTGCAAATTCTTGAATTATATTCGTTCCGTCTTAATATAGAATATTTTAGCCCAGTTCAAAATCAATGACATTTCTTCTGCAACTGTGCCTGTCCTCTAAACAACTGCCAAGGCAGATACCTTGTGGATGGGAAACCTGGAGATTTTCTGTCCTGGGGCAGTTTTGTTCTTACAGCTCTGGCTTTCTGAATGAATGGAGGCCATTAATGATACTGTTCTGTGGAAGTATCCTCTATCTTAATCAGCAGAAAATAATTGTTTTGTAAAAAACAATAAGTAAACTTTCACATCCTGGTCAAATTCCAGTTTAGATAACAGCACCCTGCTGACAAAGTTCCTACAATTTCTGATGGATAGGAACTGCCTATTAACCTACTCTGTGTTATTGCATGGCATAGTTAAGAAGCTGTTGCATTTTGTTTGATGTAGATGTATTAAGTGAATCCCCCATGGTTTTGTTGTTTTGGTTTTTTAACAAAACATTTTGGGAATGGTAGATGTTGCAGAAGCATCAATGATTATTCATTTTTTTCCTGATATGTCTAATTCCTGCAGTGATATACATGAAATCAGTTTTTTAAAAAAATAACACAGAAATGCAGTTTTACTCCTAATCTTGTTCTTAAGCCATTCAAATATGCAGATCTCTAAGATATTTAATATTAAATTTACCATAGGATAGGATCAATGCTGTTTTTAAAAATAAAGTGGTATTCAACAGATAAAAACATGACAGTTACAATTAAAGTCAGCTTATTACTTTTTATCATATGCCAAGGTGGCATATTAAGGATTGTTTGTTCTCCATTTCTGCAGTTTAAACAGATTAGGGTGGATTTTTTGTATCTATTGAATTTGACATATCAGATTGATAAAAACAGCAGAGCAGAGAACATCCAATACAGGAATCAGATTCACCACAAATCAAATCTGTAGTGTTAGCTTATTCCAAATTCAGAAGGTCCTTGTAGCAGTGAGGATTCTGTCAGCTATATAAGCATGACCTCATTCTCTATGCCTGCAGAGAAGACACAGTTAAGTATAATCCTTCAGTTCTCGGATAATAGCATTTATTGTCATTATCTCTCTGCACCTCCTTTCCTAAAATCTAAGCATCTTTATAGTTCATATATTCTGGAGATGTTTAGCATAACAGGTATAATGAGAAAATTTTATTTCTGTTCTGCAATATATCTGGAGTACCTCATTAAAGTGCAGGTACTTTAAATGAAGACTAGTAATGTGCTGCTTTAGCATGCATTTAAACAACAATTTGAAAATTTGCAACTATTAACCTTTAGTGGTAATATTATAAACTCCTTTGATAATTTATTGATGGATAGATGAACCAAAGTACTGATTTGTTAAGTGACTTCTTTAGTATTCATTAGTGGTAATGCTGGAATAGGTGTGACCTGTTTACTTAAAAATGCAATTCTATTGATATCAGCAGAATTTTTGCTATTGTCTAGTGGGGCAAAATCTGCCTTAATGATCTAGATTTCTGCTGCTTCTAAATACTGTTTTTTTTCCTGTTTAAAATAATGCTGAAATAGAACCCTGTATAGAGGGAACTGAGGCATTATTTTACTATAGATATAATAAATCTGCACTATTTGGAATTAAAAAATGAATGTGTGAAATAACTAACATTACTGCAGTGATACCTCCCTGTTTCTTCAGTTAACTGTGCAATCGATCCCTATATGTAACAGAAGATCAATATCCTGCAAGTATAGAAGCCAGATATGGAATTTCTTAATGGAGATAAAACACCAACATTCACTATGCATTTGACTTAAATCTAGAGATGGGTGAAGAAGTAGAGACAGGTATGTGAGATACTCTGCACACATTTCTTTTTATAAAACTTCTCCCTTTTTTTTTTTTTTTTTTCCTTAAGGAATTAAATTTCTACTTTGGACATCACATTCTGGCAGAGAGGAAGAGTTACCTTTTGTAGGAACACAAAGTCTAAGATCATGGACAAAGTAATATTAACAGGAGACAGAGACATTCCAAGAAGCCAAATTAAACATCTTAAATCAGCATCAAGGTAAATAGATTAAAAAAAATAGGGAAGGATACCTAATACTCTTTAGTTTCTGCAATGGTAAAGGAGACCTAAAGCTGGCAATGGAATGTGGAAGGCTCCTTAGGAAGAGGATTACAGCATTGTGGGACTGGATCAACTTTTATGAAAATGGGAAGAAAAGGAAGGAAGTGGCGGAAGGAAGGAAGGAAGTGGCGGAAGGAAGTGGCGGAAGGAAGTGGCGGAAGGAAGTGGCGG
>JAYDZK010000202.1:48687360-48738194 GCA_034509185.1 Euphonia xanthogaster | reverse complement strand
GTTTGTCAGAGCTGGTCACAGCTCTCAGCTTCCCCTTTCGGTCACCTATGGAACTCTGCTCTGGGCTCTCCAGACACTCAGTCCCCCCCCTCTGCACAATTTGCAATCTCCTCCTGCATCCCTTAACCGGGCAGCTTCTTGATCCCACAGCTTGACTGAGGACATGAAGGCTTGTCCCTGTCCCCATGCATGGCTGAACCATGTGCGTCCTGAAGCCTGTGCTCCCCTCCAGAGCTGTGGGTGCACTGAAGCACTCAGTGATGGTGATTCAGTGCTCTCCTCTCCACACAGATAAGCCGTGGCATCTCTCTGTCAATCCTGCCTCCCTGCCGCTTGCAAATGGCATCTCCACAGCAATCCCGTGCTGCTTGCTTGGCCCGAGCAGGACCAAGCAGAGTTAAACGGAGCTTCTGAGCCATGGGGCTGTCCATCTCTGCAGGGACAAGTGACCACCAGTCATCACTGGAGTGATATCCCAAGAAGCTGCCCGGGAGGCATCAGTGGTGGCACTGGAAGGGGTTGAACAGCTGCAGTGACGAGTGGGGGAGCAGACCCCCTTACCCAGCCATAGAGAAGCAATGACCTGGCAAGGCTGCGCTGCAGGTTTAGGAATAGGATGGGCTGTGTCCCACACAAACGGGCCAGGCCAGCCAGCTGCGGCTGAGCCAGCACTTTCGTGTTTGTTTGGGCTGTTAGATAACTTCGAAAGCAGAAGCTTGAAGGGCTGGCAGCTGAACAGTTTGTTCTTTCCGACTTCCACGCGCTGCTGCCTCAAACCTCAGTGCTGTGCAGGACTTAAACCACAGCCCTGCTATGCTGCTCAGAGCCATCCTGTCCCGTCATCTTCACCCCAAAGTGTGCCTGGAGCCCCTCCAGCCCAGCTGCCCTCCAGCCCAGGGCCAAGCTCTGCTTCTTCACGCTGCCAGAGGAGGAAACAGAGCAGTGGGAACGCTTCTCTGAAGAGGTCTCAGCCCCACAGGCCTGGCCTGGCATAGGGTGAGGGGCTGCTGCCATCTCCTGGCCACGGCCGGGGCTCAGGGCAGCCCACGGGCAGCACAGCGCAGCGCAGCTCAGCGCAGCTCAGCGCAGCTCAGCACAGCGCAGCACAGCGCAGCACAGTGCAGCACAGCACAGTGCAGTGTGGCACATCTCGGCACAGCTCAGCACAGCACAGTGCAGCACAGCACAGCTCGGCTCAGCACAGCGCAGCACAGTGCAGCACAGTGCAGTGCAGCTCAGCACAGCGCAGCACAGCGCAGCACAGTGCAGCACAGCACAGTGCAGCACAGCGCAGCACAGCGCAGCACAGTGCAGCACAGCACAGCACAGCTCAGCTCAGCACAGTGCAGCACAGCGCAGCACAGTGCAGCACAGCACAGCTCAGCTCAGCACAGCACAGCACAGTACAGCACAGCACAGCACAGCTCAGCTCAGCACAGTACAGCACAGCACAGCACAGTACAGTACAGCACAGCTCAGCTCAGCACAGCACAGCACAGTACAGCACAGCACAGCTCAGCTCAGCTCAGCTAAGCACAGCGCAGCACAGTGCAGCACAGCGCAGCACAGCTCAGCTCAGCACAGTACAGCACAGCACAGAACAGTACAGCACAGCACAGCTCAGCTCAGCACAGTACAGCTCAGCACAGCGCAGTACAGCACAGCACAGCACAGTGCAGCACAGCACAGCTCAGCACAGCGCAGCACAGTGCAGCACAGCACAGCTCAGCACAGCACAGCGCAGCACAGTGCAGCACAGCACAGCTCAGCTCAGCACAGTACAGCACAGCACAGCACAGTACAGCACAGCACAGCTCAGCTCAGCTCAGCTCAGCACAGTACAGCACAGCACAGCGCAGCACAGTGCGGCACAGCTCAACACAGCATAGCTCAGCACAGGTAGCTCCCAGCTGCACCCTGCCCCCAGCTCGAGCTGGGCAAGGAGCGAGGATCACACACCGCCGCCACCCAGCGCAGTCCGTATCAGCCTAACACGTATCCACTGGGAACTGGGACAGGGAACAGGACAGGACAAGGCCACTGCAAGCCCTGTTCCAAGGACTTATCATATGGCTGTGCCAAAGGGCAGCAATGGGAAGTGGGTTCAGGTCACCCTTAAGCACCCGAGGCTCTCCAGGGACAGGCAGCCTCACTTCCCCAGGTAAAAGGGACAGCTGGGGCTGCAACACTGAGGTGTCACCTCCTTGGGGACCAGGATGGTCTGAATAGCCCCTGAGCCCAAGAGGGTCCAGACCGCAGCCTAGCACTCTGCCTCACTTTCCGGGTCACCTGAAGTGAGGGCATGAGGCACACTCTGCCATGAGCAGAAAACAAGCAATGCTGAGAAATCCTGCGAGGGTGTCCTGCTCCTCTACTCCTGGCAATGGTAGTGCTGGGAATAGAGACGCCAGACTGTGCAGAGTTCTCACATTCCCTCAAGTTGCACAAAGACGACCCCACAAGGGAAGGTACCATTATTTGATCAATGAGAAGGCCATTTTGCCACAGCTGGTCCCAATATCCCTCACTGGGTTGCATCACACCTCCCTTTCAGCTGCTGGAGCATCCCAACCAGTGATATAGGGTCCCAGTTCCCAGCAGCAACTGGGAGCTTCCAAGAAACTACAGGGAGAAATGCAAGGTTGGGCTGAGGCCAAATCACTAGCACAGGTTTTGCCTCTATCCAAGGGAGTGTCGTGAGGGCCTGATCCTCTGTCTGAGGACTGGGGAGACAAGCACAGCATCATGGAGTCTGCTAAGACCCCTCTCCCAGTGCTGGAACAGTGGGGATGAAATCCTCCCAGGCCGGGACTGAACAACAGGAGCAGTGTGTGCTGTGGCCCAGTCAGGAACTGGCACAGGTGAGGTGGGGAAGAAAGGCAGTGTCATGGCTGCCCTGGAAGGAGAGGGAGGCAGCAAACGCAAGCAGTAGAAAGGACAGGCAAGAATGGAACAGGAGCCAATTGGATGCAGAGAGGACGATGCTGCAGACTTGTTAAGGCTGGGGCTCACTCAGCTGAGGACATAAACAGGACTGACCCAGAGCCCTGTTGGACTCCAGATGCTTTGGTCATACTGTGTGCTACGGCCAGAGACGGTGCAGGGGGCCAGGGGTGCTGCAGGGCATCATGCCTTGTCCCAGGGCACAGTCCCTGTGCACAAGGCAGAGCGGGTGGAGACAGTGGCCCAGGCACAGGCAGGCAAGTGAGTGTTCATGGGGCAGTGTCCAGACGCCTCTCAGAGAGCTTGTGTTCTGGACAGAGGCAGCCCTGGGAGCCTGGCAAGCGCTCTTCCTCCCTTGGATGCCTGACTTGTGACACCATGGTCCTATAAACTGCCCCAGGGCTGGCACAACTCAGAGCCAGCTTGGAACCACCAGGTCCCACAAGGCAGCTTTCCTGCTGCTCACTTGCCTTCCCATGGGCAGAGGCTGGGGAGAGCCCCAGGGCCAACAAAGACAGCCCTATAGACTGTGCAGGCAATGGAGGGAATGGGGTGGGACATGTCCCTGACAGGTTTTAGATAGGAGGGCAGGCTCTGACAGCCAGTGAGGTTCACCCTCACCTAGGACAGAGTCCTGGAAAATGGTGTACCTGCCACACCATGCCCACTGGAGAACAGGCAGGGTGAGAAGCTGCACAAGAGCTGCAGGCTCATGTGCTTTCCTGTAGGCTCAGGGCAGACTAGTTTTCAACCTGCCTGACACAAGGGAAGGTTCAGCTCTGGGGACAAACTCGGGACTCCAGCTCTGCTCTGCATCCCCATAACATGCCCTCCATCTGCTCTCACACACTCTGGCCTGACACAAACTACCTGATTTTCTCTGCTTGCTCATGACTGCCACGCACTCCTTGGGAGCCCCTGGCAGGAGCACAAGACGAACAGGCCAGATGCATATTCCAGCCCACAGAACTTAAAGCAATGAGGTCAGACTCCTATGGAGCCCAGTCCTTCAGTCACAAGTCCTTCAGGGGTCTCAAGACCCCATGCTCCCACCCACAAGACTACTCCAAAGCAGTCAAGATGCTCAGTGCTCTGGGCTTTCCTGGCTACAGGAGGGCAGAGGCACTCAGACTGCTCCCTGTGGGCTCAGGAGCAGCTTCACAAAGGCAGGACTTTGCCGGTGTGGACATCATAATAGAGGTACCCCTAAGGAATGTGGCTGCTCTGTGCTGAGGAGGAGCAGAGCCCAGAGTGTTTTATTTACCACTTTGCAATCATGTTGCTCCACTGGAGGAGCCAAGCCATGGCACAGAGTGAGAGATAAGCTATTGCTGCTGCAGCTGGGCTCATCAGAGCCACCTCTGCTACTCCAGGCGGGCAGGTGTGTTTTTTAGGTCAAGCAGAAGGGACACTCCTGACATGGAGAGCACTTGGCTGGGCTGCTATCCATGATGGGGAGGGCCCACCAGAGCTGTTGACACCTAAGCAAACTGCTCCTGCCCCAGAGAGCTGGCCTTGCATGCCACAAGAGGGACGGGATGTGCTGGGCTTGTGCCGGATCCACTTGACTAGACTCTGTAAAAGATTTTTTATATAACTCTGTTTTCTGATTGCTTTCAGAACCTTCCAAGTGAAAGCCACAGGCATCCATAGTCTGCATGCCTGGCTGTTATGAATGGGATGAAGGGGTTGGTTCCCCCCACTCACTGTGAGAAGCTGTCCATTCCTGCAACAAAACCTGGGGAGGCAGCAGCAATGCTCTCAGGTCAGACTCAGGGTAGCAGCATAATGAGCAGACTATTCCCATTACTGCCACACAAGGAGCCTACCAGCTATCCCACAGCTGGGATGACCCAGGAAGGGGACACACACAGCCTGGCTCCCCTCACTCTGGTTGTTTTTCCCAGGCTTTGCCAGCCACATCCCTGCTCCCCATAGCACCAGCTGCTGGAAGCCCAGCAGCCCAAACCTGCAGTCAGTGGCACCAGCTATACCCAGTACATCAGGAGAAACCCCATCCTCTGCACGGGAATGACTCCTGGGGCCACAGGCAGCTGTCCACCACAGGCAGTGGTTGAGAGCATCCTGCTGGTGTAGGGAGGGGTCCCTGCATCCCCACGGGGAGCTTGGAGGAGTGCAGACCTTGGATGTGGCTCAGGAATACAGTTCTCATGCGTCCAGCCCACGCAGGCAGCAGCACATGGCTCCTGCCTGCATGAAACCTGGGAATGTGGCTGCCCAGGCTGGCTCCCTGCAAGTGGATGTTATTTTAACTCTCAGTTACTCTCTCATTTTTGCCAGGCAACGACTGGTTCTGCTGTTGGCTAAGCAATAAAGAGCCCCCTTTTATTTTTCCTCTTCCACTATTTCTAGGTTAATTTTGGGCTTTTCTCAGTGGGTCTTTGCCACAGACATCCAAAGGGCTGGAGAAGTTGTCCTGCTTTGCATGCCCAGAGGAAGGGGAGCAATGTGCAGGGCACAATCCAGATGGGGAAGCACATGCCTTGGAGCACCTGCTACCCCGTGCTGTATGGCGGAGCAAGCGCCTCTTCTCTCACCCACCTGTGCTGTGCAAGACTTGGCCTTCCACAAGGCAGCTGTGATGCCCACATCTTCCCAACTGTGGCATCAGCAGCCTTCACCTCTCCAGAGTCCAACCAAGGCAGCTCCTCCATGTGGTGCCAGTGGGGATGTTCCTGTGCTGGTCCAGCTGCAGCCCTGGGCAAGGTGAGGTGCAAAGGCATAGGGAGGGACTTCTGCAGAAGGGAAGTTGATGGGACAGGGTGTGAGCTTAGGGTGACCCCAGAGAGGGTCACACAGCCATAGCAGTGCAGGAATGGCCAGATGGAGCCGACAGAGCTGAAGTCAGCCACTGTCACATTCAGGCTTGGGATAGAGACGAGGCCCCATGAGGGGGAGAGAAGAGTGTGAGGGACACAGTGCCTGCCAGCACTGTGGAGTACCTCTGCCATGGCCAGAATCCTCCCACAGAGAGTACTGATGGGAGTGATGCTGCCCTGTCCCCAAAACAGAGGGCAGGAGATAGCACATCACAAACCCCTTGTCATGTCAATGCTCAGGAGAAGGAAGTGCTCTTTGGGCAGCAAAGAAAGAAACAGCCTGTGTTTTCACCAGGAAGGGACATTCCAGTCTAAGGCTGGGATCCTCTGCATACCCTCCGCAAAGGCTGTTTTGTCCCTAGGGGCAAAAATACTCTGCACTTGGGGCAGGAGGTGTTACTTTGTGTGGCCCCACAGCCCGTTGTCTCCCAGAAAACTGCAAAACCCTGAGCTTCGCTGCAGCTCCAAGAAGCTCAGAAAGAGCCAAAACCTGCTGGAAGACAGACGCCCATGTCGGCGCTGGGCCAGCTCGAACCTTCCAGGCTGTTCCGCACCCCCACAACTGCTTGGCAAGGACACTGCCGACCCTCCCACATCACCCAAGCAGCCTGGGCCAGCTGTGTCCAGGCACTGGGCCGGGATTGCTGTTTTTCTGCTTTATCAGGATCTAGCAGAGCGGGTCATGTTTGCGCAGCGGTTTCGCAGGCTCACGGTTACGTAAGCGCTCGGGGTTACGCCGGAGGCTCGGCGGTGCCTTCCTGCGCATGCGCGCGGTACCGGGCGGCCCCGCCGCCGCGGGGATCGGATCGGGCCGCGCCGCACGCGGGGCCCCGCGCTCCGCGGGCTTTGCCGCTGTCCCCGCTCGTTACGAAGGTGCACAGCGTGTGCCCGGGCTGCCGCTATGCCCGGTGCTATCAGGCTGCGTGCCAGGGGTCCGTGGCCGAGCCACGCTGTCGGGCAGCGCTGTCTGAGCGCTGTCCGAGCGTGTTTACCCTGCACGGGCTCCCGACGCGGCGCTGCTCCATTGCCAAAACGCCTGCGCCTGCTCCAGTAACCCAGCTCCTGAAGGTCGCTGGCTGGCGGCCGGTCTCGCGTTCCATCTGCCTGCTTTTATTATTGATTGTCCTTATCAGCACTTGAGAGAACAGCATGTCCCAAACACCCGGGGGGGCAGGACGGGGCTCGCTGCCGCTGCTGCTGCCGCCTTTTGGTCAAGCTCTATCTCTTCTCGGTGGAGAGGTGCAGGCACCAAAAGCTGTGCTGCTACTGTCACCTCTGCCCATAGGCACAAGCCATGATGCCACAAGCTGTGACCAAGAGACAGCAGCGTTCCTGTGTCTGCTTCCCTATGTCTCTCTTCCTCTTGCCACTGTCTCCATCCGAAGCACAGGCTCCCACGCAGAAGCAGACCCCTGCACGTGCTCGCTCCCAGGATGTGCTCCCAGTAGGACCCTCAGCAAGTGCATCCCATCACTCTGTCACTGTCTCAGCTCCCACAGTGCCTTGGTCCAGTACCCACTGACCTGGAGGCTGAAGGGACATGGGAAGGGACAGGGGACCCTGATCAGTCACAGCAGTGGGGCTGCTCCATCACAGCCCAGCTGGGCTGGGACAGCCACCACACATAGCACAGGGCGGCAGCCAGATGTGAAATAGTATGAGCAGCCCATCTCTGCTGCTGCTAGCCCAGATACCAGAAGGATAAGGAAGGGAGCACCAGGGTGGCAACAGAGGCATGTCCAGGTGGCAGCAAAATAGAAGAAGAAAGGGAGGAAAGAGAAACAGAAGAGAAGGAAGTGGCAGAAGGAAGGAAGTGGCGGAAGGAAGTGGCGGAAGGAAGGAAGTGGCGGAAGTGGCGGAAGTGGCGGAAGGAAGGAAGGAAGGAAGGAAGGAAGGAAGGAAGGAAGGAAGCTATGGTAGTTCAGGGATTTGATATATTAATAGTCCAAAGTAAAGTTCTGAATAGTGATAAAAACTGTACCTTAAGCTCCTGGAAAGGTTTACCGCAGCAGGCATTAATTTTTAATGCACACTCATTCCTCAGGCCTTTTCCTACAGTATTTTTTATTGTATATTCAACATGTTACTGTAAGTAATAACAAGTCTTTAAAACTGGCAAAGTCAAACATGTCTTTCTTGCCACACCAGTATGCTCTTCAAGCCAAAAGTTTAGCTGCAAATTGTTCTTGCAAATCAAAACCTAGTGTTTTTTTAAAACTATAAAGACATTTTGAATGTAGAAGGAAATCACAATTTGCTGAGTAGATGTAGGCTGTATATAATCAGAAACATTATAAGGGACTGGCATTTCCTTGTTCTTTATGGCTCCACTCTGGTAATATTACTACTTTAGTGTGATTTATAACAAAAGCAAAAACATACTAAAGTATTTTTACTTTAAGAAGGCAGCACTAAAGAAACTAAAATGGAAATCTGTTGCTAAAGTATTCAGTGAAGACGAGACTAAACACTTTAGCCAAACAGCACAGATTACATGCTGTATGTTCAAGCTACTCCAAGAAAAAAAACAAGCCAAGTGTAGACATAAGGAGAGGAAAAGGAATGGAAAAAAAAAACCCAACCCAAACCAACAGCATACATAATAGGTGATTATGGTGTTGTTTGAAAAAGTTGTGTGAAAAATTTGAAGGACAAAAACACTTGAAAGAGCCTCTATTACATTATTATAATTTTCTAATAAAAAATCTTTCCTATTTAAATCAAATCCTATTTACAGTGTTGAGTGTGACAGTGAGAAATCTGCCAGTGCCCAAATTAGTCTGGTATTTTCATGGTGTCAAATACTGTAATATGTACAACTGGCAAAGAACAACATAGTTTCATGCATCAAGTGCCAGCAGCAACTCCCCTCTAGCAGTGTAGTTTAATGGAGGCTGTCAGACTAGAGCATACTGAAAACCTCTCTCCCTCTTTTTTTGGCAACCTTAAAAATATAAAGACACAGTCATTACACTGGAATTTACATGACCTATTTTTCCAAACGTATGATTAACACATTACCAGCATTACGCCCTTGAAGAAAAACGATTTTGTTTCTGATACTTGTCCAGATACTGAGCACGTGAAGGAAGGAAACAGCTCCCAGGACATGCATGAAACTGTCACTTGACATGATGCACACACACATAAGTTCCAATCAAGGCAAATTTTCCTCCAGATTTTTTGACTCATACAATGGCAGTGTATTGAATAATTATTTATTTTGCTTTTGTGAGTTATGGCAAGAGACAGCCTTCTTGAGGTTTATGAGCACATACTCTGGATGACTATGTATAGGCTTTATGTATTGTATCAGAAGTGTAAATGTTTGTCCTTGTTTATTCAAATATTACACACTGTGTCTCTGCAAGATAAGTACTGAAATGGCAAAGTCAGACACAAACTACCAATGCCTAAATCAATTTATTTCCCAAAACATTAAATATTTTGAATATGAATTTCAAATTTTCTTACATTACTTTTATTGAGAAATATATACATTGAGAAATCCTACATAAAAAACCTAATTTGCCTCTTTGTTGTTGTGCTACCAAATAGCCAGCACTTTGGGATTGTGATCCCTACAAGCTCTAGACAAATTACCCCAAGCATCCTTCTGCAGTTTTCACAGGACAACTGTGTTGAGCTATCCATGCTACATAGTTCACCCTAAAACCAAATATTATCTTTTGCACTTTCTTATTCATTATTTGCATTAAAATTAAAAGTTACATCTATAGTGGAAACAGTAGGGTCCTGGTGGCAGAAGGAGGCTCTCCAGCAGGCCATTAAGGAACCAGAAGTGGGAGTACCTGTGATTGAGACAAAGCTGCCTGTGACTTCTTGGTCTTTCTTGTGAAGCATCTAAGATTAGGTGCTAAATAAGCAGACCTTTAGTAATCTTCTGAAGGCCACATCTTCCATGTTTCCCTGTTTGAAGGGAAGTGAAGGACAAATGAGGCTCAGGGATGCCACTTCCTTTGAATGGGATGAACCACACCATGAGGGATCTGCAACTTGGGAGACAACCTTACTCCCCTCGTGGAGAACCAGGCATAAGCATGTAAGCATGTTTTGTCTCAAACATTCTGACCGTTGTGACAGGGAAGTTGAGACTGTAAAAAAGGGTCCTGTGGAGGTGGGGCAGTGCTGTATGAAGCCAACTTTCTTTGCTGCCTTGAGACTCATGGTCAGTGTGCCTGCATCAAGACAGGGGTTGAATCCCCCACTACAAGGGGCTCCAGGATCCCCACAGACCCGATTTCCTGGAGGGCTCTAAAGGGCTTAGTATTGCATGCATGAACAAAAGAGTGCAAAAAATCTGTTTTATATAACATGTGCACCAGATAAACTGTAAAAGAAAGTGGATTGGTCTGTCTCTTCCTCCTCTCTTACCCCCGATCCAGACCACTAGGGAACCTGAAATTTGTTAGGATTGGAAGCATCTTAAATTGTGAGCTCGTTAGCCAATACTTTCGAGACCTGAAGTTTGGTGTGTGAGCTGGGAGCTTGTTGAAGTTTGTTGTAAAAGTTAAGGGCTTGTTAGTCAACACTTTTGAGACTAAATAGCTGGCTATTTGATGGAGTTAAGATGATGATACAGTATGACATAAAAGTTCCCTAACACATGGATTGGTGTGTTTGTTTAGCATGGTGAGAAGTTATAAATAACATTGAGCATCCTACCAAGTGGGTCGTGACACCCCGTTGGAAGGGAAAATGCTTCTCTCCTTTCACAGGAGTGTCCTGTTTCTGTTCCCTAGGAAGATCACAGGGGACACCTCCAGCAAAAGTCCTCCTGAGGCATTGTGCCCTGGTGGGAGGCAGCTGCATGCAGATGGCAGGGAGGTACCTCAAAACAATGGGGCACAGGAATCCATCTCCTGAGAACTGGATGTACAACATGAAGTAGTGGAGACCCTGCCTATTACCTTCCTGGGATAGGCAGGGAGACAGAGCCGATGAGGATGCCTATGGCAATGTAATGAAGTCCTATTCTGAGACATCAGTAATGGGTAAACTTCATATGTAATTTTCCAACTATATTTTAAAGCCCATTTGGTGACAGTGAAATTTCTCAAATCAACGAACTTCTATAAAAACTACAGAAAAGTTCTCCCAGTAAAATCTTCTCATCTTGAGTATTGTTTGGTTGGGGTTTTTTTGTTGTTTTTAAAACAATTTTACTTTAGGAGCTCTGCCTATAAAACCCTTTTGCACCTTGTGTATGAACACGTGTTGATAAATTCAGAACTCTTGTTCACTTAGTTCCTTTCATAGTGACTTCACAACAGTTCTTATTTAGGGCTACTTATCATCATTTCAGTCCATCAAGAGCACATCTCTTTTTTTTCATCTTTCCATAATCTTCCACTGTCCATCTCCATCAAGCGTCCATTGCTTGTTGTAGACAATGAAGCCCTCTCCTCCTAATCAACTGTTTCTCCACTCTTTTGCAGCTCGTAACTTCCTCGTAACAATCACTGATGCCAGACCCCACTAGACACTCCCCAGCTTCCTTAAAAACTCGTTCTCCTCCGTCGTTTACATGCCATTTCCCCCTCAGTATGAGCCTGCAGACACACGGCATGATTCCAGACTGTAGGACTTATCCTCAACGTTAAAAATTGCTTAGTAAAACTGGGCAGCAGCAGCGGCAGCAGCAACTAAACACTCACGCTTTTTGTTACAAGTGTGAAACCAGTGACTACACGGCTGAGAGATGTCATCGCGCTAGCTGCCGGCGATCCCCCGCCGTTCCTGAACTCACCTCCGTAGCACCGCACCCAGCACCGCGGCTCCCACCGCGCAGCTCTGCCGTCCCTCCCACGCAGGTTTCCCAGCCGGCTGAGCGGCCCTCAGCCCTCCGCCCTCAGCCGGCCGGGGCGGCACTGCGGGCCCCAGGCGGGCAGGGGAAGGGCCGGGGGCGGTGCGGCGCCTCCTCCCGGGCTGAGCTTCCCCGGGAGGCCGGGGAGCGGCGCTGTGTCCCCGCGGCGCACGCCCCGCCCGAGCGTCCCCTTCCCGCGGCCGCAGCCCCGCGCCCGCCGCCGGCGGCAGCGAGCGAGCTGAGCTGAGCTGATCTGAGCCGAGCGAGGTAACGGCCGGCGGGGTCTGGCGGCGGGACCGGGGAGGAGCTTCGCCCTCACCCCGCTCCCGATAGGGCGCGGAGCTGTTCGCCGCGGTCTCCCGGGGGCGGGAAGCGGGCGGCTCCCGCGACGCGACCCGTATGGCGGCGGGCCCGGGGGACCCGTCCCCGGCGTCACGGCAGAGGAGTTGCCTGCGGGTGGGAGGGGAGGCAGCGGGGCGGGGGCGGCGCAGCTGGACCGCCCGCCCGCGGCCGGGCTCTGGGCGCGGGTCGTCGCTGGCGAGAAGCGGCCGCGGCGGTGTGGTCGCGGGCGGGCCCTTCCGCCGTCGGGCTGGGGCCGCCGCTCGGGCCTGCTCTCCCCGGGGCCTTCGTATGGCCTCGGCGCTCCCCGCCGCTGTGATGAGCGCCGCGGTGCCGGCGGCCTGCCCCCCTCCGCCCGTCACCGAATTGCCCGGCCTTCTGCAGTAATCCCGACTGCTGCCCTGCCTGCAGCTGTGGCCGCTGAAGGAAGGGTCGAGGCCGGCGAGTCGGTGGAAAGTCTTCGGCCGCCCGCCCCGCAGCAAGCAGTGCGGAGTGCTGGTGAAGTTCGTCTCGTTGCGAAGATGAATTCACCCTGTTCAAAATGAAATCAAAAGATTCTGAGTACTCTAAGGGCTTGTTCATTCTTAACAGTTGAGAACCGCTGAAACGTGTTTATCGTGAGGTTGTTTGTGGTCTTTGTAGCATAGTATCCCTCCGTGCTTTGTACAGGGTTTGCAGTTTTGCTGGTCAGGTACCTTAAGGTCACTGGGACTTTGGAGGAGCCTGGCTTCAAAAGCGAGAAGAAAAACCCCGCATATTTACCAGTACTTCTCTTAACTCATGTACGGGAAGACTGAGGACAGTGTGACTGTTAAGAGAGACTTATATGCTGTTTTATACAGTGCATTGACAAAGTTTAGTCTGCATCTTAGTCTTGCAGGAGAACCTTACAGAAAAAAGTTGAGAGTAACTTCTTTAGAACTCCAAAGAACTCCAAGAGGAGTGAAAGTTTTAGATAACCCGTCTCCAGTTGTGATTGGAGAGCTGAAGGCTGAAGAACAAACGGAGAAAATTACAGAAAGGCAGAAGAAGTTAAGCATGGTATACGTTTGTAAGGTTGAAAGTTTTAACCCTCATTCTTCTCGGCACAGTCACCCTGACTGGGACGGGGCTTGGTTGTGTCACACGCTTGCAGCACGTGTTGGCAGTTCGGGTTCCTGTAGCCTGTGTGAAGAACTGGTGAGGCAAATTTAACAGCATCAAAGCACGTGTTAAAATCCTGTATTTTATTTTTCAATAAATACAGGCTTTTTCTTACTGTCTTTTGGTTTTTGTTTTATCTATGGAGTTGCTCTCTATTTCTTGTTGCCTTGTTTACACTTTTTTTTTTAAATCCTCTTCCTTTGTTGTATTAACATTAATCTATTTCATCTGGGAAAGCCACTTGATATAGAGGGAATATAAAAATGTTACTTATGGGGCTTTGGGGTATTTTAGGTCTGAGGTGTTTTGCAGTCTCTTGTCTTTCACTTCTGCCTGTGTACTAATTTGTAATCTCTGCTAAATGGCTGACACAGTCGAGTTACTATTTCAGGAATGTTTATAGAGCTAAATTTACATGCAGAAGAACTCCATTAAAAAAAAAAATCCTTGAATTTTAAGAGGTTGCTGCCTTAGTTTTTCTCACAGAGGCTCTGCTACTATAAAAATGCCAGTAGGGCATTAATTAGCTGTCAGTTATACTGCCCGAGTAAGAACTGAGTAAGGCTGAGTTTTGAATAGTCTCTGAAAGCATGATGTGGGCAAGTTGCAGCTCCGGGACTTCTGGACTTCTCTTTCCTCTTTCCAAATACCTCTCTGTGACTTGTAGTGTGGAGTTGGAATAAAATCTTAAGCAGTAGTACTGATGTCAGGTGCGGAATTGCAGAAGCACCAACATTACCACAAGATTCATCTTTGTTTCAGCCTGCAGCATCACTTCAGAGGCTGGGCATAGGTCACAGTACCACAGCTGGGCTGTGTGGCGTCTGCACTGGGGACAGCCCAGGTAGCTCAAGAGCTCAGCATTCCAGAAGGTCTCCCCTCAAAGCCAAATCTGCCATGGGAAACCCTTTATTCAGCATGCTTTAGAGGGCTGTGAGCTGTGTGGGAGAAGGACACAGAAGGGAAGCTATAAAAGGATAAAATACCTTTAAATGCCCCTAGAAGTGGAAAGACATTTTGCAGATACTCTTACTATTTTCTGAAAAAAACTCCACAAACTCAAAACAACAAAAAAACCCCAAGCAACATGCTGCATATCTGCACTCTCATAACACTAAGGCGACTTGCATTTTTTTGCCAAAATCCAAGTTTGTCCTTCAGTGCTCAGCAAAAGGAAGTTCCTTTCAAGCAGACCTGGTGGTGGAGAACACACTGGTGGGTTTCCTCCTCCAACATCACTGCTTTAATCATGTTCATCCAGCAGATTTGACTGTCCCTTTCTGGGAGCGCTATGGAAGGGCTCTAGCAAGAGCAGCTTTGTGTCTTGAAATGAAACTGCACAATGTGGAGTTTCACAGCTTCTGTCACCTCTGTAACACCAGGTGACTTCCACTGCAAGTTGACTTCTCATGACATGGCATGTGCAGAAGAGTTTTTGAGTTCTTCCTAGGAAACATAGCTGTGTTCTTCATTCAGGCTGTGTTTGCTTCATTAACATCTACTTTAGATGAGTTTGTGCTGGTTTTGTACTCTTGAACTTTGTGTGTAGTTGGATGAAGCTTTTGTTCTCAAAGGAATACTTATTTTTTGCGGCAGCTTCAAAAGAATCTGTCTGACCTGGGACAGACTTAAAAATCACAAAAGTAGAAAATAATCCTAGCAGAACAGATTGCATAAAGCAGGTGTATATAAGTTAGTTAGGAATTAGACCTATTTGTCAGTGTATTGCACTTTGACAGAACTTGATATGACAGAGGGGGACCTTTGTTAAAACCATTGAACAAGACCTTGGAACAACCAGTAGCAATAACACAGAGTGGAAGAAGGAAAGAGTAGAAAAGATCCTTGAAGTGTTTCCAGAAGCACTTTAGCTGGGTACAGATTTTCACATTCAATAATGAAGTGGCCTATTCCCTTGCTGACTGCTGGCAGAAATGGAAGATGGCAAAAGGCTCCCAAACCATCTCCTTTGCTACTCCTACGCTTACTGAGAAAAATCTGCTGAAAGGCATATCCTGGTTTTTTCTTTCCTTTTTTGCCTTCCGGTTTTTAGAGGCGTGACTCAAACATTGTCTAAAAAATAAAAGCTTCTTATTTTATAAATATTAGAAAGCAAAATGAATTGCTGTCAGTTTGATTTCATTGGCTGCTTTTCCTCTTGTGCTTGTATTTAAATACTTAATAGTTTTTCTCCACTCAGGAAACCTCAAAGTGCAAATGAACAAATGTGGAAATTACCTTTGTTGGAAGGTTGTTCGGTAAAATAATTGAATGGCTTTTCAGCTTTTCCTGGTATGGTTTTTCTGAAGCCACTTTGTTGAGGTGAATAACTTTCTATGTCTGCAACATGTCCTTTGTTTCGTAAATTTGGATTCTCCTCAAGTTCTTGCTTAAGTGAAGTGCTTTGTGTGTTTTGATAGCAATTTTTAATTCTTTGGAGCAGTGGAATGAAGTTAGATGTAAAATGTGAGATGGGTATCTCCATTTCTTGTGAAGAGTATTTAGGCCATCAAGTTGTCATGTTAGGAGTGTGACAGAATAGTTGTTTCGAATTCTTTACCTAATTTAGGTGTACACGTTCAGTTTGGTTTTGGGGTTTTTTTGTGTGTTTGGGTTTTTTGTTGTTGATGTTTATTCTTTATTTTGTTTGGTGGTTTTATTGCTGTTTGGGGTTTTTTAAAGTTTGTTTGGAAGCACAAGACTTGTGAGGAGTAAGCTCTAGGCTAATATGTAAACTGGAATTGTCAGACTTTGAGTAGACCTAACATCTTTGGTATGTACACAATGGATTAGGAGTTGGCAGATGCTTTGATGAACTGAAGTGCAGTTCTTTAGCACTAGTAGGACTTTACAAATAAGCTGTGTAAGTAACATAATCTTATTTTGATGTGCCAGATTTTATTTGCCTAATTTCCCACATGGTGGAATGAATCTAGTCTTCACCAGCATGGATATGTAAACCTTTTCAAGATGGTTAAGAACTGTGATGAAGAACCAAGTGGAGTGACAAGTGAGGAAACTTACATTTATTTCTAGATAATTCTTCTGCTATGTTATTTCCTTACCTGATGTAAGTCAGCTTTTTTAGATAAGAAGTCATCTAAAAACTAGAATCAGGTAGATGTTCTTATCCTTAGGAAAACTTGCAGTTGAGCTCAGCTTGAAATGTTGGGTACTTATTTAAGAAATATCAGCTGTGCTTAATCTACTCAAACCTATTAAGTATATTGCTCAGTGTTAAAACTGCTTAAAGTGACCAAAATACAAATTTTAATTTGTATTCTGATTATTCCTTTGTCAGGAGGAAGCAGCCTCTTGTGCTGACATCTGATTTGTATATTAGAAAGTATGGTTTCCTGACAGAAGAGTGCATTATAGTTTTTAACAGCAAATCTTTATTAAATGTGCCATCAATGGTGGTTTTGGAAAGATGAGAAAGGATCCATTGTGGGGCAACTCAGTGAAGCTAAAGATGTAAGTCCTGTGCCATTGCTATTTTATATGTATTACAAATAGGATTTTTTTTCCAGTCCCAGCTTGTAAGTATATATGTGCATGTGTTTATTTGTTTTTTTTAAAAAGCCAGAAGGTTTGCGTGGACATTACATGATAAATATTTTATATGGCTTGAAATTAAGAAATTGTTCAAAAACCCCAAAAGTAAACCAGACTAAAAAGCTGTCACCACCACCACCCAACCAAAACCAAACCAACCTCTTTTATATGTATGGAGTTAACCTTAAAGTATTCAGAGAAATTTAAAAATATATACAAATTGGGCAGCTTTGTTCATATTGTTTGACTCTTGTGTTGTGTCAAGGCTAGAGACTTTCCTCTGTCCTTAAAAAATGAAGAGAAGTAATACTGATAGATTATTTGCCATTTGAACTTGGTCACAGAAGTGTCTCATGCTGCTTAATGCTTTTAGTAAACATTCAGTAGTGGTTGGGATACTTCTCTGATCTCTTTGCTTAAAAAATAAGGCCTTGTAATGACCTCGAAAAACTTTCTTTACTGCTGCTGGTTTCCTAATGCAATCTTTTTGATTCAAAGGGTTTTGTGAATACTTTCGGTATCAGCTATAACTCAGAAAGTAGTTTAGTATTTTTCTTCCTCTATTCTGTGTGTTGTGCCTGCCTACTCTTGAATACTACCTGTTTGCTTCTTTTCCTATACTTGAGATGTGTAATAGGAATTGCCATCAGAGTATGTTTTTCAGCAGCATGTCCTTACAGGATTGATCATTATAAAAGAGCTGGATTCAAACACTGGCAACACTTGAAGTGTTCTGCTTAAAGTCTGTTGCTGCACAGTAATGTCAAGGTGCATGAATAACTTCTCCCTTGCAGCATCTTTCCTTTGTCTATGGAACTGAGACAATCACATTTTTGACTGAGGAACAACCCCATTTTTTAGCACGGGCAACATTGTTTAAGTTAGGACAACCTTTTCTACTGGCTACAGGATGAATCAATTAGATACAGAAGTTTGAAAAACAAGACCTACTGTAACTTTTTTTGTGATTGTTGAATACTTCTTCATGACAGTGAAGAATGGTGTAAGGATGGCTAATCAGACAGGTGAACCAAAAAAAGTGTGATGAAAAAACCAGCTGCAGTTGTCCCAGCTCAGTCTGGCCAATTAGTATTTTCCACTATGGTTTCTCCTTTATTTTTGGAAGTCTGCTTCTTCCTTTTCCTGTGCATTGTTTTCCTTGTCCTGCATTTCAGACTTCCTTGACCTTGTTATTGTTTCAGACATCCATCTGGTTTGTCTGTCTAAAGTCCACATACACATAATAGAAACTCCTGGGATCCTAGAGTTGTCTGGTTTGCTTTCATAACTTTCTGTGACTTGAGAACATAACAGTCAACATTCTGCTAAATGTTCAGTCTCCTGGTTGTTGGAAGAGATTGATAGAGGATAATGGAGAAGTGGTGTTTGAATCTGGCACTAATCTGGCATTGTCATTTGTGTGCCAGTGATCCAGGGAGGGAAAGACTAAGTGAAAATGAAAGTGCTGCCTTTGATTTATCTGCACATGTTGAATTGATCATCACTGGCAAAATACCTGTTTTATAAAAACAGGTATTTTATGGCTTACTCAGGAATTGTTATTGGTAAATAGTGACTCTTTGAAATTTCAGGTTTCTGAGCCTTACTAAGGTTTGCTTTTGAGTAATTATTTGTAAAAAATATAAATTAGTTTATGATGATCATCACAAGAACTCAACAGAGCTTTGATACTGATATAAATAAAAAAGGGAGACCATGCTGCGCTTCATGCTTGTATTTCAATTAATAAATGCTTTCCTTTTCAATACAAGATTAATGCACTAATTGCAGTTATTATAGGTTCTGTAATGTAACTAGATGTGTTCAAAGGCTTCACGGCAGAAGTGTGGGGGGTGGACAGAAGCCTCTTCTTGCTTTATGGTTTATAGAGTTGTAAAGTGTTTTTAACAATTAAAAAAAACTCCACACAGGCTGAGGCACTTCTGGATGTCACTTAGTTCAACCCAGTAATCACGTGAAGCAGGAGTGCCTGAAGCACATTACCCAAGCCCTGAGACAGCCTGGTTCAAGCAGGGCTGTTTGGTTAGGTTTTGAGAATATGTGGGGTTGCAGACTCCACAACCTCTCTGCCAGTGTTTGAACACTGAAGAACGTCTTCCAGTACTTTCATTAGAGGAGTACTTTCTGAATGTTAACTGAATGTAGATGTTCCATAATGTTAACTGATCCTCAGTAGCAGAGGAATATTTGTGAACTGGCCGCCTGGCATTGCAAACTTTACTTTTCTGGATTTCTCTTTTAAGCTACATTCTATTTGTTCTTTCTTCCAGATGCAGATTCCATGTCTAGTTAACTGAAAAATAAGGCTGTTCCAGCTGTCAGCCATTTGAAAAGAAAAAAGGCAGACATCTAGAAAATGCTTTCCTATATGCTTATGTATATTTTTAATCTCTTTGCTACTTAAATAGAAGACATGGAAATGTGATTATATATTTTATTAAAGTTTTTCTGTTTTTTTTTTTTTAATTTCAGGTCTGCAACTTCTATTCAGTCTATCCCAGTTAGGAGAGCTTTTTTCGTGATTTTTAAGCTTGGTGCTGTCAGCCCCGTGTAAACAAACCAGAACAAAAAGCACACAAAAAACAAAATGCCACGGAAGAGGAAAACTGGTGGGAGTCCTTCTCAGAGGAATGGCAATTCTGACAGAACTGCTGTTGCTATATCCCAGGGGGACCCAAGCCACTTAGTGTCACAAGCAATGTGTTATGTCAATAAGGAAGAGCTCTTCAACAGCATGTCAGAGATGTTTTCTGACTTAGATCCTAGTGTGGTTTATATGGTTCTGTCTGAATGTGATTTTAAAGGTAAATAATATACAGCTGACGTTACAGTTTTTTTTCATGTGCAGATAGCTCTTAACTGGTGCAACTTCAGGAAAGTTGCTGTGGGTGTTGCAATCATATTTGTGAGTTTAACTTTTTAAAAGTAGGTAAGTAATAATGTTTTGAAATTTTACAACCATGTAAGATTCTCCAATTTTAACAGTGTTTCTGTGAACCTGATAAATGGAGCAGTGTGCTTCCTAAGTGGAGGTACTGTTCAGAGTGGATTGTTCTGTGACACAGAGCAGACAGTGGTGGAGTTGTGAGGGGAATCTGCTTTTTCCAATTAGTTTCTATGCCATATTCTGCAAGATGCTTAAGCTGTTTCTGCAGGAGGGGTATTTTATGTTCTAGATCATAATTTTTTGATGATATGCCATATGTGGTCCTGGCAGCATTTGCGTTTCCTTAAATACTTGAACTGAGCTTTTGTTTTACATTTATTGTGTATTGTCATCTTGTCATGTCCACTGAGCATTAGTTTCTGCAGGATAAATTCTGTTTGCCATGTTTAGTTCTCTGCAGCCTTGCTGGAACTAAAGCAAGGAACTAGTTTCTTTCCCTGCATTCTGCCAACCTACATACCCAACTCTCCTGGCAGACTGTTTTCATATTTATGTTCAGTCCCTCCCATTCTTCTGTGGTTTTAAAATTCCTCTATATGCACGGTCATTTGCTTATGATAAAAGTACTGCATGAGGTGCAGGGGAATAAGCCACATATGGAGCATTTAAATAATTTTATATTCATATGATCAGATGTTATTAACTGAGATTATTGTAAGAATATGTGCAAAGAAAGCAGATTTTGGCATTTTTTTGTATGTATGAAATCTAGGTAACCATTTAAAGGACTGGTTTTATTACCTAAATTGTACAGAGTTTAAAACTTAAGAACAAATGTGGGAGAGTGCTGTTATAATTGTTGTTCATTTTAAAATTGAATTCGATGGAATTACTGATTCATGCTTCGAACTCTTAATAAGATTCAACCTTTACCATAACAGTTTTATCTAAAGCTTATTGGAGAGTGCAGTAAACATGTAGAATTCATAGTCTTGTACTGTAAACAGTAGTTTAAAAATGGAAATGTTAGCATATTTGAGTGCTAATAAGTTGTTTTCATACAGTACAGAAGCTGGAAGGATGACAAAGATTTTGTTTAATGAGTGCAGACAGAGTCATACTTAAATGAGCTTGAAGTTTTTGCTACACTTTCAGGAAAACAGAAGCTTAGCTTTAGGGCTCAGATGATGTTTGTGTCTGCTTTTCATTTTGTTCGTGTTGATCACTGGCACTCTCTAGTCAATTTAGTGGCTTTACAAAGAATTAATGCAGATACTGGATTTTTCAGGGGATATTGGATAGGACTTTTTAAAGTGGGCCATAGTGAACGTACTTTGCATACTTCTATCTCTTTCATCCTTTGCAGAGTTTTTAGTTCATCTTACACTATTTTAGCTATATGAGATAGATTAGAAATAAGTATCCTTTTAAACATCCAGCTCTGATATTTTTTCTGGTTGAAATTTGTAATTGTTAGACAGTATTTCCATAGTAATTTTTAAGTTTATTAGGTTGTTATTTTTCAGTATGTCCATATTGAATTTTGCCTTTACTTCTAACAAGAAATGGATCAAGGGAGTTTCAGAAGTTATGTTTAAAGGTGAATTGCTGAACTGTCTTTTGGTTGTTTCTTTAGTTGTAATAAATGCTTCCTCAAGTAAAAAACTGCATGCAGATCAGCTTGGGTTTGTTTAGTTGACCATGCTTCATTCTGTTTATCTTACCCAACAGTAGAAAACGCTATGGATCATCTCCTGGAACTGTCCACCCATGCCAAAGGAGCAGCATCTTCAAAAACCTTGGGTTTTGATTTAGCAGCATCATCATTACCTCTTGTTAATCAGCAAAGATCTATTGCAAATGAAACAATGGGGGAAGGTACTGCAGCACATAGTTATTCTGGAGCAGCAATAGAAAAGGTCCTGTCACCTGGTGTGCAGCTGACTGGAGAACTGGATTCCCTTCTAGAAAATGCCTTTCAGAGTTACAGCTTGAGTGAGGAATTGCCTAATTCTGCAAATGACCAGATAGTACATGAGCACCCTATGGAACAGGATGGTTTTACCGAATTTCCTGAGTGGGAAAAACCTGATTCGGTTTGCAATGTCCTACTTTTTCCACAGCAAGCAGAGACAAATAATGAGGTTTTAGGAAACTTCTGCTGTTCCCAGCCGCCACTGAGTCAGCTGAGCATCCAGACAAGCTCACCATCTGCATCAGGCAGTTTTGCAGAGATACTGGAAGGTTCTGATATGTTGGAAATACAAGTTCAACATGATGTGGCTTCAGAAGTATATAAACTATCAAATGGAGAAATATTGTGTGAAAATTCCAGTCAGACACAAGATACTGTTTTGGATCAAAGTAGCGTGACTGCTGCTTCTTGTGGGTCCTCCCAAAGACCTATGGAACTTGGAGTAGCTGTTTCTGGAGATCCTAATTCAAGGTGCCTGGAACAACATGAAGATGCAGTGACTGCCTTTAGCAGTTACCAGTGTGCTTCTCTTCCAGAGGCGTGTATCTCTCCTGAAACATCCAGTTCCAAAACACAAAAACCTGCAGATACTCAGCAAATTCAGCAGGGTTATAACTTAAATTTTCCTACACCATCAGGTCAGTCTCAACAACACTGGAATCTCATGGCTCCCGTGTTTTACCCATCCAGTGGAAGTTACAGCTTTGTAATTCCTGTGGCTGCCAGTCCAGGGCAGTGGAGACCTGTTTCTGACAGTAGAACTTCGGAGAAAAGACTTTTTCTTTCCTCCCCAGTGGTTTCAAATGCCTGGGATGGCAGCTCTTCTCTGAAGGTATGGGGAAATCAAGATAGAAACTCAAAATTGAACCTCCCGCAAGCACAGCAACCACGTGTTTGTCACATGATGAGAAAAAAGATGCAACTAATAGGTCAAGTACTTGTTCTTCTCAGAGGTGTTCCAGGATCAGGAAAATCATATTTGGCAAGGTAGAACATTTATATTGTGAGCTTCTAAAAAACTTGCTTAATCATGTACAGGATTTGGCATAGGCAGAGACAGTTTTCTGACACTTGTAAATAGTAATGCGTAAACCCTAATTGCAAGCTACGCAGCACATGCAGTGTGCTGGGTAATAATTGCTGAAAGCAGAGTTGCTTGCAGGTCCTTTCCTAGTGGAAATTGAAATAGGAATGACGAGCTTTAACTTCTATCACTGAACAAAGGAGTGTCAGCAGAGGATCATTGCTGTAGTGTTAGGTCTTCTGTATTCTTTCAGGCCCAGTTTATTTCGAGTGTTTTCTTTGAATAACACTGATGGAAATATGCCAGCTCTTTACAGGCAGAAATTCCCCTTTCACTGTGTGACTTTTATTGTATATGTATATGTTAAGCTTCTTGGGGGGAATTTTTTATTCCTTTTCTTACTCTATGAAAGCCTAGATTGAACTGACTCCTTTTGACTGACACCTGAAACATGTGGTGCAATTAAGACAGGCTATTTGTCAGTGTGAAGTATGTCACTACATGTAGATGGAAAATACCTCCCTTGATGTTTTGAACTGAGAGACATGTAGGGAAACTGTATCAGCTCTCTCCCCCAGATAATGCTCAGCCTTTGGAAAAAACAAGGGAGGGAAATTATTATAGATCATATTTACTTGGAGGTTGATTTTTTTTTCCTCCTCTTATCTACATTTGCTGCTTCCATTCCAAATAATTTTAGTTTTGTGCAAGAGACTAAAAATAGTATGTATGGTAGTAGGCATTGCAGCTTGGGAGGAGAAGAGGAAAAAGCTGTTTATTTCTTCATCTCTCACAGGAATTTGCTTGAGGATAATCCAGGTGGAATCATTCTTAGTACTGATGATTACTTTTACAAACATGGACAATACCATTATGATCCTGATTGCTTAGGGGAAGCACATGACTGGAACAGGAAACGAGGTGAGATATAAATAAGGTATTAGCTTGCTCACAATTCAGTGCTTGTGTGCCTGGCTTGTTACGTGACAAGCATTTACCCCATCATAGAAGTATTTTTTAATATGTGCAGAAAAAGAGTATGAACACAAACTCAGAAGTCATCTGTTCATTGTGTGTTTTGCAATTAGAAATGCCACTGTCTTTGTCAAGAGTATGTTTTGTCCTCAGATTTTATCATAGTGTGTATTTTGGGTAGTGTCCCATTTCTAGAGTGGTTACCTACACCATCTCCCAGAAATATTTCTTCTGAGATGATCCATAATATACATATGCAGTAAGTAATGAATACACAAATAATACACAGATACCTTCCTACTCTTAGTTATCTGTTTTTCTCTTGTACACAAAACTGTTGTCAAATTTAAACAAAATTATAAGAGCAAGACAGAATAAATTATTTTTTCCCCATTTCATAATTGGGTGGGTTTTTTTTGACAGTGACCTGTGCTAAACTCACCATAGAACAAGTCTTTTTAAGCTTTTACTTGCTAAATTTGAACCATGATCCCTTTTCTGCTGTCAAATTTCTACTAGTGGAGAAATGAAATAATAAATGTGGAATTGTTCAGACACATTGTAACATGTCTACAGAAACATGGTGCTGTGTCTCAAAGTTAGTGGTTCTATACATTTCATTAATGCGTATTTAACTTATAATAATTCTTTTGGTTTTTCATATTTTATGCAGTTTACAGAGTGGACTAATCTTAAGACTGTTATAAAGCCAAGAATTTTGTATGCAACAAAGAAGTCCACTTTAAGGTGATCATGTAGTTTTTTTAGTTTAATTTACTGATTGATTAGTCATCTTGATGCATTTTACATCTGCATTTTCATTCCTTGATTATCATACATACGTTAATTCAAAAGCTAATGCCATATCTCAGTAGCTTTACGTGTGAGGGGGGATTTCTGAAATAAAGGGCCTTGAAACAGATCAAGCTATGGCAAGAGTTCTTTACAGAGTGGTTAATCATTATAGACTATCTACGTAAAGATAGAAAAAATTTAGAGAATGAGTATTAATATGTTCACCCTATTGTAATGAAATTAACTGTATTACATTGTTTTGTACATGTGTATTTTTCAGCCAAAGAAGCATTTGAAATGCAAATCTCTCCTATAATAATTGACAACACAAACATACAAGCATGGGAGATGAAGCCTTATGTTACTTTGGTTAGTATTACAATTTGACCAATGTGAAAAGAGATTATTGTCTAGCATGGCAACAACATATGTTTTAAGATGGGAGCATCTTTCACAGTCTAGCTTCTATTCCACTAGGAAGTCTGGAGTAAAAAAGCCAGTGTTGCATGGAGTCATATTGCCCAGTGTCATGTTGTGTTGCATGACTCAGTGTCATGTGTCATATGGTATATGAGCATTAACCAGGCCCAGTTACCAAAAGCCAAAGCCAGTGCTTTGTTCTTGGAGCCAAAAGCAAATGTTGTTGAAGAAACTGGATTTTGTTCCTCTTTTATATGATCAGTAAAATTAGAAGCTGCTTTAGAATTGCAGTCAACACTAATGAACGAGTGATGTGTGGCGCTCTGTAAAACTTGAAAACTCAGTTCCATCTTAAATATGATGTCGAGGCAGATAACAGTAGGAGGCTAGAGTTACCAAATGTTGCTAGCTTGTTTGAAGTTATGCAGATTTGCTTAATACTTTTTGTTGAAATGATCCCACCTTTTCACATAATAGTTTTTAAATGGTCATCAACACTTGTAGAGTCTAGAGTGTATTTTGGTATTGATCATTGGTCATATTGGTTGGTAGTTAGAGCAATATTATTTTATGAAATTGGTTCTGATTAACTGAAATAATACATTGCAAAAAAAGTATTATAATGTAGATCTGGGATTTCTCCTTGCCTGTTACAGAAACACAGCAGAGAGTGTAGTTCCTATAATTGACAGCTTTTGAGCAGATACCTTACATATGCTGCATGTGCAAATGGATTCATGAACAGTGAGACTTTGACACACGTAATTTTTGTTAATGAAATGTTTATTTTATTATCCTTGTATTTATTAGCAACTGTCAGATTAGCAGTTCTTTTGTAAGTTATGTCTTTCATTTTGTTATATACTGAAATCAAGATGCAACAAGAGTTGTTGCAGAAGTGCAGTGTTTGGTTCAGTGATAAGAATTTTTTCTGAAAACAGGAATGGGGAGAAACAGCACAGGACTTGCAGTGTTTCTCCTGATTAGACTTTAGGCTCCTTTTCTGTCATGATGAGACTGAACTATATAGAAACCATTTACTTGCAGCTTGGTCAAGTTTCCCATGTGGCAGGAAGGCTGTCCACAATAGCTGTGCTAATGTAACTGAATTGCTTGTTTTGGAGCTGGTTCACATCTGGTCAGCTCTGAATGTAAGCTGTGTGCTTTCCTCTGTCTTGGAGAGGCTGTGTAGACATGTGCATGCTGTATCTGGAAAGAGATGATGTTTTGTAGTATTGTCTCAGAGAAGACACATCATGGCATACATTTAATTTTATGGTAAGAGATACATATATGTTTTTTTTAAATCTCAGTTTATATAAACCAAAGTGCAACACTGAACAAAAATGTTTGTTCCAAGTGTTTTTTTCCATAGGTATCAAAAATACAAAAATCAGCTTTGAAGAAGCAAACTATGCATATATAGTGTGCTTTGTCATAGAAATAAGAAATGAGTGATATGGCATGTTCTGTTTTATATTACATCTCTTTTATTCAGGCTCAGCAGTTCAAATACAAAGTAATGTTCCGAGAACCAGACACTTGGTGGAAGTTTAAACCAAAAGAACTTGAAAGGTAAGAATGCAAAGGAAAATAACATACTGGACAATACATGCTATGATTTTAAAAAAGGTGTTGTTTAGTACAATGGCTAGTGAAGTAGCAAGGTATCTGTTAAAATTTTTGTGATAATAAGTAGCTTTTTAATGATAGTTTGTGGACTTTTTATGTATGTATTATAAGATCTGTCACTTCAGATACATTCAAAAGGTGCTGTTAGCAATAGACACTGTGATGTTTGCATTATTAGAGTTCTTTGCATGTAAGGTATAGTGACTGTTCCTTTGGGTCACTGTGGTTGCAAAAATTATGTCGGGTTGGAGATGTTTTTGCATCCTGGTCTGTTGCTTTAGTTGAAGTGTTTCTGCTGTCATTGAATTTAGGGCAGTCAGCACCTCGTGGCCTAAGAGGGACAAACCTCTGTGCATCATCATTGTTGCTTACCTCTTCTTTAGCAGGACTTTCTATTATCTAGAGCTGAAATCAGCAAGACATAAAAACCCTATGTAAGTGAATAATAAAACATAAGAAAACATAATCAGAAAATTGGCTAGATGCCAGGTTCAAATGTTGTGGTTCCAAAGTGAAGGCCTATGTCCCTCTGGGGAGGGACTGCAGCTCCTAAATTCCTTTTTATGACTTAGATGCTGGGACAAGAGTGCACTCTTAGCAAATTCGTAGGTGATATGGAACTGAGTAGTTCAGCCTTAAACAGAGATAATTGAAGAAGAATAATTGTGTTGTTTTCAGCTACCTTATGAAACATTATAGAGAAGACTAAAAAGAGCTGTGCAGGGGAGGACAAACCAAACATTATCAAGTTGGAGCTCTAGATTACATAAAAGAAAAAAGCCCAACATTTACTTTAAAGGTGCTTAGGTACTGAAAGAGTTTGCCCATAGAATTTAGAGACTTTCAGTCATTTCGGATATTCAAAATCAGACAAAAAGCTGTGGGCAACCTGATCTAGCTGAACTTCCTCTGAATAGGAGACTGAAGTATGGAACTTCCAGAGGTCCCATCCAGCAGAAGTTATTTTGTGGTTTTATAGTATCTGTTGTCATCTGAATTTGCATGTTTAGCTTAAGGTTGGCTGCTTTTTAAGTGAGGTAAGGTAGATTATTTTCCTTCTTAAAATAAAAGTTAAACTTTTTCTTCTGTATTTTCAATTTCTCTTTTACTGTCCTTGGCAAGATTCACTTGTTCTAGGTGGCACTGTAGCAAAATACAGTGCTAATTGGTGCTTAACAGAGTTAGTGAAAATTTCTGGCTGAAGAGTATCTGGAATAATAGGTGAATAGGTTTTCTTCAAGGCTCAACGAGTTCTTAGTTTAGCAAAACCAAGGAAAAAAGACTGAATTCAGAAATCTTCTCTACCCTGTTTGTTATCCTGCATCACTGTCAGGATCTGATATAGTGTGTTTTCTGAAACTTATTTGAGGAAGATGCATTATTAGTACAGTTTTAGATTTTAGTATTATGCAAAACATCCAACTGCAGTACAGGGAGGCCAGATGGGGTGGAGAAGTGGAGGAGCAATTTGTCTGATGTGTCCTGTTTGCAATGCCTTAGTGCACTGATACAGAAAGAATTGCTGTTTCACAGCTTTTCATCTGGCTCCCTGAATTCTTTGGTTAGTCTTACTGTAAATTTATTAAATTATTCTCCTTTGTCATTGTAATACAGAAATTTGAAATGGCTTTATTTTTGTTTGTTTTCAATTCATAGGAGAAACATTCATGGTGTATCTAAAGAAAAGATCAAAAGAATGTTGGAACGGTATGAACGCTGCCTTACTGTTAGATCAATATTGGATTCTTCAGTTCCAGACAAATCAGAAGCTGCTGGTTGGAGTGAAGATCCTTGTCAGGAGGAAAGCCAGAGGTTAGATTCTTTCACTAGCTTTGTAGCATCAAATAAAAGGCTAAAAATGTAGACTTTTAGCTTCATAGCAACAAAACCTGGGTAATAATGTCAAACAGTGAATGCATTAAAAAAAGACAGTTAAGTAATACAAAAAATCCCTACATAGTTTTTTAAATTTTTAAGAATTTTAGGATTTTCAGAAATGAGTAGTCAAGGGATCTAGTCAACTTTCCAATGCTTTTGAAAGCCTCCCTTTATGGCAGTATTACTTTTCAAGAAGCCAATCTTGACTGACTTGCTGTTATCTTAGAAATGTATTGTTGGGTGTATGCTATAGATACAAAGCACTTAAAGTCTATAAATTGTGTTTTAGAAGAATGTTGTCCCAAATAAGAGTAAATTACTGTTTCCAAGTTTGTATGTTGATATTAGATTATATCTTTGTGGTAGAAGGTGTATTCTCTGTGCAGTAGTAACAGGTTTTACTTGCTCTTCAGTATACTTGATTTAAACTTGCCTAGGTTTCCATTGGCTGGATCCAGGACTGTTCTGTAGTTGCCAGTCTGGATTGTGCTGTGTATTGTAGTGCACGGTGTCGTGCTCAGGAATGGCACTCCCCAGTTCAGTGCCCCCACTGAGACTCCCAAACCACACGCTGCTCGTTCGCTTCCCCTTCCTCTTCCCATTCCTGCTCCAGCAGTGATGTGAGGTGGTATAAAATAACCTCCGTGTTCTGGCCAAAACTAGGACACACAGGAAATCAGATTTTATTTCAGTTATTATTTCACTTGGGTTTTGCATGTGTGATGTATTTGAAATGATAATTAATGGAATATTAATTAATGGTAGTTGGTTGTGAAAAACAGTCTGATGAGAAAAGGCACATTCTCTCCTAGTTAATGTCTAGATTGTCTTTAGCATTAAGCCAACAGGAGAGAGCAACAATCATTAGTTAAAAGTATATTTACCAGACTTGCTGGTCTGAATGAAGAAGTGTCTGGCAGCAAAGTGCTTTGATACAAAACTGAATGCTGGAAATGGGATGGGAGGTGGAGATTGACTCCTGAGAAAGTGTTCTTAGCCCTGTGCTCTAGTAAGAAGAGCACAAAAGAAAGTTACTTAAGAAAGTACTTACTGAAGAAAGTTCATCTTTGCTTAGCTCCTTTTTTGTTGAGGGCTGTTGGAGTTACAGCTAGTTATAAATTTGTTTTCCTCTTACTAGAAGCCTAACTAGGCTCTATGCTATCTCTAACTGGAGTTAAAAATGTGGACAAATGTTTTAAGAAGGTTTGAAATGGGTTTATATTTTGTTCCAATTTGTCTTTCAGAAAGAGAGAGGCACATTCTGATGTAAAGGAAGAAGAATGTTTTGCTTCTGAGGTGGAGCCTATTGAATTAGCTGAAGTTGATAAAACTTCTCCCAGTATTTCTCTAACATTAGAAAGTAGTTGTGACCCTGAACATTTTCAGAAAGAGGAAAAAGAAATGGAAAATATCTCAGAGGAACACAATCCTGAGAACAGCACTGTTCAAGATGACTTGGAAATTAATTTATCAGATTGCATCAAAAGAGAGCTGCCCTTGGAGAATAAAGAAGAAAAGGGATTAAAAACAGAAGAAGAAAATACTGAAGCAGAAATGGATGAGGTTAATGTGATTGCAGCTGAAGAGACTGTGAACTTAAACACAGGAGGAGCTGAGGAGCACAGTGATAACAACAGTCTCAAAGTTCAAACTGCAATTGAACAATTGGGCACAATGTGTGTGGAACCAAAATCAACACAAATGAGTAACATGGTGGAACCAAGCAGTTTGGCTTTTGATGCACCAAGAAAAGCAGAACTACTAAACTTTCTGGGTGATTGGCCCATGGAACAAACAATGGGACAGAGAGTCAAAAGATCTAGAAGACTAGAAAAATCTCCTCTGAAGGGTGATAAGGAAGGTGAAACTCCCAGTCAGCAGCATTCTGAGATAGGTAAAGAGCAGGTGGGCCTGCCTGAGACATGTACTGTTGAGAAAGGAAATGAGGATGAAAATCTACCCTGTAGCTGTTACTCTGTTAGTTCAGATAAAGTTACACCAGAATTGGAAATGTTAGGATATTGGCCTGTCTCAGCCTCATTAGAACAGAGACAGCAAAGGTCAAGGAGAATGAGAAAGACAAATTTAAATCAGTGTGATGAAGACAGAAATACTGAAGACGACACTAATATGAATGCTCTTGAAACTGTACATGTGATTCATGGTTCACCTGTGAACACTGAAGGGCAACCAGATATAAGGAGTTTGCCTGTGCACCAAGAGGAAATAGTAGCTAGTGAAACAGTAAATGAGGAGAAATCCCAGCAAAGTAAGAGAACAAGGAAACATCACAAATTAGCCCTCACTTTTACAAACAGCAGCTTGGCACGTCCCAGAGAAGAGGACCCCTTGTCTGAACTTAACCTGGCAGAAGAGAAACAGGAAACAGACTTATGTAGGCAAAAAAGTAGCCATTCACAGACTGAATCACAGGACTTTGCTCTCCTGTGGAGATTAGAAAAGAAAATGCTTTTTCCTGAGACCACAAAAATATTGCACGGCAGGTTAGATGGCTTCAAACCCAAAGACATAGATAATGTCTCAGATTCTCAGGAAAAAATACCCTATCGAGTTACGTATGATAAAAGTACTTTTGTGGAGGAAAGTGAGCTTATCAATATTGATGAGTCTGAAGAACTAGATACACTCTGTAAGCTCTTTGAGTCTGTTTCATTTGAAGCTCTGAAAGATCTGTATGAAAGATGTAACAAAGACATAGACTGGGCCACAGGTCTACTGTTAGACTCTGATGAAAAGTTACGTAAAGCTGTTGATACTGAAAGCTTTCAGGTAAGCGAAGCTGAGCCAGTGGTCACAGACCTTGATTTCAAGGCAAGTATAAACTATGATGAGAATGTCAAAGACTGCAAACAAGGCCCACAATTACTTAGGGCTGGTGATACCTTTGAGACTTTAGAAGGCAAGGACTCATCACTCAGCATTGCAGAAAGTAGGGCTGCCAAGACAGCTGTGACAGGTGCTGATGTTTCTGACTCATTCACTGCTACCTCATTGGATAATTCAATGGAACTGAAAAATTCTGTGGATTCAGCCCCTAGAACCAACACAAGCGACGCAGCAGCAGGTGTCATTGAGCTGTCTGCTTCAGGAAAGCAGAAGGGAGGGAGTGAGAGTCCTCTTGAAGAAACTGTAAATAAGCCATCACTTTTACAACTTGATGCAGGTTTGCCTCATGATCCTAACACAACTTCTACCAATTTGAAATCTGAATTAAACAATGAGAGTGACAGTAACCCCTCAGAAAGCAATGCCAAAAATTCCAAAGGGACTGGTTTGTTACTGGAAATGGATCATGCACCTCTGGTTGGTCCTAGGAGCAATAAAGAACTGGAGATGGATAAAGAAACTCAGGAGAATTCCAGGGAGATAGGTGGTAAAGAAGAAATTGACACTCCAAGCTGGGCTGCAGCTAAAGCCAAGAGACAAAGCCCTATACCAGCATCACGTGCAGCCTTCAGTATAGATTGCCTAGAACTAACATTGCCTCCTGAATTGGCACTCCAGCTGAAAGAGATATTTGGACCTGTTGGCATTGATGCAGGTATGATGTAATTATATACAGGTTTTTATGAAAAAAAAACCTATTTGCGTAGGAAACCTTTCTTTCTTTGCCTGTGCTTTTTTTCCCTTCATGCTTGATTTTTAGGGAATAGATTCCTGTAATTCTTCATGATACTGGCAGTTGATGTTGTTATTGCATAAATGAAACTGAACTAAGCATGGCATGAAATATAAGTGCAGTAGTGCTACCTTCTGCCTTTGTCTTTTTGTACTGTTTGCACATACTTCAAAGTAAAAAGAAAATATATTGGCTTATTTGCATTCTGAGCAACAGGCCTTTGAGCTTATATTCAAACTCTGAAGAGATATTTAGATGATAAGGAATATGCAAATTGTGGCTGATTAGGAAAGAAGAAAGGAAAAAAAAACCTTTAGGCATCAAAGTTGAGGAACAAGAAGATGGGTGGTTAAGGGAGATGAAGTTGGCTGTGTACTTAAAAGATGACAACAGACCCGTCTGCTGGCAGATTATGGTTAAGGAAGCCATGAGCAGCTTGAACATGCATCTCAAAAGTTAAAGAGTGATAGAAAAAGGAAAAAAGAAAATAGGAGGAATATACAGCTTGATGTTTTTCTCTCTTTTTCCCCCACACTTTTTCCTTTTTTTTTTTCTCATTTCTGTCTTTCATCTTGAAGATTGCTTTATGTGAAACCCTGGATACCTGATTTATTGGTGGGTTTGATTACTGGCCTCTTTGCCTTACATGCCTAGCTCCTTAAAAAAAAAGTTCATTTTTTGTAGCGGAAATGTGTTTTATTGTGTCTGAAGTATGCGCACCATTTTTATTTGACACATACATACTTCTTGCTTTTTTTATTTTTGAAAGGGTGAGAAATACCCTTTTTAGGAAAAGGAGCTTTTGTTATGGTACCATGATAATTTCTGCTGTTTCCTTTAGAGTTTGGGGGGATGCTTGGAGTTTGTCTCTCTGAGTTTGTGTGTTGGAATGGAGGGACGTGGCTGCTGTTGGGCTGTGGTGGGTATGTTGTACAGAAGAGCAGTTGCCATGTGGATTGCAATGGATCAGGGGGAATCACAGTTTCGTGGATGAAACTGTTGTTTTCACTTAACAACGGCTTTGTAAAAGAAGGGTCTGCTAGAAAAACTGAAAACAGGAGGAAAAATACCATTGTCCAGGTAGTAATATTTCAACAATATACAGTTAATGTTAACTTGTTTCTTTCCTAGCCTTTCAGAGTTTTTGAACACCTGAAAACAA
The DNA here is from genome assembly GCA_034509185.1 of Euphonia xanthogaster. NCBI lineage: Eukaryota > Metazoa > Chordata > Aves > Passeriformes > Fringillidae > Euphonia > Euphonia xanthogaster. Next base: position 48,705,138 of record JAYDZK010000202.1, on the reverse strand, counting down.
TTTTTGTGGAATGTGTTTTTTTGTTTAGAAGTTTTTTTTAAGCATGACCAGTTTATGCAGAATATCTAAAGTTAAAATTACTTAGTCTAGGATATTGTACTTTAATTGCTTACATAAGTTTTTATAGAATTCTTTTAACTAATATATTCTCTTTGTTCCTCAAGGATCATTAACTGTTGAGGATTGTGTGGTTCATATTGATCTGAATTTGGCAAAAGTGATTCATGAAAAATGGAAAGAATCTATTCTGGTCAGTAGATTTCTTGCTTACGATACGTTGTGGCATGCCTGTATTTTGTCAGACCATTTGTCTGCATATGTCTTGGTCTAAAGGTGTTATCTTTGCAAGAACAATGATAAAACGTATAGTAGTTTGTAAAATGAAATGTGTGGAGTGTATCAGTATGTCATAATCACTGGAGCTATTGAAAGATGTTTTAAGGGATGTCATGAGTACCTCATCATGAACACAAGATTCTTAAAAAGGAAGGATCATAGTGCACAACTTCACTACAAGATTGATGAAGAATTCCACTGGCCAAAAATCCTTACTGATTTTTTGACCTGTAAGAGCAATTATTTCATTAATTATTCTCTATACAAAACATCTCCACGTGCTGTAATTGAGATGAGTTCTCTAACCTGTGTTCCTTTACAGCTCTGTGAAACTTGGAATACCTTTTGGCAAAATTTTTGTTTGGTTTATGTAATTAAGGCTATGAAGTCTTAGCAGTGGGGCATGTTTTCTGGTTTGATACGTTTTTAGAAAGATAATTCTAGCTTACAAATTTCACTTCAGAATTATTTTTCCTAAATATATTTCTTTTAAAATACTGAATCTTTGAAAAATATTGCGAGACCTTATTTTGAAACTGCTTTAATTGGAAGCTAAGACTTGCAAAGTTTTCCTGCAGAATTCATAACTTATTCATGATTTTACTATTTTTATTTAGAAGCGTCAGAGGAGAGATCAATCATGTAAGTTGTCTGCAGAAGGTATGCCATGTATTTCTTTTAATTGTAAAAATACTTAATGTTCATTATAAATGCATTTAATTATTTGAAACTTAAAGTTGCAAATACTTCATCCATTGGAAAATGATGACTTTTATTTATTAGGCTAAATTTTATTGCCTTTGGATCCATTTACCAATCTCTTATGATGTGTGGGGGAGGGGAGAGGAGTTAGTTATAAGCAGAATCACTAGTTCCAGATAAAGCCTATAATTTTGTGTCATTCAGAAAACTTGGAGAAGCTCTGGTTGAAGCAGACAGTTGTTTGGTAGGAATTCTCTGTGGCAAGAAAAGGAGCAGCCAGAGAATTACTAGCAGAGTAAGATTTCTGCAGGTGAGGAAGGGAGGTCAGGAATACAACACTGACATGTTGTTTGTCAGAGGTGACTTTAGCAGGAAGATGGATGCCTTGTTTAAAAAGTGTTAACATCTCTTGCAATCCAGTTTTCATTCAGCTCCCAGAAGGAATGTCCCTCTATGGCAGAACCCCACTGCAGACTTGGACTGCAGTGTGGGTGCAAATTAGTGACCAAATGATGCTGTTGCCATTAACTTGTAGAAGTGGAAAACCAGATTGTTAAGCATCTGTCCTTAAGTTGTAGAAGAAAGGCAGGTAAATATATGAGTCAGTGATTCTTTTATAAAAGCAAACAACCCCTCACTTAATGTGTGTGCAAGGTGATTTACAACTGTAAGATACATCTTAGCACTTGAAAATTTGGTGAGGAAGTCTGATGGGTTTTTTTTTGTTTCACAAAATAGATAAAGATGATCAGAGTCTTTGGAAAATGGAAGTGGAGAAGGTGAAAGCAATGTGTTGGTTTCTGTTTTAGCATTAATAATCTTGTTTTAACAAAATTCTAACTGTATAGGTTGAAAAATTTGTCTTAATTATTTTGGCATTGCATGTATATAAAACCTAATAAGTGTTTTGTCACCCTACTTTTACTGCTTTTGAATGTCCTACAGTATTTCAGCAGATAGATACAGATGACTCAGAAGTGCTGTTATCTCAGAATGCAGACAGCAAAATACAGAAGAAAAAATCGAGCTCGGCTGCAGACCCATCTAATGATATACACACAAAAACCCCAGCAACGTCAGACATTTTTCCATTTATGGATCACTGGAATGCTCAGATTCAGAAAGTTTCTCTCAGGCAAATAATTTCTGAAGAAATAGCGATGCAGGAGAGAGAGGACCTGGTATGGATAGCACCATTTTTTAATGTGATTTAGATTCATTACTTATAGTGAAATAGAGTATGTCTTATTTGGTGACTCATCCCTGTGCTGCTGATTACAGCTTGAATTTGTGAGACTAATGCATACCAATTGTATTGTTGATAACTGTAGAGTGTGCTTGAGGTGGATTCTGTTTGAAATATACAGTCTCATTTAGAATATAATATTTTGGTTGTTTCACAAACAGATCATGCTTCATTTTACTATCCAGGTTAGCATTTGTGTTTGGTTGAATTGTTTTTTGGTTGTTCAGCTAATACCAAAGATCAGTGTGATCTTCCATGTTTTTTATTGTGACAGCAATATACAAAAAAGTCCTTAGTTGGCTCCATGCCTTGTTTAGAAGTGTACTGAATTGGTTGTAATGTTGTTTTTTTTGTTAGGAGAACCCACAACATTCCTATCAGATTAGACATTAAAATAAGTACTTGAGGTTAATCTCAAATAAGTTTCTGTACCCTCTTCTAAAGTAATTCTTTAATAGATTTTTACTAGTTCTTTGTTTTCTACACAGAATTCCTGTACCCTGCCTGTTTGGCTTGTGCCTGATACTGCCCTCTGCTGCCCCACTGATGTTCAGAACAGTTCTTATTTGTAATAGTCTCTGATAAGCAGCTGTCCTAAAGTAGAGGAGCTCTGAACTGATGCAGAAAGTTGTATGAATTAGCCTATACTTGGAAAATGGCTTGTAGATTCTTTCTTTGAACTGCATGTATGTGCCCTGCTGATAACAACAAATGTCACGTCCACAGCTTTACTTTCAGTTTGAATTCACGGAGCTTGGCTTTATTTTGATCACTTTTTTCTTTTCTTAAAAAAATCTGAGTATTGGAATGATCAGTCCAATTGATTCTAGGTCATAATTATGTCACCTTCTCAGATGACAAGTAAGAATATTTATTATAGACACAGCTTCAGATATGTCAAATCAAAAGTGTTTATGCTGCTTAATAATAAAGTATTGTTTCAACCTCAGGCCCTCAGTATAGAGAAAAGATGTGGACTTTGCACAAGCTTAGCACTGGACTGAATGGACTGGCAGGGAATAAATTCCAAAACTTAAATCCCTCCTAAAAATCCTCATTTTACTTTGTCCAAATTATGAGAGAGCTCCAGCTGCATTACTTCAAAAGACTGCAGAGTACTGCAGTGGTGTATGATACAACTCACCTGTCCTTACTTTATGCTGATCAGTGTGGCAGGCTGATATGGCACATGATCATTGCTGTGGGTGCATACCAACTGAGTAGATACTTTTAAAATCGTAACAAATAATGGCAAAGTTGGATTGCCTCCAGCTTTACTGTATTCTTTTCTAATGAAGAACTTGTAATATATTTCTTTTGTCTTCTGGGTAGAATCGTGTTCCTTCTACAGCCAGGAAAGACTGTGCTGCTAAACTAAAGGAGAAGCAACTTTTTGAGATGTTTCCAACTATTAATCAAAATTTCTTAATGGATGTCTTCAGGGACAACAAGTAAGAAATCCTTTTACTTTTTTTGTAAAAATGGTACTCAGTTACAGTCATAAATATTGAGAGTTGAGATACTACTAAAGATTGGCTTTTTGCAAAGTAGCACTTTTTGTTACTCTAAATAAACGCTAGCTGGTTTAAAGGCAAAAAGGGCATAAAATTCAGTTTAGACACATTTCTTTTTAGGGCAGAATAGACAGTTTCTTTCACTGGGAGAAGAATGTCTCTTGCTATTGACCACTGCCTGTCAGTGGAATTGCATATTTTCTTGAGGGCTGGGGTTTAAATCTAGTGGTGAAAAATGAGTGGGTGTGGTAATAGTAGGATCGCAGGAAATGGCATCTGCCCAAGAGGAAAACACAACCATCACCTGGTGTTACCTGTGAGTACTTTCCTGGTTACTACAGCAGCTCTGAGGGAATCAGCCATCTCTCTATGCCTTCCTGCTGACATTCTCTTTCTCTCTTCTGCATTATGTTTCTGGGATGTATTTCTACCTTCTTAAATCTACGTTTCTGAGAAGTGAACTTTTTTTTTCAAGAGAAACATCTTTTTTCATCCTTGGCCATTTGAATGTCTGTCTCTACATATGGGTTTACATACCTACTTGTCAGTCATGCTGCTTGTTCAGGTTGTTATAAAAATCTTTCCTGTTTAAAATACATACTTCATCCATTTTTATAATTCAAACATTTCACCATCTAATTTTTCACATTCAGAATTGTCCTCATAGTGTTACCTTTCCCAAAATCTGTCCTTACTTTTGATCAGTCTGCTCTTGTTAGCTTACTAAAGAGCAAGAATAAAGAAGAAAAACAGCTTATTAGAAAGCTGTTGGCAACTGATGTCTTACTTAATTAAATTTGATAACAAAATTTGACTAAAAATACAAGGAATTTCCCTCATTAGGGTTTCAGAAAACTGAGCTAGTTTTAAGTTAGTTTGAGCTATCTAACCCTGACCAGAGAAGATTTAAGATGAACTATCTTACTCAGCCCAAAGAGCAGCATTTATTAATATCTCTTTGATTAACGTAGGATGCAGTTTATTTCAGTTATGTCATTTTCCTTTTAATGTTCAAGTCCCCCTCAGTTATGATTCAGTCAACCAAGACTGCATGTTTGTTGATGCCAGTAATGCCCTACAAGGAGCCTGCAAGCCTTTCTTTAATAAGCTGGAATATTCCATTCCAGTGTTTATTTTCATTGTAATCTAGTTCTGTAACAATATCAACATTTGTTATAATGAATTTAAATTCAGCAGCTATTAATATATATTTGTTAAGTCACAGGTTTTATTTATCCTTTACAGCTACTCTTTAGAACAAACTGAACAGTTTCTGAACTGTGTTCTGGAGGCAGATCCTGTACAAACAGTTATAGCTCAAGAGACTGCTCAGCAAAATGAACTTGTTTCTTCCTACAGTGCTGCAAAGAACCGTGAGAAGAAGGTATTTATATTTTTTTTAACCGTAGAGAAACATAGCCAAAACTATGCTAATGAAAACACCCTACAATGCACCCGTAACTTCAACAATGCGAATTCCTACAGGCAAAAAAAAGTAAGGAAGAGGATGATCCTTTATGTGAAATGTTTCAAGACTTTGAGTATCCACAATATGATGATTTAAGAGCAGAAGCCTTTTGTCACCAGCAAAAGAGACAGGAATGTTTGAAAAAGGCTGGAGAGGCCTATCGCATGGGTATGAAGCCTGTGGCAGCATTTTATGCACATCAGGTAAACAAAAATATTGTGCTTTTTGTCTGAACTTAGGGAGGTATTTAAACCCTGAATTGGAATTGATAAGGAAAACATCATGCCTGCTAGAGTTGATGAATTTGGTCACTGTTCCCTGTGTGTTACATTGACAATCACAAGTAAATTTGCTTCCACTAGTAATGATAAGGAAGCTAACAGGAAGCTAATGTAACCAAATCTGGTGTGAGACCTCATGAAAGGTGATATCTAGTGCTTATTCACACATGCTCCTTTGCCTTAGATCTCTCTCACATCACATCACATCCTTGTAAACACCAAGGTTTGTGTCCAGGTGGTCTGGCTAGGTTCACTGGAGTGTGACATGGACTGCAACAAACATAATTTTTTTGAATCCTCTGTATATGTTGGTGCTGAACTGTTCTTAGACACATCTTCTATACTTTATAGGAGTCAGACAGGTGTTAAGATGTCATCTTTTGGCACAGAATCTTGTTTGCTTCATCCTCCATAAATCTTGGGCAAGATTGCTGCCTGCTGTCTTCGCTTCTTCATTCTATCTTTATGGCTACAGTCTGTCTTGGGTTGGGATAAATGAGGTGTGTGTGTCATGCTTTTCACAACACATCTGGTTATGGACTGTAGATCGGCTGCTGATCAGTCTTGCATGCTCTGGCCTTGGAGCACAAGCTCTTTGGTCTTGATTCAGGCACATTTTTTATTATGCACCAGTTTGAGTACTGCTGATCAGTGCTGTTGATCCTACTCTTGGTTTTAAGTCTCATCTCTTTTTGTAATCAGAGTTCCTCTATATTGGCTTCTTAGTGCCTTCACAGGAGACCCCTCCCCAAATATCTTCAAAGGCTGTAGTTTTCCCCTGATCTAAGATCTATATAAAAATTCAGTAAGAATTCACATTATAGAAGCATTTAATTCTAAACTTTGATTATGAACAAAACAGAACAAAAATGTAATACTAAATCACTTGAATTTGCTTATTCAAAAAGCTTTCATGCTAGTGGTGTTACTCCAAATGTTTAGATTGTTACTGTGCATGCAGGAAGTGCAGATTATCAATTTTTATAATTAACTTTTAATGGTTTTTATGTGTTTTACCCTATTTCATATATTCTTGAAGTTTTGAGACAAAGATGTGCAGGATTTTAAGTAGAAATGTAATTTCAAGTCCTGTCTTACTTCTTATCCATAAGAACAAATACAATCTGTTGTAAATCTATTGAAATTTATTTATTATATACTTTAGGTAATAAAAAGGCAAACTAAGCCGCCTTTATTAATAAAAAATACTTTATCCTTGGTGGCCTTTGTCTTGGGAATCCTTTCCAAGTGGGTTACAGAGCTGCTGTCTTGGGTCTGACACTAACACACTTCAGGTGATCCACTTTAAAAACATGTAAGACAGGTTTTCACTTTTGTTCTCGTGAGCCTTTGTCAGTCCAATACCTGGAGTTCCTTCCATTCCTTTTTAGACTGTGCCTACAGATCTTCAAGGACATAGTTTGTTGCTTTGATTTCTCAGATATTGCCATTGCAAGGTTCATTGGAAGGAGTTGGTACTTGTTCACATTGTGGTGAGGTGACTGACTGTGCTGCTCCTCGCCCTCATTCCAGAAGAGACTTACTGACCTTGTCAGTCATAAAAGATGTCAAAAAGTATTAGGAAAGATGATAGACAATATTATTATCATTATCAATAATAATAACAATAATAATAAATATTAATAATAATGAATTAATAATAATATTAATAATGTCATTTACACTTGACTTGTCTGAAATTTTGGGAATGCATTCGGAAGAATCAACCTCAAATACAACAGTCAGCAGGCTTTTCCTAATCTGTTGGGCAGTTTCTCTGACACTGTTTCATTCTAATTTTAGCAAAATACTTGCAGGAAATAAAAAAATCTATTGTTAGGAAAATAAATCTGCAACTCACTATGGAGTGTAACTTTTTAGCTTATGTACAGACCTTATGATTTTGTGCCTTTTCTGCCTTTTTTTTTTTCCTCCTTGTAAGGCTTTTGTTATAATGTCTTCTTTGTGCCAGCTTTGAGTAGCTTCTCACAAACAGATTTAATGAAATCTTCTTGTGAGTAGGTCTCACCGAGCATCTTGCAGAAGTTCTGCTAGAATTATAAATTTTACTAGTTCAAACTTGAACTAAAAGCACCCTGCCAATGCTGTCATTTTGAAACCACTGAGCAGTGTGGAGCTTAAATTATTTCTCGGTGTGTAATAGTCACTGTGCTTATGAATGAAGGGTCGCCTTCATGAGCAGAAGATGAAAGAAGCTAACCATGCTGCTGCTGTGCAAATCTTTGAGAGAGTAAATACTTCCTTGCTGCCTATGAACGTGTTGGATTTGCATGGTCTCCATGTGGATGAAGCTGTGAATCAGTTGTCCAGAGTACTGCAGGAAAAAAGTGAAGGTAGGGTTTAGGTAATAATTCTTACCTCTAAAAATGATTCTCATTTTTTCTTAAGAAACCATGATACATGGCAATAGTAGAGGGAATGAATGTGCTTTAATAATATGTATGTTAAAAACAACTAGGCTTTGTGTTGTCTTGTACCCCAGTGGAATTGTTTTTCTTTGACATGACAATGATTCTTGTTGCTTTCTGTCTTGCCCCTCTCCCTCTGCTTCTTTGTAAATGTTCTTCCTTGTGTTTTATCCCATTTTATTATATTATTGAATACTTTACTTAAAAATGTCCTTCATGACATTTTTTACTGAGGTGATGATGCAAATGTGTCCCCAGTATATGTGTCCCCATTGCATTGCTTTGTCACAACTATGTTGCTATTATAATCTTAAAAGAAGAATTACTGTGTTGGAATTCTAACAACAGTGATGATATTGTCTTCAACTTCTACATGACAGTGTGAGATGTGAGCTACCTTTCAGAAACTTCAGTATCAGTTTGTTGGCAGCATCTCTTGAGATCAGAATATTGATGGTTCCAGAAATATAATTTTATGCAGTTTTGCTTGAGAGCTCATTTTTTCTTGTAGTGGAGAGTTCAAGTACTCAATGAGTGTCCATGCTGTAAAAAGATCCATTTTCTGCATTACTAGTTTACCCTCTAAATTTAAGCACACTGGGAATGCTTCTACAACAAATATTTCTTTCGCAAGGTACTGCCACACAAACCCGATTTTTTGAATCAGTTACTCCACAGAGTATAAATAAAAGTGTTCAGTGGGGCTTTAGATAACCCTTGTCTTTGAGTATGCATCAGATATAATTAAATTCCATTATCTGGTGCAATTCCTGCAATGACATTTGTGTAATTTAAACTGTAACCTAATGCTTTTTAGAACTAAATTCCCAGAACTGTACTTAAATCAGCAATGCTGAAATTGGTAGTAGCGGCTCCCTGTTCAGTCTATTTACCTAAATCTGAAAAAAAAAAGAAGTTAATTTCACTGTATGTACACAGGAAAAGGATCAATACTGGGAACTTTCTTTTGCTGGCAGAAATAACAGTAAATAAATATAAAATCTAAATAAAGTTACAGTGTGGGGGAGAGTAGTTGAAAAAAACACGACATGTGAACTGATAATTCCAAACTGGCAAATCTAGTTGTGAGAATCCAGTTTAATTTTTGTTTCCTCTTTTTCAAACTCTTCATCAATTTGGGTTGCTATTATCTCTGGGAAGAGAGAAATTTCTTTTGTTATCATGGCTAGGTGCCCTAATAAAACTCACGGAATGTGTTGATCTGTGGATTTCCATGCTCCAACATAGCAGAAGATAGTCCAAATAATGTGGCATAAGTGTCAAAAGCTGGATTTATATTTTCTTTCTTCTAAGTTTCTTTATTCAATAACATGTTATTTCTTTATTCACATTAATTTAAGATAAAACATGAAACAATAGAGAAGCGCCACTTAAAAATTCAGTGAATTACACCTACCTCTTTTAATTTTGCAATTTAAAATTATATCACAGAATGTAAATTCCAACAATATTAGATTACAGAAACAGTAAAGCTTCTGTGAAATTGGAAGGATTCTGTGATGATCACAATATGCATTTTGCAAGCAATCTAGATTTCAAAAGTTTGACTTTTTCAGAATGGGGGAAAATTGCTATTTGTATCTGAAATATGCATATCATCATGGGAAAACAAAGGTCCAAATGAGTAGTGAGAGTTTTCAGAAGAATGCATGGAAGGCTTACACTGCATGCCAAGTCTCTGCTGAGGAAAACTTTAACCGTTGCAATTCCTGCTGTTGCAGAGTACCAGCAGAGTGGTGGTAAACCATATCTCAGTGTTATCACGGGAAGAGGAAGCCATAGTCAGGGAGGAGTTGCTCGCATCAGACCAGCAGCTATCCGATACCTCACAAGCCACAACTTCAGGTGAGTTTAGATTTTTGTTACTGATAATTTTTTTTTTCTTAACCCACATTTAAATAACTGAAAATTAAAGTTTAGTTTTAGAATGCTGTTAAACTACTACAGAGATGAGGGCGGGTCTGCTGTTTCAGATTAAATTAACTCAGTTGTTTCACAAATCCAATGCAGTTGTGTAGCACCTATTAAATGTTAGATCCTTTCCTCTGAGATAGTTTAATTCCATATTTCCTTTCAAGATTGCTAGCTTTACTGTAAAAAGTTGTTAATCCTGCTTTTTATTTGTTCCCAATGCTTGCATTTGTGTTCAGTTTATGAGGGATAGCAATTTAGTAAGTCTGGGCTGGCACCAGTGTGCTTGCTGCTTTTTATATAGAGCAGTGTAGGAAGGTGAGACTCAAAACCAGCAATGGCTTCCCATTTCTTTCTTGGCTTCTACAAAATAGAAGGATGAAAATCCATTTTGAAAGAAGAGGGAATGAAAGGGGAATAGGAATAGAGGAACAGAATTAATATAACCAGGAATATTGGGCAGCTTTTTCTTTGCTCAAATCTTCATCTTAGTTTCTGCTTTTTCCAGGTCTTCATATCTCCAGACACTGAAAAATCCTCCTTCAGTGTTACATATGAGGACATAATGCTGATTTCCTGTCTCTCACATGCATATATACTTTACTGAGGACCTTAGCACTTTCCATATGTTTGATGAGAATTGAAGGTGATGGCATTGCATATAGTTTACATGTTGAAGCTTTTTTTTTTCTCTTGTTTCATAGGTTCACAGAAATAAAACCAGGCTGCCTGAAAGTCTTGCTGAATTGAGGAGTTATGGAAAGAGGAATATAGAAACTTGAGGTGTCAGATGACTGCTGGGTAACAGAAAAAAACCCCCATGTTTTGAACAACTGCACTGGTATTTTTTAGTCTGTTTTGAAGGATGATATTTTATTAGAACTGGTCTCAATTTACAGCAAGTGGATTTGTCAGTATGTTTCCAATAAATTTTTGTGTGGAATAGAACTTTTTTTGAACCTGCAAAAGGAAGATACTTAAAAGGATTTGAAATCTCAGAAATGCAGATAAGAATTTTGCTGAGAAATATATGATGTTTTTAACAGAAGTTAAGGTACAATTTTTAATACAACTGTCTTCTTAGCATACCTAATCCGCCTCTTGACCCTTGCATGTCTTGATTGCTGTGGCTTCTGTACTTCTAAAACATATTATCTTGTACAAAGTTATTTTGTAATTCCGAACTTTGTGCTAAACCCTTCAGAAGAGCAAAGGAGAGGCTGAAACTGAGCAGCTACTGGTATTTCAAATCCAGTTACATCTGAGTGCTGAGTATTTCCAGGTTTCTTTAAAAATCTGATGTCTTTTTAGTGGTTATGTTATTATTTGACCAGTTCTATTATCCTTACTTCATTCTAAACTTCTCCAAATACTGAAGGAGGTTGCATATAAGGCCTGTGCATTAAGGCCAGCTGTGTGTTTGGTAATTTGGCAGTGTGATCTCTTAAAGGAAAACCACAATGCTGTTATTCAGTCTCTTTTGGAGATCCACCTACTGGATTAAAATTGTTTCTTTCTTTGTGGATTTTTAAATTCAGCAAATGCAGTACTATTTTACTTTACAAGTGTCTAGTAATGAGGTCTTCATTCTCTGTGTATTGTTTGGTGATTTCCTTGTAGAAAATATGATTATGAGACATCTTAAAAGTATTTTTAACATGAAAGTGAATGTTAGTATTGCAGAAGTAATTGCCTAACTGGAAAATCTGGGAGTACAAAAGTTACTCTGATTTTGGTGGTGTTGCATCAGCATCTAGAAATATCTGTGTAAAAAACCAAAATGACATAAAAAGACCCCAAACAAAACTCTTCAAAAATGAAATATAAACATCTCTACTTATGCAAGTGAACAATCAGAACACTTTTTTAATAGGAGTATCTTCTAGAATACATTGCTATTTTTATTTATATCTTTGCCTCCTGAAAGGCATATGAATTTTTGTTGTACAGCTTTTTCAGAACAGATGTGAGTTGTGTATTAGGAATAATATTAATGGATTAAGGATTAATGTGAAGAATTTTTAAATTTTTAACCACTTTGCAGTAAATTTTATTGAGGAACTACCTGCACATAGAGTTTGTATATGAATCCATATGTGTGTGCAAGTTCTGCAATTTGCATACATGAGTACTAATAAACAAAGAACTTGTGTGAGAAAAGCTTTCCACAGAAATAGGTTTCACTTGAAAACGTGTCTCTATAAGTTGCTGACAGGCTGAAAGACATAATGTTCCCAGAATATATCTCTATTTACTCTAATACATACACAGTAACTATGATGCATGGTAGACTTAAAAAGGAGTTTGTCGTGCTTCAGCAGATACAGTAATCTTTTCCTGGTGATTTCGAGTGAAAGAATAGCTTGAGTAATACTTAATCAAAGGGATTCCTTATGTAATAATAGACTGCCATAATAAGTTTTATATTTTTTGTGGGTACTTAGTTCATCTGAATTGCGTCCTTTCTCTGTTTCCTTCTCTCTGCCCTGTTCTGGGAATCAGTGAGTGAAATACAAAAGATCTGTGGTCCCCATACAGCACTATGCACAAAAGCACTAACAGAGCTTTTTCTGCCACTGCATGATGTCCTGTGTGAAGTCCACACTCCATCCTCTGTGACAGTGCCTAAAATGGACTGAGATGCTGTTTAGGCACTTGGCCTCAAGACAGCAGTTCAGACTATCAGCTGTACAGGGTTGCAAATGCTAGAATTATCTCAGCAGAGCCAAAATCTTTGTTTTGGACCAAGGGACTTCCTTCTGTTCCTGAACAGGTTTTCCTTAGTGCTGCTGTTTATAGCAAATGGAATTGCAGCTCTCTGGGACAGCTCTTTGCAGTATAGTCCCTGTTGGTTGGCCTGGGTGGCTGTTGTGTGTTGAGCTGCTTGGGTGCCCAAGCCCTACAGAGATGTGCCTGTAAACAAGGAAGTGCCAACACTTCTGGTTGTTTTGGGAGGCAGCCTGATTCACTCAGCATATTCACACCATTCCTGACATGGACAAAGACAGCTTAGATTTTAGTTCAAAAGACAGGCAGAAAAAGTTGTCGTCTTGCCCATCTGTTCATCATAATCTAGTTGACAACTTTACCCTGGAGATGAGAAACACAGCTTTTTGCCTTCTTCTGGCTTAGCAAGTGGATGATAATGATTGCACTTGACTCTCACTTCCCCAGAACATGCTTTGACCAACATGCTCAGGAATATTTTTGAAGTTGCCACTTCCTGAGCCTCTTTCAGAATTACCACTGCACACTAAAAGTGCAAGCTTAAGGGGACAAAAGATATTAAAGAATTAAAAGTGCATATACAGTCTCTGGGAAGGGGCTAAGACTTTTCAGAAAGGAACTAACTGTTCCTGGTGAGCTTCAGTGTCCTTTCATACTATTTTTTCATCCTTTAGTCCTATTTGGCTAAATACATTAAAAATGTTCAGGGTAAAATCAGCTCTACCCAGTGCTAGGAGAATTTTTCTTCAGTCTGTCAAAGTCAGCAGAGAAATACAGAGCTCAAGAGCAGTTTGAAATACTTTTCTCTCTTGCTCTCTTCACTGTCTTTCCTTGGGGTGCAGGTTGAGGTTCATGAACATACTCTGAATGCCCTGCCTGGGGTAGATTGGTCATTCACCTGGCATGTGTTGTTTGACTACCAGCTGACCTTTGATGGAGATGATGGCTTAAAATCATAACACTGGCAGAACCAATCTTGCCTCCATCAGCATCAGCAGCTCAAAGCGAGGCATTGCAGTTCTGACTCAGAGAAAATGTAATGATCCTCTGAAGGATCTCAAGCACTTGCTTAAAAGCTGTGCTGAGCTAGATACAGAATAGGTTTGAAGATCAGTGAACGGAGTAAAAATAAGTCGTTTTATTAGTAAGGATCTCCATGCCTTCAGCTACTTGCCAGTATTCCAGAAAAACAACACTGGAGTTCTTGTATTTCTCTGAATGATTTTATAATGTATTCTGGGATGAATTTTTTGAAATATAATTATTTCATAATGGTATTTCAAAGTAGGTTATATTTTAGAAGTTCCAACCATTCTGATGTCTCTTGCAGTGAGAATCCATGAGAAAACCTGAGGTATCGTGTAAATTCTGTATCATCTTAAAATTAAAATAGCAGTATTGCCACCAGCACTCTGAAATAATGTACAACTGTTTGTGTAGCACTTTCTATTCTATTCTTCAACAGCATGTGATGGTGATGAATGGTAGCCTTTAATATGTGACTTTTTGTGTCTTCTTTTACAAAACATTGTAATAGTTATCCCAAGTTTTAATTTAGGAATATTACCATTTTTTAATATACAAAATTAATGCTTGTGCTAACATTGATGAGTGATCTTAGAGTAAAAAAAAAAAGGCCAGAGGTGCAATGAAGAAAGTTGTCTGAAGTAATGTGACTGTTGAAAACCATTTCAGTTGATTGTGAAAGTAGTAGGGCAAAAATATTTCAGGATACCTTGACAATACTTAATGACTTTGGCTTTTGTTTTTAATATCATGTGGTACATCCCCCCTCAAAACCCAATCAAAGCCCAGCTGTTCATACTATTTCAGCTAAATAAACTTTGCAGAGGATTAAATGAGCAGATGTGAATATGCATGTGAAAACACCTAGTATTGCAGCTACCAATTGTAAAAGCTCTTAGGACCAGTACATTGGAAGATACAAATTTCTATTTTTAAATTAAAACAAAAAATGATTTTTTTATTTGTATAAAGTTGTACTTTTGCTGTTAACTATAATTTTGTTTTTTACTGAAATAGTTTTGTAATTTGCATTTAAAATTTCTAATATGAAATGGAATTTACAGAATCTAGTTTAATAAAGGATTTTTGTCACAAGTATAGCCTTCTGTCTTTCCTTGGAAAACTATGTTGCAGCTTGTATCAAATTTTTTCAACTAGTAGTGTTGGAGTTCTGCATGAAAGCCACTTTCTTGGCTTCAGGATACCATCTGTAAGGGAGATGAAGCAACCATCTGTAGGCATAAAAAGGAACAGATTTGTGGCCTGAATTTCAGTGCTGTGAGTGCGAGCTGAATGCTCAAATTACTGAAAACGAGGGTCATGGTTTCAGATTTTTTTTTGACCTGAAGTAGCTGAAGAGATGCTATTCTAGGCTGGCTTACTCATGGAAGAGTGAGAGCAGCAGTGTACACCAAGGGGAGGGGCGGTCTGACCACTGCAACAATGGGGGCTTGGGGGAGGGAAGTGTTCTGAAGAGACCTCATTTAGCAGGAGCCCGTAGGTCAGGGGCAGTGAGAGGCTGGATCCTGAGGGAGCCCAATGCTGTACTGTGGTGAATACAGAGCTAGTAAGCCTGGCTTTTCCCTGCCCTGTTCTGGTAAGGTGCAAGTATTTTCCTGTGTATTGTCCTAGAAGCGTGGAATGACACCAAAGTGCTGACTGGAGTCTAAGCTATTTTATTAGCTCGGTTTGAGGACAGCTTGCTGTGACCCAAGATGACTCCTGCAGAATCATTCCTGTGGCTTCATTGCCTTGCAGCTTGGGTTGACTGCAGAAACAAGTCAGGCTTGTGCATTTCCACAGCAAAGCCCTAACTCATAAGCTGTTCAGGAGAGCAGGGAAAACAGGTTTTGGGAAGACATGGAAGCTTGGCAGATAATGGTTTAAATGTGACGTGGCTGATCCTGAGCCACAGTTATTAGACCACAGCATTGGTAAATGTCTCGTTTGTTGTGTGCTCCTTATTTACAGGACTCCCTGCTCTGGCAGGGTGGCTGAAGGTCTAGCTTGGACCTTAGTCACAGTCTCTCAGTCATTAGTCTCTCACATTGATGTTTTAAGGGGGAGGTACCGCTGCTGGACTTGCCTTCTGTCTTGAGGCAGCTTAACTCCTACCCTTGCATTCCATCCTGACTCACCAGTTTCTGTTTCAGTTCATGCCCTTTTGTTCCTGAGTGCTGGGATAGTCTTGAGCACCTCTCTGCTTCCAGATGGGAGTTTGTTCTTCCAAAGCAACCCTGTACACTTCTGAGAGTCTCCCTCCCTATTTAAATGAGAGTAATAGGGTATTGTAGTCTGTCCTTACTTAGGAAAATTATTTGAACTTTAGGATTGAAAACTGTACTGTGGTAAAATAAAAATATTGCTTGAGACAAACAGTTTGTCAGCTTAAATTATTAAAGCATAATTAAATGTGTCTGCTGGTGGAACGTGTCAGGTAGCCCGACAATAGGTGGTGCCCTTGCCAATGGCATGGAGTGATGGTGGCAGCAGTTCTTACTGTGCCCCTATGAGAGCAACGTTGTTTCTCTGTATGACAGGTACTAAAGGATGTTATTACACATCACGTGCTGTTCATTTCTTATTCAGAGGGAGGTACTGTATTTGGAGTATTATTTTGGTGAATTTTTTTCTTCTTTGCAGATGGGTGGGGTAGAGTTGGTTTTCAAAATATACTTGCTGCTCTGGGCTAGAAGTGGGCAAGACAAGTTCATTTTTGCACACAGGTTTGAAGATGGTAGTGTCAAGGTTTCTCCATCAGCTACCCTTGGTTAGTTTTTGCAGGTTGGATGGTTGGACAGATGAGTCTGTTTGGAAACCGACATAAAGGCATTGTGCTGTTTGGTGAAGTTCTGTGCCACTGTGGATATTACTGGTGGCACAGTCTTCTTGAATACTATGATAGGGAAGGTCCCCCTTGATGTTGCTTGACTTTGCATCTTGGTGCCTGGCTGGGCTAGCAGGGGCTTCTCATTACTTGCCACTAATTGGTAAGCAACTGCATGGATCAGTGTTATTTTTGTATTATCTTGAGAAACAGCACTCTCCTTCATAGACACCTGTGGCTAGTCTTACACACTGGCCAGGAGAGCAAGTGGTGGAAATCCTCTGCCAGAGTCACAGATTTAATCAGTTTGGTCTGTAAATAGAGAAATGGTAGCCCATTGAAGTTGGTGTGTGGGAGCTCTCCATAACTGTGTTTGCTCCACGTCAGCTAACTCACAAGGCATTGCCTTGGATTCCTGTCTCAAAATCAGAGTAAAAAGGGCACCCGTGTGCCCTTCTTGCCTTTCCAGATTATCTCCTTTTACTGTCTTGCAGTGCTATATAGACAGGCTTGGGCATTTATCAAGATAAACATGTAAAGGAGCTACTTTGATATGCTGTAGACAGCAGAACATCCTTGGAGGGATGATGCACTCTGGCTGGCAGGGGGGCTTCCCTTTGGAGCAGGTCAGAGCACCTATGTCAGGCTTCTGTTCTGAGTCTTCTTTTGGGGTAACATCTCCATGTTTATGGACTACAAAGGAGAAACTAGCTGGTGAGGCAGAGCCTGAGACTGAGCAGTGTAACTATCCCAGTCTCCTTCGAAGCAGGAGCAAGTGGGAAAAGCACATTCACAGCAAAACCAGCTGCTGCCTTCAGATTGCTGTTTCCCAAGGGGAACCCCAGTGGCCTCTCAGCTGGGGCAGGAGGCCTGGTTTGTTTTCTGTCCTGACAAGACGAATGGAGTCAGCAGCACCAACGGGGCATGGCAAGGCCGCGGGTGCGGGGCTGGAGCAGGCACTGGGGGAGCAGGGAGCAGGGTGTCTGCTCCCTCCGTGGGTGCCGGGCCGTGGGTGCCTGGCGATTCCGCCGGGCCCTGAGCCGGGAGCCACCGCTTCCCGGGGCGCGGAGCCCGCGGCGCCGCCTGGGGCTGCGGGAGCAGGGAAGGGGGAGCCCCGGGGCGGCTACAGCGGGGCTGCTGAGGGGAGAGGCTCCCTCCGCCACCTCCCTGCTGTCACACCGCGCAGCCCGGCGTCTCCCGGGCAGAGCCGAAGGAGGAGCCAGTCTTTCCCTCGGCGCTGGCTCCCGGCGCCGGCCTCTGCTGGCCCGGGCAGCCGCGCCGGGAGCGCCT
>JAYDZK010000202.1:48656684-48687346 GCA_034509185.1 Euphonia xanthogaster | reverse complement strand
CCGGGAGCGCCTCGGCGGCTCCGAGCCCCGCCGCGGCAGCCCCAGGTGAGGGGTGGATTCACAGAGAAAACAACTGGCGCCTGCTCCACGCTCACGGCAAAGCCACTGGCGCTAGTTTTCCATTACATCCAGGTGGCGGAAGGAAGTGTGACTGTGCCCCCCGGGAGAGAGAAAAAGGCAAAAGTCAGAGAGTTTCGAGAAACAGATGTGGGTTTGCACATTCTGCGCGTTCTCCCTTTGAAAATTTTAGGAAAAAAAAAAAAAGAATTAGCCTCTTTTGAAACAAAACACATTGTTTATGTTGTTTATATCTCTGGTGCTAGACAAGCAGCAATTAGCTTTTTTTTTATAATGATCATCTAGAACAAGAGAAAGGCTTGTAGGGTTAAATACAGTCCATATCAAGATTTACTTCCACAGCACTGCACGCACCATACCCTCCGAAGCAGACCAAAATCAGAGCTGAGCGAATCTGACAACAAAAAGGAAATCAGGCAGGGGGGACAGTCGGAGAGGTCTGCTCTTAGCCCCACGTGTGCCCCATGAGGTGGCAAATGTCCTCCCAGAGTGACAACAAAAAAAAAAAACACAACCAGGCAAAAAAACAGAAAGAATCTTGTTCCTTCAATAGGGCAGATGGGTATTTTGGAAACAGTACCTGATTTGGGGGAAGGAGATTAAATTAGTTATTAGATACTGGAACAGGTTGCCAGGGAGGCTGCTGGACACCTCAAAACTGGCATTGTTCAGAGCCAGGTTGGATAAGGCCTGGGGTAAGCTGGTCTAGTGGGAGGTGTCCCTGCCCGTGGCCTTGGAGGCTGGGACTGGATGAGCTTTAAGGTCCATTCCAACCCTTAAAAATTCTGATTATATGATGTGACTGCTTTTATGCTAGGCTTTCTCAGAATGAGAGACGAGGGAGTTAAGTAACCCTCAGTGCAGTTCCTAAGCATGCTTCACTTTCAAGAAAGGGGATGTAGCTTTCATGGCACTCTGGAGGAAATCACTTCCCATATATTGTCCACCACTTCCACACTGACGTCACAGGAGGAATTGTGCTAGGAAGTTAGGACACCAGATTCTGTGTATCAGATGCCAAGAAAACATTCAGTATGTAAATGTTAGTTTTGTCACATAGCCTGTGTTGCTGACAACCTGATCTCAAGAGAACTATCCCAGAGAAATAACTAATTAGTAAACACTACACAGTGGGGAAACATGAAAGTAATAAAGAATAGTTCTGTAGTTGAGATAGCAGAAAGCTGTGGTCTCAGAAAGTGGGGAAATCTTTGCCTGCCTTCCCTCAGAAGTTTATGGGTTTAATGCGTGGAGCTGCAGCAGTCTTGAAAAGAGGCTGGATGAATGGAGATGTCTGCACCTAAATCTTGGCACCAAACCCAAGTTGGATCATTGTTTGCACATCTCAGGGTTTTCTGGTTTGGTCCTGAGAGGTCTGTGCTGCTCAGGCATGCCCAGGTCTGAGTTGCTTTGCACCTTGTACCCATCTCAGCGCTGCACCCAGAAACTGGGAAGCTCAGGGCCAAATCCTGCAGAGCAGGAGTAGCTGGAGGGCTTCTCTGTGGCCACCTCAGGCATAGGGCACGCCTGTCACTGAAGAGGAAGAGGCAATGAATGGCATGGGAAGGGGCTCAGGAGCTGAGTTGAGTTGAAAGCTGAACTTTGTAACTCAGGAAGGATGCACGAGAGTCCACAGGGAGGGGGGGGGGGCATTTCAAGCATGTTCCTCCATTTAGGCTTCCATGGAGGGCTTTGACTCACCTTCTGAAAGCCTCTAGCTCTGCCCACACAATGTGTCAGGAGACTGCCTTATGCTAGATTTTGGGTTCTGCTTTATCAGGCTTCAGTTTGTGCCCCTTCACTACCAAACCTGAGGAGTATCTAACCCACAATGTTAGGTTCATGAGGAGCCAAAACCTAAGCTCATGAAGGTATAGTAAATAATGTGTGAGAGTTTTACCAAAATCCGTATGGGAAGTGCTTGTGAGACTGCGTTTTCATTTCCTCTTTCAGATTGAGTGCTCTCGCAATGCGTAATGCAGAAGTTACTGTGCCTGGTCTGCTTCAGAGACTCCCTCAGCAATGCTCTCTGCCATGCCGTGAGGAAGCCTCTCTTTTGCTGAGGTATCTGTTCCTGGGAAGGGAATGACTTCACCCCCAGGCTGAAATGTGTCTGGGCTACCTACCTGATTTCCCCTATACTGCCCGTGAACTCAGGGGAAAGCAAATAGGCACATCCCAGTTTTCCCAACATGCAGCGGGCATCTTGACCACATACATTTTTCCTGACTCCCTTTGAAAATGATACCAAAATAGAATTAGGGTCTTTTTTCACAAAATAAGTGTATATCTTCTTGTGTTTTGTTTTTATGTCTGTTGTTTATCCGTCTGTTGCAGTGGCTAGACATAAGCAACAATTAGCTTTATTTTGTGTAATTTAATGATCATCTGGGACAGGAGAAAGGCTTGTAGGGTTAGAGTGTCATGGTTTACTGCTGAGCATTGCACATACCACACTATCCAACGCAGACCAAAATCTGAGCTGAGTGAATCTGAGAACTAAAAGGAAATCAGGCAGGAGGGACAGGAACAGCATCCTTCCTTAATATCAACCCCCTTCCTAACACCAGCAGCTTTCTTTCTTCTCCAAGAGGGAGAAAAAGCAGTGGATTAAGAAGAAATATGACTTTTCTTGTAGACTGACCCATGTCAAGACCCTGGCTAATGTTATTTTACATAATTTCTTATAAACCCTTAGTTACTTGTGGTTTAAGACTTTATTTTGCTGTCAGCCCACTTCTCAATGCAAAAATAAATTGCAAGCTTTTGCTCTGCCCCCATAAATATTTTCTGCAACAAGGTGTTTGTTTCTGGAAGTCACAGATAATGACTCATAATGAGTTTTTTAAAAAGGAGAAGCAATGTATTTTTTAATGTATTCACTATTCTCTCACAGCCAGATGTTCCCCTTCATTGCACAGCATGAAGAGGTGGAAAGGAGCCGAAAAACTGCGGTAAGAAAGACAAAAAAACTCCCAAAAGCCAACCCAACAAACAACCAAGGATCAAGAGAAACAGGTCAGGTGTCAGTTTTACATCTAACTTTGAAATTACCTACATGCGCATGGAGCTGAGGGTCTTTTGCTGGAGTTCCAGGTCTCTTAGAAGTGAAATAATGGATCAAATGCATGAAGCATGTGTATTACTGAGAAAGGTCTCAAATAAATAAAATTCAACTATTTTTGGGAAGTTATTGGGTCAAGATAATTCAGGAAATGTTGTGGAGGGAAATGGGTGGAAATCAAGACATGTTAGAACGTGCCTCTTACTCTACAGTTTTGTTTCTTCGCTGAGTTCACTCAGTTCAAAAGTTGTTTATGAAGTATTTTACAGATGGATGCACTCTTTCCAAAATGCAAATTACTTAGCCAGATGGCTTCACATCTGGATCAATCTCAGCATGAAACAGAGAAGAGTAGTTGCAGTTTTAAGTATCTGCTCTCTGTAGCAGACCTAAAATTGGTGATGATCACCAAAGACATTTATATCAGTATAATTTGCAAATAGTATTTATTTCTCTACTTCTCACAGTTCTGAATATTTCTGATGGAAACATTTCAGAATGTTTGGGTGTCTGATTTGCTTTATCACAATTGCAATGGAAACTTACTGCCTGATTGCTTAGGCTGGTATTGAGAAACCCAAATCTAGTTAAAAACAGATTAATAGATGTTTAATGTGAAAATGAGGAAACACAAGTTCTCACATAAACTGGTGAAGCGCTGAAGCCCCTTATTCAAAATCTTGTCTCAAACTAAAAGGAAGATTGAAGATTTTAAGAAGATAGGATTCCCAAGATGCCTTCTGTGAGCCTTCCTTAACTTCATCACTGTTGATAATCGACTGAATTAATCTCATTTTGTAGGGAAAAGAAACAAATTGGTTCTCCAGCCTAACTGTGCAGCACTGCTCTACAAGCTTTGCATCAGCAGGTTTACAGCATGTTTACAGAGGCTATATTCTTTTTATTTTTTTGGCACAAACTGCCTTTCATCTACACATAAATTGTCTTTTTGTTTCCTTTTTGCTTTATCTTTTAAATCATTCTGTTGGTTTTTAATCTTTCTTGGAAGCAGTATGACTTTATCTTGGAATGCATTGTACTGTCATAATGTTAATGTGGACTGATTCATTAGCTGTCTTCAGAAAGTTTCCATCCTGCAATGAACATAAAATGCATGGCGTTAGATCTGGATCAGGCAGTCTGTTGCTACTGTTTCATGGTTAGACATGGTTAGAGATAATTTCACTGAGCCCAAAATTCTTGCTGAAAAGGACTTGCTTTCCACTTCTGTGCCTCTGGGTTTCAAGGCTGCTTGGGCAGCCAGTGCTTGTGCCTCTGCCTGAAGACCAGATGTTCCACTGCACGGGTCATCCGGGCCCTTCGCCTTCAGCTCAGGGGCAGCTCTCCTGCTGTGCCAGTGCACTTGGGCTGCTTCAGGAGAATGGGACAGGAGTGCCCTCCCTGCAGCCTGATTGCCTGATCATGCAAAGTGGACAGCCTCTTGTGCTGATGGATCCTAAAGTATAGACCATAGACACTTGAAAACCTGAAACTACCATCGCAGTTTTGCTTTCAGTGTTGTGGTAGTTGTGGTGGTAGCTGGAAGTGATGTGGATCTGGACAGCTCAATTTGTCTTTGCTGGGAAAGGTGGGAGTCTCAATGTCTGTGGTGTCTCCACCTGCTCAGCCTCCTTTTGCTGGTAAAGAGAGGACATATATGCTGATAAAATAATACTACTGCTCAATCCTGACCAGAACTTCAGAGGGATCTTGGCTGAATTACAACAAAACCATGCACACTAATGTTGAATCAGCCCAAAGTGCCTGCCTTGGGTTTTTGCACAAAGTCAGATAAACATGCACACTCTTCCTCTGTAAAGGCAGGGCCATATTCCAGGCAGGGCCATATTCCAGGTTGCAGAAAAATCCCAAATTCGTTCTGCTACTGGAGTGCGAATCGCACGTAGCCATGCTGGGCAGTTGTCAATCTGCTCCTTTTCTCCTCGCACGTCTTGAGCTGCTGGGCTGTGCGGTAACATTAGCCCCTGTAGCAGGGAGGAGGCAGCTGCAGGAGCAGCAGAGTACAAAGAGAAAGCTTTCTGCAGCCTGGAGGGTTTGCCTCCCTCCCCCATCAACAAGGTTTTTACATCTGCTCCCATAGTCACCAAAGACAGAAAGATATAGCAACCCACAACAAACCCACAGAGGCAGAGCTGTGAAGCTCTCCCCAGAAAGCTGACTTACGCTAAACCTCTCCACTCCTTCTTGTCACTCTGCATCTGGGTCTGCTGTGACTGCTGCCTCCAGATGAACTAGACCCAATTGCCAGGACTACTTTGGCCTGTATGCGCAGGCGTCTCTGGTTGCCTTTAGAGCTTTTGGATTTTTTATCTTCTCAATTATGTAATTGTTCTAATTTGCTAAAAAAGAAGTCTATCTGAAAAAGCCAGGAACACAGAACACCACTCTTCTTTTTTTTCTTCCCTTGTCTCATCTAGGATAGTTGACTTCTTTAACGTTCATTTTCAACAGCCTCTTTCAGCTTCCTGCCTCTGGTGAGTTCATTGCATTTTTTTTTTCCTAGAAGTCTTAATGTGAATTGATATTCTGAAACAAATTCAATATATTTTGGTTTACATTTTTTAATTACTTTTATTAATAAGTTTGTGAAATTGGTTCACATAATCAGTTTTACTTTTCTGCTAAATACCATCTGTTAAATGCTTGGTGTTGAGATATGCAATTACACACTGGCCTACATCTTGCATTTTCTGTATTCTCATTTGTTCCAGAGTTTTTTTCCACCTCAGCGTAAAAAGTTCTTATATAAAGTAGAAAAGGGGGTGTGAAAAGTTTCTTCCATGTTAACTGATATAAGAAAAAAGAAAAAATGGGAGTTTCTCTCAAGATGGTGGACCTGATTCTGACGCTCTTTTCTGTCGCATGAACTATGAATGCAGGAGTGATAGACATGTGTAAATCTGCAACATTTCAAATGGTGGTATTCTTCCCCATTTGTGAAGTACATCATGCTTGTGAGGAAACTGTTCTGCTTCATCTTAAATATTCCCAAACAAATTTAGGTGAAGATTTTATTGTGAGAATTTAAGAAACACATTCTTCGGACTGGAGCGATATTCAAAGTATTTTTAATTTGACAGCATGTCAGTGGCTGGCTCTGGCTCCAGCAGCTGCCTGGCCCTGCTGGGTCTAACAAATGCCTGTGCCACCTTCTGAGATGGAAGATTTCCATCTAAATGGCCATGTCTGTAACTCTGTGTTCAGGTCACTCCCATGGCTTCTTCTCTGCTTTCTGATCCAACTGTGGCATGCTTAGGGTGTGGAGTCCCCTTACAGAGCAGTATGTGTGTATGTGTGCACATCTGTGTACACCCATTTCCAGATTCTCCTCACAAACCCTGCATCTTCTGATGCTCTAGTGTGATGGAATGGTCTTGGCACATTGCCAATGAGATGTAGTTAATCTGAAAGGTGAATGAAGATAAAGCACATTGAGGCTGGAACCATCTCTCTGACACAAGTCCCCACAAAAAATCTGAATGTGGACTTAAGATTTTCTAACGTCTCATTTCAGCTGTGTTTCCACCTTTGGATGGGGCAGGAGTTGAACTGTGGCATCTGGCAGAAGCCAGCTTTAACGTGGGATTTATCCTGAATAAAATACTTGCAGAAGAAAAAGGTAGGGTAAATGAGATAAGTTAGTTGTTAACAGGCACGTCTGTCAGCAAATTTTGGTGTCTGTTGCTGTTGGAATAAGGTGGGATTGTGCTGCTTCATATTCCACATTTTCAACCCCACCATTTATGTCAGTGTGTGGTGTGTTCGTGGTTTTCCAGTAGGAAGGACCATATGTGTATACTTGACTTTAGAATGGGATTTGATGTAGTTTTTCTGAGACCAGTCTGAAGACCTATCATACAAATGGAGTCCAGTCTACCAGAGAAAGTGGGTACAGACTTCATGTGAATACCATGTTTGAGATTTGGGCAGTAAATGCAGGGTCAAAAAGCCACATGGGCACTTGCTTCCTGCTAAATTTAGAGAGTAGGTCTTAGTGAGGCATAATACCAAGTTTTACATTCCCCAGATTAGGTGCTGCAAACCAGGAAAATCTGTAGGTTTGTAGTTATAGAGAATCGGTATTTTTATAAGTAATCTGTACTTTCTAAGTTCCAGAGCAAGGAATTAAGTGGGTAAAACCCATTAAAAATGGGTTTGATTTTCATGTATAGCAAGATTCATAGGCCATCATCAGGGCAACATGGCTGTAAATTACTGTAATTTAATCCCATTTTAAGGTAATTTTACTGTGCCAAAGCAGTGTGAAATATTCTCACAGCAGAAGAGCTTCAGGTCTCAAAATGGAGAGACTGGTGCTAAAGTCACGTTGCTGGTAACAACTGCTAGTGCCAGTGATGTTAGGGAAGTGATCTCTTGCACAGTGAGGGGCAAGCCATATAAATCCTCAGAGGGGTGAGGGGGTGATCTGCAGCACAGCCAGAGCACACAGGAAATGAGCAGCCAGCATGGTGGCGGTCTCACAGGCTGGCCTGTTTTGTAGAGCAGTGGGTCTGTACCAGTGGAAGCTCCCAAGGAGCTTTTCTCGGTGACACTTCTGATAACTAGCCAGGAGGACAACCAGGCAGGGAGATGAAATTCTGCTGTTTCTCCTCTTGCTTTTGCTGTTCAGTTCTAGATGTATAGCAGCAGGTGAGTTAGGCACTATAATGTAAAAGATTTTCTGTGAAAATTACCTCTTAACCCCCCATTTTCTTTACAAAATTTTGGTGCTGTGATTCTATAGTTTTCCCTAAGAAACACTAGAATCTTACTGAATGCACCATTCAAGTGATTATTTTGATTGACATTGACCATAAAATGAAAAATTGGATATTTTTCTATAGTGCTTTTGATTATTGTTTGAAAAGAGATAAAATAAGTAACTGTAAAACTTGCCTTTTTCAAAAGTCTTGGTGTAGCATTTTAGACATCACACCACACAGCTTAACATCATTCCCAAATTAGGTTCTTATGTTTTTGGCTAGTGGTGTGTGGTTTTATTAAGTCTGCAGTTTTCAAATGTTTCCATGCTATGACACAACTTACAGCTGAAAAATATTTTGAGACAACCCCAGCACAACAATTAAGAAAGGAAGCTGGCTGCAGCTGTCTCAAGCCCACTGTTAAAGCATTATGGCCTTAAGATGCTGGGCACGATCACACAGACACAACAAAGCAATGTATCAACAAAATTTGTGGGCTGTAGCCTACCATCAGCTCTTCTCCACAAAACCAAGTAGAGTTTCATATTTGCTTAGCAGGATTTAGTTGTCCTTCAATTTTTATGTCAGTGAAGTACTGGAAAACCTTTCCAATCCACCAGAAGGATCGGTGTACAGTGGAAGAGGAGACTTTTGGAGCCCGAGAAGCCTCTGTAATGCAGAGTGTGAGTACTGGAAGTCATGGCTACAAACCTTGGTGTATCAGGTCTAATATGAGCAGCTGGCAAAGTGGCAGGGAGCAATAGTCCCAGCAGTCCCAGTCTGTCACGGCTGACAAGGTGGCTGGAGGATGGGGGGAGCGTGGTCTGAGCGCTTTGTGTGCGCATGCATTTCCTGCAGAGCGGGTATGGGAGTGGCTTGTGCCCAGCCTGCCTTGTGGCCGTGCCCTGTGTTTATCACAGACCCTTTATTGCTCCCCGTGCACAGTTGCCTGCTGCTGAGTCTGCACTGTGGTGCTTTTGCCCGAGCAATTGCATTTGGTCTTTGGTTACAGAAGCCGAGGAGAAGTGTAAATTGCTAAGGGATGAGGGTGGGGCTGAACTTGGCATGCTTCTCTTTACCTGACAAAACATATGAACCTGCTGGAAACCACATGAGGATTCTGCTATGGTTTGGGGATCTCTCTACGGGGAGCCATAGTGACCTGTCACGTAGGAAAGACCCAGCATGTGCTGGAAAAGGAGCAAACAGCTCTCCTGGCAGAAGCTGGCACAGTGGGCTGTGGTTACATACTGTGTGTGATGCCGCTTCTCACACACAAGCGTGAGTACCAGTAACTGACACTTGCCAGCTTGAGGTTGTTGTACCATCTGGTGATACCCCTTCTCCTCATGAGTGACAGTGTGTTGCTTTTGAAGGTTAGACTGATTTATGTCAAAATATGGGTAAAACTGGCTCTCCTAATGTAAGAGCGTGAGACCAAGACCTCTGTGTAGCTGGGGGTCTCTTTTAGTTGTTTCCTGTGCTATGGTCATTGAAAGAATATGAAACCTTTCAAACTTGCAAGAAAACTGTCCTTTCCTTTCATTGATAGGCATGCCAGTGGACACACAGTCTTCAGCTTGCCTCTTTTATTTCCATCAAAAGACTGTGCTTAAAAACCAGTAAAGACTTTGAGGTTATTGAGCTACTGATATACCCAAATATATATTAATTAACCTATCTATTAATTATCTATCTAATTATCTGTGAGCTTTTGTTTTTCTCACTATAAAAATATGTTATGAAACAGCTGTCGTAAAACCCCTTCATGGAATATCTTTATTTTTCATCAATTTAAATGTGAGTTTTTAAATTCCCATCTCTTTCAGTGGAGGTTTAATTCTGGATGAAAAGCTGTTGGGTAAAGTATCTCTGAGTTTGAATCAAGTCCATTAGGATTCAAAAATAAAGCATGGGAAATGTTCTCATAATGTTCAAACACCTCTCTCCTAAAATATCTCTCTTTTCGTATGCGTGATCATTTTCATTCAAAATATGTAAAAATCAAGAAAATCAAGGAAAACTTTCTATGCTTCCCACCAAAGAACTCTGCATTGAGATTTACCATAGCATGGGGATTTGCATGATCTTTAAACCGAATGAAAGCCAAGTGGATGTCAGCTATAAATATATGAAATGGGTGGCTTCTCAAAATACTCAGCTGAAGAATGAGTGAGAAGGATTTATGTATTATGTTTGGTTGTAGAGTCTTTTCTCCTCTTAGCCTATTCCATATGACTTGCTGCTGTCTGCAGTATCGTATGTTTTATATAAAGGTAGCAAGAGAACAAGATTGTAATGGAATAAGAGGAAAGTAAAGGAAAACAGGCACTAAAATATATATTCTGCTCTGGCATATGGTTGGAGTAAGATATAAATCAATATAAAATCTGAGCTACCAGGTATAACTTGTGCTAATTCCAGAAAAAAAAAAAGAAAAAGAAAAAGAAAAGAAATCTTGTTCCTTTGAAATTGGGCTTTAGTTATAACTATGCATGGAATGTAGGCAGTTTGATGAAGGCAAGTATGCATGCCCATTTTTTTAATCTAATTTTATCTGCTTCAATTAAGGCATTCTAGAGAGGCTGCATGGTAAGAAAAAAAATCCTGCTTGTATAATGGAAAGGTATTATTTCTTATTTTATCTGTGTGCTGGATATAGTGTATGAATACTAAGTCATGGCATAGATTGTGGATGACAACTCCTTTTTAAAAATGTATTGAAAAAATAAAAAAAAATAAACATAAATCAACAAATGCAAGACAACTTATGATAATTGTATGTTTTATATCACACCTGCTACTTGAAAAGTAATTGAAATTATTTCGAAGCAAGCTCTTCAGATTTTTATGCACATGTGTGCACACAAAATTTAAGAACAATATTAAAGATGGCAGTTTCCCTGCTGTGTGAAATCTGGACTATGATTTTAAACACTGTGATATATACAGAGACAAGAAAAAGGTTTTTGTTGCTGGCAGTCCTAAGGGGGAAAAGCTAAAATTATCAGGGAGTTTCTGTTTTATAAAATAAATACCCAACCAAATTATTGTTGCTTCTTTTGCTAGCTTTGCTCATGAACGTCCGAAGTTTAATGTTCGTCACGGCAAAACGAATGGTGACATGCAGTAAATATGAGTTCTTCCTGCATTTAAAACAAATCATTATGTTTTAGCAAGAGGTCATTATTGTGTATTGTTTGATTAACATTATTACTACTCAAAACACCTGTACATCCGACACCTTATTCTTCTCAAAAAATATACGAAAATAATCTTCCATGGAACACTGGCTAATTCTGTTCTAACATTTTCCTTCTCTGCCTTTACCTCCCACTGAAATCAAACCTGTGCAAATACATAACTTAATGAACATGAAGAACCTCCTTCTTCTCCTGCTGATATTAGGGGGAGAAGATCTAGGCTCGAGAATCTCCTTATTTTGTGCTAGGCATTTTATAAAGTCAGAGCAAAGTTAAACCTGAAGAGACTTCTGAAAGTAAAGTTGGAGATCTTGCAAGGGATCCATTGAGGAAAATGGAGAAACGGAAGGGCAATTTTTTAAAAACTTTGAGGATCATGTTATATCACCTGTAGCATTCATGTATTAGCCTTTAGCTATACTGATACTGTTGATTACTTTGTAGCATTTAAGGGAGCCAGTCAAGAAAGTCAAGTAGTGTGCAAACGAGGGAGAGGAGTGCCGTCCTACCACAGGTTAGAGCCAAAACACACAGAAGTCAGCCTTCTCCACTGCAGTGGGATTGGCACAGGCTCTGGAAGAGGGGAAGCCCCTTTTGACTGCAAATGCAAGTGTGTCCATGGAGATGCCAGTTTGTTTTAACAATTTATCATGTCACACATCTGCGGGATTTAATATGAATCTATGCATCTCCTTAACAAGTCATTGTAACATATTGTAAAGATGTCTAATAAATGTAATGGCTGTATACACAGCAGAAATATAACAGTTTACAATGGGTGACTATGTAATTTTATAGGTAAAACTCTATCAATTAGATAGCTAGGTTATTGCAAATCCCCATTTAGCACAGCAGTCTCTGCTCATGTGCATACAAATACATATGTACCTGTATGTGGACCATGACCATTTCAAAATGCATCCATTTCATGCAAAATATGTATGCATGTTTTCAAATGATGGTGAGATATCTTGCCCACAACATGGTGTTTCCTACAACAATCTGTAGCAATGTCTTTTGCAATGAATTAATATCAAAGTGTCCATATATATATGTATATATTTTTGGTACATGACTGTATTGATTCATCACTGAAATACTTCAATTTCAGATATGCACAGATTTCTTTTCAATATTTTTGTGTATCTGTATATGTGCATGTACACTTCTATGCATCCAGTCTAGCAAATGCATCATTCTCTGAGAAATTATGAATGATTATTTAAAAGTAAGAAATGTTAGTTGTGTATGAAAGAGAAATGGATACCTGTGTCTGCAGATGGTAAAAATAAAGAAAAAACAGAAATAGGGGTAGGGTCAGACTCACTGGAAAGAAAACTAAATAATTGTTAAAGGTTGTAAATTAAAGAGTACTTCAACAGTCAAAGAATACTTCAACAGCCATAAAAATTTGGGGAGATTTTGAAGAGTTAAATCTGTGAAAAAAAATCCTACAAAAATATGTTATCAAAATATGTTGAGAAATCAAAAATATGCCTTTTTGATTTGTCTCAACCTTCAAGAAATTTAACTCTGTTAAAATAGGATGTGGCATGAAAAATTTGAAGTGGTTTGAGGCCCAAAGTTGCAAACATTTCTACATGTCAATAATTCTACACCCACAGTAGTCTGATTAAAGTCAATTACTTAAATATAACGCGTTTTAAATTATCAAGGGTGCAGTTTAGCTACAATGTGGTTAGAGTTGCTGAAAATTTGCTTTTGACCTGTAAGTAATTCAGGTAGAAAAAGTATTCGTAGGTATGTGTGACAGCACTGGAGTCAGCACACAGCACTTTATCCATGTTCATCTGCAAGTGTGACTGCATCCCCATCTGGACCCAGGAGCAGTTTTGTGTCAGTGTTAATATATATGTACATATATATATATATATATATATATATATATGCGTGTGTGTGTGTGTGTGTACAGAAACAGTGACTGTGAGGGACAGCAGACACACAGATGGTTGATGAACTTCTGTGCTCGAACGTACACATGTGTGACATTTGCTCACCAGCTGCTCCATGTACAGCTGCATCTGTAGTGAAACTCAAAAATTTCTTCTCTGTTTAAGCGTGAGGAGAAAGGACAGAGGAGGGTGGGAAAGAGAGGTGACATGTATCCAGTATCCTGCAGAAGGAGAAGGTTAGGCTTACCTAACTTCAGGCATGACACGCTGCTCCATTTCTGCTGACTCTGAGGGTATTGGATCAGACTGAGAATGGTTTATGAGCTGATCTTCTCTGAAGGGATTACTTTCCTACACTTGCTTGACCCCAATTTTAATTTGTAGAGAACATCTATACTGAAAATGGATCCCTTTTGAAAACGACCCATAAAACCATGAATGCCACATAGTTTGTCATTTACCATGTCACACCATAAACATGGAGAAAAATTACTTCAGACTAATGGCTTGAATCTTTAAGTGGGTACTTAGCATTGCCAGATCTCATTGAGTTCTATTTAGACATTTAGGATCTCAGATCAGTACATGAGCCTTACAGGCTTTTTGTTAATTTTTGGAGTGGTTCTAATAGTCTGTGTTCCTGTGTAATTTGTAAATTGCTGAATCAAGGTGTGATTAGCCACAGAAAGAGGGTTCTTGAAGATAAAAGAAATATTTCTTTTGTCTAATTCTATAATTAGAATGAGAGTTAAAATGTTTTTCTCAGCAACTACAGTGAACTGAATAGATCTTTAGATGCGTTGTTATCCATTGCTTATATATTATTATAGGTACTATTACTAAAGAAATTAAATTGAATTTTTTAAAATATAAGATAGCTCGTTAAGTGGTTTTATATGTATGTGCAATGTGTAAGCATGTGTTTCAAGCCATATATTTTGTTACACAAAAAGGTTTCATCCCTTTACTAGGACTTCACATCTCATTTAATCTTGAAAATAACACTGGTCTGTGTTCGTTGTTGTTTTATATCAAGATTTTACATTCTTAATATGAGGGAATTTGCTTTAAATCTGATAACTTGAGTTTCCTTGCTAATAATAAAGTTGACAAGATTACTGAATATTTGATCTTAAATCTTTCTCTTCGTTTGCAGTGCTTAAAACTGCCAGAGAAAGAAACAGAGGTATTTTCAGGTGTTGTCTTGATCCAGAAGTGATTTTTTGCAAAGGTTTCTAAAAAAGTCGTTCGCTAGTTTCTCGAAATTTCATAAATTAGAAATTAAACCTAAAATTTAGTTGGGTTGGTTTTTTTTTCAAAATAAAATACTGAGATTTGAAAACAGGAACAGGATTTCAGTTTTGTGAACAGGGGAGTGAAAGAAAAATTTCCAAGTTTTTATGTCTGCAATTTTTTTAATTCTGGAAGGAGATTGTTTTTGAGATGACAAGACATCCTGGCTTTGAAAATATGGGGTCATTGCATGTTTCTTGCTTTTCTAACTTTAGAAAGGCATTGAAGAAATTATTGTACTTAAGGATAAAATACCTGTATAAAAGCTCTCATCCAAGTTTCTAAGCATCCTTTCAATTCTTTAAAATATAAAAGCACCTTGAAAGATAATCTGGCATTAATCTGTCAGTATTACAAATATATCAGATAGCTGAATTATTCTGCCAAAGAATAATTTTGGCCCAAGAGCAAGGTGCCAATTCTTTGCCACCTTGCTCTTGGGCCAAAGAATAGTGATGACCCCTGTGGTAGCCACCTTAGGACATGAATGAGTTCAATGGAGTTTTTTGGCGGAGTAGTTTGGGGAAAAGATGCAGCACCTTGCAAAGGTACAGGCTGGGAGCCAGTGGTGCCACCACTGAATGCCACTATGGACTGAAATGCTGACACTCTCTGAGGTGGAGGGAGGCTGATTGGCAAGACAGGGCTATAGATCAAAGTTGTCTTGAAAGGAGTTAGAAAACAGGAGGCAGCTAATGCAGATGTCAGAGAATCAGCTGAGTGAATGCATGACAGGTGCAGCAAGGAGCTGTTTGCTTGCAGTCTCCAGACGGACTGCAGCTGATGGATTAGTTTCCAGGAGACCTGTGCTGTGGAAGAAGTCTGGTGGTTTGTATCTGAATGGAGCAAACATACCTCATCCACAGAGCTGAAAACCAGGTAGTGTGACCTTGACAACCTGGTGATCTAGCAGAGTGTCCAAAGTGGAGTCACAACAGCCAAAATTTCTGTGTCACAAGGGGCTGCATCTTCTGGGTGCTGTCACTAACCAGGCAGCAGTGTTTCTGCCATGTGTTGATTCCTTCCAGCCTTCCTCCTCCTCCTTCTCCTTCTGCTTGCAGGAGTTTTCTCAGGCCCCGTCCATGCCCTGCAGTGCCCACTGTGCCCATGGAGGTGAAGGTGTAAAACTGCACACTCTTCTGGTCAGTGAGGGTAGTCTTTGTGCCTCCTTCCTCTCCTTGAGGGTGTTCAGCTAAGGGATGTGAGGAGAGTTCTTACAAATCTGTGGTGCAATTGCAAGGGGCAGTGGTTACAGTCAGCACACTGGAAAAGAACTGTAGGCACTGTTTTGCAGACCCCACCGCTGTGTGAGGTGGGACTTACAAGAGTAGAGTAGGTAGGCAAAGACAGAATGTACATTCAAGTATTGCACAGCTAGTGGAAGTATCTCCTGTGGTTTCAACCTCTTCTATTAGTCTAAATATTTTCATTTCCTTGCCATGTCAGGTCTCTTCAAGAACTAGCATACACAGTGTTCAAACTGAAAAATTAATCTGCTGTTATCCTGACATAAACAGGAACTCTGCTGAGATGTAATTGAGGTAGGGAGTGAATAATGGCAATAATAGTTAGCATGTTAACTGCTTTAACTCTCTGAAGCATTTTGTGACTGATCCAAAAAGCTGGTTGTTTGCCTGCATGGTTTATGTATGAGCTAATTCCATTGAAATTACAGTTTACCTGAGTGTGCACTATCAGGATCTAAGAGAGGTTTTGAAATTAGAGTTCCTGACTGCTTTTATTTTCCCCTATCATGAGATGCTGTCCATCCTCTGGAGATATTTAGCCACAGCGAGTCATGCTCACAATGATCTTATAGTAGATGCCAGAGATATTCTTGGCATAAATGAAAATCCCATTTGGTTCAGCTGATAAACTTACCCCTTTTGATACAGTAGTCCTGCTTTCCTTTGTTGGTAAAGTTCTTTCAAGCTTTTTCTCAGATAAGTTTTTCATGGGATGTATTTTCACTTGAATCCTCTACCTGCAAAGAGCTTAGTGCTGCTGTGCTCTGCTTTTCATCCCATCCCATTGCAGGTTGGCGACCACATTCACCTTCTCCGTATCGTATTCTGCCATGAGCAAGTGTGAGGCATTTTACCTGCATGAGATTGCTGAGGTGCTGGTCAGACACTGCCAAAGAGCAGTTGTTGTAGGGCTCCTTGTGCTCACATCACCAGTGAAGTCCAAGATCTCTGTAACCACACACCAGTGTCTGTATTCCAAAGACAGAGGGAACAAAACCTGAAGTTTACTAAAGATCACTACTCAGCATGACCACACAAGAATAAGACATGCATTCTTATACCTAGTGATTTTATAAAAGGTCTTACCTTACTATTCAAATAATATCTTCTATTGTTAAGCATAAACCAAAAAAAGCATGAAAGAAGATTTGTAGGTTTATATATTGAATTTCAGGGTTATATATTGAATTCCATATGCAAAATGATCTTATTAAGTTGGTAAATTTTTGAAAATCAAATTGTTGGAGGAAAAAAAAGCCTCCACAGCTTAGTCTCCATCTCTGATTTGTGATCAGAAGGTTTTGTGCGATCTTGTAATAGTTGTAGCACACTGTGAATATGAGAGAAGGGGACAAAAACTTTTGCAAATATTTATAAAACTGGTTGTATACTGAGGCACAGAAGTGCCCAGTACTGTCTTTAAAGGACACTTTGAAGAACTGCTCTTTAAAGGACTCTGCTTTTTATTGATGCTTAATCAAGCATTTTCCATCCAGTGAGATGAACTTGTGTAATTATTTTAATACACTAATGATGCTCTTATCCTAAGGCTGCAACAAGGACCAACTATGTGCCTAATTACAGATAATGCTTCAATATGCACACATGTAGTCCTGAATATGTATGGAGGCAGATGAATTGTTGTTACCAAATGCAAGATCAGGGCCACTGAAGGCAATTTGTCCTTCAATGGATCACAATGTGGACCTTGCTATATACCAGGGTTTTTTATTATTCACTGATGGAATGTAGAACAATATCATTTGCTTTGAAAACAATTCTGCACTGTCACAGTGGAATATTTCAGTATCTTGTATTGTCTGTCAACTGGCCATATTCACTAGTCCTTAATATGTCTTTCAATCTTTAGTAATTTTTATGCTTTCAAAATAACCAGCATAATTTGACCTGGTAATCAACAAGTTGAGTGCCAGAACAATCCCTTTGTCTTTCTCTCTTTTGGCATTTATGAAATTGCAAAAGTCATGCTTTGAACATCCTTATTTTCCCCCAAATTCCAATGTGCACAAAATAATGAACCTGAAGGTACTGAGGACTACTTGCACCAAAGAAATGTTTGTTCTGAAAAGGATACTTGGTACATGGAAACTTTCTCCTGAGAATATGCAGCTTTGTCTGAATAGGACACTACTGTCTTGTGGTGAAATTGAAATTGAGGTGTTTTCAAACCATATTGCTGACCCAATTTTGAAATAGAATACTCTGAGACATTCTGATTCATATAAGCAATTTGAATGTTTATCCTACATACGCTTTCTGAATTTTTTATAGATATGTTTTGTAAAGGTCTTGTTTAATTCCCTTGAGAGCTTCTTTGGAGAATAGAGAAGGCGAAAGAGTGGAGTTAGATTAAAAGCAAATTTTCATCTGCTGCCACTAAAACTTAAATTCACAGTGCAGCCTGTTTCCCGGCAGCCAGGAATGCCGTGAAGCAGCCTCAGCCTCCATCCCACTTCCTAGAAGCGAGCGGCAGTGCTGAGAGCACGGTGTCGCCGGCAGGCCAGGAAGCACCGTCTGCTGCAATGCCTCCGGTAGATACTGTAACTCGAGCACGCACAGGGACAGCCCGCAGACCTGGTGCCACCTCTATAAAGCAGCGTGCTCCGGTCACACATCTTCCTGCAGCCGGGCCATCTGGAGGGAGAGATGCAGGTGTGCCAGCAGCACCAGAGGAGGTAGGGCATGGCCCCCACACAAAATGAAAGCAGGGCAATAGCAGTTGTCGGTACCTGTAAAATGTTCCCTCTAAGTTCATCTAGCACTTTCCCTTTGTGTTCCCCCGTTTGTGGAGTAAGCCAAAGCTTGGAGTGTTCTAGAAATAAAGGGAGAGGGGGTGGTGTGTTAGGGTACTGAAAGTGGAGAGGGTTACAGTAAAATATAGTATATGCCCTTTGTGGCCATCATTTATATCTGTGCAAATAGCCTTCAGCTGTGATGTCTCTCTACATATGTGAAGGAAACAGAAATATATTATTTATGTAACAAACACATGACATTTTGAAATTATGCAGTGATACTTTCTTTTTAATTGCTCTTGTTCATCAGAACTAATTTGTCTTCAGCTTTGCTGTTAGTGATTTTCGGAGCATCTTGTGTGTCACCCTGTGTGAGCGGTGAATCTTGCACACAGTTAGTGGGGAAGAAACAAATGCTTTCAAAATAGGAAAATTTGACTGAATGCTGGCAGAAGCTCAAAAGCAATTACATACTCCTAAGAGTACTCTTAGTTCAGTTTTACAAGAGAGTAAATGCCAGGACAGTTAAATTCCCTTCAAATGAAATTTTTACTGGGGCAAGCATTGGTAGTAGGGTTTTCTTTGGCTTGTGCTTCTCAACTGTTGAAAGCAATTTGTAAGAAAGACATTAACATCTTTTTGTTTTGTTTTTTTTTTCTCTGAATCTTCTTTTGCTTTTAAAAATTGTTCAGGTTCATGTGACTTGAGATTCACTCCTGAAGTCTTTGCTTCCTCATTGTCACAAGTGGTTCTGTGTTACTGTTTCATATGGGATTGTTTAAATTGGTTAGCAAAGAGCTTTTTTTTCTCCTGACTACCTCTAGAGAGCGTGGCTACATTTTTAAGGCAATCTGAACTGATTATTTAGGGATTCAGGATTCTGTCAGTCTTGGTGAAAGTCAGAGGCAGGGAATGTCTCACAGCATATTAGTAGCAGTTATATCAAAGTTAAATTAATTTTATTAGTCTCTAGACAATTGGAAGGAAAAAATAGCTTGTGTCAATGGAAAATGGTAATAGTGCTAAGATTGTTAGCCCCTGTGGAGCAGAAGGAAGGTTGTTTATGCGAATGGCTGTTGCACACACAGCTGGCTGGGAGGAAATGGAAAAGTTCATCATCCTCAGTGAAGGATACTTGCCGTGCCTTTTCAAAGATGTGTCCAGGCATCTTCATCTTGATGAGGAATGGTTTGTTCTCCATGGGTTATAAATGTTACATTTTATTTTTACTTTCCAGAAACGTCATTTGACTCACTGAAGATTTAAAACCGACAGAGTCATGTGGGAGAAAACGAAATTTTAGTCTCAAGTGGAGGAATCAAGTCATAAGAAGTAAAGAGATTTGGATGGTTTCTCACTAAATGGAAATTATAT
The DNA here is from genome assembly GCA_034509185.1 of Euphonia xanthogaster. NCBI lineage: Eukaryota > Metazoa > Chordata > Aves > Passeriformes > Fringillidae > Euphonia > Euphonia xanthogaster. The sequence goes on along the minus strand of JAYDZK010000202.1, from coordinate 48,667,694 downwards.
AGAAGGCTTCTAAGACCACTGCATCTCTCCATCCCACTCCTGCTGCACAGAGACCTCACTCTTGGCCTTGGACGTTAATAAAATGCTGGATTCAGTCAAGTGTGTTCTGGTGGGAGACTCTGCCGTTGGGAAAACATCTCTCCTGGTACGTTTCACCTCTGAGACTTTTCCAGATGACTACAGACCCACTGTATATGAAAATACTGGAGTGGATGTCTTCATGGATGGCGTACAGATCAGCTTAGGTCTTTGGGACACGTCTGGCAGCGATGCCTTTAAAGGCATTCGCCCCCTCTCCTACCAACAGGCAGATGTGGTATTAATGTGCTACTCGGTGGCAAACTATAATTCCTTTCTGAACCTGAGGAACAAATGGATCAGTGAGATCCGCAGCCATTTGCCCCGCATCCCCGTTTTGGTGGTGGCCACTCAGACTGACCAGCGTGACATGGGTCCCTACAGTTCCTCCTGCATCAGCCCTATAGATGGAAAGCGGCTCGCCCAGGATGTGCGAGCCAAAGGCTATTTGGAGTGCTCTGCCCTCAGCAACAGGGGAGTGCAGCAGGTGTTTGAGTATGCTGTGAGGACAGCAGTCAATCAAGCCAAAAGGCAGAACAGGCGGAAGCTCTTCTCCATTAATGAGTGCAAGATCTTTTGAGGACTGTCAGCAGTGGTTTTGCTCACGTTTGTTCTTTCTGTTTTCTCACAAAAATGCTGCAGCAGAGAGAATGGGAGGTGAATCAAAGAAGGGCTCCTGGCAGGACCACAGTGCAGGTGCCTCTTGTGAGACAGGTGTGCTCTTTATCTGAGCCTCTTCCCTCCAAAACACGTGTGTGCTATCTTGAAAAATGAAAGGTGCATACCCTTATTCACAAGCCTGTGTTTGGACTTTGCAAGCCTGAACTGCAGCAGGCCTAGCCTGCAGATCTACAGATAACAGCAGTACTGATTTTGGTTTTGTTTCTGTCAGTGTTCCTCAGTTGTTGGTTTGTCTGCATCTGCATTTATTTAATGACAAAATTCTGCCTGGAACAGCCCCCACCTCTGCCCTCATGGATATTTTTTTTTACTTAAGAATGTAGTATATAAAACCTGACCAATGTGCATTTTATTTAGAGGTCTCTTGGATATATTGTTGAAAATCACAAAAATTGGTTTTAATATTTTGATGGTTCTCCCTTTAGCTAACCACAGAAATGAACTGTCCTATCCATGTAATAAATGCCCTGCAGGCAAGCCTTAGACTTGCCTGAGTCATTGCATAATGGTCATCAGTATGTCCAGCATAGGAGTAATCAAAACTTAGTGACATTTGACAGCTGTCCCTTGCAGTTTTGTGAGATTTGTTACCTTAATATTGTTCCTCAACAATGTAGTCAAAGGTGGGAAACTAATCTGATTCTTCCTAGACTTCACTGGCTTACAACCTCAGGGCTTGCAGACAGGGTTGGTTTAGACAAATGGTTGGGCTGGCAGAGATGAGTCTGTGCTACCATCACTTCTGTTGTCCCTGCTGTAATTCTGGAGGCAAAAGATTTCAGTCTCCAGAGGTGAAAGATATTTTTTCATGAGCACTTATATTCTCGTATATTTTTAGTACACTTTGTTTCAAAGCAGTGGTTTTAGTGGAACCAGTCACCAACATTAACAAAAGATTGAGTACAAAGCAAGAGTGACTTTAGAATGGCTAAATGACATTTTTTTTGAGTTTGCATGCTAAGTATAATTGCCTAGGTTGTATCCAAGTAAGACTGAAACAGGCTTTACATCCTGGGGAGCCTGTCAAATCTAGGAGCCAAATCCTGATGGATGTACTGGGGCCAAGTTACCCTCCTACACAGAAGGGCAGGCTAAGGAAATGGAAACTTCAGGTGTGTAGGAGAACTCTGCTAGAAGATGAAGTGGGCTCAAGCCACAATGCTGTACATTCCTTGTGAATTGTGGTGGTCCCCTCCTCCTCATATTATCTGTCCCCTCTGTCCTGCACCCCCTCTCAGGTCTTGCAGATCTGTCTCATCCCAAGAGAATTTCTTACTGCAGCAACATTTTCTTTGTCACTTTTCCTGTCCTTCAGCTAGCTAGGAACTAACCTTTGAGGGACTTATAGCATGGTGCCATAAAAGGTAGGATTATCTCACCTGTGATGTAGGTGAGCAAGTATTTACACTGTGGGCACTTTGATTACCAGTGGGACACAGAACACCCAGTGTTGTGATTGTCCCACCAGCTTCTAGACTGTTGAATATTTACCACTCATCAACCTGATTGTAAGGGAGGCTTCTGATCATAAAAACATTCCCGGTCTCATCTGAGGTTTTTATATCATCTTTAAATCTTAACAAACTTCTGCACCTGGGCACACAAGACACGGACTTCTGTCACCACCCATCTTCCCTGAATTCTTCTCTTTCCTACTTCTCTTTCTTCGCAAGTATTGATTTGTTACTGAAACACTAAAACTGGCATATTGGTAAAAGAATCTGAATGGCATTGTACTTGTGTAGAGTTACGCAAGTGGCCAAGTATTTGCAGTCCTCGGTTAAAAATATTTTGGCTTTTGGGAGAAATATTCTTCTACATGTCAACTCTTGCAACACCTCTCCACTGGAAGTTTTAGGTTTTGTAACTCTAATTTAAAAGTAGCCATTGTTACAGTTTGAACATTAAAGATTGCATGAAAAATGCCGTGTCGTGAATTTTCAAATCTGTTACAACAGGGGACATTTTTGTTATGTTCCCTACTCTACTAATGGATTGAATACCTGGTTTCAACTATTTTTAAGACATATTTTTTCCAGAATGCTCTATTCAATTGTCTTTTTCTTTCCTCAGTGGGTTAAAGTCTGTTTACAACAGTTCATGCAGTTTTTATGTGCTGCAGAGCAGTAATCACCAGGTGAGAATGCTGTGTTGTGGTATCTACCGCAAAGTGCCACATTCGGGCACCAAAAGGCTTCACAGAATTGTTATCAAAGACGAAGCCAGACAAAGATGTAACCGAAAATCTTATCTCATCTGTATTAGCTTCACAAAACTTGTTATGATGTGTTACAAAATTAAGAAATTGGTGTCTGTTGCAATTCAATGAAGCCAGGTGGATAGGCTTCTTTGAGATGTCTGAACTGACAATACAGGGTACACAGCAAATGTAGGGATGGCTTGATATACTCTCGATTCTGCATTCTAGAGCCAGTGCAAAGTGTGAGGCCACTGGAAGCCAGCTGATTTTTTAAATCAATTTGGAAATAGTATAAAGTAATGGAGATTTTGATTTCCTGCTCTGTGAAAAAAACAGTTCAAATTTTCACAGCCTGGTTTTTTTCAGACTCTCAAAGCTAAAAGGCACTTTTCACTGGGAACAAACTGTGAAGCACATATATTTTAGTGCCTGTAATTATGCGGTTTTCCCTGATCTGTATAACTAATGTGCTCAAAGAGTGTGGCAACCCCAAACAGAGGTTGAAATCTAGACACAGCAGAACTCAGCTGAAGATTTGGCCGAGTAGTATATTGGGGTTTGCTGCTTGTACAACTGCAGCCCTCTTCTCTGTGGTGGGAACAACAAGGGAATGCTGAGGTCTCCTGTGAAACCCTTCCAGGGTGGTTTTGCTTGTGTTTACTTGGGTAACAGGTCCCTGGGTACTGTTTAGAGGTTAAAATCTGGCTCTGGTATTTAAAATACATTAAAATGACACATATGGATTTTCAATTTCTTTTGCTCTGAAAAACAGCAAAACAGAAAAAATGTGCAGCCCTGCCTCAGTTGAGTCAAGTTTTCAGCTGAGAGAAGAGACCTTGCCCAAATATTCTCCTTCTGTTTTCTCAAATGGATCCCTTTCTGTTTGATGTTCTGTTGCTAATCTTCTTTTTGCTTGTTATTAAAACAGGTTAAAGTTTTATTTTTAAAAAATTTTGAATACAGATTTCCCAGGCTTTTAAACTTACTTGATATGCAGAACACAATAGAAATATTTTCTACAAGTGAATAGTAAAAATATGTTTCAAATCATCACTCTTGCCCCCCCCGATTTTTCATGCAGAAAATTATTCAAGCTTGGTAGATATAATTAGTACTGTTTTGCCTGATATTTGCAATTAACAGTTTGCAAATTTTTGTGCAATTTTTGTGGGTACTCTGTGTTTACTAAAGTCTGTGAACACAAACTAGCTGATACTTGTGTTAATAAAGAAAATGTATTTAAGGGACTCTATATATATATGGCACCATTATAAAAGAAATCACCAGAGGGATCAGACATGAAGGAAAAAGAAATGTCAGCACTCTTTACATCTCAGCCTTTCCTGTATTACTATAGCATTTGAGTGAATGCAGCCATTAGAATAATTTCCAATAAATGGGGCAATCCATGTCTTTTTAGCACTTTCTCCTAGTGCTTTGGTTGCACACAGCTCGAGTTAATATAAAAGGAATAAAAAGCTTCATTTCAGAGGATCAGAATGCTTGTCTGCTCTTGCCTTTGTGAGCAAGTTAACTACCTTAACTTAATTACAAGTCAGTTCAGCTTCTTAAACAAGCCAGATATGACCACAACGGGATTAGCCAAACTCCCTTGCTCTGAAATGACAATAATGAATTTATGTCCCTGAATATGCGGAAATGTATTTTACATCTCAGAGATTTCCTTCACAATGGTAAGAGCTGACCAGTTATCAGCATGTACCTCTCAAAGCAGACCTGTGTGCCCTTCACCTTGTGCTCTGAGCAGCCAGTTATTGAAAACAAAATTCAGGGGCAAAACAACTGGTTTTGTGTATCTAGGTGTTTATGTTATATAGCTGCTTAACTACAGCTGTGGTGGCCTTTCCACTGGCCTGTGGAAAGCCTCTTGCTGCATTGCAATGTGACACTGTAGCCTCTGTGTGCCAGCGGGGTCCCTGTCACTCGAGAGGCAGAAGAGCATCATGATGAAGGACAAAAGAGATGCTCCTCAGGACTCCTCTTACCTGCATCATAGGCAACTGCAAACAGAGCTGGCCATGCCTCAGTCAGACTTCTGTCACTTGCAGGTGGCCTTGGAGTAACACAATTTTTTTTGTGTGCCATTTCTAAAATCAGGGTCAGCATCCAAGTCATTGCCACGGCCTGGCTTCTGCAGCCACTGTTGTGCTGGTAGCTGGAGTCCAGTTGCTGCATTTTAGAGGTGGAGGAGGGGGGATGTCTCAAAGCGCTGAGATGTCTCAAAGCAGTGATGTCTCAAAGCACTAAACCCTGTGGCACATCCCTTCCTGAGTGCGGGGAGCTGGCCTACAGCCTTGCATGAGCTGTGAGTTATTAGCAAGCAAAAGAATAGCTATTGCTGCCTTTCTGGCTGTGTCTGTCTCAGGTCTTTCACAACGTCCCACACAAGGGGCATTTCTGTCGTTGCTCCTCTCAGCTTGGGTATGATTCATAGAGGGCGGAGCAGCAGAGCACGGGCTCTGTGTGGTGGTGGTGGTTGTTTCTGTCTCTGGAAAAGAGGAAGGAAACAACGATTGGTGTCTTCGCTTGGTGTGAGGCACTCACTCGCCCGCGTCCGCGGTGTTTCTGAGAAGTCTCCAGTGGGCACCGGCTCCCACTGGCACCCCAGCAGCTCTGGACTGTGCCTCAGAGGATGCAAGCTGAGCTGGGACAACACTCGTGCCAGGACCTGGCTGTCTCCCTTCACTCTCTTGGCTGTCTTCCCAAAATACTCCATTGCTGTTCAGATACCACAGAAGGGTGAGACTTTCAAAAGAGATGGCTTTGCTTTGAAAAGCAAGACCCCTTGCGAATGTCAGCTGCTCAGGATGTGGCTGTGCCTGCTAGCTGTCTGCTAGCTACAGGCAGGGCAGTGGTGGCCGAAGCTGCACAGCCACTCTCAGGGTGCAAGGGGAGAGGCCCAAGGCTGATATTTCTCGGCTTGGCTGATGAATTAAGTGTCTTATATGCCAAACCTCTTCTAATACATAAGCACTGCTGATTTTTCTCTTTCTTGGAAAACCCAGTTTTTAAAATATATAAAATGCTAAGTGTCTTTCTGGCTATTGCCTTATCACTTCCATTTATCTGTCACTGTGACACCAGATCTGATGCTTAAAGGCCAGTGATGCAGTGTTCTACACAGCATGTGTCTGAGGAAGCATTAAAGGTCACAGGATTCCACAAGAGACTAATTTAGAACATCTTATGTATCTTGGGCATTGAAATGTATGCAGATATTTTAAATTATTTTCTTGTATGTGGATTTAGTGCTGGTATCTGATCCATCATAGAATTATTGATCAACTAAACCAGAGCTGCAACCTTGGGTCATAATTAGGGCATTGGCTTAGACAATGAATTTTGCTGTTCAGTCCCTCCCCCATTGTGCAGAGCTTGGCCCAAGCTCAACCAGGTCAGGTGGGGAGTTTTTAAGTTTAACTGGGCTCTGGGCCAGGCCTGTGTAAGCCTGCACAATTAACTTCTAGATACACAACTCCAAACTGACTGGCAGCATGACTGACCAGTTTAGGATCAGCTTGACCCAAATGAGTTCATTTTGCCTGAGCCTGCTCTCTGTGGCTGTCTGGTGGATGGCAGGAGATGAACTGCAAGCATGAAAAGCTACTACACAGACCCACTGGGTGTCTCTGGCCCCACTTCTGCAGCTGGGTGCCACCGGGCAAGCCACGGCTCTAATGGCCCCCCCATGAGATGGACACACAGCAATGACTTTTTAAAGTGCTTTCATTTGGTCATGAAAGATCTTGGTGCTGGTGGGTACTTCTGCATTTGTCAAGCCTGTCAGTTGTTCCTTCTGGCAGGTTTGACCTGCAGAGTTAGCTCTGAATGGGTCTGTAGCACACATATTGGGACTAGGGCTTTCCAGAATTTCAACTCACTGAAGCCACAGGGAGTGGGTGAGCATAAGGGATAGAAGTAGAAGGGACGAGATATAACAAAAAATTAATTGCTTTACTACTTTAACAGTTTGTAATTAACATAATGGCCTTTATAATTTTACAGAGCATCAGTATGAGTTGAGCTAGCATGTCATTCATCAGTGATGTGTTTAGGAATCAAATTCTTCCTGAGAGAGCTGTGCTGAATGCTGGGAAGGTAGAAAGAATGTCCCTCCATGGTTATTCCTATCCTTTTTGGAGCATGCTCTTACATTCCCTGTAGTGACTGGACTTTGGGCTGGACTGATCTCAGTGTGTGCATCATGAACATTCTTACAGCCCTTTGTGATGGTAAAGATTTATTTTCTGCAGAGGGAGCAGTCAAGAGTACTCATTTAGAGTCTCAGGCTCACAATGCAGTAGAAGATAATTTAAGGAGATTAACTCAAGGGGAGGAGCATCTGACTCTGCTCCACTTCTTCCACAACTTTCCACCTGGCTGCCAAGAAAACCCATGCAGTGCCCTTGATTTGGAGCATTCTCAAGTTTTTGTCTCTCTGTTGTGCAGGGGTATATCTCTGTTATTTTTCCCTGAATATCCAGAGACATTTAAAGAAAATGAGGCATCCTTACTGGAGATATTTCCCTCTTTCAAAGCTGACGTGTGCTTCTGGCTCCCACTACAGATAGGTCACAATTTAACTTTTAGTTTACAGATGAAAGAAATTCCATGAGTCTTGCCTGGCAAAAAATTGCAACATCCCAACCACACCCTACAAAGCATAGCTAGTTCTGGTGCAGCTGACCTTTGCAATAGGTGACAGCCTATGCTGGTGGAGTTGTCTTTGTGAAACTGCACAGAAGAGACTGGAGGAATACCACTACATTGCTTATTAAATACATGAGGGATATGGCTTTGAGCTAAGAGCACAAATAGCATATGTTCAGCATTTGCTATACAAATAGCAAATATGCAAATAGCAGATGCACAAATGAGTTTAAGAAAGATCCAAGCCAGAAGGGGTTGGTTCACTGGGTTAAAAGACTAAGTCCTGATTGGGATCTGGGACAAATCATTCAGGGATGCTGTTGAACAATCCAGAATTAACAGGGCATTCACCAAGCATGGAATCTTAGATGTGTGCAGGGTAGTGATCTGGTATGGTGCCTATGACAGAAGAATCAAAACAATGGGAAACCTGAAAGCTAAGGCAGGGTAGCATGAAAAAACCCTGCCTTTAACTTCACAAAATTGGTCTGCTGATGTGTGTGTACCATGACAAACATGAGAAGCTATAGGAGTGCCAGGCATGATGAGTGAAATATAGAAGCAGCAGTGAATCATGCATTTACATCATGTAATTGGAGCCTGCAAGCACCAAGAGAGGACACCTGGCATGGGAAGAGGAGAAGGCAAAAGCCTGGGAGCTCAGAGGTGCTCTTCACAAGAGCAGTGAACAGAGCTGCAGCAGGAGATGGGCCAAGTCAGCATGAGTGTGAATGGAAATTACATTCATTTCTGTACAGTGCAGAGGTATGTAAGCAGCTGTAGTGCTAAAGTACCCTCGGAAAAAAACCCTGGGCTGTGGAAAAAAAGTTATAACAGGGCCTCTGAGGACTTGCAGGTGCATAAGAAAATAGGGAAATAAAAGTCTTTGAATATACCAGGAGGTTCCAAAGCTGTTAGTGCTCTGTGGAGGTGATGCTGTGATTTTCTGGTGGGAATTATGGGCAGTGAGCTTTTGAAGCATGAGCCTGTGTTGGTGTTGCCCTGGCAGACACAGGTTACAGAGAAATGAGCCACACTTTCTCTGGAGCTGTTTCATCACCTCCATGGGAAGGAGATGATGAGTCAACCATTTTGCTGGAAAGGTCTCCCAGATGCAGCAGCCTGAGAAACCCAAGCTACGACCAAAACAAAATAGAGGAGCTGTGTCAATATCCAGGGTGGCAGCAATGGGTCCACAAGGCCCTGTGGACATCCCAGGGGCTGTGGCAGGACCATGTCTGACAGCAAGACTTGAGTCTAACACATACCATTCTCTGGCTTGGCTTGCCTGAGGTGGAGGGGTGTAGAATACAGCCCTTTGAGGGACATCTATAGCCCACGCAGGCAGAGGCACATGAGCTAAAGCCACTGATCCCTGAAGCAGGAAGCTTGTGCCTCTACTGATATGGCACTGAGGGGTGGGCTCACCTTAGTAACAGGTCCCACTCAGATCTGTATTTAACAGGGTGCAGTGGGCTTTGGGACTGGGCTGAAAGACACTGAGTGTGGCTGGAGCACCAAAATTTTCAAGAGAAGCTTGCCAGAATAATACAGCAATCACAATAAGAGGTGCAAAAAAAGAATTAAAGTAAAATAACGACAAGTTCATTGTGTGCCTCCAGTGTATGCAGAGCTTTACATGACAGCAAGCAGCTGTGAGGAGCTTTGCACCCCTGCAAGCATCTTATGATTTGGTGTTCCCATTAGGATGTGAGTGTAGGAGTCACAGCTGGATCAGGCAGTGACTGTGCTGGACTGAAGTCTGCTCATCCTTGACCTCACAGATATTGTGCAGGACAGAGGGAAAACAGGAGGGAGAATCAGAGACCAGCAGGGTCAGACTCAAGTCTGCAAAAATAGGTTTTCTGTCTCTACTTTTTGTTCATTGGCAATGTAAATTAAGGGATCTGGTAACATCTTTAAAACATCAGCTAGGTAGATAGGATTGTCACTTATGGAGGGCAGTCCATTGTTCTCCATGGGTGGAGGATCAGGGCACAAGGCTGGTGCCAGACGTATTTGTACTCAACGAAGGAGATATGCAAAGTACAGTTGTCATGTGCCTCATCACAGCAACTGGAGGTTGTCCAGCATCTGTTGTGCTGGACAACGCAGTCAGTCCTATTTTCTGCTTCTGTGTGAGGAAAAGAGCTTGGCCTGGGGTACCCTGCCTGTAGTACCATGGCCCCACTGACCATGCTAGATGCTTGGAGAGAAAAACTCCCATGTGAATTCCTCTGCATTCAGCTACTGAAGGTTGTTAGGACAAGATGTACAGGATTGAGCCCCATTCTGCTGATATGGTGACCATGTTCTTGGACTTGAATCCATTGGCAACACGATGTTGAAAGAGCAAGATGCTTTTCTTCTTGCTCCCTGCCTGCCAGTTTAGCAGTTTAGCAGATTCCCATCTATTTCAGTCCAGAGGCCTCCACTGCTGATTTTCCAGCTTGTGCAGTACAGCCTTTGCAAAAATCTTTTCCCTTCACAGGCTGAATGCACGTGTGAAACTGCTCGCTAAGAGGCAGGCCTGCATCTTGTGCCTCCAGTGTGCTCCAGGTCAATGGGAAAGCTCCCTCTTCATGTAGCAAATATTGATCAAATTGCAAAACCAATTAATTCTGTCAGAGGTGCTGCTTGGACACAGGAAGGCAACTCCCTTAAGACAAATATAAACTCAGATATTTCTACTGTACAAAGAGGGTGAGGTTCACAGAATGAAAGATACCATCAAGCTGAAGGATAGAGATGATGCAGTCTGCAAAAGCTGACACAAGCTGGATTTTGTGATCACTTCTCCATGCCCTTTGTAGGAAAGAACAAATGCTGCTGGTGGTGTAATGAGAATTCAGTCATGTACCTGTGCTTTAGGGAGCTCAAGTCTGAGTAATCCCTGGACGATTCAAGAGTGCACAGATTTAGCATCAATGGCCACAAAATTAAGCCCAGAGCAAATGGCACAAACAGGAATAATCCTTTCTATGTCACTAAAGGGTCTAGCTGTTTGACACTTGCTGAGTCCAAGCAGCAGTTTGTTTAGCAAACTGTTTTTATTGGACCACAAACCTGCACTGAGTTTCAAATTCGTGGACAGCTTGCACTTATTGCAAGGAATCATTTTACAATTTTGAGGTGTATATGGCGTTGTTAAGGAGAACTTACTTCAAACATATGTAAAATAAGCTGGGATAGTCTGAACACCTGCAGATGAGAACATCTGAAGAGCACTTAGGTTCATAGCTGTGCTGAGACCACTTTATCAAAAAGTAATGAAGAACCATAGCAGCAACAGAGCTGGAGTCTCTAGCAATGAGAAGACTGTAAGGATGTGGTTTGCTCTCAAGAAGGTTTTCAAAGAAGCTAGGAGGGGGAAAGAGAGG
>JAYDZK010000202.1:48640839-48656584 GCA_034509185.1 Euphonia xanthogaster | reverse complement strand
CCCTAAGAGAAGTATAAAAGGATCTCCCTGGGAAAGGGAAATAGACAAGATCTCCTGAGAAAATTGGAAGCATAGTGGGAGGGGAGTTGAAGCTAGTTGAAAGAAAAGGGGGAAAGAGAGGGGAGAGGTGGGCTGCTGTAAGCAGAACAGTAGGAGCTAGAGAGTAGCAAAAGGAAATAGCTGAGGCTGTAAGAAGTGAAAAAAGTTGCTGAGAACTGAAGAAAGCTGAGAAGAGACCATGTTGCTGAAGGGACCTTTTTGTCAGCCCTGCACTCCTGTTTTCAAAAGTTGTTCATGATGTGGTTTGCAGCACAAGAATGTATTTGAACAATTTATTCTGATGTTCCTACTAGGAGAAGACCAATGTGATATCCCAACTAGGAATTCCTTGGGAAAAATAAAGGCAACATGAGGAATGACCTGCATTTGGTGGTCCATTTGAAGGACTCTTCAGTGAGGTCAATCTGCCATGCAGGAGAGTGCAGAAGGACATCTAAGGCCACCCCCAACCCAGGCAGAATTAAGGGCAAAGTTTAATATGCACTCTTTAAAAAGCAAACTTGCTTTGTACCTGCACTGCAGCAGGCTGAGGCACCCATGCATGGCCCTGTGTTCACCTCCCCACCTGCTCCTCTCCCAGACCTTGTCTATGCCTCAGGGCACGTGTCCTGAGGGGACTCTGGCACGGGGAAGGTGCCCCTTGGCCTGTGCAGCTCTGCCCAGGGCCGGGAGCTTGGACCTGTGCCCACAAGAGGAAGTCTGAGCTTAAGAGCAGGTGAGGTGGCTGTTTCACTGCTGGTGGGTCAGGGGAGCTGCAGAGAGAGGGCAGAAGAACATCTGTGAATGCCCTGGGTGTGGGATGGCACAAGAGCTATGACAGCCAGTGCCACCAAGTGGTAGCAGCCAGGGTGCAGTTGTGTTTGTGGCAGTGAAATTGCTGATATTTTCCTTTGTGCTTTGGAGCTTGCATATTTAATACAAACATTATGGAACTGGTAGGGAAACCCAAGGCTTAGTAGCCTTGTGTTGCTAAAAGAAAGGTTTCCAAGATACAGCCTCACCCAAAGAATCTTTTGCATCTTACGTAGAAGCTTTTCACTCTTCTGGGACTGGAGCTATGGGTTTGCTGCCTGGGTTTGCTGAGAAGCAGCCTGACAAGCATGCAAAGGTCTCATTTACCAGTTGAGTGATTGGAGTAAAAATCGCCTTGTGCCTAAGATAAAGGGACGCAGAGCCTTTGGAGCATGTGCTGAGGGACTGGCATTCTCCTATGAAGTCCTGCAGATGTTTGGTGGCTTCTGGTGGCACTGGGTCCCCCTGGAATTTGAACTCTGCATACCAATGGGTTTTTGCAGGGTTTGCTTTTGGCACAGCATCACTCTGAACATTGCTTAGAGCAGAGCTGCTGGCCCAACAGGTGGCATTTCAACATGCTTCAGATCCACGTGTCCATCCGTGTAACACTGCAGAAGTATTGTCAGGAAAGAAGCCTTTGCAGAATTGAAGAAATGTGGGGTTAGCAATCAACAGCTGTTGGCAATGTGGTCATGGGCTGCGCTCTATCCTCTGCTTGCAGAAGTGCTCTCATGGGCTCCATCAGCACCAGCCGTTTGCAGATGTGCAGCAGCGTGGGCAGGAGTCTGCTTCTGCCTCCCACCCGCTCTCCCAAAAAGCTTACCCAGAAGCGTAGCTGACATAAATAGGTACTTCTGACATGTGATTCCCTTCATCTGTTCCAGACATTGGTAAAGTGAACCATGCCCCAGAAAAATGTGTTGCTCACTCTCAACTGTAAAAGGAGTCTAAACAACCCGCTCAGCCTTAGGTGTCCATACTGTGACAACTGAAGGTGGGGAGATTCATTCCACCCTTGTCTACAGACACTGTCACAGACCACAGCACAGCTTCTGGGACCCTCCTTGCCTTTTCTGACATGGGTCTGGTGAGTCCTGACTCAGCTACTGCTGCTGTGGTGCCTCTATGACACAGCAGAATGGGTGAAGCTGTGTTTCCCAGGGATCTGTGTCTCAAAAGTGGATGAGTCCAACTCAGATGACAGCTTTTTTACATTTCCATTACATTTTTAATACCTGAGTATCTCTGAGGTTTTTGCTCCTTCACTGAATTTAATTGAAATTTCCCAATGCATGAACAGGTTGTTGAAGAGAAAACAAGCAGAAAGCAACCACATCAGCCTTGTTTTCTTAGGAATTACGGGGAGTAGAGTGATCACCTTATTTTTGTGCTTAGTCTGATTCCTAGGGAAAAATCTTTCCAAACACCGTATTCCACAACATAATACACAATTGAGACACTGCTATTGAAACTGTGAACACATATATAACAGATTTCTGCTTGTATTTACACCTTATTTTATTATTACAATGCCATCAAGAAGGACGGAGGCACTTATCACAGCTATTGTTTGTCTTTCTGAAGTTAATTGCACTTTAAAGGTTCTTTTTTCCCCACTAGAAGCAGAACTATAAACTGCCAGGAATGACTGTGCAAGAAAACAGCATAAAGGTATGATCATGTATATTTGATGTAGGAACAAATAAAACTCAGAGGAATTAGAGACAGAGATAAGTATATGGGACTAAATCTTTGGAGTTCAAATTCTGCATCAAGATCCTGACAGGGATATTCTGCTCTGTAAATTTGAGGCATTTAATCTCACAGCATCCACTTCAGAGCTTTTCTGTTGTGTGGGGCATAAAGTCAGTTGTGATGACTTGATGTCAGATTTAGGATTTATTGAGACAGGGATGCATATAGATGGGGTGTGAGGGATGTGCAGTGTGAAGGCACAGCCTGATGCCAGTACAAGGGGTGAGCCCTCCCTCTTTAGCTATTTTTCTCATAAAAGAGTCCCTGTTAATTTTGCAGATGGAATCACATCTAGAGAGAAATCCAGAGTTCATTTTAACACAGAATGAACAGTGAAATTTGTTGGCTCTTGGATTTTTAGCAGATGTGTTATAAGTCTAACCATTTAAATGAAGAATTGTTCACCAGTTACTCATTAAGTTTAGGACTTTAAAATCTTTCACAACATGGTGCACAGTGTTTGGGCGATCACCCAGCTCGAGTATGTCCCTCTGGAATGGAAATTATTAAACTCAGCACAGGTTTAGTGAGGTGCAGCATGGAGAGAGGTTCTGGCTCATCTGCTCTGCAAACAACCGCATGAGACTGCAGTTTTACTTTTTGATGTGGTCTCATTACAGAAGAGTATGCCAGCTGAATTATCCAAATGAAATACTATTCCTTTTACCTGGCTAAGCACTTGGTAATTTTACTTGAGGTTCTGGGGGAGGAGGACTGAAACTGCTGGAGTGGGCATCATACCCACAGTTCAAGCAATAATTTAGTCCACACTACCTTCATGGAGGAGCTGAGCTCTCACAACTGGTATCCTGATCCCCTTCATGGAGGAGAAAAGGAGGACAAGACCTAGATCTAGAAAGGACTAGGTCTTGTCCTCTAAGGTCCACACACCTAAGAAACTGCAGTGAAATAGGGAGGCCTCTGCTGCCTGCATGCCAGACAATGTTTGCGGTATAAAATCTTGGTGAGATTAGGATGTGCTCCTTTTCTTTTATCAGAAGGATGTAATGAGAGAAGGGCAGCTCTCAGATGCAGAGCCCCTCCTTTGATAGCAGATGAACTTCCCTCTCCCTTACAGTGTGCATCTGCAGATCACTGTGCTGAGCTGTGCTTGGATGTGGGAATGGTTTTTATTATAAGCATGCCTAGTATGTACTTAAAATTATATTTATTTTGGCAACTTTCTTTCCTATACCAAAAGTTACTAACAGCAGTCACAGGGCTCTGGCTACTGAACACCTTCCCTGTTCTGTGGTCTCCAGCAGATCCTCCTACTGCAAATAGTATTCTCCCACTTTAACATTCACTACTCCTTACATTAAACTTCTCCTGGAGTATTTCCTGGATGATGATTTCAGAACAAAAACTACTTCACTGAAAAGTTTGTCACTAGCATTCTCAGCATTTGTCAACCCTCCTTCAGAGATAAATGCCATTGGGAAGATGGTGGGATGCCTGTGGGTTCGAAGTGATGAAAAATTGTCTCTTTTACATAAATTAAAGTGACCTGGAAGTTTCTGACTTAGTGTGATCAATTGCAAGTGTAAATCTCCAAGTCTGAAGATAAGATTCTTGACTCAAGATAAGAGCTCTTGCCTGTGTAATCGTACTCCTCTTTTGAATTTTTAGTGCTGGTTCTTACCTAGCATGAGAGTACACACCAACATGTAAATGAACCCACTGGACAGCCCTGTGAAAGTCTGAGTTCTGCACTACCAAATATTTGCCTGCTGGGCCCTTTTATCTCCCACTTAACAGGAGATAATAGATCCTATTCAGTGCGAGCCTGACCATTTTAAAAGGAGTTAAGGTCTTTTTCAACCTATACCACAGAACAGAAATATGGCACCCCAAAATAGAGACAGATAATTCGATTAGAGGATGTGTGAAAGTGTTAGCTTTGCCAGGGAGCTAATTCCCTCAAAGGACGCAATCTGGACTGGATCAGAGGCAAAGCTTACTGTGGAGTAAACTGCGTGGTTACAAACCTCTGGGTGAATGCTCTTGCTCTTTGATGAAGTGTGAAGTCATTTACACCATTTTGCCATGTGTTTTGCTAAGTAGGAGTCGGTATGCAAGGGTAGTTACCATGGAATAAATGACATGCTGTAAAGTCACACTGTCAATTAAATTTATTTATGTGCCCGTGCTTTTAGCCAGAGGAACACCCTGTCTCTGGATGGTGGGTGAGGAGCAGTGTGAGGAAAATGCACTGTCAAAACAAAGCAGCCTCTGTGCACATGTAGTAGGAAAATCAAGTGGTTTTGAACCATTATGGTCAGAAATGGCATGCCTACAAGCTTCCCCCTGTTCTTGGCTGTCTCAGTCTGACTCAAAGGTAGCACATGGGGTCAGCCCTGGAGAGCTGCAAAGGGAAGAGACTGCTGGCAGAAATGGGAGACTGAGTGTTTGAGATGATACCTTCAATTCGTGTGCCAATTAAAATTGACGGGCACCCAGATCCCTTCTTCAGGGTTTATAGACACAAAAAGAACAATTAAAAAAAAAATATTACTGTCTTCTGCAGGACAAGGTGGGGAAATTTTGTGAAAAAAAAATTAAAAATCCGGACTTGCATCAGTGCTTGCTGTATGGTTAAAGGTGTAGCGGCAGGCATGCTCCTGAATCTTTGGCCCGGGAAGCCTTCCTTTGTTTTCTGCACTCACACTGGGCTTGGCTGCACTCTGCCTGTGGGAGTATTACCATGTGTTGCATCACTGGATTTTTCAGCTTGATTTTGCTGCTTAGTTTTCCTCCAGGAGTCTTCAGAGCTCTTTATTTTTCCTGTCCCCCTGATGGAAAGGAGCTAGGTTGCGACACTTCCACTCAGGTTAGGATGAGCAAGTCCAGCAATGGGGATGTGCTCAAGGGGCTGGGGGAGGCTGGAAGATTTTCCTGGTTCGTGAGAGCTGCTGGTAGCTCCTGATGCACCACTGCCCTTGCCCAGCTTTTGCAGCCACTGTCACAAAAATGTAAGTAAATGAATTGTGGGTTTGGGTTTTTCAGCTGCCTTCTTTGGGTGGTATTAAGTACAGAGGTTAGTGGTGGGTGTTAAAATACTCTCCTGGTTCTGGAGCTTTTTCACAGGGGCTCAGATAAGGTGAGGGAGTTTCTTGTGTTCAGTGCCGATTGGAGAATAAACTCAAGTATGCTATGTGGCTTAACCACAGGCACCTGTTTTCTTTCTCTGCCGGAAACACCTGCCAAAAAAGCTGTGTTCACTTGGGCTGTATACAGAAAAGCCCCAAATGAAACTTCCAGCCTTATAGCACCAGGTCAGGAGGTGATACTCACAGTGCACTTGTTTAAATTCAATGCATCTCACTGTGCCAGCTGGTTATGAAAAAATAATGGCTGTTAATTAAAATATCAACATGAAGGAAGTAACAATGCTTTCCCTACCATAATTACCAAAGAAATTCCTTTTACTCTTACTGAATTGGCTAAATTACAAGAAAAATATGGTTGCACTCAGAAAGAGTCAAACTAAATACATGCGGAGAGTCTCCCTTACATGGGGAGAGTGATTTATGCTAACAGAAACAGAAGCTGAGGGCAAGTGGGGACCTGGGGTTTTCTTAACCACAGGAAGTGAGAGCTCTCTGGTCCCTCACCCAAAGAGCCCTGTATTGGGCTGTGGGGTTGAGTTCCCCTGGAGACAGGCAATCCAGCTGCCATAGTAACTTCTATGGATCAGTTGACTGAAAGTGTCCAAAAGGCTGCCAGCCCCCAGGTAATGCATCAATGCATGCTGGAACATGATCAGGGCTCCCTGATGTGCATGCCAGGGGATCCAGATTCACATTCACAAATATGAGCAAGATGATAGGGACTACAGCTTGTAGTAAAGCTGTAGAAAGGGAGCTACCTTGTGTGCCAGGGAATTGACAGATTGTTGTCTACTATCACAGCTGTTTCTGCAGAGTGAGCTTCCTCTAACTAAAGATCCTCTTGGAAACTAGCTGCAGGGCTGTGGAGTGCAATACCATGCTGGCTGTTTTCTGAACACCCAGTTGTCACCCTGTTCAGTTGTGTCCTGCACACACTGATGGGAAGCACTGCACAGGATGCCATTTCTCTCAACACGTTATGTATGAAAGGTGACACTCAACCTTGTTATGATCATGCTTCTCAGACACTAGCCATGTAACCTGTGCTAAAAGCCTGCACCAATTACATTACAGAGTGAGTATTATTTATGGTAGCTGTCTCTTTTATGTCCTCTGCTGCTTTTGAGCTGAGCAGGGCCAACCTCGATGTGTCAGCCGGGCTTCAATCAAAGGCTACTTTTGAACAGTATCCAGGTTTGATACATCCTGTCAAGAGATATCAGTGAAGGATACTAAGGATCGTCAAGGGCAAGGCTTCTGTAGGTAAGGAGGCTGAGACTGCAGCAGCCACAGGTAAGGTTGGGTGCAGCTGTGATGGACCTGCAATTTGGACAATGGAGTAACTTTATTGATGGTGTCACATTATCACCAGCTGTCAGTTAGCTTTACTTCTCATCACACTAGACAGTAAAAAGAGTGCAGGCTTGTATCAAGTTACATTGTCACCGCTGTAAGGAATGGCCCTTGACCACAGTTAAAAAAAAAAAAAAAAAGCCTGGAGGAGTTCTTGAAAGAAAACACCATTTAATGTAAGATTACACAAGGTCAAAGTGCAATTAGAGCAAACATGCAGAATACCATGTGCGCTTCCCCACAAGTCCCAGTTTTAAATTCATGACACTTCATTCTCAAAACCACCACAGGTGTGAAGTCACCTTCCACTCGTTCCTCCCATTCTCTCTAGCTTTACAGAGCACTGAAAATTTAGCCTGTATGAAGTATAAAATTTGTGCATTGCAGAAGATACCCTCTACTATGAAAGTGCAACAAAGACAGAAGAATGTCTTTTTCAGAATCTTCACCACCACCTTGCCATTCTGTTAATCATTTTGTGGGAATACCCATGAGAAACTCCTGTTAGGGTTCCTCAGCCAGAAGGAATGCACAGCATACTGGTTTGAAGGAAGACCAGCAACCCTGAGGGCACAGCGGAAGAGAGTGAGGAACTCCCTCTCGGTCACAGCGCTACTGTTTGAGTGCACAAAGAGAGGGCCCTCCCCTGGCGGCCGTGCTCTCACGTAGGTACGGAGAGCTTCAACAGGACACACCCACGTCTCCTTACGTAGTCTCAGTCGGACCAAACACCTCTGTTGGCCCACATGAGATGGATGCAGAAAAAGGGTTGCACTTCCTTCTCTCAGCTGGAGGTCACTCAAGTACAGGAGGTCTGGCTGTGCTATATTTTGGTGATTTGCCACCATATCTTCTATATGGAGTACACCAAAAAAAGCTACAGTAAAAATGGCACGAAACAGCATACACTCATAAGGAGAGCTGCACACAGACTCCAGAGTTCCCAGGAGAGATCTTAACACTTCAATTGTTACAGGAGAGTATTCCTCATTTGAACGGTTACTCCTCCATTTCAGCCTTGACATCATGTAACAGACAAGAGGATCTGGAAGAGGATCGGGATGATCTACCATTCTGGAGATGAAGGACAGTCCTTCCATATACATTATTATTTTCGTGGGAGGCTGACCTTGGGACTCCATGGCGACCAGAAACTCTCTAATTTGTTCAGCTGGAATTGGCCAGACTGCAGACAGAGACATGCCTTCTCTAAAGGAAAGAAAGTTTTTCAGGCCTTCATGGTAGACTTGCCATAAGTGTCCCTCTCTCGAGTCCTCCAGTAACAGCAGAGCCTTCAGGGGCCAAGGGCCCAAGGAATTCTTCTCAGGAACCTGGCTGAGCTTATCTGCTGAAAGAAAACCATGTTAGTAATGGTAAACAAAAGCAGATAGAAGTTCCCTCCCTTTCAACATGCTTCAGCCTTTACTTGAACTTTTTTGGGAAAAAAACAAACAAACAAACAAACAAACAAACAAAAAAACAAACAAAAAACCAAAACAAACAAACAAAAAAAAAACCACACAAAAAAACCAAAACCTGCCCCATGCATTCTTATCTGCAGACTCATGACTCTCATCTCCAGAGTTTCCAACAGCCAGAACACAGGAGGAGGATTACATTCTCAAAACCCATAAACCCCCACCTATTTGGCTCTTTAAAGCAATATCTCAAGCTTGGTGACAGATCTGACACCCTATTACAAGGTTTCTGTGACCTTAGACCTCCACCAATGGGCGCGAGTGGCTGGGAGTGACAAGGGCACACTAAGTAACAACATATTCAGGAGTGCACAGAGGTCTCAGAAGTCTTTGAACAGTGTAGTCAGACGTCATGGAAGAACCTGGCAGGACTCTACCCACCTCCCCCACCACTCAGCTGCACACTGCCCCTCCTTGCCCACCCAAGGGAGCAGTTACCAGCTCCTTCCCCGCTGCCAGCCTCCAGTCCGCTGGTACCACACGGCCCGGTGCAGCCATCCGGACCACACGGCAGCCACCCCATGCCGGGCTCCCGCCGCAGCAGCGCCAGCAGCGACCAGAAGGGTGAAGGGGCAGCAGGCAGCTCAGCTGTTCTCTCCATCACCAGCAAAACAGCGGCCACGCAGCGAGAAGCACGAAACAACGACTCCGCGATGGTGCCACCGTGCTGCCCTTTTATAACCCGGCCCTCCAATGCAAACTGGAACATCTCCTTTACGTGCCCTTCTGCGGCCCAATCCGAGCCTGGGCCTGACGGTCCCTGCGGGGGTCCCCCCACCCTGCCTCCTCCGCCCTCTTCCCACGGGAACTCTGCAAGGGAGTTACCTGGAAGGCGAGACTTCCAGTGCCTGGGAACTGCTTAAGCGGCCCATTATCGCCTCCATTGTGCTGCAGCTGAGGGCTAAGGAAGGAGCAGAGAATGCGTCCGCGGGTGGCTTAATCTGTGTGTCCCTGGCCCTATTCTTCTGCCCTGCCACAAACCTGTGCCATTTTGTTAGCGAAAGGAGAGAGCCAGCAGCAGCGGGAGTTACAGAGGCAGTACAGGTCTCTAGGACGGCGAGGAGTAATAGTCAAATCCTGAAGGGGTGGAAGCTTCTAGGGAAGGTGGCCGCCGCGGTCCCTGTACGACTTTCTTCAAAGGGAGACCAAAAGCTTAAGTTGTAGGCTGAGGAGCCTGGTAGCTTTGGTTTTTTCTTAGGATTTTTCTGGGGTAGCTACTGTGGGAAGGTAGCTGTCTCGTTGAACTGTGCAAAAGCATCTCAGCCTGTACTTTACAGCGGAGGAAGGCTGTTGAGTAATTCAGAACAGAGCCAGCTGCCCTCAGCGATTCTCTACCAGACCTGGAAACCACGTCTTGCAGAGCCCAGGAGGTAACTGGGCGGTAGCACAAGTACATTTCTCTCCTTTTTAACTTTATCACTAAATGCAGTCACGTTTCAGACTCTGGCAGAGGACGTAACAAAAGCCTGGCCGTTTCACACCTTTCAGTTCTCAGGCCGCGCCCGGCTTCCCACCCTCCGCCGAACCTCCCAGGGCGGCGCTCGGACCTCGGGGGCTGTTCCGAGGAGGACCCTCGATAAAAGGGCCCCCAGAGCCGGCCCTGGCAGTCTCCGTTCGGCGCTCCGGCCGCTCGTCCCGCTGCCATGGCCTCTCCCGCCCGCGATCCGGCCGCGCCCGCCGCCTCCTTCTTCTGGGACATGCTGGAGCTGCTGGCCCGGGAGCCGGGGATGGAGTGGCTGGAGCCGAGCCTTGCCGGGCACAGAGGCACGTCCCCGCCTCGCAGCCGGGAAGCCCCGCTGAGCGGTAAGTGCGGGCCGGGGCCGGGCGCTGCCGGGGGACAGCGCACCGCTGGCGGCCGTGCCTCCTGCCGGGCAGCCCCTTGGCTTTGCTCGGGCGGGGTCTTGTGTGAGGCCAGAGCGTTCCGAGGGATGGGTCGGGAGAGTTCTCCCTCCTGGGCTGGGAAATAATGTTACCTGCTGGAGGGAGTGCGCTGCGCGACCTTTGTTGTTACTTCTGTAGCTGTCCCTTGGTTTAAAAATTGCTTTCTATTTGTTTCATTGCTACTCCGCAACCTTGTAAATTCACGCACTGTTACCACATCCAGTGCCTGAAACGGGCCTGATATGCTGCTTGTTTCTCATTTGAAAAATCTCTCCGCTGCGCCTGTGTGAGAGCCGTCTATCAGATAAACTCACAGCGTTATCTGGAGGTGTAATGCGCTCAGGAGTACCGGAGCCTTTACTGCCGCTTAAGCAGTATGCTTATGCCTCTTGTCACCACGTGCTAATGTGGATCTTCTCTTGCAGGAAGCGAGATCAGTCATCAGAAGCATTCCTTGGGACCTTGGCCCCTGAAGACTTTGTCGTTGCTGGAGCACTCAGGGGATAGTAGGCTTTGGCAAGCCTACCTCGAAGGACTGAAGAAATTCCTTGTCTTCAGGGAAAGCATGGGCATGCCTGCAGCCTGGCCAATTCCAGTGGAGCAAATTAGAGGGTTTTTGGCCGTGGAATCTAATTATTCCTCCTCGAAGCCACTCATATACATGGCAGCACTTTCTTATTTATCGAAACTGACTGGTAACTCTGATCCTCTGGAAGATCCTCTAACCTGTTCCATGGTGACAGGGTTGAAACGTCGAGCTGGTATCCTGAGGCATAAAT
Organism: Euphonia xanthogaster; assembly: GCA_034509185.1. Taxonomy (NCBI): domain Eukaryota; kingdom Metazoa; phylum Chordata; class Aves; order Passeriformes; family Fringillidae; genus Euphonia; species Euphonia xanthogaster. Next base: position 48,645,373 of record JAYDZK010000202.1, on the reverse strand, counting down.
ACTTGCCTGTAACAATCGAGATGTTGCGATCTCTCTTGGGAGTTCTGGAGTCTGCATGCATAACTCACTATGAATGCTTACTGTTTCGTGCATTATTTACTGTAGCTTTTTTTGGGGCACTTCGAGTAGGAGAGATAGTGGCAAAGCACCGTAATGTACTGCAGCCTGAGCTGCTGTACCTGAGTGATCTGCAGCTGATGGAGAGGAAAGTGCTGCTTTTTCTGCCTTATTCTCCTGTGGATCACGACAGACATGTCATCAGCCTAGCGCTGTCTGGGGAGCCATGGGTATGCCCTGTTCTGGCCCTCCGGAGCTATCTGGCAGCTCGTCCACAGCAGGAAGGGCCACTCTTTGTGCACTCGGACTTCAGGAGTGTAACGAGGAGGGAGTTCCTGGCGGTTCTCAGACGTGCCCTGTGCCTGCTGGGGCTGTCTCCAGAGCAGTACGGCGTGCATTCCTTCTGGCTGGGGACTGCCGTCACCGCTGCGCGCTGCGGCTATCCTAGGGAAGATGTCACTCGCCTGGCAAGATGGCCCTGTCTGATCCCGGGAAGATTCTTGCCGAGGAGACCAACAGGAGAATTCTTTAGAAGCTAAGGAATCATCTTCTTTATGTAGAGTCAAATTTAGCTGTATAGTTTCTAGCTTTTAACAGAAATTTAGTATTAACACCTGAAATTAATTTTCTACCTCACAATGGGGTGATCCTAAATTAACACAGAACTTGTTTGTTCTGTCTGCATTTGAAGGTGGGGGAATGTTAAACCCTTGTGCATGGACTGCATTTTTATCTTGTATAGTATCTTTATTATCTTGAGATAATAATAAATATTGCCTTTTAAAAACAGTTTCTGCCTACTAGTACTATTGCTGGTATTTACTCAGAAATCATAATCTTGGCTTTGAGAGCAAAGAATGACAAACTGACTTTTCTCAGTTTGTCATTCTTTGCTCTCAAAGAAAAAACGAGCTTTTAAAGTACTAGTTCTAAGGAGGAAGTAGTTAAATGGTATTATATTTTGGCATAGCTCTACACGTTTTGACACTAACATTTCACTAAGGTCAAAAGGAAAGTACAAGCTACATTATTGGCCAAATAACAGACACCAAAGGATGATCTTCTTAAAATGTTGGTCATCATAAAATGTTCAAAATGATACCTTTTACTGTTTAAATGGATGATAGTAACTTTTCATCAAGGTCTGCCTCTGAAAAAATTTAATCTTCTAGACTCAATTCCCTGTGAGCATAATTAGCTTAATCGGTATTTTAAATAACAAAAATAGCACATGGTTCACCTAACAGTTAATGATTTCCTTAGGATGTGATACATGCTGGCCTTAATTTGACCTGCTTTTTTCCTGAATTTTAAGTTACTTTTTAAAATTGAGTTTTCAACCATCACCATAAAGTACAATGGCTTGAATATTTCTGATTTTGGTGTTAATAGCATTTGTTGCACATTGATAGCCTCTGGTGGAAAATATTTTTCATCATATGGCTGGATGCGGACAGGAGTTGGTGAGTCAGACAGTCCTCTGTCTGAGAGCTGTGGCGAGCAAGCCTTTTAGATCAACCTTATTGCTATCATTGCTTCAATCCTATACTATGACTATAGCTCAGCAGGGTGGTTTTGTATCTTGCTCTGCACTATACCCTTCTCTAACAAAATTATGTGGAATAGAAAGTTGGTAGCTAGCTGAAATTTAATGCTGGCTTGATCTCCATGTGGGTGATCAGCCGTGATTTCTGAGACTTTTTGTTTTTGGTTGAAATACACCCTGTCCATGCAGGGCAGCCCCTCCATCTCTACTGTGCACGGTGTTGGGCTCACTGTGGGAGTGAACTACAGCACAGCAACACTTCTGTGGTTATGCTGATATCAGAGATATCAGCAAAAAACTGTCTTTTTCATTTCTTTCCTTTGTTCACTTGAATTGCTTGTTTGCACAGTAATTTCCATTTCTGTACATGAAACCTTAAGTGTAAATAGAGCTAAGCAAATGTAGCATCTCCCCAGGAATTATTCTGAGGTGCCCACCAGCTGCTGCTACCCTTTAGGCCGAGCAGACACTTAGAACACACCTTCATAAGGAAGTGCTTTGTGCTCTGTGGAAGCTTTGGGTTTTTGCTGTCCTCTGTGTATGTGATGTGTCTGCTCCCTGGCTCGTGCTCTGTCCAGGCAGGCCGGTTTCTCGTGCTGTCTGTTCACCTTGCTGTGAAAGGTCTGTGTATTGGCATTATGTTGCCCGGCTTTAGTCGTGGTGGGAGTGGGAACTGCAGGGGTGGCCTCTGCAGAAAGAAGTAAAAGGGGCTGCCCTACTCATATTTTTGTTTCCCAGTAATCAAATATTTTAACAGCCTGACCATTTAACTACCTGCTAGGACTCTTCCATTTAATTGATTTCAGCAATAAATTGTGTTTCCCAAATGGGGATACAGGAAAGTCTTTTGCAAGTATTTTAGGGATACGAATAGTTGTCCTATCAGACTGGAATGGCTGTATTAATGCTTGCACCTTTAATCTAGGTGCTGTTATGAAAGGTTTAGGTAAGTCTGTCTTCTGGGGAGCCTGGTATTTGGAAAGCAAATGTCATGATGATTGCTCAGGAATACTGGGAAAATGAATGTCTGCCTTATCTGTAATTTCTATGTCTCTGATACATGAAGCAGAAAAGAGGATTATCTTTGGTCTTATTTCTGCCTACATTTTATACCTAGAGACAGAGTTTTGATCTTGTACCACTCCCAAGTGGGAGTGAAACCTCAGAAGTAGCACCTCCTGCCCCTCCTTCTCTACTGACCCGGGTGTCTGTAGAGTTGCTCTTTTCACGTATTCTCAGCCTTCTCTTCTCTGGCCACACTTACATCCGCACAATAACTTTCTTTCTTCCTTCTTAGATATGTTATCACAGAGTCATTACCACCATTTCTAACTGGCCCAGCAGCACGGCTGTCCTGGAGCCATCTGGCATTGGCTCTGCTGGACACGGGGGGAGCTTCTGGCAGCTTCTCACAGAAGCCACAGCTTTAGCCCCTTGCTACCAAAACCTGGCCATGCAAACCCAACACACCAGTTCTTTTCATTTAGCAGTTCTAAAGTATAGAAAAAGAATAGTCAATAAGAAGGGTATTTACTTCAAGGTATAAAGTAGGGAACTATTTAAACTCACATTTTTCCCTGTTATGTCAATGAATGGTTTCATGCATTTTTATCATGTTAAGGGTGAGAAGCTAAGTGTACCAACTCTAAAAAAAGCTGAAAAACTCCTTGTCTTAGGTTGCAATGCAAGATGTAACCAGAGGTATGTATTCTATTACCATCAATTAAAACCAGGTAGAGCAATGTTCTTTATCTCTTCCATGACCCACCCCTCATAACTCCAGGGGGGATATCCTCTGTGAATAGGCCAGCTATCAAAAATGGGTAGGGTAGTTTTCTTTATCTCTTCCATGACCCATACTTTGTCCAAGGAAATATCTTCTGTTAATAGGCTATTAAGTCTCACTACATCTACACCACCACTAGACCTTCAGAAGAAAACTTCAGCCTTCTACAAGACCACTGCTAAACAAAACTACATCTGTCACTCCAAAAAGACTGCAGCCACCATTTAATCAGACTGCTACCAACAGGGTGTCAGGCTGCATTCTGACTCTGTCAGCGTTGTTTTCTTGTATTACTGCATTTTAATATTCATTTTCCTAATAAAAAACTGTTATTCCTACTCCCATATCTTTGCCTGAAAGCCCCTTAATTTCAAAATTATAATAATTCAGAAAGAGGGGGTTTACATTTTCTATTTCAAGAGAAGCTCCTGCCTTCCTTAACAGACACCTGTCTTTTCAAACCAAGACACTCTTGTATTACTGATGACTCTGCTGTGGGATTTCACTGTATTATGTGCAGATACTGGTGAATCATTCATGTGAAAGCTCAAACTCTTAAAATTTCTAGCATTTATAATTGTTAATTTAAGTAGTTAGACTCTTCAAGAATAAAGGGGAAGTAATAGAATAATAGAATCACAGAAATTTTTGTATTGAGATCTTTAAGACCATCCAGTTGCAGCCTCCCTGCCATAGGCAGGGACACCTTTATTAACTTCACCAAGTTACTCAGAGCTCCATCCAGCCTGGCCCCTCCAGGAATGGGGCATCCACGAGTTCTCTGGGGAAACTCTGGGAGTACCTTACCACTCACAAAATAAAAAAAAAATCCCAATATCTAGACTTACTTTCCTAATATCTAGACCTCCTGTCTTTTAGTAGGATCCATTTCCCATTGTCCTGCCACTACATGCTCCTGTAAAAAATCCCTCTCAATCTTTCTTTCAGGCTCCATCCAGGTACTGGAAGGTCACAATTAGGTCTACTTGAAGCCTTCTCTTCTCCAGGCTGAACAATCCCAGGTCTCTCAGCCCTTCCTCATAGGAGAGGTGCTCCATCCCTCTATTAAGCTTGGTGTCCCTCCTCTAACAGGTCCATGTTCTTCCTGTGCTGGGCCCCCAGAGCTGGCTGCAGCACTGCAGGTG
>JAYDZK010000202.1:48587031-48640739 GCA_034509185.1 Euphonia xanthogaster | reverse complement strand
CTTTGGCTCTCTGGGCTCATGGCTGGGTCATGTCCAGCCTCTCACCCACCAGCATCACCAAATCCTCCCTGGCAGGGCTGCTCTGGATCTGTTCATCCCCCAGCCTGGGCTGATACCAGGGGCTGTCCTGACTGAGGTGCAGCACCCTGTACTTGGTCTTGTTAAACCACGAGGGCCCACTTCTCAAGCTTGTCCAGACCCTCCTGGATGATATTGGGTCCCTTGGGAGTGTCAACAGCACCACCCAGCTTGGTGTCATCTGCAAATTTGCTGAGGGTGCACTTAATCCCTTCATCTATGTCCTTAATGAAGATATTAAGTGACACTGGCCCCAGTACAGATCCCTGAGCGCCACCACTGATGACCATCAGGACTCTGAGCCATTGACCACTACCCTCTAAATGTGACCTTTCTACCAATTTCTTATCCATCTAACAGTCCACCCATAAAATCCATCTCTTTCCAATTTAGAGAGAAGGATGTTGTGAGGGAGTCTGTCAAAGTCTTCACAGAAATCCAGACAAATGATGTCTGTAGCCCTTCCCTTGTACTCTGAGGCAGTCACTCCATTGTAGAAGGCCACAGGCTTGGTCAGGCAGGACTTGCCCTTGGTGAAGCTGTGCTGGCTGCCTCAAATCACCTCCCTGTTCTCCACCTGCCCTAGCACAGCTTCTAAAAGGATCTGTTCCTTGATTTTCCCAGGCACAGAGGTGAGGCTGACAGGTTGGCAGTTTCCAGGGTCTTCCTTTCTACCCTTTTTAAAGATGGGTACAATGTTTCCCTTTTTCCAGTCATCTGGGATTTCACCTGACTGCCATGACTTTTCAAATATCACAGAATGTGGCTTAGCAACAGTTCTCTCAAGAGAACTGTTCAGCCAGTTCTCTCAAGACTCTGGGATGCATCTCATCAGGTCCCACAGGCTTCTGTGAGTGCAGGTTCTTCAGGTGGTCACAAACGTGATCTTCTCTTACAAGCACTCTGCTTCCCCACTCCCCATCCTGCTGTCCACCTGCTCGAGAGGTGTGGGAAGAAAGGCTGATATTAGACACTGAAGCAAAAAATTTGTTGAGTACCTCGGCCTTTTCCTCATCCATTTTTACCAATTTTCTAGCATTTTTCAGGGAGGCTACACCTTCTCTGAGGTTCCTTTCCTGGTCTACATATCTGTGAATAGGGTTTTTCTTTTATTAAGAAAATAAAAAAATTTCTTCTACACCTGGTTGGTATGCATTTGATTGCATTTTGATTGTGATGCTTATATCAAATACACATTCCTTAGAATGACAGAACTAATGTTGCCTGCTTATAACTTCAGTACTAATCAAACACGTGTAAGTCTTATGTCTTTATACATAATTTTAATTTTAATTTTTAAAATGGTTTAAATTTTAAAATTTAAAAAACTTTTAAAATTTAAATTGTTAAGAAATGCTGTATTCATCTGCAAAATTCCAAGCAATCTTCCAAAAACATTATATTGTTTTCTTCTTTGCAACCCATAACAAATGCATTGAAATGAAGTTTCTCTGTGCTTCCAGATACTTCAGAAAAGGGATGCTGTCTTCAGCTGAAATGGTGGTGCTTTGTTCCCAAGATACAAATGACTCACTTGTGCCAGAATGAGTGTAGCTGCAGAGTTTGAATAAATCAGCAGGTTTACTACAATGTTTTGCTCAAGAGGAAATATTTTTGCTTAAACCATGGCATAATGTAGGCGTGTTCATGCTAGGACATTTTAAGGAATGTCAGTGCCCATGTCAGTGCCCATGTTCCACAAGATGTTTCAGTAGCTAAACCCATGGTTTATCAAAAGTTCTTTTCCCTCAGAGATGAGTAGTTGCTGCTTGCTTTATCCCACAGGGAGGTTTGTTTGGGCCTAAGTGCATTGTGGTAATTTAGAGTTGTGTCCTCCCCTATGCAGCTGTGCCATATTTTGTGTTGCAACGTGGGTGTGAGTTTACCAGGAAAGCATATGTTTTCAGGAAATGCTAAACCCTCTGTGCAGGTACTCCCCTGATCATGATGAGTTTTGGTAGTGTCTTAAAGGGGTGTTCCTATCAACCTCTAAATTTTGGAGAGAGTGAAACTTTAGTTTTGAATTAGTGTCTAAACTGTTGCCTTTCAGTCTCGCCTCTTCAGACATCAGTTTAATGTCTGGGGTTTTTTGTGATACACATACAAGCTGGGGCACCTAGAGCTGTCTTCAGCCTGCAGTGGGAGCTGGGAGACGTCCTTCTACTCCAAAAGCTGAGGTAGTGTGCTGCCTTCCATGGCTCAAGAGTAACCATCAGGAGGAAGATGTTCGAGTCTGTCAGCACACTTGTAACAGCCTAGAACTTTTTCTCGAATTCAGTTTGCTTTGGAGCATCAGGCTGCCTATCAGAGCAAACTTGTGATTTGTGTCTAAGCCCAGAGGTAGCCTTTGTGTAGAGCTCAGATTCTGCAACTGTCCATTCAAAGGCATGTTACAAAGCTGGAAATTATCCCAAGGAGAAAGAGCTGTGTATAAAATGGCTTTCTGATACCTAAAATTATAAACTAGCTTTGTCCTTAACCCTGCCAGATACTGATGGACAAAATACTAATGAGCTTGTAAGCATTGTTCTGGAAAAGGGGTAACCTGCTGCATATTAGATCACATTAGGTAATACCAGACTTCTAGGTTCAGAAAGTTTCTCTTCAGGGGCTGGGAGGTGGTTGGCAGAGCTGCCTGTGTAAATGCACCAAAAAAAATTATATTCCGAAAACCCCAGAACTGTAACATGCAAATGAGGATTTCCCGCCTCTGGAAAGTGTGGCTAACATTCTACATTATCTCATGAGCTAGAATTGTGAACTCTCCTAATGTATTTCTTATCTTCTGTGTGTACAGCAGGGTGGAAGAAAATATGAATGAGTATGTTGGTTTCGGGTGGTAGGGGACTTTTAGAGAGAAGGAAGGAGGAGGCAGTAGGTGGGTGAGAAAAAATGAGGTGGAGAGAAACATGTTGCATCTAAATGAAGTGCTGTGTTCTCTCAGCTGTTGTTACCCGTGCTGCTAAGACCAGTTAGTCTAAGAGAGAAGTCTGACTCTGAACAGTTAGTGTGCTGCTTGACCCTATCACAAGATAATATTCAGTAGCAAATGCTGTGAAGAAAGTGAATGCAACAGCTTCTGCGGGGAAAAATTGGCAGGAAGGCAAGTAGAAGCAGACTGTGAGACATTTCTTACAAACTCTGCTTAGAAACCAATCTGTTCTTCTTTATTGTTCTCTGATGAAGGGACGGATTATAAATGGTACAGACGGCCTTGAGGCCTGTGATAATACAGTATCTGCAGCTTTTCCAGTTGAAGGCTGAAAACTCTTAATGGTTTTTATGCAAAAAAGGGTAAGAATCCATTAAAAATTCTGAAAATGTACATGTAAAAACCTTAGGCTCAAGAGCAAACTACTATTTTATGCAGGAGAAGAAGGATTGAGAGAACAAAATTCTAAATATGTTTTTACACTTCTTACCTACATTGCTTATAGTTTGGCTGAGATAAATATCTAACTTTGGAAGTTTTACTATGAAAGAGATCTCTCTTATGTCATGACCACTTCGGTCTGTCCTATTTATATTTTTGATGATGTCTACATAATAGTTAGTATATGTGTGTCCAGAAGCATAAGAAGTTACAGATGTTATGTGAGTGGTGCACAAGCTGAGTGCACCAATGAATTCTCTTCCCACTGAGTGTTAGTAGCTCTGTTAATAGCCCAGACTCATTCCCACGAAGTCAAATGTTCGAACAAAATACGTGGGAGCGGGGTTGGATATTGTGCCACGGGCCTCAGTCACTCTCCGCCCCGGCAGAAGCAGCCTGCGCCCCAGCCGAGGCTTTGCTCCGACTCCCAGGGATGGCACGGCTGGAGTTCGCTCCTTGGAACGCCCCGTGGCTGGGCTCAGCTCTGCTGGTCCTGCCGAGAAGGATGTCCGGAAAGAGCCCGGATTCAGCCACGAAACGGTTTTGGTTCCTTCTGCTCGTCTTTCTCTTTAAAAGAACATCTTGGCTCGCCGTGACTTACATCAAATGTAAGGCAAAAGGTCCGCGACGCTGATGGAAGCAGGCTGAAATGCGATGCGATTTTGGGGCGATGAGCCTCCTCGTGGCTCCGGCTGGATCGGTAGGCTGGGTGACAGGGCCATCTGCTGGCACAGGGACTCCGACAGCATCCCGGCGAGTCTGCTGGGAACGGCTCTCCTTCTGGGAGTGGTTAATGGCTTCATTCTAACTTCCCAACACCCGCCACTCCTCTTAAATTATCTTTGTAAGCAGCTTCGTATCCTGTAATAATTTCTGATTTAGTAGCAGAACTTTTCACTGTAAAGAAAGACAACTCTCTAACTATAAATTAAGCTTCATTCAAAAGTTGAATGGGATGTTTGATCTCGGGCTAGTATTGCCTTAGATCGTGCCAAAACTTAAAAACTATGTTCTGAGGAAGTGTGGGTTTGTAGGAGAATCTCTCAGATCAGCGAGAAATTAATGTTAATGCTTGACATTAATACAAAATATATACACTAGGGATATTTTGGTTAAAAACACAAATCAGATATCTTGTGAACAAACATAAAGAAGCCAAATGGTCTGTCATATTAACATTGTTAAATTTCCTGTGTCTTCAGTATTGAAAAGGCTTTTGGAGGTTTTTTAGTTTACTTTTGCAAGCACCGTGCAATCAATGCAGTGTGTCAAACATAACAAACATGTCTAATATATAGGTGTGCTCATGTTTACCTGTCTGTATGTTTAATTAGAGAGCATCAGTCCACACTGCTTGACATGTGTGTATTACTGATGTAACAGGTCACACGGCTGTCTCAAGCCTGTGGCAGAGCAAGGCTGGTCCTGGTTCCAGTAGTGTTTATAGCAACTCTCTTAAAGCAGTTCCCCTCATCACCTTTGTGATTACAGCACAAGAGATGTTATGCAGTAGCTCCTTGCTGACAGAATGGCAATTTATTGTAGACTAAATTTATCCCCTGAGAGTGCCCTTCTCTAACTGTATCCAAAAATCTTTTGTCTTCTGTCCACGGCATTTGCTGTCTCTAGGATCACATACCTTCATCCCACAGAGAATGCAAGTTATTACATACTGCCTAGGGGCTGTTCTGACCCTTTTGACTTCTAAACAGTTTTCTACTTTTTTACTCCTTTGACAATTCTTCAACTGAAATGACAGAGATGGATTTCATTACAGCAGCTTTGACCAAAATTATTTATTGCTTACCTAGTTAACCTGGCCATAAAGGTAATTGATTTATAAATCCCACAAAAGCACAAACATTGGCCAGTGACTGCTGGTAGTGCTGCTGTGTAGAAATTATGTGTATAGAGGGATAACTTTTCTTCTGGCCAAAAGACTGTGCAAGAGTAAAACAACAATATTTTATGACCTCTGTGGTTCAGAACTATTCTGGACCAAATGTTTTCCTGGTAGCTCATTCTATATTTTGACTTTCTGTTTTAGTGTCTCTTTTCTGTTTTCTGTTCTAAAAGGATGGCAGAATGGACTGCAGTATATAATGAAGGATGGATTGGACTGTGGAGAGGAGGAAGTAATGTCCTCTTGTCTGAGAAACTTGGAAGAAAATGTCTGTGGTACTAGGAAGGCAACCTGACAACATGGATAATATAGACAGAGCTGTTGAAGTTCTGACTATCAGGGTGAGATGGAAGGCAAGGTAAGGTATTGTGTCATGTTCATATTTTTCCTCCTGAAACTCTTTTGGCTAAATTTAAGTGTGGTCTAGTAACTGTAATTTTTTTTGGTCAAGTTCAACTGTGAAAAATTGTACTGTATAAGGGCATTTTACTTGCAAAGTCCAGTTTTGCTCCTGATTTACTGTGCTGAGTACTGGTCTCCAAATTGTCTACACCTGCTGAAGTTCTTATTTGCACAGTGATATTGGGCTACTGCAAATATTAAATGTGTTTTCTGACTTTGGTGCAACTGTATCTCTTCCGTGTGGCAACACATTGGTAATGAAAACTTTGTTCTATCAGCATGGAAGTGGCCGTGAGTATCGGGTTTTTTTCTGTGTGACACTGGATGTGTGATGTACTCTGTTACTATTCCTATTCATCAGATCACCTCCTTGTGAAGGTCCACAAATTCCATAGATCTGGTTCTGAGCGAGCTATGGCAGAATATAAGTGCAGTAGAACAAAGCCCTCCAAAGAACTGTAAAAGGATTTGTCATAAATGGGACGAAATCTTGCATTTGTAGTGAAATTGCAACGGAATACAATTTTTGCACGGATACCCAATCTGTTGGTTTTCTGTCTCATCCCTAGCTCGAGAGCAGGCAGCGCTCAGGTTACCCAGAGAGGGAGGGTTCAGCCGAGCCCCAGGCGGTGGCAGAGACAGAGCCCATGATCGCTGCACGACTCCGACAGCGACGAACGAGCTGCTTCAGTGTACCAGCACCTTGATGCTGCTGTACAACTTGATTTACTTCTTTGGGTAGTTTTGGATGGTGGCAAACACTTCTGTGCCCTTGGGTGAACAGTTTTATTTAAGGTCCAGAAATGAAGATGAGGAGCCTCTCCTCCTTTTACGTGTCTCTGTGGTTGCTGTTCACAGCAGTGACACTCAAAGGTGAGAATACTTGCATGCTAGTTAAGTGTTGCACCGAAGTTTATCTTATTCACATAGGATCTCGTGACCTGATGTACCCCACGTGGCTGAGCCCCAGAAGTGCTTGATCTGTTTAGCTTAACTTTGTGTTTGATGCATAGACAAAACGATCATGAATTGCAGCGCTCTTCGGGAAGTTTTGATTTGCTGGGATACCTTTTTGGTCAGGAAGATTTGCTTTGAACTCTTAATTAGTCCGGGAAGTAGGTGTGAATCACCAGAGATGTACTCCAAAGCACTTGTTCCTTACAAATTGCCACCTGGCATTTGCTCGAGTCTTGCCAGTGTGTGAGAGACTGCGGTGCTGAAGTGATAACGACTCCGACAATTGGCCATTTGCAAAAGCAGCGGGTGCTCTGATGAGGCCGGAGTGCACCCCACCACCCAAGGGAGGAAGGTAGGCACAAAGCGGGTGAGCACCCATCACCAGAGATCACCGGGACAAATCAACCTTTGTTCAGCAGCAAGCTGGGCTTCAGACCAGATAAGGAGAAGACCGATAAAAAGTAGATCCTGTGAGACGGGATAATACTTCTTATCATGTATGGTGATAATCTGTCCTCTCCATTATCTACTCTTATCCTGTCTTTCTTTTTCTTCTGTATTTTCTTTATGCTTTTATATTTTTTCATTTCTATAGATAATCAATACGACTACGTACCTCTTTCCCATTGCTGGAATTGAGGCAACTTTTACAAATTTTTTTTCTAACTTTAGTCAGGAGTTTGCTCGCCTTTGCCCGGGAGGAGGGGAATTGAAGTTTGTCTTCACGAGACTGTTGAGCGGGTGAGGGCTGATGGGTTTAACATCTACAGCCGGGGAGTAGCCAGAAGGTACCCAGGAAATAAAGGAACATTAACGGGCATTACTCCCCCGGAGACACTTGGCCTGGGGAAAGGTTGATAAGAGAACCAAGGAATGGGGGCCGAATTAGTATCGGTAGGCGAAGGGATCAATAACCGATAGAAGATTGAACTCTAAGAACGGTGCAATTTAAAACGAGTGAACGTGAATTACTTTGGGGTTTTTATGTGTAAATAGGTGAAAAGCCAGGCAAAGAACCATGTACGATGGAATGATTTCCACTGCACAACCCGGGCATGTGTAGATGAAATAATTTCTGTTGCATGTCATGCTCAGAATAACATCCTGCCCAGAACAAAGTAATACCTAATTCTCTAACATGGAAAAGACTGAGTTGGAGAGTTTCTGTTTTCCCTGTAGTTTCAGTGACAGCATTGTCTCAAATTGTTCTAAAATAAACCTGCCAAACAGAAATATGTGTATTTATACACAACCAGTCGTTCAGTGTTGTTTCACTCTTAACCTTCCCAAGGGATCTATTAAGAAGAACCTCAGTTATCCCACCTTCAGGAGTGGGTTCTAACAGAGTGGTTCTGTTGTCCTTACCCTTTGCTTGCAGAAATTTGTGTATCTATGTAAAGAGGCTGCCTAGAGAAACTGTGATGTACAAGACAGTATTAAACAGCAAAAGTATAACTTAAAACCTCAAGTTTCGGTCAATTATCTTTAGTATCTAAGTTTGGATAGAAAACAGCATCTCCAAATACATGGTTTGGAAAAGACGTCGGTGCACAGATGTATTCACACATTTAGCAATTGCCAGCTTGTGAAGAAAAGCAGCTCAGACATTTTACAGGTGCTAGTTTAAAAAGAAAAAGACTAAATTATGGAAGTAGCAGGAATCTTACCAGTGCTGCATTTGGGGACATACCAAAAGCCATCAGCCTGTGAGTAAGTGTAATTTCATACCTTGCTGACTGGAAGTCAGTAATATCTACCTGTGAGAGTAATTCGTAAAATAAAAGTAATTATATTTACTTTCAAAAAATGTAAGGATTGCTATATACAGTATCTTTCAGTGGGTGTGAAAAACTCAAGTTAGCTATTCACTTGCTTCAGGTGAACACTGTCTTTATTGGAATAACTCCATCAGGTACTCCTCTGTATCTGAGCTAATGATATTCTACCATATATGAATGATAAATATGGTTACAGCAAATACTGCTTGAAGCAGTAGAAAGAAGGTGTTATCTGATGCTGCTGAGTGCTTAATCTAATGTACTGAACAAGTCCATGTTTTCTAGCTGTAGAATCAGCCAAAGGAAAATATGCTCACATGCTGTTTAATGAACTGTTTGAAGACTACTCCAATGCCCTGAGACCAGTGGAAGACACAGATAAAGTACTGAATGTCACCCTTCAGATCACATTGTCCCAAATTAAAGACATGGTGAGTAAAAGTGGAGTTCTGTTTTTCTAAAAATATGCAGGAATATACTAGATGTAAGCCTTTTGTTTGGCGTAGGAAAAGCAGCCTTCAGTTTGTTGTGACATCTTCAGGAATGCTTCCTCACGGGCAGGGGGTGGCCTGAGGGACTGGGGGTGTGTTCTGTTCTCCAGAGTTTTGTACATTCTTCTCTGGCTGCATCACTTAAGACTTCCATTATGAGTCTGGAAACTTAAAGCTGCTGAATTTTTAAGACTTCTTTTGTAGTTAGGTGTTGGTATCACACCCTCCAGGCAGCTTTTGCTGAATTTTAAATACAGCAAATGCTTTTTCTAAGCTGCAATTAATTTCTACATAAAATCCCTAAAATTAGCCTTCAGTAATTTTTATAAATATGGTTTTTAGATACACTTTTAAGGAAAAAAGAAAATGTGTCTGGAAGGAGAAGGAAAGATTATTTTTGTGACTTCTGAATTATAATTTCAAGGCCTTGCCAAGCTCTCAAAGAATTTCTTAGCCTGGATCTGTTAGCTATTTGCTATTCTGAAGCTTGCAAAAGGAAATTAGGAAGAAGTGTGAGCATTAGATACTGTGATTAAAACTGGGGAGGGTGCTGAGAGATGAAAGTTTGCACAAGTGAAAGTCCAAACCAGTGATTTTCCTGTACAGTGCATGGGCCTAGATGCCTGTCTGAGGATTATTTTGTGTCCTCTTAGTAGTCTGGCCTGTTTTGAGCACCACATCAAAGCCACATCACAAATGCTGTCTGTGTCTAAGATGGGATTTTGTCACCTTCAGCTAGAAGTATTTCTACATTTTTATGCAGGATGAAAGGAACCAAATTTTGTCAGCTTACTTATGGATTCGACAGAGCTGGTATGATGCATACCTCAGATGGGACAAAGATAAATATGATGGGCTGGATTCTATCAGGATTCCAAGCAATTTGGTTTGGAGACCAGATATTGTCCTATATAACAAGTGAGTGTGGCTGGAGAAAATCAGCTTGCATATTTGAGGGAGGGAGGGAGGGTGGGGGTTAGAGGAGAAACTGGCCTACAGAGTCTGAACTTTCATCTCTACCTTACCTTAGCAAGGGGTATATTTGTTGTCTTACCATTTGTTGTTGATAGTCTAAATATTTTGCAATAAAGCTATAGACATGATCTGAAAATTATGCTGCACAACAAAGCTTTTCTGAATTTCTCTGCACTGGGAATTGAATACCCTGACTCTCTGAGGTGCTTTCTGCTGAGGCTCCTGAGAACTCTGGAAGAGTGTCCACAAAAAGATGAAGCACAAAGGCTGCACTCCCTGCTCTCCCAGGCCAATACTGACCTGCAGACTGTTTTCATCTTTTAATGGACTCTTATCCTACTGCGTTCTGTTTGAGGTCAAGTTTTAAGGAACTATGGCCAAAAAATACAACATGATTCAGCAGCACTGATGTTTGGCATTCATGGGCATTCATACCTGTAAATAATGGTTAATAGTAAGTTCCTACTAAAATTCAGTGTAAATATGATTTCAGAAACCTGCTTTTAATGGTGTGAAAGGAGGGTCTTCCCCATTGCCCACCTTCTCTGGCCCTCACCTGTAAGTAGTTTTTGTCTGTCAATCCTGATTGCCATTCTTCTGTCTTTTAGGGCTGATGATGACTTTTCAGAACCAGTAAATACTAATGTAGTGCTGAGATATGACGGAAAAATCACTTGGGATGCACCTGCTATCACAAAGAGCTCTTGTGTAGTGGATGTGTCTTATTTTCCTTTTGACAGCCAGCAGTGCAACCTTACCTTTGGGTCCTGGACCTATAATGGTAATCAGGTAGACCTCATCAATTCTCTTGATAGTGGTGACCTCTCTGACTTCATAGAAGACGTGGAATGGGAGATTCATGGTATGCCAGCAGTTAAGAATGTCATCACTTATGGCTGCTGCTCTGAGCCTTATCCAGACGTGACCTTCACGCTGATTTTGAAAAGGAAGTCCTCTTTCTACATATTTAATCTGTTGCTTCCCTGCATTTTGATCTCTTTCCTGGCCCCGCTGGGATTCTATCTCCCTGCAGACTCTGGTGAGAAAGTGTCTCTGGGTGTCACAGTTCTTCTTGCTCTGACAGTGTTCCAGCTGATGGTTGCAGAGATCATGCCCCCATCTGAAAATGTACCTTTGATAGGTGAGCTTTACACACTTTGTCTTTAAGCATGACTTATTAATAGCAGGGCTGTATGTCAGGGAATCTTCATGTAATTTGTGATTTCTGGGAAGATAAATTTGCTACATTTTTGAAACATAGTGAAGTACTTAAAATATGTGTGGAATCTGTATAGGTATGCTGCAGTTTTTACAAGTTATTTTGTGTTTGTTTTAAATTATACGTTAGCTAGCTGTTTTATATTTATTAAATATAGTTAGAGATTTTGAATTACGCTATCACATCTTGAAATAAAGCTGGTAATGGAAAACAATTTTAGAACTAACACATGAAGTATAATCAAATGCTATAAGAACAAGGTCAGACTGTTTCAAGATATGTTTCTGTCAGATCCAGACGGTTGGATGGCCTGGCAGCATACTCACAGTTGACTTAATATCTGGCAATTGCTACATTGGATTATAGTTCCTGGGAATTCATTATGCTGAAATTTAATTAATGTCTGGGAGTTCAGGAAAGTTCATGTGCAATGGAAGGAACCTAGCTCAGTCCGTTTCCCCTATTCCCCCACTCTCCCTTTCCATCCGTTCCAATCCCTTTGGAGCTGGGCTCAGTCACACTTGTCTGTGGCACGTGCTGTGTTGCTGCTGTCAGCTCTGGCTTTTCCTGCAGAGGCTGCAGAGCAGGGCTGGGAGCTGCTTCTCTGCACAGGCTGGTTGGGTGCTCAGCTGTGTGCTTCAGTTGCCAAAAGCAAGGGCAGAGGAGCACAGCTTGTGTTCTCTTCAGCTCCGTGCTCTGACCTCGGGCTGGCGTGCACTGCTTGTGGATGCCAGCAAGGTCTGCCTATCCACTGACATGTTTGAGAGTGAGAGCACGGATCTGCTGGTGTGGGGTGCATCAATAGCCCAAACAGTGTGGTCATCACTGTTGTTAATACCTGAGGAAATGGGATTTCCAAGGTGCCACGTGAAGCCATTGGTATGGGGATTTTGCAGATACTATGAAAAGAACAAGGCTCTCGAGAAACATTTTTGAGCTGCTTTCTGAATGGATGTGTTTCAAGTAATCAGAGGTTTTAGCTTGCAAATATTTACCATGCTAATACAGTAGTCACACACTCATCATGACAGTGTGAGTATGAGATTTTATTTTAATGGCTTTTATCTTTGTTTTCAAATGGTGAATCCTGATCTAAGAGAGTTAAGGTGATTAAAATTTTATTTCCCTTGCATTTATGCTTAGCACTATGCTGTCACACAGTTACTTCTCATTGAATTTTTTTTATTAGAGCAACATCTTTAATATGATTTTATTTTGTGTTCTAGGGAAGTACTACATAGCAACTATGACCATGATCACAGCTTCCACTGCATTGACAATCATTATAATGAATCTCCATCATTGTGGCTCAGAAGCAAAGCCTGTTCCACAGTGGGCCAAGGTGGTTATTTTGGACTATATGTCAAAAATCTTTTTTGTTTATGATGTGGGTGAAAATTGCACAAGTCCAAAAAGAGAGAAGGAAGAAGAATGTAGGTTAGAGGGGGATGATGGGGGTCAGAGGGGGCACAAAGAGGTAAGGAGTCCTCTTTCCACTAGGAATGATGACTGCAATCTCAAGGAGAAGCTTAATGGAGATTGGAATAAAGGCTATGGAGTTCATGGTGAAAATGTTAGGGAGACTGTTAATTGCTGTTCTTGTTACAAAATGCTGATTAAAAATATTGAGTATATTGCTAATTGTGTTAGAGACCATAAAGCAAACCGGGCCAAAGGAATTGAGTGGAAAAAAGTTGCAAAAGTGATGGACAGGTTTTTCATGTGGATTTTCTTCATCATGGTGTTTTTTATGAGTGTGCTGATCATTGGGAAAGCTGCTTAACTGAAAATGAATATGTTCCTTATGTAAATCTGAATATTCTGTTTGTTTAGGAGGAGTTCAGTCATAGGGGTGCTTTTGAGATATTTGTCTTGCATTCTGTAACAATAAACAAATTGATTCTGTAGGCTGTGACAGTGAGTTGAGACATAGCATAACTGAAGACTTTGCTGGTGACTGCCCTTGCCTTTTAGTATGGGTGTGTTGGTGAGGCTGCAGGATAAGCAGTCAGTGCTCCAGCTTGCTGGGTGGTGGCCATGACTGCAGGCTGTCTGGGCCAGGCTATTGCAGCAGTGGAGCAGACAGCCTAGCAGGAAGTTGTGTATTCACAGGGCTGCATCTCTGCACCTTGCAATTTGATCAGCCCTTTCTCTTTTCCAGGGGAAAAAAAAAAGGCAAATTTATGATATGGTGACATTTTCTGGAGATCATCTCTTCGTGGCATTGCCTTTTCCCCTTTTATTTTAGCTTGACTTGAAAACTTATGTTTTTTGTTCCAGCTCACTGATCATGTTCATTTCACAGGCTCTACGTGCTGTGCCTTTAGTTTCTAATATGGCTGAGCTTACTGAATATGATCTTCCTCTTTATCATCTTCTGCTGCAGAATATGACTGTGTTGTCACCATGGCTCAAGTAAGCCAGATTCCCAGGGTTTCTTCCTCACTGAGTCAGAGGGCCTCTTTTCATTTCTTTCTCTCGAGCCAAATGATAGGAAGAACCTCTCCAGTCCTTTCTACATGTCTCATTGCCCTGGGCGTTTGTTCAAGATGTGCCTTTAAATGTTACTTGAGACTGCTAAAATAGGAGGCTGTGACTTCTGTCTTTTCTCACTGTATTTACTTGCCAGTGTTCACCCTTTGTGTCCCTTGTTCACTCTTACAAGCTCTTTAATACTTAAATTTTAAACAGTTTACAGGAATGCCAAGGTTGCTCTGTGCATTACTTAGCACAAAATTATGGTTTACAGACTCTTTAAAGTAGTGCCATAATCAACACTCCTTGCTCAACACCTTGCTTCTTACATATATGGGAAAATGTTGCTGACAACACCAAAACCCCCTGTTCTGTGTGTTAATTTCTGTTAACCCTCTCAGAGGATAGAGCTCTGGAGGATGTCTCTTGTAGAAGAGTAAGAAACCACTACCTCGGGCATGCCCATGGCAAATAAATTGCTCTTGCAAAGCACCCTGAACTTTGAAACCATGATATTCTAGATGCAGTGGGAGAGGCAGAATGGCATTGTAATGGATCCCAGTCAAAAGTTCATGTGATAAAACTAATTTTCATAATTGTTGCAGTTAATAGGAGCATACCTGCAAATCAGTAACTTAAGAGCAAGGAGCTAAACTGGTAAAGTGATGCAGTTGTTATGCCCAAATTTATTAGAAGAAAGGGAATTGTTCTTTTTATTTTGAGGATGTAAATGATGCATTGAATTGTTAATGGCAGGTTTTCTTTTGTGTGGAATAATTAACACTGTAAACTTATCTGGATTCTCATACATAATGCAAGCCTAAAGTCCAGGTTTTAATGTAAAGCTAAACTGGGTGTCTAGCCAAGAATAAACTCAGTATGTGGAAAAAGTCTCAAGTGTGTTCCCTGAGTATTATCAGTTCCCACTCAACCAGGGTAACTTCGAGTAGCTCCTTCAGAAGACAAGCTGTTTGTTTTCGTTCACTGTGCAGAAAAACAATTGCATCCATTTGCCACATCGTTCAGGGTCTGGCACTTACACTGCCTGCTTGAGGAGACTGGTTTGCTCTTCCTTGTGGAAGAAATTATTGTCTGGAAAGCTGAGGGAGTAAGGTATTTAAAGATAAGGGTAAAATACTCAGAACAGGAGTCTTCAGCATGGAAAACTGATGACCAAGGGTTTATTTAAGGCTTATGGATGGCATAAAGAGCTACTGTTCACAGTCTCTTACAACAGGGTACATGAAATGTACACAGTGTGTGGCAGTGGAAGAGTATGTACAACATGTGATAAGGCTGAAGAACTCTTTGCAACAGGATGGGTGGATGCCAAAAGATTATATGAATTTCAAGACTTAAGGGAAAAAATAAAAATCTACTGGCATACTTTTAAATACAGTCACCAAGCATTTAAAGGAGGAGCAATATTTTAGGGATTCATGACTACATGTTCTTCAATGCTCTTCATCCCGCTGGTGGCATCCACTGGAGGCAGCTTCAAGATTTTGACAGCTCTTTAGTCTGATTCAGAATATCTTTCTTAGAAATTCAGATTTTGTCCATGTCACTCTGTTCAAAGCAAACTGCTGCACTTGTGGGCTTTCCATGTGTAAGGGAAAGTTTGTAATCTTAGGTGGACTGTGGGCCTCTGTCATGCTGGTGCTTTTCAGTACTCTGCGTGCTTGGATGATGATGTTGAAATCATGCTTTGCAATTCCCTAATTCTTTTTATGTGAAGATGTGATGATATAAGAAATACCTTCCTCGCAAGAATATGATTTGAAAAATAGTTCTAATGATTCACCTTACTAACTATTAAATTTGCTGTTAAATTTTTATCCTTTTCTTTGGGCCACCAGACATTCTCAAGTGTTTCTTTCACCCTTTATTTACATAAGGTGATTTTTCTTGATCATGTAAGAAAGACTTTTCTATTTTAAGTTCATAAGAGCCTTGGATTTGATAAAGATTGTGAGTAGCAGATGATGAGTGCCAGTAGAATCTGGTCCCTGAATTTTTGTGATGCTAGGACCCTTGAGTAATGTCCCTGGATTTGATCATCATTCAGAGTAAAAAACATGATATGACACTGCATGCCATGATTCTGGTGACAAGGCTGACCCAAGGCCCAGGCTACTGCCAGGCAAGGGCTACCTGGTTTAAAGTTAGCTCAGGAGTATCTGACTAAACTGTAGAGACAGTAGCCTAGGTCTTAATGTTTGCAGAATCACAGAATCATTTAGATTGGAAAAGACCTCTGAGATCATCATGTAATGTCCACTCATTTCTTGAACACCTCTAGAGATTGTGACTGCACCACCTCCCTGGACAGTTCATGCCAACCCTTTCCATGAAGAAATTTAATCAAGATGAAATCTGTTCCAAATCAGCCTTGTGTGTGACTAGGTAGAACTGTACACGACAGCTGTAGTGCTGAGCGAGACAGGACTGTTTAATCTGTCTGTCTTGGCCTCTTCCTCTTTCCTTTGTGGGCCTCGTGCTTAGATCCAGTAATCTTTGAGGAAGAAATTATTAGAAAATACAGAAATTATTAATAACTATGACTCTAGTAATGGAAAATTAGCTATTTATTCACTGAGTAACTCTGTTTACCATGAAGGCAGCAGAGTGACTTTATATTTACTGAGGAGAACAATGATGCTGTAAAAATATTGTTTTAGATCTGTGTGCTGCAGAGGCCTTTGAGGGATGAACTGACAGATTCTTTTGTTGCACCATCTCTTGGCAGAGAGATCAACTCTCCTTTCTTGTACTGAGTCACTGCAGTGTTGAAATGAGGAAAAATAGAAACTTTCTCTTGTGATGCCTTCACTGCTCTTTTCACAAGCAGAATTACAGAGCTCAAGTGTAATGGGATGTTGGGGTGTTGAATTTTCAATGGTGCAGAAAGGCAGAAGATGGTCTTTCCTATCCTAGGAAATCTGTTGTTGTTCATGGAAATTGGGGCAAGAGGGTTCAGACTAAACCAAAAAGGATCATCCTGAACAATAAATGACATTCTGAGAGAGAAGAGGTTTTTCCCATGTTTCACGAATTCAGATGTCACACTTTAAGCATCTGCATCTTTTGTCCACTGGTTAGCAAAGCTTGGTTCTCTGACACTGCCAGGATTATGATACATGTCTCACAGTCATTTCTCAAGAAATGCAGGAGTGTGGCAAGAATTCCTGATTGTGCACCAGTCCCAGTTTGAGAAGCTGACAACCTCAGTGTGATTGTTTTGGAGACAGGAAAAGGAGACATGGGGTGAAAGGCAACTCCTCTCATTCGGTTTACAAAAGTGTGAAGAATCCACATTTTCTTATGAACTTCCGTTATTCATTGAAAAAAGCATATATTGACTCTTGTTCTCTTTCTTAATATGTTTTCATCAGTGGCAATATAGAGAACCAAAGGTGACCTCTGTAGTTTGTGTGCAGCCACCTCCTTTGTACTTGCAGGCAGAGTGAGTGACCTAGAGCTCAATTAAAGGCTGAACATCTATTTTCTCACTGTTCTCTGAAGTCTACTAAAAAGGAGAAATCTTTCTTCTTTGTTAGAGGCAAGTCCAACTCTGTGAAGGGACACAGAAGGTAGTGAAGCTGTTTGTATCTAGTTTGTGCTGTGCAAATTAGGGCTTCATTGTCAACAGACACTTTTAAAGAACTCCATTTTACCTTTGCAGTAAGGAGGAACAGAGATAGCGAGTACCTAGCTCACTTTTGTTCTTGTGTCTGTCTTTCTAAACACTTTTTTACATTTAATTCCTAGTCTGCAGGCCACAGACCACTGAAGATCTGCAAGGCCACCAGGAGGACACTGCACCACAAAGATGAGTGTCTCAGGTGGTGCCTTCTGGTTACCTGGGGTGCAGGGATGGACATTGGTGGTGAGCTAAGTCATGCCTCAGTCACGAGTTGCTCTGTCTGGCCATGACAGTACTGTATCTTCTGTCAGGTGTAGCTCTACCATTGTGGTTGAGAAGGCAACCCAGAGGCACCTTTGCATCAGGATGAAATACAAATCTAACTGTGGAGGGTGGGATGTAAGTTATGGGGAGCATAGCAGGGTGGAAAATAGGGTCTGTGAAAAAGCTGGCATCTGGAACTGCCCTGGTCTCTTCTTAGGTATTCCTGCTTCAGAGTAGAAATCCATCTACTGAACATCCAGAAAATGCAAACTGAGATTAAAAAAGGGAATCTGCAATTTTGAGGAGGGTTTCTATTCTACTTTCTGAAAACATTTATTTAAAAAGTGATCCAGTACTACCTTTTAAGCAACCCATCTAGGATTATGGATTTTTCTGGGGAGCAGGTATTGTTTTTTTTACTCTGCCATTATCATGTTCTGTGTCTTGGCATTCACAGAGCTACTCACAACAAATCTTTATCTCTATTTTAAAAGAGCTTGAAACAGATTTTCATAGGTTATTATTTTTATTCATATCATTCTTCACTGAACAAATTTTATCAATGGTGTTGGGAGTGCCGGGGAGACTGCACACTACATTCTTTCCTACATTTCACTTTTGTTAGAAGAATGCACTAGTTTTGATTAATTTAAATGCGATGCCAGAGATGTCAAAGGAAGAGTGGAGCAAAAAATCGCATGCTTTTAAAAAATTACTTAAATTTAACCCAGATTATTGTAGGCAGAGTGTTTCACTGAATAGAATTGTTAAACTGGATTCGCTGGGTATTTGCTTTCTATGTGTTCTGTCATCACTAACAGACAACTTGATTAATAGCAGTCTTAAATACTGTATAATCACATCATACTCTGGTTTTGTTTGCTTTTGAATTCTCCATTAGCATGCTTAACAACAAGTTAGCAGGAAATTTTTTGAGGCAATATAATATGAGCAAATAAAGAATGACAGTATCATTAATGCCCAGATCTGCATGCTTCTGTTGTTAGTGTGCCATAGATAAGTAATAGATCTGGCTCTTATATTCACTCTGTGTTTGCAGTTCTAGCTGAGCACTGCTCACGACATTTCAGTGACAAGAGTGCCTTTTGTTAATGTTACATTGGAGCAAAAGTATACCCTAACAATAAAGTTAAATAGATGGTAAAGTCATCTGGAGTAGTCTCCAGCAGTCAGAAAAGACCTTTACAGAGAAAGCATTTGGCTAGAATGTGGAGTCCATGTTCAATGGGGATGGAAGTTTGGTTTGGCTTCCACAGGGCCACAATTGCTTAGGGGATGGTAGCAGACACATTTGTGTTGCAAAATAATGCTACAGAAGGTTAGCAAAATGAAGAAGAGGAAAGAGATGGGAAAAGCTAATTAAACATGAAGTGAAAAATGTAAAATTGCTGAGACTATTGTTCAGCACCTGTGACTTCACTGGAGCACATTCAGGCTGTGGGATAGCTCCTTTAATTCTAAAATCCCATCCACTGGGCAGCCTGTGTCCAGGGGTGGACTGCTGGCAACCCTGGGGCTGCATCACAGCAGTGGGTCTGTTGTGGGGTGAGGGGTGACTGTCTCAGTCAAGCACAAGGCTGCCAGCTTACCCTGAGTCATGATGAGGTGTCCAAGCCTTGACTAGCTTGATGGATTGGTGGGACCCTGAGGAGCTGTCATCACCTACTGGTAAAGCACATCTACTTCATCTCTCTGCTCAGCTCCCAAAAGTAAGTGTCTGGTGGCTTTCAGCAGGAGAATTGTCACTTCTACGGTCTGGAAGGTTGGCTTACTCTGGGATACTTCATAGCACTGAGTTCCTTCTGGCACCATGATTATTCAGATAATTTTCTGTCCAGCTCAACCATGTTTTCACAGGAAGTTGGTAGCTTCCTCCACAGGAGGCCTGACATGGTTCATAGCTGTTATAGGTGTATTTTCTTGTCCTGCAGGCTGTACCTACTTTTGATTAGCATTTTAATATTCCAGGTGAATGTCAGCAAGTTATCTGTGGTGAATTAAACTTCTGTTGCTCTAATCTACTGTTTTTAACATAGCTGAAAACAGAATGGTGGTCACAAGATAATCTCTTTCCTCATAGTCAAAGGATGAGAGTTCATGAAAAACTTTATGAAAACGGCTTACCACTAACATCCCAAACCCAAGGGTGAACTGGCTTCTTCCTCCCTCACTCTGAAACAGTAGTGGAGTGCAAATGACCTCAGGGGTATGCTGCTCAGGTATGGGCAAAGCCCAGTCACCTTCAGGTACAGTGTCTCAGTTCTGCTTTGGAATGCCACCTTCACTACCCTCCAGAGGTTGATCGACCTGCAACAAAGAGCATTCTCAACACCTTGGTTCAAAGTGGACTGGGCTGGATAAGCGTGTTATTTGGAACAGCACCCTTGAGCTGCATGAATTCTCAGCAGTTCTTCAAGCCAGCAAGTTTGTGTCTCCAGGAGCATTATACTGGGACCCTAGATTCCTGAGGGACCAGCAGCAAACCAGTCTGGGGGTCCTGCCCTTAGGGGAATGGTAGAGAGCTTCAGGGTGTTGGAAAGAGTAAGTCCAGGGCCCAAGTGTCTCTGCTAAGAAAGGTCCTTCTGAGGAATTAGTTCCTCATCTGAATCCTGAGACCTCTAGGGGTCATACAAGTACTGTTCTAGTTGCTGGGGTGCTTCAAGGCCATGCTTGTAGGCAATTAAAAAAAAAAAAAAGAAAAAAGAAAAAAAAGAAACAGCTCTTAACCCTAAATGTGCTGTTTTCTCCAAAATGCAACAAGTGATGCAGCCTTGCTAGCACAGCTGCTCCTGTTAATCCTTTATTAAGGACTAAGTAAATGAAGAATTCTCTCCTAAGAGCAAAGATTAGCATTCTGAAAGGCTCCTTCACTACCTCCTCAGAAGCCATGCTTTA
This sequence comes from Euphonia xanthogaster, assembly GCA_034509185.1. Lineage (NCBI taxonomy): Eukaryota > Metazoa > Chordata > Aves > Passeriformes > Fringillidae > Euphonia > Euphonia xanthogaster. The sequence continues at coordinate 48,620,262 of JAYDZK010000202.1, read as the reverse complement.
ATTCATAGCATGATTTAGGGCTGAACAGTCTTAGGAAGAGATCTGATTCGAGGTAGGCTGTTAGTCCTTGGAGTACTGCAGGTTGCAGGTTTCATGAGCAGGGGAGGTTGATCCCTACACTTGGTCAGAATAGTCTGGGATATTGCTGGGGCCAAGAGAAAATGCCTGCTGGAGGAAATTGGAGCTATGACAGGAGAAACCTGAGCCCTTGACCAGGTTGTGCAGGTATTTTTCTCCATAAGAGCCCTCACAAAGCTGCGCTTTGCATTGGTAGCTAGAAAAGTGTGGCTAACAACCCAGAGCTTTGGCTGTCACTGAGCAGTGCTTCGCTGCATCAAGTCTGTCTCTCCAACATTCCTCTTGCCAAGAAGGCTGGAGCTGGGCATGATTTTGGGAAAGGACACAGCCAGGACAGCTGACCTACTGATCCAAGGGTATTCCATAATATAAGACATCTGCTCATCTATAAAAACCTTGAGAGAAGAGGAAAGGAGGTGGTGGTAGGGAGGGGTTGGGGAATTTTTCTTCCATGGCAACTGCTGTGTGTACTGAAGCCCTTCTCCCCAGGAAGAAGCTGGACATCATCTCCTGATGGGAAGTAGAGAATAAATCTTTTGGTTCCCTTTGCTTCCATGCACAGTCTTTGCTTTTGCTTTATTAATCCGCCTTTATCCTTATCCATGAGGGGTTTTTTCCCACCTTATTTTCTCCCTCCCTGTTCTGCTGAGGAGGGGAATGGTAAGAGTGACTTAATGGGTACCTGGTGTCCAGTGAGGGTCAACCCACCATAACAACTTAAACTTTCATTGTTGCATCAGATTACCATCCTCTGGAGAATTCCTGAAGTGTAGAGGCTGTGCAACTACACCTGTGAGGTAACAGATGTAATAAGACTGTGTTGGAGGTAATTTGGTCCAGCTCAAGAGACCCAGAGTACCCTAGCTGCAGCCTGGGCCTGGTTTATGCTCTAACCTTCCCCCACGACACTGCTTCCATTTTACCTGCTTATGTGCTTTGTACGTGGTCCTCTTGAGCCCAGCCAGGCAGTGACTCCTTCCCCTTCCCTCTCCATCCCAGAGGACTCATACCTGAAGCTCTCTGTGCACATGGCAGAGGGGAGGAGGCAGCGCTGCTGCGCAGGCAGAGTGGCTGCAGACACTGCCAGACTCTGCCATCAGTCTAGCTGCATTTGCTGGAATGGTGATATGACCAGCCTGGGGGGAAGGACTTCATCTTGTGCAGCAGCAAAACATCAGTCACTGTTCACTCCCACTGTGCTGCTACACTGCTCTTTTGTATTTTCTTTAAAAAACCCAAAACCAGAAAAAAATAGCTGGAACAAGAAGGTAAATGTCAATCAGACCTGTATCAATATCGTCTTAAATCCATGAAATACACAAAGGCCTGGCAATAGAGAAGGAACAAGGCACAATAACTGATTTCAGAAATTCCTGACATCAGAAAAGTTACAAGCAATTAACTCAAAAAAAGGGAAACCTTGTGAGGATGCCGCGGGACCCAAAATTACAGGTTTTGCACGTAGATGGTGGGGCTTTATCACAGACTGGAGAGAACCAGTGGGCAGATCTGCAGTGGTGTGGCATCTAGTTTTAATGAGATGCTCGTTTAAAGATGAGGCAGCAAAGTATTATTATAGCTCTGGGCCATGGTCCTGCTGCTGCTTGTCTTGCTGTGACTGAGGCCTGCTCTTGTGGCTTGTACATCAGCAAGCAACCTATGGTTTTTTTCTTTAGCAGGATGTATGAATAAATTGCTCTAGATGGGGGTGAATACAAAACAGAACAGAAAGATGCTGTTTTTTTTTTTCATTGCCTGCTTCACTGTGTTTAGTGGGGGTGCTTAGCTAGGACCCTGTGTGTTGGTAGTGATTTCCCAACTCCTTTTACTTAATGATTGTAGCTGGTTTTTCTTTCAAAATTAAGCATCTCTTGACAAGTTTAGAGATGGCATTTGTAGAAGTAGAGCATTGTGCTAGAATAGCTGCTTTGGTTAAGTTCTGGGTCCTGCTGAGGAGCTTCATGCCCTGGTAGCAGGACCACCAATCTGGAACTACCCCAAAAGTGTGGCAGGCTTTCCTACAGCTCTGTAGTTCTCAGTGTCGACCCTTCAGGTGCACCCAGGCATTACTGATGAATAAACAAACACAGACAATTTCTATTACAGAGATAAAGATTTCTCTTAAAAGGGATTAAATCTGTAGGGAAAAGGACTTCATTTAGTCCAGGAAGAGCTGTGGTGGGGAGTCGGTGTTGAACAAAACAGAGCTTTGTAAGAATTTTCTGACTTTTTACCTGGTACGTGAGCCTCCCCTCTTTTTATTGCTCCTGTGGATCATGCTGTCTCACTGTAAATAAGATCTCTCCAAAGAGCAGCTTTATCTATACCAGGTAATTCACCTAATTGCATGCTATTGAAAGAAAAGGGTTTTACTCTGGTAGGAAGCTAGAAGTTCCAAGGTTCATGGCAAAACTAAGAGAAAAAATATCTTATTGAGGATCTATACAATCACTTGTAATTTGCTTCTGTTCTCTTAAATACTGTCCAGCAACTCTGGGTCCCATGTGAAATAAGTGTGTTTACTTTTATTACCTCAGTATGCAACAACTGATGTTCTGCATACCTCTTCTGACACCCATGCTAATTCCTTTTGCTGCTCTTGGTGGATGTTGCACAGCCTAACTTCTGTCTTGGCTTTTTTGCTTTCAACCTGGCTGACTTAAATGCCAGAGGTTTATTACATGCTCTCAGTCTGAGTTAATTTTTTTGGCCTCTGAATCTACTAATTGCCATTTGTAAATTTTCCTGGTGGTAAAGGTCACAGAGATAAAGACTGGCCTCCATAGCTCAACCTCTTGGCACATCTCAGGTTATGAAAGGCGGTGTTGAAGTCTGCTGATTAAATTAATTACTCTTCTGAGGTTTCATCATAAAGAAAAACTCTTTTGCCTTTGTAGTTCACTTCCATAAAATTTTTGCATCATATCTCAGAGCTGGGTTAGGAACCTCTAATTTTACTGGAGCACAATCAGATGGTATAGAGAATTTATGTTTGTCAAACATAAGCCTGATCCTGAAGTGGGCGTTGCATAGATGCTTTCCTTTGCTTCATAAGACTAGAAGGCAGGCTGCTGCTTTTGCTTTCCCTCTAAACTTTCTGCCTTTGCTAGGAACATCTCTGGGCAGAAGAAGCCTGAGAATAAAACTGAAAAAAAGCCTGAGAATGAAACAACAGTGTTTTGGTGTCTAAAGGCACACAAACCAGCACTCAACGTTCACTCTATCTCCTGCAGAAAACTCACCCATGAAAGTGCATGCTTCTGAGCATAAGATACACTTTCCAAAGTTATGCCTGAGTGCCAACAGGGGATCTGGTGCCCTAAATTAACCTATTCCCATTTGAGGGAGCCAGGAGCAAGCTAGTACCAGGATGTTGTCATAAAAAGCTGGTCTCTTGCTGTTCCTTACATCCAGCACTCCTGGTTAGCCTTTGCTCCCTTGGACTGAAATGGCATCTCCACTGCTGTTCCTGACAGTCACACTGCCAGAGTCCAGCAGGGTGGGGACAGCTGAGTTAATACCAGATCATGCAGATTAGCCCTTGACATGAGCTGTTGGGGAGGATGTGTAAGAGCAAGTGCCCCTGTCCCTTCTGCAGGCTGTCCCCCCCTGCTTTTCTTTGCTGAGGTGGTTCTTGCTGTGTTTATTCACTGGGTGCAGCATTGCAAAGCTGGCACTGCAGCTCTTCTGGAATTGTTGGATTATAGCCGATTGCGATGTGCTGACACTTACTGAAGCTTAGAAAGCTCCCCAGAGCCACTGCAGCAGAGAAGGCCACTATCTGCAGAGGTAATCAACCCAGGGACTTCTCAAATATCTCCTTGCTGTAGTCTGGTGCCCCTATGGACTAGCATTGCAGCCTTGCCTTTCCTACCAAGATCATCTCCAAGGCAGTTGCAGCAAAGCCATTGTGGTACCTCTGAAATGTAGGTTATAATTTTTAAAATAAGCAATACAGTATACATGTGGCTATATAAATCACAAGGCAAGATATAATCATTGCATTTATAGAATTATAGAATGGTTTGGGTTGGAAAGGACATAAAAGATCATCTACTTCCAAGCCCCTGCCACAAGTAGAGGTACCTCCCACTAGACCAAATTGCTCAAGTCCCTATCCAGCCTGGCCTTGAACATTTCCAGGGATGGGTCATTCACAATTTCTCTGGGCAACCTGTTTCAGTGCCTCACCACCCTCATAGTGAAGAATTTCTTCCTAATACCTAATTTAAATTAACCCTTTCTCAGTCCAAAGCCATTTCCCCTTTTCCTGTCACTACATGCCCTTGTGAAAAGTCCCTCTACAGGTCTCTTGCTCATCCAATTCCCAGTGCTGAGCCCCAGCTCAGGCAGAGGGGCTGGGGCCGGAGTACTGCAGCTGCCTGACCACCCCTGGCTGCTCTTCTCCATGCAAGTCCAAGCCTTTGGGGGTTTTGCAGAGCTTTTGGAGAAGAAACGTACCCTATAACATCTGTGTCCTGTTGTACAGGGGGAAAACTGACTTCAGCTGTTTCCAAGGCCTTTGCTGGATTATGTTTTAGCACAGAATTTATAAATACAATAATTAAATGTAATTTTGAAGCAGCTTTTCTAGCACTTCACTGTAGTCAAAGTAAGGGCAGCTTTAGAAAAAATAGGCCCTCCAAGCAAGATCTAAAGGCAACATTCAAAATTATTCTTAAGATGCAATTGCCTTCTCTTTCCGGAACATCCAGTCCTCATGTCTCCTCCTTTTGTACTTAGTCACTGCACTTCATTTTTGCAAAGCCCACCTTCACAGCTCCTCTGCTCTATCACTTCCCAGCTTGGAAATCCTTGATCTTGGATACATGAGCATCCCAGCTGGAGCCAGACTTTGTTTCCCCTCGTGCACAGGACATACTTGATACATTAGCAGTACTATGCCCAGTATGTCCACTACATCTGCTGCATTTCTGCCAGATGTCAGGCTATCTTCCTAACCAGCACAGTGTTCGGGCATGATCTGAATAGCCTGAGCACCTATGGCAACCCCTGGCACTGAAGTTGCCACCTGCCTGCCAGCACAAATTGCTTTTGTAAGCTTTATTTGCTTCGGTGGACTGTCTGCTGTTTCTCAACCTGAACTGCCTTGTGGAAAGTAGCTCTTTCATCCATAACTCCTTCCTTAAAATCAATGATAGCAAATGCCAACATTTTCAGAAATGCTCAAGGTGAGATTTCCAAGGGCACGTTGCTCTAAACTGAGTTTTGTGCCTCAAAAGCCAAGACAGAATGAGGGCTAAATCTTCAGAACTGCAGAGGAAATGCTGCTAGATGGGTAAGCATGTCAGAGGAACTGCCACAGTCTCCAAAGGTGAATGCTCCTTCCCACCTTCCCCACAATGAGACATTATTCTCCTGTGTTTCAGGCCTAGGAAAGTTATGTATAGTTTAAATTGAAGTAATGACAGGAAGGTAAAGGGAGTGTACAAAGTACCTATGCAAAATAAAAAGAACTATGTCTGGTTGATCTTCCATCTGTTTTATTTGAGAAGGAGAGTACTTGTGTGTTGACAGTTACTAAATACACAGAAAACATGTTCATCTGCAGAAATCCCCCAAGCTGAGAGTGCCTGGAAGTTGAAGGGATGCTGGGGAACAGTAGATAACCTTGTCCCGTTCTTTCTCTTCTCTGGTTATTGACTTCTGACACTAAATCTTGGGCTAAATGGATCCTGCACCAGACTCAGCACAAAAACCCATAGATTCTAACTGTGCAGCTGCTAAAGAGATGGAAAGATGTTCCTGGAGAGTTAATATATTTCCTCCTAGGTTGTAAAAGGTGTGGAAGCAAATCCATCACTCTGCTTCTTCTCTACTATTCATCTTGGGCTACTCTGAAATACCATCTTCTCTCTTGGCATTCCTTTTAGTAGCAAGCAAGTTGAGTAAATTCAAACTGCTCTGCAGTTTGGGCTCAGCAAATGTAGAAATAAGGGTTCGAGGTAGTCACGGTTGTCTCTGTTCTGGCAGAGAGCCCCCATAGTACACTGGACCAGAACAGCCATTGCATGAGGCTCCTTATAATGGGAAAGTCCAACCAAAAATCAAAATTTCACACAAGCAGTTGCTTTGGCAACAGCCTGTTAGCAAGCTGTCATCTAGCAAGCTGCCAGGCTAACTCTTTACCGAGTGGGGAGGTGTTGGCAGCTTAGACCCATGGGAGCAGAAGTGGTGGGTCAGGGCTGCGGCACGCGGGCTGACGCTACGGCTGCCCAGTGCAGCACTGCTCACTCAACGTGTCTGTCCTGTTTGGGATGCAGCTCAAGTGGATGCCTCTGAACAGCTTTTTGGCAGAAATTTTACAACGATTTGCCCAGCTTTATCATTTGTATCATAGTTCCTGTATCAGCTCATCCTTGTTATTGAGCCTTTCATGTCAATTTACATGTATCTATTTCTAGCTTTCATCAGTTTGAGCCTCTTATGCCATCTGCTAGATGTCCAAAAGTTGCTTTCTTACAAGAAAATTGTGATCTGCTATATTTACTTTTCAATCAGACATTAGCTCATTTGGACTTGGTTTTTGTCTTTGATCAATGGATCCTATAACAGTCATCAAAAGCTTTTCTTCCTCCTGATCAAAGTGGAAAAGTAAGGTGTACTGAATCACCTCCATTTTCCTTAGCATTCCTCTGCTTTTTGAGAGGAAGAGCCTTATTCCTTGTCTATTTTCTCTCTTCTCCACCCTCTTAAGCTTCATCACTGTTGGGTTGCCATTATCTTTTTGCAACAAGCAAAGCCCTAATTAAATTGAATTTCTATATTAAAAGCACTGGGTAGCAGCTCTTTAGCCTGCTCTGCCATTTCTGGAGTGAAATATCTGCTTCATAAAGCTGCCCTTTGTTTTCCTTGTTGACCTCTTGCAGGTTTTTCCACTCTGCCTTCACTTTTTTCCTTCCCCCTTCTGATTTCATTAAAAGAGTAGCTTTCATCTTTTGTTTTGGGAGGTGTGTGTTTCCATGGGCACTCATGCGCTGGCCCTTTTGTGCTGCTTTCACATCAAACTCAACAAAAGCAGAAAACTTACAGAGAACAAGACCTGAGATCTCTAAGCCCCGTCCAGCCCTGTGACATTGTCCTGCTCATTACCCCGAGGTTGTAATGTCAGACCGCAAGGAAAAGCATTCTGGAAGAGCATATAGGTAGAATTTTGTCAGATGATGACTATACTTCCACCCCCCTCTACTCATTTTGGGGCTTATTGATTGGCCAATTAAGAAATAGCCAGGTAACAACTAATTAAAAAAAAAAAAAAAAAAAAAAGGACTCTACTGGTAAGACTGGCATCGACAGTGGGAAAACAGGAAAGACTCTAAGAAAGCCTGCCAAGATTAATTTATAATAATGCTTTTAAATTTATAATTGAAGTATCAGAAAGCTGTTCTGAAACATCTTTTTGGCAGGCATGTTCTCTTTTTTCCCCAGCATAACATGTGGTGCTAGGATGTCTTAGTAATCTCTTCTTCAAGACTTGTCATGAAATACACAAAGTCATTGAGTTATGTGTATCTAAGGCTATTACACGTGAACCCTTATCTTATACAATCTGTTCCAGGGTGTTCCTAAGTTCTGCCAAAGTCAAATCCTGAAATGCTTCTTGGTAGGAATTTTCCACGGTTGGTAAGATGAGAAGAATGTACCTCTGAGCAGGCGCAGTCTGATATCCCAGTCAAATCAGACCCACGGAGGAGCAATGCCACGGGAGGCCAGCTCATCCTTTGTTTTTCATTAATATTTTTGTCTGCTCCCTATTACAGGCAATGCAGCCTCTGCGGATCACAACAGCCAGGCCAGGTCTCCCCACAGCTTTCCCTGTTTGCAGACGTGAAAATCCATTTCTCAAGTGAACCGGAGGTGAACCTCTGGAAGGGGAGCGGTGGTCGCGGTGCGTGTGGGAGCACTGCCATCGTTCGGATGCAGACACCATGGCAGGAGTAAGCTGGGGCAGCAGCCGCGGGGGCAGCGCCCACGTGTGAAAAAGCTATTGGTGCTCTGTCCTTCTCTCCCTGGTGGCTCCTGCTGCTGGCCCCTCCTAAGCCCTGAGGAGATGTGCAATGCCATTGTGCAAGCAGCGGGCGAGCCAGCAGCAGAGATGAGAGGAGCCTGGGGGAGTAAGTTGTCAGGGAACGGGGGCTGTATTGGGCCCGAGAATTATCTTAGCAATAAACCTACTCACAAGAATAAATGGGAGCAGGAGAGCTGCCAGTTAATAAAAAAGGCTCCTAGCAGAAAATATTTGGGCTGAGCACCAGAAGCAGCCTGACAGGCAGAGTCACAGTTCATTTTGGCATTGCCCAATTTTATGTACAAGATGTTTTCTGTGCCAAAGGTGGGGCTTTCACATTGCTCTGCCGTGCCATGCTTACCTGCCAGGGCATTGCTAGGTGTGCTGCTGCTGCTGTGCCCTCAGCATCGCCCTGTGGAAGCAGGCAGGCTGAGACGGGAGCAGACGCGGGGCTGATCCTGCAGAGCTCCCTTGGGCTGCACGGCTCACCCCTCTGCCTCCTGCCTGGGCCAGCGCAGTGGCTCCTGTGGGGACGTGGCAGACCCGCGTCGGGGAGCTGAGCCTGGTTCCACGCAAGCCCTCGCTCCTGCCCTGGGTCCGTGCTGGCCGGTGGGAGCGGGTGCAGCCAGACTGGGGCTGGCAGCAGCCATTCTCTGGGGCGGGTCCCAGGTACTTGGGGTGTGCGGCTCACCTGCCACTGCTCTGGGCTGGTCAAAGCTGAGCCGGCTCCGGCCTGGAAACCTGGATGTCATTCTCTCATAACACCTGAGATGAAAAGCCCTGCTTAGCCTGCATGGGTGTCCAGCTGGCAGGTCCCACGAGATTGCAGCAGTGCCTTTACAAAGGTACGTTTCATCTTTAGCTGCTATCACGCTCAGGCCGACATGCCCACGGATTGAGCAGACTGCAACAAAAAGCTGTTTGAATAGTATGATAAGACTAATGTTGCCCTAAAGAAGATGTTGGCATGTGTTAGCATGTGGGAGTGAAGCCAAACAAAAAATGCCAAAAGCAAGAAGCCACAGTTCTCAGAAATCACACCACCCTAGGTGCTGAAGAAGACAATCTCCAGTGCCCAGCACTTTGACAACTGCTATTGCTCCCCTCAGTCATTTGAGGTCTGTTCTTTGTGCCAACAGGAAAATCAGAGCATACCCTCCAGACAGCACCAGGGCAAGTCATGGGCACAGTCTGCAGAGTTTCTTGAACACCTTCTGTCCCCATTAAAGTTTCCCCGGCCTGTGTCCTCATCTCAGCTGACAATGCTGACTAAACATTGCCTTGCCAAGGGCTCATAACCTCACCTGCTGTGGCTCAGGGGCCAAGACTGCCCTTGTCACTTCAGGGCTGCATGCTGGTCCCTGGGGAAGCTCCATTAGGAGGGGGTTGTTGAGTGTACCCAGGCATCTCCACTCATTCTTGGAGCATGCTCCTGATCCAGGGTGGTGGCAGACCTGTGCCTCTGGTTGGTCTGAACTGGATTTCCCTGTCACAGTATAACAGTGTGCAGCTCACCAAACACCCAGCTGTCATTTCAACAGCCCATGATATTCTGGAGATGAAGCAGAAGTTATAGGAATTGCCGCTGCTCTATCTCAAAATGTAATTGGCTTTGGGGAAGCTGTTATTCATACTCTGGTTACAAAAGCAAAGGGTGGGCAACCCTCACCAGTGATGAGCTGACATGTCCCTAAATGCCACAGCCAGGGAGAAATAGTGAAGCTCACTGAGAGTTTTCAAGGTAGGAAAGAGTATTTGGTCACAAACAGATGCCCAGTCCCAGCCTTACCTATGTTAAACAACTCTGTAATGTTTTTTTCCTCTCTTGTGGGCAAATCATTTACTGTAATTTAACAACAACCACATGAAATTCACTTCCTTCTGTTAAAAAAATAAGACAAGAAAAATAGGATTAAACATCTCAGTTTATCTTTCCACATAGGTCACATGGCCAAAGTTGATTGTAAAATGTTGAAATACTAGTTTGAGGTGTAGCCAGTGCCAAGTGTCGTACATTTCCGTGTTCTCCCTGACCTCCTATTGCTCACAAAGATGTCACAGAAAGACAAGGAAGTTAATTCTCTCAGGAGGCAGATTTTTTTTTCTTTTAGTGTAAATTTAAAATACCATTTATTATCCTTAAATCTAATCCTTTTAGACCTTGGCGCTGTCCTAATCCCAAATCCAAAAGGAACAGTCTGAAAAAAACTTGTACAAAAGCCAAAGTGTGTAACGAACTCACTTCATCTAAGAGTGTCTCAAAACCCCAGATGAGCTGCAAGGAGTGGGTCCAGAAATGTGAGGTGAGACCCTCACACACCATGTAGCCTTTTGTGGAAAGAGCAGTGCAGGTCCCTGTGTTTTTGGGGTGTCTACAGACCCAGGCCGGGGGCTCAGGCAAAGGTGAGCTGGCTGAACCTGGTGAACACCTGCCTGGCAGAATGCAGGTGGGGGTTTGAATCAGCATTTGGGAATTTGGCTCCTAAGGCTCATGGGTTATGGAGGAGTTTGGGACTCAGAGACAGTACAGTGCCATACTAGACTTGATTTTTCTTCCCAGCTACAAATTACAGCAGACTTCCATGATTTCTTTTTCCACGAGCAGCAGCTTATGTTCGCTATGGTGGAAGCAGCTTCAGTGCTCCAGTGCTCTGCCAAGACCTTGTTAGCTGCCCCATTGCTGCCTGGATGCCAGCATTGCAGCTGCTGACTAGGATTGTGTCCCTCTGTGTCCTGCACAAAGGCTGATGAGCCAAGGGATCCATCTACTGGAGTGAAGCCAAGCTTTAAGGGAATACTTAGTTTATCCACATGGCCAGAAAGCCTCCTGCAGGGGACAGCATCTGAAATGCCAAAGACTCAAGACGCTAAAGATGCCCTGTGCAGGGCCAATGCATGCATAACAACTTTAATAAGTAATCCCTTGTCATTACATGCCCTTTGGAAGACACCTTGGTCCATAACCTATGGATTTGCTACAGGAGTGAGAATTGCTTATTGTAGTTATTGCTTCAAAGATTTGGAACAAAGGACCTGCTTTAAGGGTAGGGTGTTTTGCCTCTGACTGACTTAAGTGCATTTTTCTCTCTGCTGGTTAGCTTGAGGTCACTTCTGTGGGTTGTGTAGGCTGTTTCTGGGGTTTATTTCATGCTTCATGAAGATCTTTGGGCTTACCTGTGGCTTCCTGCTTCCCACCAGTGCACAGATTGCAGGCAGTGGCTGAGCTAATGATGAGCTTTTGTGACATTGCAAAAACATGCAAGGATGGGCTCAAAGTGCAACTGGGCTGGCAGAAATTACATGTGTGTGTGTGTTTGGAAAGAGGTGAAAAGCAAAGAACAAAAGCATATTTTTCTTCACAGTCAAAGTACGATGGTGTCAGCCAAAACATGAAAAGTGACCCAGCTCCCCCCAGGGCAGCCACCACCCCACAAACCAGCTGCATGCAGAAGCACAGGAACAGTGAGGGTGAGCACCAGGTTTGTGATGGTGTGTCTCCAAATGCCCTGGGGAAAGGTGGCTGTGGGGAGCCCTGGTCAGAGCAGGTGAAGCCCCAGGGCCCACTGCGGGCAGAATTTTAACTTTCACAGTCTGTTAGACGGAGATGTCTGACAGCTGACACAGCCTGTTTAGACAAAGACATCTGTCACTGTGTTGGGAAGACACAGGCATTTGGTACACGTGGGACAAAGCTGAGCACACCTGAGCATTTTTCCCTGTAAAGTTTTCTGGTGCGGACAGTCCTTGACTGCTTGCCTTCCATGTGCAGGGTTTACAGTTTTGCCTGAGTGAGGACTGTGAGACAGAACTTCTGTCTTCTTTGATTAGGAACCAAGTGAACTCCAGTTCTTGTCTTCTGGCTGGATGAAAAAAAAATCTGATCTAATTCATCAGCTGGACAGAAAATATTTCATGTGGAAGTACTTCTCCAGTTCCAAATTTCTAAAACTTTCCATTGACTCTTTCCTTTTTGGCAACTTGAACAATCATAATTGCATGGCACAGCCTGTCTTTGTGCCAAAAGAAAGGGACTTTGTGCCACAAAGCTACCTTTTTTTATTCCCTAGCTTGCAGCTTCTCCCTGCAACACAGTCCTGACCATTTTGCTGCCAGGCAGGACTTGGCTCTAAAACTCAGTCAAGTGTGATTCAGCATTTAATTGACACACTGAAGCATAAAACCTGAATATTGCTGGCCTTTAGATGCACAGCAGAGGTAGTTTCTCTTGTTACAATGTAGGTCTTGGGTTTATTTATTTTACAGGTCAGCATGATGGGCCAGTTTTGTGGCCGATTGGCATCCAGGGAGCAGAGAGTCCTGTAAATGCTCAGGACTCATTCAGACCAGAAGTGTTAGGGGTGTAACATCAGCCACAGAGAAGGAGATGAAGTACTGCATCTACCTTTTTGTATGTATGAAAATACTTTTTACATATACTCTGAGTGTTTTTATAGATGAGATGTTGCCATATCAGAGTGGTGAACTAGAATTTCTTCTGAATCAGTTCATGTAATAGTTGTATCACAGTTGTGCTACTGGATGGTGTTTCCTGAAGAAAGCTAAAGCTGGTTTTTAGCATGTTTTTTAGGATGATACCAGCCAGGGAAGAACACATCTGTTCTTCAAGACCATGAAGGAAGACATTCAAAAAAGGAATGGGATCAGCTTGATCCCAGCATTCTGAGTTGTCACAGTGCCCAAGGCCTCAGCAGAGCTCCTGACATTCCCAAGGCAGCAAGGTCATCTTGAAAGCCCAAATGCATTTCTCTGGCATTGTTTATGTTAATATCCTGGGAATGACTTGCATATTTCAACCTTACAATGAGTTAATAATTAATTAAGATCTTACAAAACTGAAGACAGAAACCAACAGTCTAGAAAAATAAAGAAATCATCTTGTAAAGTGTATGTTTAGAAAAAGGTGTGTAGATTAATTTTAATCTTGGGTAGCTTGGGTAAAGGGAAAAAGGAAAGAGCAGAAACATTTCAATGTAGCACAGTTCATCTCATTTGGAAAACATTGCTTTTTGTGAAGGTCATGCTTCGTGTTTAAACTATAAAGAGCCAGGGTTTGCTGGTGGTTCCTTTCTCATCCAAGTGAATTATTGAATCATTAAGGCAAAGGAAAATACCTTTGAAATCATCGAATCCTGCTAACCTAGCACTGCCATGTTCCCTAGTAAACCATGTCCCCAGGTGCCACACCCATATTCTTTGTTAACACTACCAGGGAATGGTGATTCCACCACTTCCTTGGATTCCACCACTTCCTTGGGCAGCCTTTCCAATGCTTGACCACCCTTTCAGTGAAAAAGTTTTTCCTAATATCCAACCTAAATCTCACCTGGCACATCTTCAGGCCATTTCCCCTCGCCCTGTCACTTGTTGCTTGGGAGAAGAGAACAGCCCCCACCTGGTTACAATCTCCTTTCAGGCAGCTGTAGAGAGTGATCAGGTCTCCTGAGAGCCTCCTTTTCTCCAGGCTAAACACCCCCAGCTCCCTCAGCTGCTCCCCATAAGCCTTGTGCTTCAGACCCTTCTCCAGCTCTGTTGCCCTTCTCTGAACATGCTCCAGCCCCTCAATGTCCTTCCTGTGGTGAGGGGTCCAGAATTGGACACAGGATTTAAGATGTGTCAGTGTTGGGTACTGGGGGAGCAATCACTGTCCTGGTCCTGCTGCCACACTGTTGCTGCCACAGGCCAGGATTCCATTGGCCTCCTTGGCCACCTGGGCACACACTGGCTCATGTTCAGCAGCTCTCAGCCAGTGCTCCCAGGTCCTTTTCCACTGGGCCACATTCCAGCCACTCTGCCCCAGCCTGTAGCACTGCCTGGGCTTGTTGTGACTCAAGTGCAGGACCTGGCAGGGGGCCTTGTTGAACCCCACAGCGCTGGCCTTGGCCCATGGATCCAGGCTGTCCAGGTCCTTCTGCAGAGCCTTCCTGCCCACCAGCAGATCAACACTCCCACCTGACTGACTTGGTGTCATCTGTGAACTGACTGAGGGGCACTCAGTCCCTTGTTCAGGTCATCAGCAAAGATGTTTAACAGGACTGGCCCCAGTACTGAGACCCAGAGAACACTGCTCTTGACTGGCTGTCAGCTGGATGTAACTCCATCCATGGGTGGAACTCTGGGCTTGGCCATTCAGACAGCTTTTTTCCTAGTGAACGCTGTGCTCCTTCATGCCATGGGAAGCCAATTTCTCCAGGAGAATATTGTGAGAGACAGTGTCAAAGGCTTTCCTAAAATAAAGTTAGACAAATTCCATAGCCTTTGCCTCGCCAACTAAGTGGGTCAGTCCTGATAGTTCATTTTAGAAGGTTTCTCCTTCCACTCCTTCTTGTAGATAGTTGTCAGATTTGATATATTCCAGCAACTGGGACCTCTCTGGTTAGTCAGGACTAGTGCCTCAGACTTCTCTTCTCCACAAACTTGGTATTTGCAGCAAATTTTCTCCAGGTATATTTACACTAAGGAAACAGCCAGGGAGTCTAGAACACTGCAAATGAGGTGCAGCTTAGCTTTCTGTGTGTTTGAAGCATGTAGCATGCTGAAATGAAAAGGATGAACCAGTTCCCAGCGCTCCTGCCTGGCAGTGAGGACATACAAGAGAGATACAGGAATTTGTGCACTGTGTGCATGGAAAGCACAGAGAGATATTAGCTCCAGCTCCATCCATATCTAGGCACCAACTGTAAACTGCATACAAGGAGAGATATAGGTTGTTCAGAGGATGCTGGAAGAATGGAGAGATGTCCAGTGTGCATGCTGGGAGGGTCACTGTCCTCTGCAGGTGGTGGGACAGAGGAGTCAGTAGGACAGTTCATCTCCCCTCCCTGCTGGCTGCAGTGCCCTGCTTCCCTCCTGCCCTGAAAACCCTCTTCCCAGCTTGGAGGGGAGCACAGCCTTGGCAGAGTGGGATGTTGCAATGAAGTAACAGTCTCTGTTTTTAAAGAATGCTTTATTCACTACATCCTAGAAATGTACCATAAATGGAGCAAGAACTAAATAAGCTCAGAGGCTTCTGACAATACAGAGAAGAGAGATACAATAAAATATCTAAAATATCAGCTCTTTTGAGAATAAGGCACACTAGCTTTGTTTTTTTTAATATACTTTTTTTTTCTTAGAATAGTTTGTTCTTAACCTAAAGATGTTCACATTTCAAGTTATTAGACTTACCTCAGTAGTAGTGTACATGAAATGGTTTAGAAGTAAATGTCAAGACAGGAACGGGCAGGAGGCTCAGCGTGACCTGGCTGCCTGCATGCCTGGGTCCTGCCTCCATCCCTGGGTACTGCCTGCTACTACCCTGGCATGGGCAGCAGCCACTGTTGGCTGGGGACACCTCACGGTTTTCCCTCATTGGCTCCTTTCTCTTCCTGCCATCTCTGTGAGCAGCAGGTCCCTTGTCCTGTTGGCAGGGAGAGGATTAGTGGGAAGGGAGCCATCACCCTTCCTCTCTCCTCTGGGGGTCGGCCATGGCGTGGGGCTGGAAGTGGGCCAGCAGAGGCCCAGACCACTGGAGTGCCTTTTCCTGGCCCCAGGGCTGTTTGGGCATGGCCCAAGGACCCACGCTGGCGTTTAGTGTTGAGCCATGTAAGACCTTAGACTGGAGGAGGCAGTGCTGGACTCTGGCTGGGGGCTTGTCCCTCGGGCTTTGCCCAGATCTCCTCCTCTCTACCCTTACACAAGGGCAGGACCTTGGGGCTGAGGTCTGGGTGTGCTTTCAGATGTGCAGGTACAGACAATAAAAGTTTCCTGGGAAGGGGCGTGGAGGGGCAGAGTCCAACCTAATGGGTAACCTCACAGTGCTTTTGCTAATGGGTTGACAGGGTCAAGGGGAGCTCAGCTTGTCTGAGCAAGAGCACCTAAAATACAACTGCTCAATTTTGAGGCAAGAAAAAGCAGTGTATTAAAAAGGTCACTTAACTTGAGCTCAATGTGGTCTGGAAGTGGCTCAGTTGTCAAAATATGGCCAATGCGAAACCCCGTTGGTATGTACTTATACCTCAAAAAGTAAAGGAACATTGTTTACTGACTCTCTGCTTCTCACCTTTTGTCACCAGACTTGTGTTTGTAGAGCTGATGCACTTCATACAAAGGGCAAGATATTTTTTACCATTTTACTCTATTTTACATTCACTGCACTACTAAATAAAAGCCTTTAAACAGGCCACAAAACACTGCAAGAATATATTTACTTCTTAATAAAACAAACTTTTTTATAACATTGCATAAAAGGTTTTTGTTTTGTGGCAAACCACATACCATGTAAATTTGCAACATAAAATGACTTTAAAAATGTATATTAAAAGATATTTACAAGCTCTATGTCTTAAAATGATTGGGTCTAATCACTCCCACCCCTGATGTGCATGTACAACTCCAGTGATGGAGAAGGGGAATTAAGAGTGGAAGGGAGGCTGGGAGGGAGGCTAGCCCTGTTTCACTAATTCCAGTATCACTACCACCCCTAGTACCTTTGAAATTTCTCATGGAACATGATGGAGCAATGAGTAAATAATGCTGCACATCCTCTTGGCAAGAGTGTGGCTACTCTTGCTAACAGCGACACACGTTCTCAGTCACTACAACATATACTTCAAAGAATAAAATGAAGAGCATTGAGAAAAAGCCTTGGCTTTATACTGGATGAAGATCTCAGTCAAGACACCTCGCACCAAACGTCAGCTACTCGTTTCTGTACATGCTGCAACTACAAGTAGCTTCAATAAATAGAAAATCCAGTTGATAAGGAAAACTTGGAGCCTTTCTTTAGCTAAAAACAAGCCTGCAAATCACACTGTGAAGAGGTATGTGTGAGGAGGCTTTTTTTCTTTTCTCTTTCTTCCAAACAGGCAATATTAGTTACTTGTGATTTCAAATGAGAATGAGCAGATTGTATTAATGCCAGCAAAAAATGCAGAGGTCTTGCGCATTTTTTAAATTGCACTTTCCAGTATAATTTTTAAATAAGATACTTGTTGTTTTCTTCTTAAAAAACAAAACAAAACAAAACAAAAAAACTAAGGTATGTATTCTTTAAATATTGAATATACTCTTCAAAATATATTGTTAAAACTTTCCCTAGCTGCTCAGGTGTGCTTTTTAATATATAGCTGATATATTATTAAAGGCACTACAAAATAGATATCTCTGGAGTGCAGAAATTACTAAAAAATAACCTTCATACCACAAATATATTGAAAATATAACTGCTAAAAAAAAAAAAGACCCTATGCAACCCTACTGCAGTGCATATAAATGCATGTCAGTGGTGGGCTGGATGCACCGAGGTCCTTTGGAAATGTATGAATAAAGGCATGTTAAATTTTTAAAAATAGCCTACAAAAGTTAGTGAAAACTTCAAGCATAGAAAATATTTCAAACATGTTTTTCTATGACATTCTTCACTTTCTGCATTGTTTTACCAAGCCCACATGTTTACTCTTTTGCAGACAGTTCTTTCTTCATAAATAGTAAAGAGTTCCTTCAGTGTGTGTTTCTGCACCACGCTCCTCTGCCGACAGTTTCAGTACGTCTGGTAGACGTCGTGGATGGGCACCTGGATGGTGGCGGCTGGGAATGCCGGCGGGATGTAGCCGGCGTACCCCCCGTAGGCGGCAGCGGCAGCGTTCTTCTGTAGCGTGGCTATTGTCGCTGTGGCCGCGGCAGGCGCCGCAAAGGGCACGTAACTTGTCCCGTAAATCCCGGCGGCAGGGATCCGCTGCACGCTGGGAGTCATGGTGTACACCGGTGTGATGGGGCGGCCCTGGAAGGAAAGGGTTCAGACCTCAGAAAATGTACTTTGTTGCGACATCCCACTTCCACGCCCTGAATGGCAAACCCCCGAGAGGGGAAGGAGGTAATGGAGAGGGTAGGCAGCACGTGTCCTGTTGATTGAGAGTTATGCTGCCATGGGAAGCTGCTCCCCCCTCACAGTTTGGGTCCCCCGCAGTGGGGAAAGCAACAGCCCAGGGTGCAGGTGTCTAAGACAGGTCAGATGAACTTCAGGGCTCTTGGGCACTGTGACATCCTCAAGAGCCTGTCCTGGATGGAAGGAGGGCAAGAGTCTAGGCTTTCCCCCCACCCTGGGTATGCATAGCAGGGTGTATGGGAAGCAGGATTTCTGTGCTGAGCTCACCTGGAAGGGAGGAGGTGTTGAGACAGCTGGTATTACAGCTGCGGCTGCGGCTGCTGCGGCAGCTGCTGCACTAGCTGGGTCCTGCTGGACAGCTATAGGGTTGATGATGTGCTCAACAGTGTGGATTTTGCCATCTTCCATTATCTTGGCTGGCGGTGCGGCCTGAAACATGGAGTACTGGGCACCAATGGCAGGGATGGCCACTAGGAGAGACCAGACACATCAGATACATTGGGAGAGAGTTTCCAGGACCTGTTGTCACAGACTCTCCCTCCCAGCTCTGCCAGCTCTCCAGCAGTGATCCTGTGCTGCTCTTATCAGGGAGGTATCCTTCTGTGCAGGCAGGGGACCTGGGGCACCTCTTCCCTCCCATGCATGGGAGCACCATAGCTGATGCATAGTGACAGGCTCAGTGCTGTTCAGTCCAGCATTTCCCCCCATGCTCCTGCCATGAATATCCTAGGGCCAGAGTCCTCCTGGGGACTGGGAGCTGCAACTCAGATTTACACAACCCCTTCTGATCACTGCTGTCCTTCCCTCTGCCAGGGAGTGTGGCCCGAGCACAAGGGGTAAGAGCATGTAATGTCCCAGTGAGGTCCCTGTTCCAGCTGTTGACATCAAGGAATATGTAGCTACCATAGGGAGAGCTGCTCCAGGACAGAAACTTGTGGTTTGTACTGCAGAAGTTACAGGCAGCAACGGGTCTGCTTTACATGCCATCCTTTGGCCAGCCCTGTGAAAATATGAACTCTTTCACTAGCATTTCTCAGGACTAGCTTGGCTAAATGTGTTTTATCCCATGTGTCTGCTACAGGATCAATCTACTCAATGACATTAAAAAAAAACCAAACAAACTTCTCTTTAGGGAATTCTCTCTCATGCCAAAATTGGACAACATGATGTAATTAGAGCCATGGTCTTTCAGACAGAGGGAGAACACTGGTCATAATAATAGTGTTCAGGATAGTGAGTTTGTACATGGTCCAAAATGGAGCTTCACGGCTTGCTTAGGGAAGAAACATTCTTTGCTGAGCATTCCCAGTAATCACAATAATGGCGCGTGGCCGGGCAAGGTGCACTTGTAGCCCAGAAAAACCAGCTGTATTCTGGGCTGTATCAAAAGTGGTGTGGCCAGCAGGTTGAGGGAGGTGATTCTGCCCCTCAATTCTGCTCAGGTGAGACTCCACTTAGAGTGGTGTGTCCAGTTCTGGAGCCCCCAATACAAAAAGGATGTGAACCTTTAGAGGCAGGTTCAGAGGATGTCAAACGAGATGGAGCACCTCTGCTAAGTCAGTCTGAGAGAGCTGGGGTTGTTCATCCTGGAGAAAAGATGCCTCTGGGATAAAGACCTCTACTGAAGCTTTTCAGTACTTAAAGGGGGCCTATAAGAAAGACTTTATGGTAAGGCCTGTAGTAATAGGACAAGGGGTAACAGGGTTAAACTGCTAAAGGGCTGAGCATAAGAAAGGAATACTCTATAATGAAGGTGATGAGACACTGGTCTGGTTGTCTAGAGAAGTTTTGTGCAGCTCATTTTGGAAGTGTTCAAGTTCAGGTTGGATAGGTCTTTGAGCAACCTGATCTAGTTAAATACATCTCTGCCCATGACAGGGGTGTTGGATTAGATGATCTGTAAAGTCCCTTCCAATAGAAACCATTCTATGATGCTATGATTTCCATCACTGCCTCATATTACATACTTCACCATTCATCTTGTGAGCTTTTTAGCAGTAAGGTTATTCACAAGGAAAACAAAGTAATTGATAAATAATAGATGATGGACTAAGAGGTGGCGTTGGCACTTATGGGAGGTGCAGCCACTAAGCCAGAAATGAAGCCTAATATGTACACAGATTTATTTCTGTGCAAGGATACTTGTAATGTTAAATTGTGCAGTTATGTCTGCTGGAAGGAAGTGACAGAAAGCAGTACTCCTGCTCTGGTCCTGGAGACTGCAACAAGGAAGCTGATCAGATATCTTTCAGGCAGAAATGAGTCCTCCACCAGAGGACTAGCACTGTTTCCTCAAGCAGAAACCCCCTACTCATGAGGTTTTCTAGTTCTTCTTTTACACAGAGTCCACCCATTCAGGTCAAACTGGTTTTATCTCTGGTTTAAATATCCTGGATAATTTCTCACCAAGGCAAAGAGCTCACAAGCTCCATTCTGCATTAACTTCTGGCAGAAAAACAGTAGCGGGCATCTGGGGTATTGGGGTGACCTCCCAGGAGTATTCCAACTATTTGCAAAGAAATGAACTTTAAGGTTGGTCTAAACAGTAGGCAGGAAACTTAGCAGTCAGTACATTTCTCCTCTGTTCTGGTAATGTGCTTTCAAAGTCATACCCTCTTAATAGCAGAGGTAACTCTTGTGTGTGGTACCTCTTATTAGATCAGCTGATCTGATTGGGGAAAACAGACTAGGTGCTGCTGTGTTCAGGGGCTGTGCTGGAACCGTATGATAAGGGAAGGTCTGATTAAAAAAATCTGAATCTCAACATGCTTCAAGTGTAGAAATATTTTGACTTTGGCTTCAAGCTTTTGTTTGGCAGTCGAATTAAATATAGACACCACTAATAAGCATGCATTTCCAAGCTCACTTTTCAAGCATCCTTTAGTAATACCTGGAATTCCTAAAGTATCTTTGCAAACACACATAGCAGTAATATTTTCTGGTGGCAAGTGGGCAGTTTTCTCAGGAAGTCTGATCTTTCTCCAGCTTTAATCTTAACAGCCTTCCTTTGTCTCTAGACTTATGATATTGTCTCATCCAGCTGTTATGAGGAACTCTTCGCAGACTTCATTAGATGCAAGCTGTAATTTTCACTGACATAAATGAAACATGTTTCGGGAAACCACAGTAGCTCTATTATTAAGCAATGCTTACATCTTCCCATTTACAGTTTACTTGGAAAGAAAAATGGAGAGAAGACATCAGGACTTCAGGATGGGGACCCCATCCCCTTCAAGGCCCTTCTTCCTCAGGCTACTTTTTCCAATAAAAATCTTTCCAAACAGGATCTTGAGGAATTGCAGAGCTTCAGCTTTCCTCTTGTTCACTTGGGAATGGCAAGGGCTGGGTACTCAGCTGACAAAGCAGCAGAAGGGGGCAATCCCTGCCCCAGCCCTTGGACTGGCCCATCAGAGCCCAGCAGAGATGTGAGCACTCCTGTAGCCACTGCACAGCTGCAGAGATGGACCCCGAGGGCTCCCTGCCTTGCTCCTTCCCCATGCCACTGATGGAGAAGGAGGAGCTTGCCTCACCCAGGGACTTTCCTGGAATGGGAAAGCACCAGATGCTTTTCTCAGCCTCCTATCACTGAAGCAAGATGGACTAAACCGGGCAGGGCTCCAGCATGGCTGGAAATCTAGGATAGGAATCTCTCAGGGTGAAATTATCGTTGAAGACATTAAAAGAGAGGATGATTGATCTTAGTCACCATGTTCTGGTTTCCAGGACTAGAAGGAGAGGAAAGTCTGCTTCCTCCTAAACAAATGCAAAAGCCGAGAGGAGGAGTGGGAGTTTCTTTAGTCCTTTTTGCTCTGGCCTGAAGAACTCCCACATATTTGTGTCCTCTATCCCGCTGTGTGTCTCTTCTGTGAAGAAAGTCTGGCCAGGGCCAGGAGGCACTCAGCACAGGGGAGCAATGAGCCCCAACCCTGGGGCCACCCCCGTTGTTGCATTTGCAGTTGTGCACTGGCCCTGGAGGGGTCCTCACATGCTTGAGACAGGGCTTGGAGTGGGGGCAGCCCTTTCCTCCCCTCCTTGCACATACTAACCTGCACCAGGCTTAATGGCCACTGGATTGACTGCAGGTAACTCCAAGTTGGGAACCAGTTCAAATCCTTTCTCTTGCTGTTTTCCTTTGCCTTCATGGTACCTGCTGTAGATTCCACGGCCGGCGGAGTATCCCCCCAGGTAGGAGCCCCTGGGGCCCGGAGCTCTGTTGCCAGCTGCACCTCGCCCTCTGCCTCGTATGCTGCCTGCTTATGATAACAACACAGAAGATGGTGAATAATGGAGAGTGACAGCCCCGTGGGGAGCACGAGTGACCCAGGCTGAAATCTGGAGGCTTGCACTTAGAAATGTGGCTGCTTAAGTCAGCATGATTGAGTCTTAGTGACCCTGCTTAGGAAAACAGAAGTGCCTAAGAAGCATCCAGTAAGCCTATGCTTGCTTAGCTTTTGATGTTCGTGAGCATATACTAACTGCTCATTTACATTGATGGAACCATTGTGGCAAGTGTTACAGGTTCAATGCAGTCAGTAGAGAGTGAGCGGATCCTCTGGCTGATTTCTGTGCACTAGGAACAGCTTCTGCTTTCAGCTGTCCTCCAGAGGAGACCAAACGTGTCAACTGGCAGCAATGGGACTCTGCCAAGATGGCACAAGGTCACACCTGCCCTTTAATCAACTTTGTCCCATGACTGCATATATTTTCACTTATGTTGTTTAATTGTTTTCTCTGCTATTAGGTGCATATAACCCATTTCCAAAAATATTGCCTTTATTAATCTTAGTGACTCCACATGTGCTATGACAGTACTTTGAACACTGCAGTATTGATGTACTTTATGATGGTCTAATTGAATATTTAGTCTGTTACTCAACTCTGTCACAGTTCATTGCAAGTACTTATCTGGAAATTGAGAAGAAGCTGAAATTCTTGAACTACTAGGGTTAAAAATACTTGTTGGTTTATGTGGGTACCTTAAGAGTATATTTATGCTAAATTGCTTCTTCTATGGAAATACACATCAAATGTCAGGAAACTCTAATTCCTGTAAGTGCAGGATAATTGTAATTATAATACCATTTATAGCTGTTAGGGTTTTATTATGAATAAGTGATTTTTGGTTAATTTTTAATGACTGTAACCAATAACTAATTAAGGTATACATAATAAAATAATTATTTTTCACTCACATGATTCCTTCTGCTCGTAGTTCTCAAATGACTTTATGAAGGACAGCATTGCTGTCATGTTAATGTGGAAGGTAAATGACACCTAGAGAACTCCTAACTAAGGCTTTCCCTAACCTCCTTCCCTTTGGGTAGGTCACCATACCCATGCCTCCAGAGCACTCTGTCATAGGATCCAGCTCTTTGAAAAGAGACATCAGACGATGGAATCCTTACACTTAGTACACCACCCATAAAACCCAGATCCCTCTGTTTCCATCCCATGCTTGGTTTTTACCTATTCTTAACCCTATATATTTGATACCTCTCTCATACTATCTTGTACATTTGCAGTTATTTGTAGATAAACACATTTTGTGTAATCATAAACTAAAGTAAGACTCAACAGGAATATGACCAAAAGGCCTATACAAGAGTATTAAGAAAAAATTGTGTGGTGCTAGCTGTCCTTCGGCTGAGGCAGACCTCTGGCACCAGCCTAGGATCAAACCTGCCCGTCACATCCCCTAACTAACATTGTTCTTACTAACCTTTCACAAAGTAATCTCTGTTGGGCCCGATCAAGGCATTGTATGGATATCCATAGTATGCTAGTGTGTAGGGATCACAAGAGTAAACATAGTTAGGTTGCTGAGTTACTTCGGAGGTTGCTGCAGCCCCTCCTTTTGCTGCTTTCTGGTAGCGAGTGTATTGCTCCTTGTCCACCGGCTTGGCCAAGGTAACCTCCAGGCATGAGCCCTCTAGTTCAACACCATTAAGGTTGTTCATGGCATGAATGGCATCTTCCCTGGTTGTAAAGTGCACAAAGGCGTAATCACGTATTTTTTTCACTCTCTCTACACAGCCAGGGTTAAACTGACCAAACACCTTTTTAATGGTGTCCTCTGTGGTCTCAATCATTAAATTCCTCACATATAAGATTTTAACAGTCTCCATGACATCTTCATCCACATCTATCTCTGGTTCTGCCCAGTCAACAGCAATTTGATGTCCCCACAGCTGGATCCTCCCTGGCATGAGTTTTCTCCTGGCCATGGCTGCTGCTCGGTGGCTCTCATACTCCACAAAGGCAAAGCCTCTGTTCTTCATCTTGTCTGCAGCGCTGGCATACACGATGACATCCAGCACGCCTTCTGTCACCTTGGCAATCTCTTCCAGGATCTCCTCTCTCTTCTTCATCTTGGGAATGCCTCCGATGAAGAGCCGGCAGTTATCTACGCTGCAGCAGACACCCAGCAGCCTGCCGGGGCGGATTTCATAGTTGTTCAGCTCCCTGACGGCGCGCTTCGCCTCGTGCTTCTGTGTGTACATCACGAAGGCGTAGCCACGGTTCTTCCCATCAAAGTCCATCATCAGGCGCATCTCGTAGATGCGGCCCACAGACTCGAAGACGGGGACGAGCTCATCCTCGTAGACGTCGCGGGGGATTTTGCCCACAAAGACTTCGCAGCCGCGAGGAGGGTGCAGGCCCTCCCAGCCGGGAGGAGGGCCTCCATACTTGCGCTGCCCGTTCTCCTGGATCATACTGTATCCAGTGCGGGCCATGAGGGCCAGCAGAGCTGACTCGTTGGGTGCACCAGCAACACCTTCAGGGACTTTTGTGGTGGCCACATTAGTGGAATCATTGCTCATCCTTGCAGTGGAATCCTCAGCGGTCATGGTGTCAAACTCATTCACAGCGTGATAAAACCTGGGCAAATGAAGAAGGAAGGAACTTGTTAAAAGCTATTAGCTACCGTGAGAATTCCACCTCTCTCTTTCATTTTCCTGTAGTTGTTCTGCAAGTTTGTTTTTCAAACTGGGACTAAGGCTGCAGAAAAACAGAGGAACAAGCCACACCAGCCTGAAGAGTGCTACTGCAGGGGCAGTGCATCCTGGACGTAGGCAAAGCTCCTCTTTGAGGGAATGGTTGAGGATCACCTGCCCACACATCCCAGGCATCAAGAGCTGCTGTCACAGGATACCAAAGACACATGAATTGATGCCATCAAGTACCTCAAAATCTCAAGACCTCTTTGAAATGGTAGGAAGGAGATTACACAGAATTGGGAGAGAGAAGATACTGACAGGAAGACAGAGGTACCCTACAGAGCCTTCTCCTCCCTCTCAGTCACTCATCAGTTAATCCATTTACTCCTGAACAGCATGAGCACCAGGTGCCATATTCCATGGTGAAAGGTGGCAAATGCATGAGAAGCACCAGACAGTTTCCATTTGATAACAACCCCTTGCTCCCCTAGACCTCTGCAGTAGCTGTCAAGTAGGAAATAATAAATACACTTTAGCAGTGGGGGTGGGGGACAATTCTTGTTCCTTTGTGCAAAGAGTGATCTGACAAGCTTCTGAGTTGCCTACTGCTTGTGTTACAATGTCTGACGTGTTTGTCTTTTCCATTATTACAGCAGGACTTGACAAAAGCTAAAGAGAATCACCCCTTTATGAGGGGCTGTGCTTTAAACTGAGCACAGCACTGCAAGCCTGCAAGAGGAAGGCAAATCTCAGAAACCTTATTCTGCATTTGAACAGAGGCAGAGAGCAGGAAATGTAGACATACAGGAAATGAGCATGCTAACCAAAACTGCAAGACAGTGAGCTTTCTTCCTGAGCACAATTAAATAAGACACCTTGGACTCTGAGAGTAGTTAGTTCATTGACTTTTAAAGCTGCAGTGGTCCACCAGCCAATTTAATACAAGTGATTGTATATGACATGGACCATTACATTTTAGTGTTATTTGCACATTAGGTGCTATAGCATTTATGTGAGTAAATTGTATCTTCCACAAGGACCTTGGCTGTGAGGAATCAGAGAGCTGTGGACTGCACATCCCTGTATGGTTTGTTTGCTAACCACTCCATCATACAAGCAAGTGTGCAGTATTTCTCATGAGAATTTCTCTGGCTTTTGCTTCCAGAAAGGATTAGATAGACTAATGAGTCTTTCAAGACCTCTGCTGATGCCTTGTAGTGATATTTAAGACACTTAATCATGACACAACTCTATCTTTTGAATAAAACTTGCAGGCTAAGCTCACAATTAGTCATTTTTTCACCTAAAATTATTGGTTTTTTGGTCTTTGGACAGTTCTCTAGAGCTTCAGCCTTTTTCACCTTTGCTATATACAGGCATGAAGATCATTCCTCTTTCTCCCCTAGTTTCTGTCTGGCCAAAGCCTGCTTCTTCCCACCTTCTCACTAGCAAATCACATGAAATTGGGTGGGTTTTTTCAATTCTAACCTCAAATCCTTTATAGGAGCACTACTTGCTCTGGATATGTCCCATGTAGCAGGCATGACTTGTGTTTATTACTCTGAATGCCACAACCTTGCATTCAGCCCTATCCCAACTGCCCTCTGAGTAGATCCCACCTATTGAATGTTACACAACTGGCTCTTCCCCATTGAGTTTTACAACTCCATCAGTCTTTCCTTCACTGATTTATTTGTCATGACTTGCATTCATCACCAGTCTGTTGATGGAACTGTCAAAATACACTGACCCTTGTAGGACACTGCAAACCACTGTAAGACATGTTCCCAATAGATGGGTTTGATAGGGTTATTTTTTATTTTAAATAAAAAAAGACAAAGCTTCAGAGAGATTTATTTATTCTATACAGTTTTCTTATTCAGTGAGACACAAGTTTCTCTCTGTCCCATAATTGCATTGGTGGCCACCAAGGAAGATTTTTCATTAGTGCAGCAAGCCCAAGTTCACAAAAATATTGGCACAAATTTTAGGGACCAGAGTCTGATTTTTATGGTTCACAAAATCCATTAAAATCCTAGTAATCTCAGCACCTCAGATTTTTTTCAGTAAAGCTCCTGAGCTGTCCAGACTTGTACTGGTCTATAACCAGATGTGCCTTTGCACAAGCCAGGGCAAACACTGTTGAGCCTGGTTCATCTCCTAAATGCATTTGGGATTGGGAAACCAGACCTCTGAGCTTTGGTCTGTGGTAGGACTTTATCCTGCACGTGTTTTTGGGCTGTGAGTGTTGCATGCTGATGATTTTGAGCCATTTTAATTTAAAAATATGGAGAGCAGAGGAGAAGATAAAGAAAGTGGAGGGCAGTAAAAGTGATGCTGTTGCTCAGGTAATACCTTACTAAACACAATTCCTTTGAAGCCAGATCTGTCATGGATAGCTTCTTGAACTGTTGTTGATCCACATTTCTCTCAGATTCAAATATTACCCTTTAACAGTTAGACATTTTAATTTTATTCCTGGGAATTATTTGAAATAATTAAGAAAGTTAAGGCAGAGTAAAACAGCTTCATTTTTCACTTGACAATTGGCTCCTAGAAGTGTAACTTCACCTTTCTTGGAATAAAAGCAAAGCTGGTTATACAAACATTTTGTTAGGAAATAATCATCACCTTTACATGAGCCACCTGTTGGCAAATCAAGTACTTATCACCCCAAGTTTGGCTAAGTTTAAAAATTACCAATTCCATTCAAACCACCTGTTTGAAAATAAGTCTCCATATCTCTGTTATCTGCAGGTCTCTCTCTCTGGGGCTATAGTCTGGAAAGCTACAGATGACTACTGGGTTTGTGGAGTGAGGGGAGATGAAACTATCTCCCCTGACCCCCAGAAACCAGTTGGTAATTCAATGGCCATGCAGGTGATTGCATGTTGTCCAGCACTTTGCATTGCACCAGCAAGATGATTTCTCATCTTGCAAGTTGTACCTGAAACTGTTTCTAAGTGCTGCTGGCCACCTTTGCTGCAGACACTGCCATATGCCATTTGTGATAGTGCATAATTAAAAATTCCTTATGAAACTAAAATGCATTTATCCCTATGTAATTTATTTTGAGTCAAGATTCATGATCAAATGTGGTTTGGGTTTTCTTTCCTGTGCAGCTACAAAGAGCTGGATTTCATAAGTAACTACTACCTAAGGAAGTTATAGAGCCCAGAGAGCCCTAATTTTTGTAATTAAATACACACTTAACAACTTGTTCATGGCCATGTTATGCAATCACCACCTTGACTAAGTTCATGCAATCAACACCTTGATAAATGTTACCAGAACATTTATCATCAGTGATCATCTCTAGCTTGATGAGAAAATGCGCAGGCTGTCTGGTCTGAGAGCTCTTCTCTCCCACTGTTACTGCCTTTCAAAATGGGCTACCAACACAATTTAACCCTTTTCAGACTGAAGTGCAATCCCTCTCAAGAAAACAGTTTTTGAAAATACCAGTTTCCAAAGTGTTCAAAATTGCTTGTGCAACCTGCTACCCTGTGTTGCAGGTCTACACAAGGCAAGGGCTGGTAATATGGGTCTAGTGGCCTTAAAAAAGCCAAACTGATTTCCAGCATCCAATAGGTGAGATTAATGCTAGAAAAGGCAAAAATTTAATCTCCATTAAAATGCAGTGTCTTGTGAAATACAAGTTCTTGGTTTCTAGACTCTGAGGAGGAAGGCACGCCTGATCTTGATAACATAGATTCAAAAAAAGAGAGGCAGACAAATATATTTTTAACAAGAAAGCTTGTGTTTTGGAGACAGCCAAGTTTTAAATGACTCACTATCAGGACTGAAACAAGTCCTTGGCTTCTTTTTAGAAAAAGGTAAATCCTGCTTGATTGTTCACACCATGTTAGATGGATGCTAACATCTGCCAGCCTACCAGGAGTGAGGCGCACGAGCCCCTCAGGCCTCTGTTCCAAGGGCTCTTCCTTGCACAGGTGAGCTCACAGACGTATACGCTTCACTGAAACCACTCAAATTTCACTTCACCTTGCTTGTGAAACTCCTCTGCTGCCAGTAGGAAGGGTGTAAATAGTTGTTGCCCTAAACATTAATTACCTTCTCTTTAAAGGTACTTTTTCCCCACATCCCAAAATATTAAATGGCAAGCTTACTGTGTTGACAGTGACTGACCTAAAGCATACTGTGAGCAGGCTGATTAACTGAGACAGGTATTTTATTAAGTAGAAATACCACACCTTGATCAACAACAATAGAGGGCCAAATGCTGATGTCCCTTGTCCCAGGGCAAAGGCAGCTTGGGGCCCCATCAAGAAAACAATGCCCAAAGTCCACAAATGAACTTATCCCTGGGTTAGCCCAGCACTGGGCAGTGCCCTGCAAAGTTAGGCAGACACGTTCTCCTCTGTTGATCCTAGTGTGGTCAAACAGGCTTTTACAAACACAGGGACACAGCCAGTGTCCTTGTGGCAGTAACTGTGTGTCCACTTCACTCACGTGCTCCTAGAAAATGAGGTTGTTTATATCTGGACTTAATTCATCCCTCCAGTTTTGTGTTACATGGATTTAGTGGCATCATCTGTGGGTGACACAACTGCTGGCAGTCACAAAGCCCAGGGACAGGTGCCAGCACCTGCACAGGCAACAGGAGAGACCAGGCAGATGTGCTGTCTCTGTGATAACTGTCCAGGGGAGGGATGGGGACACCTGTGCCCCACCTGCACACCCTATACTGCACAAACTCCCTCTGAGCTGACAGGGCGTGTCCTCATGGACTCTGCACAGCTACTGCTTCCTTCAAGAAACTGCCACAGTTTTGCATTTTAAACCACAGAGGGAAAGACAGTTGCTGAAATTTCAAATACACCCAGCTGGCAGAGGAAAATAACAGCTACTGGTTTAAATGTGACCTTCCTAGTATTTTACTTGAAATAATAAGGGAAAATGTTGATCCTCATGGTGATGATAGGCAGCCACTCTAAAAGCATGGCTGTCATTAAAGTTCTTTATTTTCAAACCCTGACTCTATTCTCATGACAACTTTATATGCATAAAATGCATGCAAAACCAACAGCTCGCTAAGAACAACTGTGTAATTTTATCACAAACATCAGAAACCCAGAAATGCTCCTGCTGAAAACCCAGTTTGCCTGTTTAGAGATCTATTGGCTGAAAAGAAAAATTCAATGTCCTCACCAACTCTAAAATAAGGTAGTGACTTGTGCATTGCTTCAAGTGTCACATGCAAGTTACCTCCCTGCTTAAAGATGATTACAGTATCATTATACATCACTTTGCTCTTTCTTGACAAGTCTGTCTCTCTTTTCCTCCTCATTAATTTCATAAAGGAGCTGAATAAAGCAGGTGTCTTTGAGACTATTGCCAAAGCTGAGCCGTAGCACGCCCAGCTTCAGGATCTGGGGTCAGTGTGGGGATCAACAGGAATTGGATCACACCTGGTTTCCTACATTCTGCCATTAATGAAATTCAGGTGTCCAAAGCTGAAATTTGTGGTGGGGCAGTGCAAGAGAGTGCAGCATTTCAGGCCAGCTTTTTGGCCGAGGCCCTTTTCTGGAGGTCTTTTAGGCAGGAAAGCGAAGGTTACATGGGATGGATGATGCCTTCGCCCTTTTACTAAAAAGCCATACCTGAGGCCAACAGGCCATGACAATGTCTGCAGCGTGTCAGACACATATCTTTACCTGCAGCTGAACTGAGTGAAGAAGCTGCCCCAGGCTAGGTGAAACATTTTGAAAAGGTGAATTTTCATAATCTGGACCATTTTGGCAAAACTCAGTGGAAAAAGTGGTGAACTGTGTCAGCAGACCTGAAGGGGCAGGAACAGCGGCTGGCAAGAGACTTGATGAGTAGCTTGTGATGAACGGCTTGGAAGAAAGTAACCTCAGAGGTCATTGACAATGACATGTCTGTCTGCTGTGCAGTTTATCCTCCTGCCAGCACTGCTAAAGGACTGCTTATTCTCATCATCATCTGCATGCTTCAACCGGGTCATTGAACTTGTCCCTCTCCAGCCAGGGTCAGGAATGTTTTGGCTCAGGTGCTGCACGAAACACAACGAGAAGTGCATGGAGCAGCATTTGCTGCACGATGTATTTCCCGTGTATGTTCAGACAAGAACATGCACAAGCAGAGGCTCTCCACCCACTAGAAGTACTATACTTAAATATAGAGAGCAACAGTGCCTGAGAGGTAGGATAAAACCAGCCTCCTAAATCCTGAGGCTAGCTGCTGAAATGAGGACAAAAGGAAACGAGCCGCAAGTTGCACCAAGGAAGCAAAGATTTCTTCATCGAAAGGGCTGTCAAGCATTGGAACAGGCTGCTCAGGGATGTGGTTGAGTCACCATCTCCAGAGGTATTTAAAAGACATGCAGATGTGGCACTTAGGGACCTGGTTTAGTGGTGGACTTTCCAGTGTTCAGCTAATGGTTGGATTCAACGATCTTAGAGGTCTTTTCCAACTTAAGGATTCTATGATTTTATGAAATTCCTACTTCTACTATGGTGACAAGTGGCATTCTAATCCAGAGCCTATCATCAGAGTTCTGGCTGATTGCGAGAGTTCGTATTTCAAGCTTAAGCTTCAGTTTTATTCTGGTCAGTTAGTTATGTTCACTTTGTGTGAGGCAAGTTAATGTTCAAGGCCTGAAAAGCAGTCTTCAGGGTGGATTTACTGCAGGGAGGGTCTGTGCATGGTTTTCAGTTGCTTAAATTTGTCTTAAGTGGCTAAACATGTTAAAAATTGTTGGTTCCATTTAAAACTCACCAAAATCTGTTGAGTTTGACTTTTGATTGTATTAAGTTCAAAGAAAGAAACAGAAAATAAAGTGTGATATTTCTGACAGTACTCACGTGTAGCATGACATCAGTTAGGAGACTCTAATGGTAAGAGGGATATATTTAAGATAGGGAT
This sequence comes from Euphonia xanthogaster, assembly GCA_034509185.1. Classification (NCBI taxonomy): domain Eukaryota; kingdom Metazoa; phylum Chordata; class Aves; order Passeriformes; family Fringillidae; genus Euphonia; species Euphonia xanthogaster. The sequence continues at coordinate 48,588,425 of JAYDZK010000202.1, read as the reverse complement.
GAGCACTACAGAAAATCCTGCTTTAAAGGTCTTGCAGGGACAGGTTATATTCTCCAGGCACCAATCAAAAGCAATGTGTTTGGCTTAAAAAATTGTAACAAAATTACTAGAAATCTGTTCTTTTACTTCTTGCTCCTTTTTAGGAGGAAAACACCTGAAATTATTCTGTAAATTAATATCCTGGAATTTCCCAGTTTAAAACTTGAATGCTAATCAGATAATTTAACAAGGAATTTGTACAGTCAACAGTTGGCTACAGCTTCAAACTAGGATTTGAAGGTTAAACTTCTTATTTTCACCATTATCATTAGAAAAATAACAATCACATATCTAATTCCCTTAACCATATTATATCAGTTCCTTTGGTGTATTAATCTTACCTCACAGAAATTTTATGTGCAATTTTAAAAATGGAGCTAAAATTATAATCCCCATACAAAATAAAGTCACCTTGTGTCGTGCAAACATCCTGCCTATCCTGTTACCAACCCTCTCTGTGTCTTTCTACAGTGTATTTAATCTTGTGTGTGATCCACTTGCATTTTAGTAAGCACTATCCATGCCTAGCAGTGAACATTCCCAGGAGGAAGGTGCCTCAATGACCTGACCTCCTGCCTAAAAACTGCAAAAATTGTATTCAATGAGGTATGAGTAATAAATTTGGGTAAGCAAAACCTAGTCTCCCTCCTTATTTTATAATGCACTTTTCTGCAAGTCATTCAGAACTTTGTCCAACAAGTTGTGTAACCCCTGTGTTATCCTGTTTGCCCCAGCTCCATCTTTTACCCACTCCAGTTGATACTAATTCATAACTCTCCCCTATTTTGATAGGACTTGTTACTGGCTGAGGCTGAAGTTATTACCCTGAAATGTACTGAAGCCACACGTTGGGGAAGGCTGAGAAGATGAGACATGGTTTGTGTAATCACTATTATCAGCTGTCTAAATCAGGAAACAGCACAACCATCCCCTTTCCCCCAAATTCCCATATTTCTATCTAATCAATAAAGTCTATCATTACCATGATCAGACAGGAAAATGTGTGATATACAAATTTCAGTGTACTCTTTCCTATTCTGGATGAGCTGTACTCAGTGGGAAACTTTTTGCAGTGTTTCTTTACCAAAAATGAAAATAAACACTGTTCTCTGCAGAAATTCTGATACGTAGGTAAGTGTGTTTTCCTCATTAACTATCTGCTTGAGAAAGCATTCTGCTTGGAAAGGGAGAAAGTTTCATTTGGGATGGAATAGAAGCTCACAAGCTTTTGCCATAAGAAGGACAGGAGAAGCAATGCTCTGCAACTGAAAAACAAAACCACAACTAGACTCATCTGTTAATCATTACACGGGAAAGATAACACATTCACTTATTTCACTTCTTGTCCTTTTGAA
>JAYDZK010000202.1:48570097-48586931 GCA_034509185.1 Euphonia xanthogaster | reverse complement strand
ACTTCTTGTCCTTTTGAAGAAAAATCTTATATATGAACACAGCGATTTGATTTAATAATTGAAAATGTCTGTCAAAGTCTTTGCTGGACTCTGTGGTGCAGGAATTTATAACACAGTATCTATCTGTCTGTCTACATAAATATTATAGTAGTATGTTCCACTCTGCAGTGCTACCAATAGTATCTTTAAAAGTTCATAACCTACAGTTGTCTTTTCAGCTTTTCTGATCAAACTTTTTCCTCTAACTCTCCTGGAGATTCCAGAGTGAAACAACACATCCTGCCTGTTCGTATAAAGTCTGCTTGCTTATCAAATTTATTACAATAAAAGTAGCTTCAGAATTTTGAATTTACCCTAATCCCATGCACTATTTTTATTGCAACATTCTAAGCTTTGTGTATACCACGTGAACACTGCAACAACAGGGGGCCCAACATGCAACCCTGCTTTCAGCAGGAGGCAGAGATTCCAGGAAAAGCTGAAAGTGGCTCAACGTGTTCCCTCCCCCTCAGGTCACTGAAACGAAAATCAACATAAAGCAAACCACAGTTGGGATGTGAATGTTCGCTGCTGAAAGTACATTAAACTCAAAGCATTTGGCTCAGTCAGTGACTGGGGGTTTGTCCTTTTTTTTTTTTTTTTTTTTTTCCCTTTGTGCACTGACATCTGACCCTTTTTATACTATGCACCTTGCACTGCTGAAACCCAGTTAGTTATTAATTAAACTGAGGTACCAATGGCTGACTTGTACCTATCACAGTTTTAACTGCCTGGCACTGCTGTGCGCTGAGGAGTGGGGGCTGGAAGTCAGTCGTCTCTCCCGCGAAATTCTGTCATATCGGCAGAAAGGAGCTGCAAACTGCAGCAATTTGTACCTGACCTCTGATCTAAGAAGCTTGTACAGACCTTTGAACGTTGGGTTGGAGAATTGAGAAACAAGGTTTACAAGTACAAGGAAGAGATTTTCAGCACTTGTTACCCGTGTGCAGTGTTAATATTATAAATTAAAAAAAATGTTTAACAAGGCAGGAAATTTCTCAGAGGGCAGCTCTCCTGTCCTGGGTTAATTCAAGACAATTTAAGTCTACTGAAATTACAGCTCACTTGGAAATATCTATGGTTTTGAAATGAAATTTGTGTTCACTCCAGAAAAAGAGTGGGGTTTGAGACACATATAATTTGAAATTCACCTTTTGCTGACCTTAAGAGAGATTATTTCTCTTTTAATTAGAAACTGAAGAAAGAAGACAAGGATCATTTGATTCAATAAATTTTTTTCAGTGAAGACTGGAGGTGAAATGCAGAACTGAATGGAAATCATTAAAAAGAGTAGCAAAATTGTGACTGCTTTGTTAACTTTATTTTAATGCAACATATTATCTAAACTTGATTACAAAGTGCAAAGCTATATGAGAAACCCATGGAAAAATAATCAGACCAATAACATTACAACAAGTTCTTGACAGACAGTCATGTGGCCTTGACAAACACAACGGGCACGTTTCGATGTTCTCTTGGATTGACCATGTCAGTTTAATTGGAGACCTCTCTCAACTCCTACACACACTGGCAAGGTCTTTGGTGCAACACCATCAGCTAACACCAACTGCAGGCTGCACTGGGTGTGAAAGCCTTCAGAGATCAGCTGTGATAACACGACTGAAAAAGATGTCCTTTCTACAACCCAGTCTGCCAGGCCACGGAGCACTGCAGGGGACAGCAGTAACACTTGCCATGACATCCCTAAATGTTCTGAGCACAGGCTGTCATCCATGGCAAGCTTGGATGTGCAAGGGGAGAGGGGGTGCTTACAGATATATTTTGAATCATGGTTTCAATCCCACCTAGCTCAGGACAGAACACCATTATGTGCGGCTGCTGCATCTGGTCCACATGTAAATTGACATTTTTGTCATTGGTTTTAATTGAACCTCACTTTCAACAACTGCATTTATTTTTTTCCCGGTTTAAGTTCAAACTTCGCTGTTGTTATCAGCACTGACCCCAATAAAACAATAAATTAATAATTAAATAAACAAGGGTGAACAGATTAGCGTCATGTGTCCAATGTCACATACAAGTCTTACACATTTCACACGCTGCTTAAGTAGAATATGAATATCAAAGCTGACTTTCTTTAATGCTTTCAAATTTTCAGTATGCAGATTGAGCTATAGAGATTCATTTGTATTAATAATACTTGCATATATACCCTGTTTACTTTAATCTTCCTAGCCATCTTCAATCTCCAAACCCCAAATTCTGCACCAAAAACTGATAATCCACTTTTTAAGTTTGATTTTTAATGCCAATCTCCTGAAAAAGCAGAACAAAATACCAGGTGGCACAGACAATGGCAGAGACAGACTGATTGAAAACACAGTGTCAAGCAGTTGCAACCGGCTACCTTTTGCTTCATTAATTTAAGATAGCAGAAAAGATATCTCAGAAACATGATTTTGTTTTCTTCTGTCTAAAATATCAGTGGTTCAGTGTTCATTGTTCTGACATTTGTTTTGGTATTTGCTATGCAAATTCTTTTAGATATTCGCATGTTGATCTCACAGCTCAGTCTTGCAAGCAGTTGCTTAATTCTCAAACAACCCCTTAGGACCCTCTAAAGGAAGGCAAACCCCTGAACCCATACCTTGATGATGACATACTTCTGGTCTCAACTCCCTGATAAATGAAAACCAGATAAAAAGCCCTACAGAGCAAACAAGATTTCCCTTACCTCTCCGCTCCCGCGACCGAAGTGCAACAGGTTAAGGGGACTTGCGCCTTTGCCCGAGCAACCTTTCTTCCTAATGGCAAGAGCTGTGCAACCTGGTTATAGAGTTTATGCATCTCTTTATTGGCCAGCGAGCGTTAGCCATTTAAATTCCTTGGGAGTCATTTGTTAAGGGCTCTTAGGCTGAGGCTAAGTGGGTGGGACGGGAGGGAGAGGGGATGTTAGTGCTGCCAGCCACAGCGAGCTCTCCGAAGTGGTTTGAAAATTAATAGAAAACTATCTGCAATGAAGGGATCTTTGGAGGGAGGGCTGGGTCCAACCTTCAGGGAAGCATAGGAACGAGAAACTGTAACATTTTCACAGGTAAAAAGAATTTGAAGAGAAAGATTTCATTCAAAATTCAAAACTTGGAAAAAAAGGAGTGAAACATGTACAAACAACTCCTTCCTAGCACAAGGCGTTGTGCAAATAGCTTGGGTTACTCACAACAGATAAGATAAGAAAAGGGCATTTTTGCTTGACTGCATGAGGCTTTTTCAGTGAAAAATTTCTTTTTCTTTATGTGTGTCTGGCAAAATTATTTCAGGCTGTGCTGAATCAATTTACCTTTGGTTGTAGGAACAACAAAGGGTCTGCAGCTCCTGGAGTGAGAAGCAGATTTACTGAACATGTCGGCGGCGGGACGGGAGGAATAACTCAGCCTGTGCCGTGTACCCGACATGCACTGTGTCAGCAGTAAACACGGAAACTCCAGTGTGTTTGCTCAAAAGGAAAAAAAGCACCTGGTGCAGAAGTAAAAGCACAGGGGTGGTAAAACATGATTCATGACAGTAGAAATGGTCTGTACATAACAACGGAGCATTAGGCCCTGGGAGCACTTAGGCAAAGCAAACAACACACCTTCTCGAGCAGCCAAGAGGAGGAACTGCTCCGAAACACTCTTTGGATGATAGATTTGCCCAGTTGGCAAGCAGTGTGCACAGCCAGCCGGCGGGAGAAGAGGGAGCAGGCATACCTTGGGAGATGGCTCATTTCTGGGAAAGGAGACAGCCTGAAGAAGGTGAAAAGCAAACAGCATATTGCAGTAGCAAAACAACTACAGTTTTCAGTCCTTTCCCAGGTGTTTTTTACAGGCATAACCATTCCTTTCTTCTTTCTCTCCTTTTTTACTGTTTTTTCCTACCCCAAAAAGAAAGCTTGATCCAAACCTCCACACAAAGCACACAAGCAGCAACGTCAGGGCATCCACATGTGCAAGGAAAAGTGTCTTTTAAGCTGTCAGTGACAAATCATAAATGCAAGTATATTCTGCAGAGTCACTTTGTTTGAGATGGTCCTACATAATAATTTATTCTTGTCCTTTGAGTCCTTTAGTCTGGGCATGTAAAACTTAAGAAATAACTTTATATTGCCAAGTCAGAGGCTGGTCAATAGGGAAGAGGGATAAGGGAGTCAGTGGGTGTAGAGATAAGCACTATAATATTAGAAGGCTCCAAGTTAGAGAGAAAATTGTGGAGGGTGGCAAAGACTGGCAAAAGAAGCATCTTTGTGGTGGTTTCTGAAAGCAAACAGGAAGGAGACCTGTTCTACTTACACTGCAAACCAATGGGTGATTACAACCACTCTGTTCTGGATTTTTATTCTTGTTTATCCACTGTGCTGGGCTGTGGTGTGTTAGGCACTGTACAAACACACCTGGAGCCTGGATCCTGGTCCCAGAGCTCTGGCAGCCCAAGTCTACTGTGCAAGACTTTCATCTTCAGAATTCATCCCTGCAAATGTTAAGCTGTAAGAGCTGCAGAGAAGCAGGTATTGCCCTGCAGGCAGGAAAGCTGCAGCATGGAAATTTAAATCATTTATTCAAAACTATGGAAAAAATCAGTATCAAAACTGGGGAAAAAAATCTAGGAGATTCTGCCAAAATAAGACCCATGCCTCAGTCCCACTGGTCTCTATAAGAAAATGAATATAAAAAATCGGCAGTCATGAATCTGCAAAACTCCATCAAATTAATTAATTTTAAAAATTCAGTATCTTTCTGTTGCTTCATATTTTTCTGTTGGAAAACAAACCAAACTTAAAGCTAAAAATATTGTAAAGTGGATCCTATCAGCTACAATTGTGTGTGTACTTGAATGCCCAGAGAAGAGTCCTCTGATGTAAATGAAAAAGCACTGAGCTGATGGGCTCATTTTCAGAAGGCTGTTCAAATGCTGTGTCAATTAGGATCTTGTAGGGAGGCCTCTCGAACCCATGGCTTTCATTTCATATGTTCACTTTTAGCTGCATTCTGTTGCTAGTTTTCAAGTTATTTTCCCATTATTGTTTAAAGCAAGGATCATCAACAGATCATCTGTTGCAGGGCATTCTGAGGTGTTACCATTCCCAGTGGCAGAACTCAAAAATATATCAGCTTTTTCCTGCAGGCTGCACTTTTATAAGAAACTTCAGAAGTTAGGGCAGAATTCTGCAGTGTGTCTCCCAGCTTTCCCTGACATTAGACACCAGGTTTCCTTTGACTTCAAAACCACTGTGTTCATAATGATTGCACAACCCTTTATATACCCCTTTATAATGGCATGTAAGGAAGAGAGGAAAAGCGTTAAGGGCAGAGCCATGCAAGCAGCAGGGAAAATGGATTGTACATACAGCACATGTTCCTCTCTTCATACAGCATCCATTGCTCTGGGCCAAAAATATAAGCACTTCTTTCCTAATGGACAGCTGACTACACTGAATAAACCCCACCCACTGTTACAATAACAGCATATATATTTAGTTGTTTTGTCATTTTAATTATTGACAGTGAATTGAGGGCTAAATCCTCAGAGATGTGAAAGGGATCAGTCCAGACCAGTCCATGCCCATGTTTCCCCTCAAACCTTCCATTACCTTCTATTCTTTCCTGTAGTAGGATTGCAGGTGGAAGATTTTTCCTAAATAATTATTCTCCTGAACACAGTGATAGAAAAGGCTAGAAATGTAAAGGAGAGAAGTGATGGTCATTGGAATATGGTAATGCTGTGAATGGGGACCTCTCCCTGATGCAGAAAAGACTTCCAATGAGTTGGTGTGCTTCCCCCAGCTGTCTCTCTTCCACAAGAAGACACAACTGGCCTTTACAGATGGAGTGCACTGGGCTCCTTAGTGTGATGTTGTCTAATGAAGCATTGGATCTGCTTCTGAGATTTTTAGAAAGATCAAACCCAAATGCTTTGGGAGATCCAGAGGCTGAGCACAGGTTCATAATTTTATTGGTTGGATGTCATTGCCCAGATAAGAGTGAGTATTTTTGATGATTATAGTAGTAAAAGGTTTTTCAGGAGATATTTCATGATGGAAACAGCATTATGTGACAGTGCAGACATGTGAGCAAGTAAAGTGAGAAGAGAGAGTAAGGAGTAAGCAATGGGTTGGCCTTTATGATTTTATTTGCTCTTCAAAAACTACTGAGAGACTGCAACAGAAAGAGAAGGGACTGTACCGAGTAAAGTATTTCACTGAAAGGATGCGTGACTCTAAGAGTGACCAACACGGTCTCTATTCTCAATCTCAGAAAGTCTTGATCACTATATTCTCACATAAACCCAGTATCAGTCACAATACAGCTACAAAAATTGGGATCTCATCATGTAACAAACAGCATTCTTTTTTCCTTTTTGATCCTTTCCTTCTCTTTTTAACAAAGCCACTCTGTATTTGGTGAAACAGGTTCCCACATGTTTAGAGAACAATTTTATTGCCTATTTGAATGTTTAAAGGGACAACACCACTTTATTTAAATTAATAACATGTTATTTTACACGTGTTCTTATACAATGTGAGTTAATACAGCAGATTTTGTCATTTCTTGACTTTTCTAAGCTATTGGAGACCAAAACCTGGGGAGATCCTTCAGAGAACATAAAGTCTGTAACAGGCACAGCTTTCCAAGTTCTCTCACACCCAAGCTTCTTCTATGCATAACCTATGTCAATGTTTTGATCTTTACCTTGCCACATCACAGAGAATTACCTTTTTAAAGATGGACTCCCCATCTGCTCTGCCAGCAGCCACATGCCTTATCCCACCATGGAGATGACAAAGTCACAGACCTGAAGGTGGAGTACCAACACGGGGAAATTTGGCCAAGGACACCTTGGGCTTTCCCATTTTGTTTTTTAGTCTTAGGCTATTCTAGTTCATGGGCAGTGGGATTTGTTCTGATAACCTTTATGGTCACTAGGCAAAGTTTTTTTTCTATTTTTAGCAAAAATCCATTTTATTGTCATTCTGCAATGAAAGTCAGCACAGAGGATCACTGTAACAGTCAAGCTCAGTTTCCCCATGTAGAATTTTGTGCTTTCATTTAAACTTGAAAGCAGGCTTTAGGTTCCAAGATGTAAGACAGATACTGAATGAACCCATGGAGTGTAATAGCTTTTTAATTCGCACACGAAACAGAAGGAAACCAGCAAAACACAACGTAGGTTTTTTTGTTTTTATATAGCCATAGCCATTACATTTCTGTGGCATGTTTGCTTTCCATTAAAATAAATACAGGGTGGGTTCTGGATAGACATATCTACAAGGGAGGTTAATACAAGAATTGCCTTTCAGTCCTAGGGTAAATAAAACACTCCATAGGAAAAAGGTTTTGCCCTTGCTAGCCTGATGTGGCTGCACCAGACCACTCTTTCACACCACAGCTTCACCAACAGGCAAAACTGGTGCTGTCTGCACAGGGTCCCTCTCCATCCTTACTGCAGCCTCTGCACGGGCTGCCACGAGCGTTTGGGCAGCTGCACCATGCACCCACCCACACCACCTGAGCACCTGTGCTGGCAGCGGGGTAAAAGAGGGTGGGACCTATCCCTCTGCCAGCATTGCTGGCTGAATGCATTTACCAAGTCACTAGCATTGAGCAAATCCATGGGAAAACAGGGGAAGTGTTTCTTTTAAAACCTGCTGAATCAAGTTTCAGAGCACAGCTCCTCCTCTGAAGAGGCCAATGAGATTCCACAGTGGGGTAAATGACGGCCTTTCTGTAACGCCAAGGAGCTCACTGAATCATTCAGGGAGACCAGAGGGTAGAATAGCAAATTGCAACTCTTTATAAGTCTGTATGCAGCTGGTGAATTTTAGCAGTGTAGCTATTGAGGGGCTGAAGGTCCTGGAGGAACCAAAGAAGGAGGGGCAACACAGTAGTGTGAGCCCAATGGGTCACCAAAAGGTACCCAATGGCCACCTCCTGTGGCTAGCAGGGATAACCAACCGGCACAAGCCAACATGTACCAAACAATTTTGATAATTAAAAGGTTCCTGGCAAACAACATTCTTGCTGGTTCCTTGCAGGGCCTTTCTGCAAAGAAAACCACAGGGTTATGTGATACATGTTCACAGGAAGGAGAATAAAGACCTCCAAATATATATTTACAGGAGCTTTCAGAATCAGGGTATGAAAATGAGTGTGGTTAGCACACACAATCTCTTCTACTAATTGCTCTGCTTTTTTTACAGCTCACAGTAGAATATAAAGATATTAAGGGAAAAACTCTTCCTCCAGCCAAAAGACATCATCTTTGGTCAGGGCATAAGCTTTTTTATTTCATTCTTAATGTCTTATTGAAAATGAAACAATAAGCATCACATGGAAATTGTGTGTAAGAAGAGGTTATCCAATAAGGAAACTGACAGGGTTTTCTTTAGGAAGGCAAATTTATTTTGCTGCCTCCCAGTAACATGAAGGAAAAGTTTAGGCTACAGGAGACTGAATGATCTGCTGGGGAATTTAAAATATCCATTAACTTCAGCATCTCTAGTATTTTATTACATGTCTACAACTGCAATTTTTCAGAAAACTGATTTACTGTCAGGGTTAGAAAAAGCAGCTTTTGATGATGTTGGCAGAGTCTGAGCTGGCATGCACAGCAAAGGAACCATTACCAGAGGAGTCTGCCTTAAGCAGGCTGTGATGGGACCTCACAAGCAAGGAACTTGCTGTGACTCAGTGGTGGGTGCTGCCATGAGGCAGGTTTGGGGTCACACCTCTTGGCCCATGGCACGGCAGATTTTGTCCATGGGGTCCAGCACAGATTTACCCACGCTGTCACATGCCTTTCCTAAGCTCAGCCCAGCACTCTGGCTCCTCCTCTGCCAACCTCTGCATCCTGTCTGCTCCTCTCTACTGCCGACCTTCCCTAGGGCAGGCAGGACTGGGGCTGCAAACCTGCCTCCAGCTGAGCTTTCTTCTCTGCAGCCAGCATGGTACCAGAAGCAAGCTGCAGGCATGCTGTTCCTGAGCCACTCTTTGGGGTGACTCGAGCTATGTTGCCAGACTAAGGTGTGCTTCTGCAGTGTAGGAAAGAGGGTGGATTTGCCTGTTATTCCACCAAATGTCTTCTACAGCACAGGCAAGTGCTGGAGCTACATCTATCCCCAGCCACCTGCTTGGCACACAAACAGAAGTGGAACATAAGCAACTCTTGATAGAAACTTTGCAGCCTTGTGGTGAAAGCGCTCACCTTAGTGAAACATGCCTAAATAGCAAAAGGGCACTTTCACCTCTGCAGCTGCACCTGGGCCAGGGCCCACTGCTGGTGTGGGACCCTCAGGCATCATCCCCCTGACTGCCAGAGCTGCCCAGGTCACCCTGTGGGGTAGAGCCAGTCTAATTAAACTTGAAAGGGCTCAAAGGCTGTGTTAATGGGCAGCTCTCAATAACCACAGTGAGCTGATTTTTCTACAGAATTGTACTTCTGCTATAAAATGCTTCTTTCTCAAAGAAAAATCTTAGAGTGCTGGTGACATACCTCAATAGATATTTGACAAGATAAACCAGAAAAACTGTCTGGGTTTTCAAGAACTATAATAGCTGAAATAGCTAGGAATGAAAAGAATGGTCTGAATGGCAGTAATTATTAGATCCACTAGCCAAATTGCTCTTTCCCTTTCTCGGCAAAGAAAATATCTCTACAATGACCCGGGATCTGCCACTCTTGAGCCATTGACAACACCTAAGCAGGAGATATGTCTCATTCAGGAAGAACCTAAGGCCCACACTTCCTATCTCCAAGAGAAGGTTTGTATTTTCAAGAGGATATTTCCAAACTGGCAGTAACTAAATCCTTAAGTTCAGGCTTGGAAGCTACATGAAATGGTCCTAAGACAGGGAGATGTTTTTTACTTTGGTTAAAGGAGGGGCAGGAGCCACAAAATGAGATGCTCTGAGCAGTATCTGCACTCAGCTCTGCTGTTTTTCTCAGATTTCTTCTCTTCTGCAGGGTGGATGCAGACACTTGGACTGCCCAAGCTAGGCCCTGTGGTTGAGGCCACCTAGTTTTGGGGGGGAAGGAGAAGGCTTTATCTAAAAGGTTGTCTGCTGTGGTGTCTTTGGGTTCAGGGAAGACAGCACACCAGACAACCTTTTAGATGAAGCCTTCTCCTTCCCTCCCAGCATGTTTTATTTGTTAGCAGAGATATAACCCATGTGATCAACTGTTCTGCTGTGGGGCAGAAATAATGCTCACCATGTACCTGAGATATGAGCTGTTTGCAGGGAGGCATCTGCAATTAAGCAGGAAATTGCAGCTTGTCAGTGTGTTAAATAAGTGACAAATGGCACTTAATATGCAGAGATACTCCATTTCTTTGGAAAAAAATTAAAAATCTTCTCAGGAACTTTAAAAGGTCAGTGACTTTGCCCGTCCTAAAAATAAGGAAGATAAACTCACTCCTAAAGGAAGCACATTTAATTGGTGGGATTATGTATAGGTTACATCTTCAAAGTAACCATTTCACCAAATATCCAGAGAAGGAGCTGCAACAGTCCCTATGCAAGCTAAAATGGCTGAAATGTGACCTTTGTATGGGTGTGTGCTGTCCTCAGGGAGCCAAAGGAGGTAGGCAGAGACTTATGCATGAGGACATTGTCCTTCCTGCTGCCTCACTGGTGAGTATTCCATAAGATTAGCACAGAATGTCTGAATATGAATAGGTAATATATTGCTATCTAGCACATTGATTAATGTGGCAACCACCAGGTTGTCATCTGTCCAAATACTTAGACTTTCATGTCACCTCTAAGATCTGAATTTTCTATCTGTAGGAGAAAGTATTTGTTCTGTTTATATTTAGGGGTGCATATGAAGAGGTGGTTGAAATTTTGTTGGTGTATTAAGTTTATTTGAATGAAACCAATACACTCTTGGTGCCACATCATCATGCTTGACATGAGCTATGTCATATCAGGACTTTAATTTGACTTCTCATATGTTTCATGGTATGAAACTGGTGGTATGTAAAAGAGAGCACATTCCAGAAAAAGCAAATAAAGCTATCAGTTGGTGAGGTTTGCCTTGTTCTAATCTCTGGACTTTGAAAAGTGAAGCAAAATTATTTTCTGAAGATGTACCACAACACCAATGAAGAGTAGTAAGGTTATTCTGAGGCTGTAAACTGTTTTTCTTTGGAAATTCTCAATTCTTTTGGGAACAGTTATTGCTAGAAATGAAATATAAGTGGATTAAAATTGCCTTGATGATGCCAACAAAAGAAAAGTAATTTTTTTTATGTAGTTACTGAGCTGTATCATTTCAGAGAGGAGAAATTTTAATATTTTGTCTTTACTCCAATAAAGACAATTTTATACACTTGAAAGGGTTACTTTTGGTCTGTTATTGATCACCTTAGAACATGAAACATAACACTAAAAGAGCACTTGGGGAGCACAGCAGGGGGGTTGCTGTACATGCTGTGGCACTGGTAACCTGGAAGAACAGGAGCCTCCACAATGCCTGCCTGTTTCTAACAGGGATTCTCAGTCATGCTCAGAGCACAGTCAGCTTCACAAAAGGATCCATTTTCCTATCTAAAGCATAAATCAGTCTCTTGCATTTAGTAGCTGAGAAGACAGATTTCTGAAACAAGATTTTCCATAACCACCTCCTCGATGGGCATTGTGTTTTAGGGCATCTACTACTTCCCAAGAGACAGAAACAGGACTCTCACTGTCCAGGCTCCCTTTGACACAGCCGGAACCCCTTCTAGATACCATAGGAAATATAACCACGACCACAATACTGCCATGGGTTATGGTGACTAACCTACAGGTCGTTCCTCAGCTGGCTGCCAGAAGAGGTTTGTGCCCTGCTAAGCTGTCACACACCTGGTGCCTCTGTCAACGGGTGTCCCCAGCACCCGGCCATCCACTGCTTCAAGACCTCAGCCAGGGACTTTGGAGGTCACAGAGAAGCAGCAGGACAGACCTTGTGTTTTTAGACGCTCTTTTACTGAAACTATCAACGAAATATAAATCATTACAACCCCTAACAATGACTGGAACTGATTAAAGGGCATTTTACAAAAGGTTCCTCCCTGGGTGCACTGTGATTGTGTTTTGCCAGGAGCAGCCAGCTTCTCTCCTACTTCAGCTGGCCAAAGGTTAGCGCATCAAAGCGAACAAAGTCCAGCAGTAGTTCATGGTTAAAAGGCTAAAGCCACTCTGGCTTATGGCAGGTGCTCTGGCAGTAAAGCTGCTGTGACACTGAAAACATGCACATAGAAACTACTGCAAAATTTGGAAAAGGAGAGAGTGCATTTTGGCACAGAAGACAAACAACGTTTGCTGCTGTAACTGCGCAAACGGGCAATAATAGACTCATTGTTTTTGCCTGAGTTAATTTCCCTGTTTGCACATCCTAACACTTGCATGCTCTTCCTGGTTTTGCTGAATGTGTGGTGCTCCCATCCTGGTTTCCTAAAAATGGTCCCATATCCTGCCCCTGCAGAGCCTACAAATGTGACATCTTCCAATCTTTTGTCTCCACGTTCCCACTTGTGGATCTCTGCACCAGGTGCAGTCAAATCACTCATGGGTGGGGAGAGGTCTCAGGGAGTTCATGCAGCCTTGGGAAAGCCAGGACTAGCTCTGAGATTACATTTACATGAAGCTGAGGGAGAAGCAGTCAGAGCTGAGCTTTTCCCCAATGCTATTTGGGGAAGCAGTGGCCAGCAGGGCTGTACAACGTGCAGGGGATGGGACCCATGGCCCTCAGCAGCCACACAGCCTGCAGGATAGGGGAGAGCTTGGGAGGATGGGAATTGCTGGGAACCTGCACTAAAGCTAGAATTGCTCTGTAATGCTACAGTGGAGAAGCAGACTTAATAAAGTTGTGTTAGTCATAGATCAGCCTGCTATAATAATTTTAAATCCTCTAGTCCTTGTCTGTCAAATACACACTCAGATAAGTAGGAACTAAGCATGCTCAAGAGCCTTTGAAGACTGTATGGGTGCCTAGATACTGGGCTGGGGAGGTCTGACTTTAATTACTCTTGTCTTAAAACAGCAACATAAAAAAAACCAGTTCCGTCTTACAAACACAAACTTGAATCACTCACATATTGTCCAGGTCACAGAAACTTTATCGAAAAAAGTACACAGTAACATTCCAACCCTGAGTAAAAATCAATTTTCTGAGATTATGCTGTACTTTATTTCATTAGGCATAATTTTTAAATTAACCTAGACTTAAAGAAACATATTCCGGAAGAGCTGACCTTATAATGAAACAAGGAAGAAACACCGAGGGCAGGTAGAAATCTGAAGAGCAGAAGATATCTTCTGATAAGGATGTACAAGGGAACAATCCCATTGCTTGTCTGCCTGTTGGTTTGGAAACCTCTGACAGCTAATGTACTGCACACTACTGTGCCTTTATTTCAGCAAGGGGAAAACACAGTTTATTTATTATCCCATTATAGGGCTTTGTTCCTGATGTCCTTACACTCAAAAGCAGCAAAAGCACCAAAACAACACACTGTTTAATATCAAACAGTGCTCTTGTTTCTCATCAGAACAGGGAAGTCAATGCTTCCTCAGCTGCACAGCCAGAATGAATATAATTATATGTTTAGACTGGGATTATCAAAGAAAATAAGGAACAGTGTGAAAGCAGGGCAAATTGATAGCAGCAAAACCTGTTAGGAGTTTCTCTAAGTGCCTGTCAAGCTATGAGCTCGACAATGTTTTATACAACTCAGTGTCAGTTCTTAGCTCAGAAAAAGGAACCAACAACTGCAGATGTGGCAGGGGAAAAGGAATATGTTGCATTTCAGTGCAGAGTGGAACACAAGAGCCCCAACTTTTGTAGCTGGCATAGAGGTTACTGCTGGCATCTCACAACTCAGATAGATTTTCAGCCTTGCTTTGCAGCAGATCTTTCTCTTGGTTTGGCCCGTAAATTACATTCTGGGCATGAAAGTTCAATCAAAACTTAGTTCTTAAAAGGATGTTTTTGGTTCTAATCTTGTATGCTCTGCACCAAAACTGTGTTTTGCTTCAAAAAAATCTCCACAGGCCATAACATAAGCACATCACCTCAACTTTAGCTTTCATATCTTGAGGAGGAGCTGCAGAAACTCCCTTCTGAACAAGGATCACTTTTACTCCTAGGAGGAGATTCCAGGTAAAGGAAGGACTTGCCCACTGCCTGTGCTGCACCTCCATTTGACCTGTGAGACAGCAAGGCATGGTACATATGTGTCCTGTCCATTCCCAGCCAATGAACCCCTCTGGTCTCTTTAAGTTCCTCTTTTGGAGAGAATCAGCCAATTCTTCCTGACCAAAGTTGAAATGTGGCTCCGGGGACAGACAATGGATCAGCTAGTGCCAGGAATGGCTGCCTGGGCTGATGCAGCAGAATCTTCCAAGAGGATTGTTGCACTCCCAGGTGACCCTGTGTGACCCTGTGCTCTGGTCAAATGCACATCTTCAGTTTCATGACACCCCTAGGCTATACTTCAGAAGCTGACAGCAAGGAAAAAGCATATGAGAAATTATAATTATGCCTTAGATCTAGGAGGGTCATCACATGTACTAGAGAAGACATGGGATACCTGTTATATGGATGAGCCAGCCTGCTCCAGTGAGGTTAGCAGGCCACCCCCAGGTTCTGACACGAATAATACATTGATAGTAATTTAAATCAATAAACTTTCTGCTACCTACTTTTATTTTCCTTAAGCAACACAGCATAGTTAGTAAATTTAAGTGAAAACTGTTGGTTACAAAAGCTACTCTGAACAAAAGAAATATCTAGCAGGCAAGATAAATTTGGAAGCCTGAGGTGCAAGCTGCAGATGTTTGGTGTCATACCTCCAAATGACTCTCTGCGATTCTACTGAAACCTGCCAGGAAAAACCTACCCTGGGTCCAGGTGAGGCAAAATTTATTTTCCTTCTTGTTTCTCAGAAGTGGAGTAGTTGTATGAAATGTGGGCCTATAACTAAAAGGTTATTTCATTGATAAATGTGCAGAAACTTGCACCTAGCATTGGACCAGTTAGAGGATGCTGCAAACGTTCCCATGTCTGCCCCCCTCTCACAGGCATTTGCAGTGCAAAGGGTTAAAAAAACCCCATACAAATGGAAATGGCATCTTCTCCTGGGAAGAGACAGGCAAGCAGAGGAGAGAGAGGCATGTCATGGCACAGCCTGCTGCTGACAGCCTTAAATCACCAAACAGGAATGAAATACTGTGCCATTGCACCCAACTTGCACAGAAAGCATCCCGCTGCTAGCAGGTGAATGGGAAAGTCGTATTTCACAACCAGATTTCAGCAAGGAGGTCATGCTTTGAAGATGAGAGGCTGTGCAAAAGAAACAGGCTATTTTTAAAAGTCAAGCCCAATGCTTGGAGAAACCCTTTGAAAAGGTAGCCGCCAGCACAGCTGTGTTTATGGGTCTGTTCAACCAGCGAGCTGGCTCATAGAACTGGAGTGCAAGCAATGATTCAACACCATGACCCAAGCAAGAAACTGGAACACTCCAGAAACAATTTTGGCAAGGGTCCATTTAATGAGTCAGAGTGTCCTGTTATCTGATGGCATGCTTTTACATGGGGGGAGCTATTTTAATTGCTGTATAATAATCTGAGAAGCTGCAAAGGGTTCAACGCTTTCCCCTTCAGTACCTGCCCAGTCAGCATCCATCATGGTTGTGCAATGTGTCCTCCTCAGCAAGGCAAAACTGCTCTTTCTCCGCTGGACCTATCTGGTCATGGGCCAGGGTATGGAGTCGCCCTGCACATGCCCTCTGCACAGCTGGGACTGTGACCTGGGCTGCTGCTCTCCTGTCCTTTCCTGTGAACTTTCCTTGCTTTTATGGCTGGGGAAGGGGTACCATCGTCCTGGTATTTGTGTCTGTTCTTTTTCACATGAGCAGCAAGAAGAATAAGTGAGAAATAGAGCATGTTCAGGAATCAGAAATAAATCCTATTTGAAAGCGGAAGAGATGATTCAGATGGGTATATTTGTTCTGGTGATGGTTTTCATAAAAAACCGCCTCCCAGCCTCTTTATTCAGTCCCACATTAATTTTCCAAAAAGCCCCCAGCAAAACCCAAATATTTGACCCTTTTGATCTGTTACTGATAGAGCTGACAGGAGACTTATAGACACTATGAATTAACTCTATGGCTAAAAACTGCCTGTCACAGATATTTTTATAAGCAAACAGGAAAATCTATTGCATGTAAGAAAACCACCAATGTAATATGCTAATCAAAAAGCTGCCATCAAAGCTAAAAATATTTAACATTTGTAAATTTGCTTAATTTAAAAAAAAAAGTGGCTTTTTTTCTTTTTTGATCAGGTGAAGGTTAAATCTGGAATGGTCAAATGCCAGTTGCTGAACTATGTGCAATTGCCTTTCTGTCAGGAATTGCCATAATCTCTAATACCAAAACTCCACCTGCAGATATAGGAATACTGAATATTAACTGCCTTCCAGAGTCAAGGTGATCAGAGGGATTGAAAAGGAAGAGCAGAGGGACCTGCTTGCACATCTGTTTGTCAGGTCCTTGCTTATGCCCCCCTCACACAAACTCACAGATCTTACTTGCTAACAGCCTGAAGGACACAAACCAGAGATGTTTTCAGTGCCTGCTGTCTTGACACAGAAACTAATCTACATAAGTAATTTACATAATTTCAACTCTGGAAAACCTGAGTTTAAACAAAACAGCAAAATCCCTGGAACTGGATTGGACAAGCAGGAAAAAAAAAATAAGAAAAAAGAAAAAGAGAAGACACAGATCCTATCTCCCATAGCCAGGCATGTGACAACT
>JAYDZK010000202.1:48555980-48569997 GCA_034509185.1 Euphonia xanthogaster | reverse complement strand
CATGTGACAACTCTATTAAAAAAAAATTACTTCCTAAAAAACCTGCAAAAAATCTGACCTCTTGAAAATAACCCTCCTGCCCCCTCCCCTCCCCCGCCTTTTTTTGTGTAGTGTACCTTTATGGTATATCCAAGAACAAAACAATCAGGCCTCAAAGTTCAGCACCATTATAAAATGAAGTGCCAGTTAATAACTTGCCAAGGAGAGCAATCATGGACTCTGGACACAAAGTCTAGTGGGGTCACTGGAGTGTCCTACATACCCAGGGCTAATGGAAATCTGCACCGGGAAGTTCTGTTATGTGGTGCTAGCACAGAATCCCTTGACTTCATCAGGTAGGAGTTAAGGAAGGCTTCTCATCACCATAAGGAAAGAATTCATGAAAGCATGAGTTTACCAGTTTTGCTATTATCCATCAGAAATTCTAAAATTTGACTAAGAATGATTATTATGTGTGTTTTTGAAATAATTCCTTCTTGACCTGTTTTTAACCTAGTTCTTTAGTTTACCACAAAACAAAGCTCTAATAGACTCCTGATGCAACAAAACATCTAAGCAAGTGCAAACAGTTTAAATTTCATCGCATGAACAAAATAATGCTGTGTTTAAAACTACACATGTGCTGTTGGGGGCGGATCCTCCCTGCATCTCCCAAAATGTAGCCAGAAGTCTCAGTAAACTTCCTACCACTGTGGTTAATGAACAGAAGAGTTTCACTGTCTTTTCACATTGCCCTAAAGACACTCCCAAGTAATTCAACAATTCCTTTATTGAAACTTCCTTGTTTAAATGCAAATGAAGAGCAGAGCTGAGCCTACATTGTTGGATGAACATAAATTGAAATGCCTTAACCGGATTTAATTTTCGTGCCTTCTCTCTTTTCTTCTGTTAGGAAGATGTGTCATCGTGAAGTTTAAAAGAAATCTCCCTATGTATCCTTTTCTATTTACAGAGGGCTGCTCACCTTTCCATTTGCCATTTTTAAGATGAACTGAAAAAAACCACATTCTTCATTGAAACATGTCCTTTACACCTGTGCAGAATGCAGTCACTTTGAAAAATGCTCAGTTGCAGACATGTACATTATTCCAGTTGGTGAAAGTCATAGCATTTGTATCCAAAATCAACACTAACTTCCCATTTACATCAAAATATTCTGCAGCACAAAAGGCAGGACTCCTAGGGTGAAAAACTTAGCACATAGAACAGTACCATATTCAACAGCTGTGCATGACTAGCTTTAATGTGGGCTATTATGGTGGTAATACAGAATTACAGTGGTGGTTTTCACTCTGGCTGATCAGAAAGAAATTTTCTTCAGCCTTATTGGAGAAACTGCACAACACAAAATGGATCAGGAGTGTCTTTGCTGACTTTTGTTCAGGGTGAAACCCCATCAGGGCTTTGAGGAAGAGGACTGTAGCCTGTTGAGCCTGTCAAAACAGATTTGCACTGGATGTACTGAACATTCTCCTTATCTCTGGATTGTGAAAAGGAGGAGCCTGTTGCCTGTTGTCAAGAAGACAGGCTTGTTTAGGCCCTTTATACTGCTCCTCAGCATTCTAGTCCTGGATTTCCAGCCAAATGAGACCTTTCTGCTATGGGGTGCGATACATCCCTGAAACAGGCAGCTCTTCTGAAGTCCAGGCTGCTGCTCACCAGCCCATCTTACTGCTCCCCCACTCCCTTCTCCCACCATTCTCCCTGCTTGTTTCTGTGACATTGCTCCCTTCCATGGAATTTTTCTCAATGTTGTTCTGATACACCAGGTGTCCAGAGCCCTTTTCCTGCCTTTCAGCCTTCTCTCAACCAAGGGCAGCAGGGTTCCCCCATGCCCACCACCACATCAAGTCCTCTCCACAGAGATCTCTGGGATCAGTGGTGCTTATTTGGATAGATGTATTTGATCATCTCCCATTCTCCCCTATGACATTGGTTTTGCAGGCACTGTGGTATGATAATGACAGCATTACTTAATTTCAAAGTGTCCCCTCTGCTGAGAGATTCCCACCTGACTGCTGACACAGAGCTAAGCTTTGCACTGCTATACTGATTGACAAGAAATTGTAATAAAAATGTTGAGTAGATAAAAATGTAGGAATTTATAGAATGGGGTCCATAGGCACACCCTATGAATTTTTTGGTACTACAGCCTGTTTTTCCCTGGCAATCCATTCAGAGCTATCCTTGATGTTACGTCCATATAATGACCCAGGCATGCATTGCCCTTTCAGATTTGCTCATGAGCACAGTCCCTTCAGTATGTGGGATGTAATTGGAATGTAGGTCCCCAGGATAAAGTTAACAGGCATAAACCTGCCACCAGATAGAGGAGGGTTTGCAGAATCAAGATTTTATCTATTATTCCAATTGATTAATACCAATGGAGCAAGTAACCCTGTTAAATTCACCCTGAAGATGGCTCTCCACCAATTTTCTATTGTCAAGTCCTTAGTTTCAGGTTTATAAAGTTGTCTGCCCATACAGAGCTAATTACAGGTGTGCTTTGATCATTTCTGGGAACCATTCAAGGAAGAGCTTTGTGATAGAGTGGCTGTGACTTGGAGAAGCATGAACAAAAGTGCCATAAACGAGGGTGGCAAAAGCTGTTTCTGTGCATTACAGAAGGTTTACATAGCAATGTTCCTTTTAAAGCATCCCAAATTTTTCAGGTGAAAGTATTCTGTTCAGTAAAGCTTAGCATGATCCCAACCGTTTGTTTAAGGGCTGTTTCCAGTTGCAGTAATAGAGACTTCCCAGAGGAAAGAAGATGAGAGGAAGATGTGCAATTTTTCTGGAGGCCATTTAAAACTACAGTGCTGCTAAAGCACCACAGCATTTTGTCTGCTAATATCTTCGCAGGAGGTAGGAAAGACTGGAATAATGACTGTTTTCTGCAGCTCTTCAAGAGGGATGAGAAGTTGGCAGAGGCTGACTCTTCACTCAAAAACCAAAAAGATTTGGTTTGAACAATGCGTTTTCAATTTTAATCCAAATACTCATTAGATGCAAGAGATCCAATCTGATGACCTCTCAAAGTTGTTTCTTTCAAAACACAAAGGTTCAATAGCACTATGCACTTTTGCTCAGTGTCTTTTTGCTTTTCTCCCTTTACAGCCTGGGAGTTGCAGGGCGTCGGAGTACTGGGCTATGAGATGTAAGCCTTGGTTTAGTTCAGCCATTAAAAAACATCTATGCATAATTATTTGTTATTACTTCTACTTCTGCCTTCTAATGTGCCAGCAAATGGTGCTTGATACTGACAGTTGTTTAATGCTGGAATTAAAGGGAAACCTTTAATTTTGTGCACACCTTTCTGTGCACACCTTTCTGTGCCCCAGAACCAGGGAGGGGAGGGCACAACTGCCATTCATCTGGATAGATATGCTTAATCATCAACTCTATACTGCACTCTGATCTGTGCAACATCTGACTTTGGAGGAAATAAAAGTTCTGAAAGTTATTACAGGAAGCAAAAATTGCATAAAGAAATATCATTGAAAGCACACATTGCAAAGAAGGAAAAACTAAATCAAGATATAAGCACTCATTCCTCTTTGGCACCATTGGGAACCACATATACATGCATGCAGCACGAAATAATTTTTGTAATTAAAATAATTAAACTTACTTCATTTTATGGAAATTGTGTTTCATATTCAGCTGCAACTCATAGGTTAACTTTATGTTATTTAAGCAAAATTGAAAAGCTGGGGTTTTAATGCATCACTAGCACTTCCGCTCAGCTAGAAATGTGCAAAGGTAAGTTTGCTTGTCTCTAATCACTGTCTTTTAATGTTTGCATTTTACCTGATAATTTCATTCACTGCAACAGAAAGAGGAAAGTCAGCCTATTGTCTCAAAATATGCTTCTTCAATTGGCTCTGAAAAAATAAATACCTTCCCTCAGAAAACTCTTACTGCTATAAAATAAAGTGTCCCCCCAGTAAGAAAGTGTCCTTCTGCCTTAAGGAAATAAACTACTGAAGTTCCAGCATTTTAAATTGCTCCCAAAGTGACACAAAGAGGTTTTTCTGGTTGTGTGGGTTGAGTACAAGTAGACTTCTACAGAAAAGATTGTCCAATATTTAGAAAGAAAAGCCAGTGGCTTTTCTTTATAGAAGGAATGAGACTTCTGCCAGAGACTGCAGAGCTCTTGCTCTTCTGCCCCAAGCCCAAAGCATCTCCAATGGCCATAATCAGCTGCCATGTGGCTGTCAGGGGAAAAAAGTAACTACAAAGTTCTCGTTTGGAGTAGGCTCTTAAACAAGGAGGTCCAGCACAGCAAGACACAAGTAACCCATCTGATCCAGGTGATTTGTTGTCAACATCTTTGTAATGTGGGGAATCTCACCAGTGGTGTGATAGCTGCTACACAAACAAGTACAGGAAGCAAATGTAAACCACTGGAACAAGTGCTTGAGTGCAGGAGGTCACTGAAAACAGGGCCTGGATGCTCCTCTTGGCACCCTCCCAGTGACAGCCCCGTCACTCATCCACAGAGAGCAGGGACTGAGGCTATCCTAGCCTTGGAAGGGGCACTGCTCACCTTGTGGGGCCCTGCCAGGCATGGGCAAGCTGGGAAATCCTGACACTTTCCGGGGAGGAGACAGCAGAGTTTTGCAATGCCCATGCTGCAATCCGGGTTGCATGAGGGTTTTTGTTAGGCAGGGTTTCTTTTTTTGCCATTCAAATATCTGGCCCTTACAATGGGAGCATCACTCCCAAAGTATCTGAAGAGATCATTTCCACTTAATATACCCCTTTAACATGGTAATTTCTGGTTCAAATATAAATTAGAAATTTAAAATAGCAGCATTACGTGAACTTAGTGAGATCCAGGACATTTTATTTCATGTAGGTTTAGCATTAATGCCTGTGTCACAGGAACTGCCTTCAAGGGCGAAGAGAGAGTTGTTTTTAACTAGCAACTCTATAACTAGCCAAGTCTAAACACTAGTCTCAGTCTTTTTTGCCTTGTATATCCAGAAAAAGGTTTTGCAGACCAGGTTGTCCTTGTGATCCCTGTGCAGCCCTGCTCCCTTCAGTCTGTGTACACAGGTTCAACCAACTGAAACTTGGCAAACAGCTGTGCTGAAAATCAAGCACAGGGGATGAAACCGGTTTGCTTCATTGATATGTTACTATTTACTGAAACAATTTAAATTGTTCACAATTTACAGATTGTCATGGCTCCCTTATCCTGAGTGTTGTCTCAAACGGGACTTAAAGATTGAACAGATTTTGTCTGTGAACTGTCGGATAAGATTTCACCACCTTTTTTTTTTTTGTTACTGCAAAAGAAACTTTTACATCAGTCCAAATTTACTGTCAAATACTGTTCCTGGGAGGAGAGGGCAAGAATCCCACAACACCATGACACTGTGACACCTGATGAAAATCACGGGTTTTAATCATAGTCATGCTTTATGTCTACAAATTCATCAACAGACTGAAACTATGATGCAGCCTTTACCAAAATTTTTATTGAATCATATTTCAGTCCTTTAAAGCAGCCTTTTGTGGGAATCCAGTTGCTTTGTTCTCCAGCAACCTTTCCTTGCACCTTTCTCTAGGAGTTTTAGTACTACTAAGAGTTGGAGTCACACTTAGACTACTTTTAATGAAGTAAATATCTTACCACACTCTACTACAGCTTTACACCACAGAGCATGTACTGAGCATAAATACCATGTAGTGTGCAAGCGCAGTTTGCGAACACATCAAGAAAATCTCTGTCACATCAGGAAGGATCTAAACATGAAGCAAGCACAGCCAGGGCCAGACACTGATAAACTGGAAGCAACAAGTTATTTTTTTTTAAATCTCTTGCATTTTTTTTAGCACACAAAACATACTGGTGATAAATCATGAATACAGAAAACATGTCATTCACTTCACACTGAGCCCTCTTCAGGATTATTTGACAGTTGCCTGGGGTGTAAAAAGTAATTTCTGAGGAGTCACGATATGTACTCTTATAAAGAGTACACATCCAGATCAGCAAAGCACACATGGAGGATGGCTCCGGCATGAATGAGTCAGTTTCCACTGCCTGGCAGAAACTTCCAGTCACTGAGCAAAATTAAAACAATTATTCAAATCCATTCATCTAAACCTCTCTGAGTGGCATATGCATACTAGGAACTTAACTCCTGGCATTTTTTCTGTGTCTAGTGTCCATGTTCCATGTTCCAAGGAACATGGAAATAATCTTGAAAAAATTAGTCACTTTGCCTATTTTTGTGAAGCTCTGTCAAAAATCAGCAAGTGTTTTTCAGCATGAGTCACTGCCCACATCCCCATTGAAATAATTGGATTACACATTTTCATTAAAACCTCTGACTATAATTCCTACTCTTCAGTTAGAAGACGAGCAGAAGTCAGGTTTGAGTTTTATTAATGACAATGACATTTTCGAATGCAATTATGGACTAATTTTGTTTATTTGAAGACACAACAAAATCCAAACAACCAGCTAATCAAGCATGAGTTAATCAACCCATGCTCCAGACGACACCATTCAGCCAGCTACAGATGAAAAAAGCAAGCTGCAAAATAACAAGGCTAACTCCTCTTACTACTCCCAGGGAGACAAGCATTGGCAAACCCCATAACCCAGCACCATTGCCCTTCTGCCTTTCAGGGCTGGGAAAATGAAAATGGAAAATGGTACCTGGGGAGAAGCTGCTGAGTTCCCGTGGGCACTGCTCCTGCTGGGCTCTCGCTGCCTGCCTGCCTGGGCAGCCCTGTGCTCCCAGCACCTCGCCTGCCCGCTGGTCAATGTTTTACCAGGCTGTGAACAGCCCGTGTCCCACCCTCCTGGCAAACATCTGTGTGAGAAGGCAGTGCCGGGGCAGAGCCAGTGCTGGAAAGGTCGCTCCTCTTCTACCTGCCCTGTTCTCCACAGGGAAAACAAAGCACTCACGAGAGCGAAAACTTGTTAAGAGGGAGATCTAGGGAAAGCATGTCATGAAGGGTGAAAAAAAAGGTACATAAGTGGTGCTATTAATAGATAATTTGTGGCAGGTAAGTCATGATAACCTTTCTCTGTATTGTTCTAAGGTTGCAGGCAAGCCTAGGCGTGCCTTGCTGAGGGCTGAGTGAATGCTTAATTTGTGGGAGTACATAAATTTCCAAGTGAATCTTTTGCATAAGAGAGCGCTCAGACAAATGACAGCTAAAACTCCAAAATTATAACAAAAAAGACCAGAACTGCGTGATGAAATAATGCAAAGGGAGCCCAAACACAATGACAGGGGAAAGAAATGAACAAAGCAATCTGCAACACCTCGTTCTACTCCTGTGTCTTGGCTTTTCAGGAGTGCCTCAGAGTTAAAGCTCCACCTGTGCTAAACAGAGGTTTCCTGTTCTCAGGAAGTTAACAATTACAAGCAGAGGGCAGATGAAATGGGCTGGCAACCGAGCACAGTGCTGATAAGGTGACGCTGCTGCTCCCTGAGGAGAAAAGGGTAGCTGCCGAACTTGGGAAGCACCCAGAGGCTGGGACTCAACATGGAGTGGCTGCTCCTGACATGGGAGACATTTTCTGGACCTGGTACACAGATGTTCGCTCATGGAGGAACAATGGGAAAATCTAGGCTACGTTGTATGTTCTGGTTTTGTGATATTGCCTTGTCCGTCACGAGATTTCAATCCTGGTTTGGGAAAGAGCAATTAATTTAGTCTCATTTGGATCCCCAACCTAAACAGTATGTATTTTAAAGTACATGTTTAAGGAGAAAATCTACACCACAGCTGCTCCAGCTAGTCAGATTAGCTGCTAAGACCTGCCACATGGTGCAACAATGATCGCTGTAATGGGGTCCATGTGATGGGGTTGCTGTTGATCTGGATTTTGTACAGCCTTGCAAAGGGTTGGGGATGTCCATACCCAGTGATGCTGGGCTGAGGGACACCATCTGGGTCCAGTCAGGTTGGAGAGGCACTCCCTGCCTGCTGGGTACACTGCTGTGTGTGTATTCACAGGTGGCCAGCAGCACAGCTCCATCCAGCTCAACAGCTTGCACACGCACGTGACACTGTTGCTTCAGCAGTGGGTTGTGGCTTGACCCGAGCAGATGTGTCACTGAAATCAGGAGTGCCTTCCCTCAGCCAGGACTGCCCAGAGCCCAGGGCAAACCTGCAGGGGCTGATGTGTGGCCACTTGCTGCAGTAACACAAGCCCTGTGGCTACAGCGTATTCCAGATGCCCAGCGTACCCAGCACACAGAAGTCTGCTCAGCTCTCCAAGCTCCGTTTGCTCTGTGTGTTTTCAGGTGTGTTGCTCCCTCCTGCGTTCACTCCCCTCCCCTTTAACCTGGAAAAGGAGAGGCAGAAGGGGAATGTCTCATGCATTTGGTACTATGCCACCATGGCAGCAGCCTGTGACTGCCTGCTAGGATGGTTCTTTACTGGGAATGGGCAGGATGCTGGCATGATTAGAAAAGGCGTGTGGACTTCCCTACATCTGCTAGACACAATTCTGCTGCTGTAGGGCAACTTGCAAGACTGATCAATACCTTTTGCATGAACCTCATGAATTCCCAACACCAATTTTTATACCCTCTGGATGAAAACCCCTCCCAGCTGCTTTACAGCATCTGCTCTCAACCTGTGAGGAAAAGTGCAATAATTGTGCAGGGGAGGGAGAGACCCATCTTCTTCTGCCAGCTTCTCAGCCTTGTAAGCCACATCATGATAACCTCTTTGTCCCTGGCTGATACTGCAGTAGGAGTAAGAACATCCTGCTATTCCTCAGAGCTCCTTGGAGTCTCAGCTGTGGCTATCAACTCTGAGACCCCCAGGCAGAAGGAGGGGATTTATCTGAAAGAGCTTATCTAGGCTTAAGACCCTGCCTAACCAGATTCAGGGAGCAGGAACTTCTCATGGCAGTCTCGCTCCACCTGGTAACAAATGCTGCTCTCAGAGAGGTGCACTAGATAGGCAAAGGAGAAGGTCCAGCCAAGCTGTTTCTCTCTTCCGTTTGGATAAGAGCCCATTCAAGATCTCTCAGATTTTCCCAACAAAACCTAGTTGGAAAAGACCCTGTCTCTGTGAAAAGATTTACTTTTGCCAGTTTGATGTTTCCTGGTTGCAGCAGTATTTCACAGAGGATGCTGGAGGAGACCTGGCCACACATCTCTATCAGATATAGTTTTTGTCACTGCTGTATTCCATGTCATGGTCTGGTCTTTGGCAAGTTGAAAACTGAGGCTGCAGTGGTGAGATTTGGGAGTAGAAGAGCAACACGCTGGTACCTGGGTTATGGAACCAGCTCAAATCTAGTTTGCCTGGCAGCACAGACAAGGTTACTGCCTGCTACGGGAAGGTTGTACAAATACTCAATTTTCCACAGTGCTAATCCTTCTACAAATCATGTTAGCCTGGTGCAAGCCTAAGAGAGTCAAATAGGGTGTCGTATTGACACTCTGAGGCCAGAGGACTTCGAAGAAACTCAGTTATCAGTTGTAGCTGCCAGGTGTAGCTACCACAGAAAAATGATGGCTCTACTACAGCACACCTAAAGTTGTATCATGTCCCCCATGGCAAATAGAGCAGTGGAAAATTTGATGAGTCCTCCCTCTGAATCTGCCCTTGTAGATTAGCTGATATAAAGCAACAGAAACCAAAACTTTTTTTCATTGTTGCACAAGAAATTAAAAAATAGCCTTCCCTGTATAGCCATCACCTTGAGAAAACTCAGTCTGTTATTCACACATTTTCCTCCCTCAGAGATGAGGTTTCCACAGAGCTCAGAGAGAGGCGGATGCTTCTGAGGAGGCCAAGTCTGCCCTGGTGTCACCTGGTCCCAAGTGCGCCGCATGTCTCTGGGGGTGGGCTTCTGATTAACACACGGCTCACAGAAGGGACTGGGGCACATGGAAACTTGGCATTTCAGTCTCTTTTCAGCCTGCAACCTTTGCCACAGAGCACAGGTTTCAAGGGCAAGGTAACACTTGCATATTTACTCACTGCGAATGGAGGAGGTGCCGGGTTGGACAGCATACAGACGGTAAAGTCAAACATTAATTAGATACAGACATCGTATAACTCTGTACTGGCTTGGGAGCAACAAATACAGAGGGATATTAAAAGTGGGAAAGCACCTAAAATTCACAAATCTCTTTCAATGAAACACCAATTTCCTTACAAGTTGGTAACAACCTTAACAACACAGAGACCAAGCGACAAAACCAAAACATGGGTATCAGGTAACAGAGGGGAAATTTCTGTGAATCCTTAATAGAGCTTAATTTTGTTCCAGTTCTCTTTCAACAGATGCATTTGTATTTCATCCTGCAGGGCCACACTTGCTTTGGAAAAAGAGTACAGGCAGATCCAGAGGGGCTGCTGCGGAGGCTTTGAAAATTTTCCATTCCCAGTAAAGAACCTGCATCTGAGCACACGGGGCTATTAGGAATATGTTTAGACCCATCCCTAAGCAACGTGTCGAAACCACCTCCCCAGGAAATACTGGTACAGCACTGATCTCCTCCGACAGGAGCTACATCCCCCCTCTGGAGCAGAAGGACTAGCAACTACCTGCTGCTGCTAAAAAGCAGGTGGGAGGGGGGAAATAATTGCTGTGAGCTGTGGAAGATCTTTATCGCAGTAAAGCAGCAGAGACCTGAAGCATGAATTGAGAGCACTATTTCAACAGTGGCCTGAATGCTGCACACATGAGGACACCTCTCCAGCTGTGGGTTTGATTGGGTGTCTGGGCTCTTGGAAATCCTACCTGGACATGCCAGCAGTGCAAGATCTACAGTCCTGCCAAACCTACTCATCCTTTTGGTCCATAATTTAGTATCTTGTGCTGAGCTTTCAGATCAAAATGCCCTGTAGATATTCATCTATCAGAGAATGAGTCCTCAGCACTTGACAAAATACTCCTCTGGATGATAAAAGAGATGGTAAGGAAACTGAAACATTGCTGCTAGCTGATCCCAGAGCTGTTTGGCTTGTGGTTTCACTGGATAGGAGTCAAAGTCATCACTATTCCCTTAGAGGGAGCAGACCTTGCAAAATACACAAGATACGTAAGAAAAGTTGCTCATGATTCACAGAGAAACCAAATGTAGATGGGAAAGAACATTTGCAAGCAGTTTCTGTAGAGCTTCTAACAAAAAATGTGATACAAAATTATATATCAGGCTAGAAAACACCCTACAAAAAGAGGTCTTTTTTCAAGAAACAAACCAACATATCCCACCTTTCTTGTTCACTCCCTTATTTGTAGTTTTGTTGTTTTTTTCAAAAATAGTGTTACGAAACATTCTCATCCAAAGCTTTCAGGGAGTATTGCCTATTTTTACTCTATCTTGTTTTGTAAGACCACACTACACTTGTGATTTGGCAACTTCACACTGTGGACAAGTATTTCAAAACGTTCCCTTCTTCTGAACTCACAGCTGTTAAACCACTTCTACATGTATTGCTGCTTTTTGTGATGCCACCCACAGTCCCTCTTAGGAAAGGACCTGGGAAACTCAGTGTTTTAAAATCAGGGATGTACATACCCCATGGATTTGATTTTAATGCAAAAGTCTCTCATCTAAGCTGCTTCTAGGATTTGCTGATAGGACAATTTTATGCAAACAGGGAAAAGCTCGGGCTTTGGTGGTGCTGATTTAGTCGGGATCCTCACTAGACAGCTGGGAGGGGTATTTGTGATCTGGATGCTTTAACAATGTTCTCATCTTATCCCTGGGTAAGTATCCAGTTGCGGAGACCAGGTGCAGAGGGGCAAATGGACAGGCCTGGGAGGAGATGCCTTCAGGAGCACTGTGCCACCACAACTGCCTGGCAGGCACACCTGCCCTGGCAGCCATTGGGATGGCACTGGCTTAGTGTAGGGACCATGACATTAATTTATTTATTACATATTATCCATTATCTATCCTTATGTCAAGATACATGAGGTTTTAAAATGCTTTGTAGGAGCTGACTGGACATGTGGAGCTCTAAAAAATTAGGGTTATTCTAATAAAAGAGAATACATGTGTTGCTGAAATTACTTTAATTCTACTTTCTTAGGCATTACCATTGGAACTGAAACTAGCCTGTAGCCATTTCAGTATTAAGCATTCTTCTTACACTGTCTTTAGCACCTTATGTTAAATTTGGGCAAATATTTGCTCTCAAAATCAGTTCCTAACATTTGATGACATAAAGAACCTTCATTAGACTCCACAAGTGCAGCTAGTTGCTTTGAATGAGCCCCAGGAGACAAATAATGTTTCTAATTTAAAATAACACTTAAGAAGATAGTACATACAGAGACTTTATAGCTGAATGGAAAAGAATGGGTCTGAATCAGCCTTTCCAGAACATACTGCCAAGATGATGAATGAAATATTTTTATTCTTATTTGCTTTACTCAAAATCTCAGAGGAGATATTGATACCGATCTCTGCGAGGCCAGTTCCCGAGGACTGTACTTATGTATTTGGAAGCTATTATTTACTTAATTATCTCCATGCAGCCCAAAACATCCCAAAGCTTCAGTACACAGATGCCTTTCACAGCACATCCACCTCATCACCAAATTCAAGGAACAAGGAAAAACATTTGTAGAGGAATGGGATGAAGATCTGAAGGTTGGACCCACACAGTGGACCTCTTGCTTTGTGGTTTTCCTATCAGCTGCTGGTAAGAGGTGTCTGGCTGCGTCTCACTTCCCTCTTTTGGTGGAACTCAATAAAGAATTCCTGCCTAGAAATAGCAGAATGGCTAAGACACAGCTGGAGGTAGATAAGTTACCACAAAAGCACAAGTTAGTTGAGGATGCCAAGGATAGAGTGACTTGATAATTGTCTGAAAGGAAGTTAAGAGAAAATAATGGAGATTAACAGGCATATGGTTCAGGAAGAGCAGGATATTGGGAACTGCTTACAGGGTGAGTGGTAGATGCAGAGGAAGGTGGGATAGAGCTGGAAGGCATCTTGTGAGCAGAAGAGATAAGAGGAAGTCCACAGTTTCTGAAAGGAAAAAATAGGATCGGGTAAGCCAGCTGCTGGAGCGAAGTAAGTTGTTTTGGAGGGACCGCTGACAAGACATAGTAGTGCTTGTGAGAAGGGAGAAAATGAGGGTTGAATTGGAAAGAGGAAGTAGCAAATACAGGATGTGCAGATGATGTCTCTGAAGGAGTGCCTGTGAGTCAAGTAAAATAATAGTGTACTGGAAGAACGTAACCAAAAGGACATCTAGTCCCTGGGTGAAGGGAGAATTAGTGGGTAGCGTGATTCCAAGCCATGCATCTGGCACCACTGCACTGGGTGCTGGAAGCCACACTGCTCAAAAGTTGACGAAATTGAGTCCATCTAGAGAGAGAAATGGGAAAGGGTCAGAGGGGACAGTGCAACAGAGCCTGACCACAGAGCCTGACCACATTAAAAAAGGGATATTAGGGACAAAATCCTTCACGTGGTGAAGCTGGAAGGATGCCAACTATTCAAGAGGGACTTGAATTCGGTGGGAAAACCAAAGTGATGAGAGCTCAGAGGTTTAAAGATCAGAACATAAACTGCCTGTGGGGATCTGATCACTTAGGGTGCATTTTTGTGACCAGGGTGAAGTCTTGCTTCACTTTCAAGAAGTCAAGCAAAGCCGTGAGGCTGAGAAGGTAGAAAGCTAACAGGAACGTGGGAGATTGAATGACAGTCACTGTGCTGAGAAATGAGAGATCTTTGGGGCAGCAGGAGGTGCAAAGTTTTGGGAGGAAAACAATGGGGAGCAGTGTGTCGGCAGGTGGTTGAGCAGAAGGAGGAAAGAGAGGCAGTGCTGGGTGCAATCTGCAGGGACTGGAGCTTGTTAACCCTTGCTGGCAATCAGCAGTGCAGTGTCAGAAATGGGCAGGCACTGCGGCTGCGGCTGGGGCTGGGGATGGGGCTGGGGCTGGGGCTGGGGCTGGGGATGGGGCTGGGAATAGGGCTGGGAATGGGGCTGGGGATGGGGATGGGGATGGGGATGGGGATGGGGATGGGGATGGGGATGGGGATGGGGATAGGGCCGG